>CM059570.1:6333335-6951039 GCA_030386875.1 Morinoia aosen
CGTCTCGGCGGCGGCCTGCCGGGTAAAAAACCTATGTCTGAAAAAGAGATTCGTACGAGATGTGGTAAGCGGCTAGGTGAACACGAGATCGATAAATAATAGGACATCGACCATGACATCGACTATGAATCGCAGGCAGACCAATTGAGGTATCCGTTTATATAAGAAATAAATAAAAAAGTAAAATTTAATCTCCCTTGTAACCTTGCACACACACACACACTCAGGTGAAATATTTTCAAAATGTTTCGTTTAGTATTATGTATTCTTTTGAAAAATTAGTTCCGAATGATCAAAGCTTACGCTACTGAACAGTTAAACTCTACTTTTTTAGGGTAAGAATTAGCTTTACAAGCAGGTTCAAACTACCAACGGGCAACGGCAAGTCCAAGGCTCCGAGTCAGCCAGCCAGTGTTTCCACGAGCAGGGTAATTACCCTAGTTTAGGGTAATTAGGGGTCCCCTAGGGTAATGTTTAGGGTAGTGAAGAATATGGCCAAATCTAGGGTAATCAGAGCTCCGAGGAGGAAGTGCCCGCCTAATCTACGAAAATTGAAAATTGAAAGCCAATATGCAAGCACCCTACTGGTCACCACATGAACGAAATGTAATGAAACGAGTCAGAATTTAGTGTTCACAAAACTGCACTGCTGCTGTGATTAATGTCGTACATTTGAATGTCATCAGCTATCGCTCACGATAGACAGCGTCAAGATACGGAGCCATAATATCTGTTGTCCACTTCGTTTTGACCAATGATTCTGAGTTGCATTTCGCTAATAAAAACTCGATCGGTGTCCACAACAGCCAGTCGACGAAAGTCACTGTCTTGTTCTGATTGTTCGCGTGCTTATAAGCTTTAAGAGAATATTGACATGTGTGTTTGTTATAGTGTTAAATACCACAGCTAATACATTTCATCGTAGAAATAATTAATAGGTTCATTCTTGGGATAGCGATTGAATTAACAGCAGAGTTACCCCACAGCGCCGGTATTTTACCAGCTAATTAGGTGGAAGGCGTCCTATTTCTTTGTCATATTGCACGCCAACGAAGCATGTTATTGTAGCGATGCAAACAAAAAACTTAAACCATGTTCTTTGACACTTTGAGTTACAAAAAATGCTGAAGGCGTATGTTAGTAGGTATAAAATTAATTATAAAAATTCCTATGAGCAAAAGAGAACAGTTTTTGACTTAAAACTTGCAATATATGTTTATATTCTCACTGTCTTTCATATGCGCTGTAACCCGGACGTAGAATTTGATATAGCTACGGTCATGTTTAAATCGAAGAACTAGGGCTTTTAGAAACTGAGTGTTGAGGATAGTTTTTACATATAAATAAAAGCAAGGTAGTTTTGTCCAAAATGCTCTGAATTTCCTCACCAGCCCTTTAAGAAATAAATAAATTTAATTGCTTTACGATCAACTTTATGAGTTGATGAGTGAATGTGGTTGCAACGAAGTCTCTGAGAAGCATACGTGATGTAACAAGGTTGGATAAAATCCGTAATGAAAAGATATGACGAAGGTCATGTGTAACGATAGCCAGAAAGTCATCAGAGAGAGTGGATCAAAGTGTTAGGTTAGATTGAGCATGTGGAAAGAATGGCTGAAGCGCGTGAATGGATGGGAAATGAAATGAAAAATAAATATTTATACTAGGGATAGGTACACATATTATTGCAAACCTTGCAGCATGGCAGATGATCGCGCACCAAGTGAGGAAGAGCCAACGACAACACCGCGAAAAAAAAGCTCCACGTGAAAGCTAAAAACTACCAGCAGAAATTTAAAGATTTGTGCACATCGGAACCCGAGTTTGAGGGATGGTTAGCCAAGTCCTCAAAATCAACAGAGCAAAAGGATGTGGCATATTGTAAGGTTTGTTGAACCGATATTACTTGTGGGAAATCGGAGATCAAGAGTCACATCCTCTCAGAGAGACTCGAGCAACGATCCATGGTGGCAAAGAAAACCCCATCAATTGCCAGCTACGTGCTATCCAACGATCCTCTCCAAAATCGTGCTCGTAAAATGGAACTGCAAGTTTGTGCATTTTTAGATAAGCACCACCTACCTATCTCATTGTGTGAGCCTTTTTAGTTTGATGAAAACAATGTTCTCAGACCAGGAGTCGCTGAAAAAAGGGCGCCTTGGAGAACAGCGGGCATCAAGCATAATGCGAGAGGTATTCGAAAAACATCTTGTACGTGATATCGCCTGGGATACCAAATCAGCATTCTAACGTCGTTCAACTGGCCATCCCTCCTGACGCTCATGCAGTATGTAACACCGTTCTAATTCATACTGACGGAGCTCTGGAAACCAGTCCATTTACCTTTTAGTTGATTTGTAGATCATAGGTCAGGATTAGCTGTTTTAGGGTAATCTGGGGTAATCAACACCCTCCAGCTAGGGTAATTAGAGTCGCCTCGCGTGGAAACCCTGCAGCCAGCGGCTCAGCGATAGCGTTAGTTCAAATCTTAGTTCTCAATGTGATTTTGCGAGAGGCGGTGTGGCTTTGAGGGGGTCCTCCGAGGCCCCTGCCAGGCCCCTGTCGATCTGACGGTCAATTATCATGTTTTTGTTTGAAAAGGACCTTTGGGTGGTGGACTATTCCGTCCTAAAATTTTATGGCGCTACGGACAAAGACCCCCCCCCCAGGGGGGGGGAAGTAAGAGGACCAAATTTTTTAATTTTCGACCCCATTTGGACCCCTATAAAAAGAAAACATAACGGGAAACGGAAAATTTACGACTATGCTATTGTTAGATTTGTTCGAAGGATTTCAAAACTGTCTTTGTTTTTGTTCTAGCATAAAAACTCAATGAGTTCTATTCCTTTGAAATAGCACTACCAATGGACTAAAAACCAATATGTCAATTTTTTTCTAAAACTAAGGCCTGAATTCTATTGTAGTGAATGTATTAAAGAAATTGTGTTTCTTTTTGAAAGTTACATATGATAGTCAAATTTCATAAGAATCAGACTGAAAAATAAAAAAATTCATAACATGTATGAAAAAAAAAATTTTCATGGAAATTACAGTTCACAGTGTGAATATGAAGTTATGCCTGGAGATTATCGAAATAAAAATGAAAACAACATTCAATTAAATAAATTTTCCATTATATTAACCTTCAACAAAAAAATTTGTTAATGGCCTGTACTGTCAAATCACTTATTTTCAAAATTCAAAAGAATAGAAGTCATTGAGTGTCTATGCTAGGAAGAAAACAAAGGCAGTTTTAGAATCCTTAGAACATTTCTAACAGAGATAAGGTCTTATGTTTCCAATTTGTACATTTTGATTTTTTTTAGATTAGTATAAAACCAAAAATTCGTTCTACTTTATATATTGTGGTAACATATCGCATATATATGAAAAAGATTCTAATACAAAATGACAGACCATATCTTTATTAGAAATGTTTCAGGAATTCCAAACTGTGGTTGAATTTGTTCTAGCATGGAAACTTTTCGACTTATATTCTTTTGAAATATATATAAAAATGACTTAAAAACTAATATTTCAAATTTTTTGGAAAACTAAGGCCAAAATCAAAAAGTTCTCAAATAAAATATGTTTCTCTTTCCAAAATACATATGCCGGCCATTTTTCAGACCAATCGGATCAAAACTCAGATTTGACTGGAGGACTCAGATTAAGTGGTGCGCAATGATTGTGAAAGAATAATGCTCGTGTAATAATGCATAAGCTGTAAACATGGATTTTAGAAATTAATGTTATTGATGGTTTTTCGGTGGGTTTCATTGTATTGGCATAATTCAATTTTTTACCTGCTTTAACTTCTAAAACGAATTTGTGCTAACCGTTATTACTTAGATCTGTTTCGTCACTTGGTGAGCTGAAGGTTATTTCAATATTTTTTATTGAGTTATGGGGAGGGTTGCCCTTCGTACAGGTTTTGGAAATAGAGCAATAGTATATATATCAAAATAAATGGGATATATTGCTATTTCATAGTATTTTTCGATTTCTTTTATATTCAAAGTGTTATATGACTTACTTTGGAAAAAGTAGCTTTTAGAGCAATAAATCATAAATTTACTGGAATCATTTATCGATTGCTTCCCATTTAATCCAAGAATCTCAGGAAATTAACTAATACAACATATCGCGCTAAATTCAGTGGCGCAATTCGTTTTGGCTCGGTCAAAAACTCGCGAAGAAGGAATTTGAAAATCACGTTCCGTTGCTTTTCAAAATTTGTATTCCAAAAATGGGAAAAATGTTCGAAACAACATCCGTTTATTATACGAAATGAAAACTTGTATAGTTTAAAGCTTCAAATTCCATAGTAGAGAGTTTTTTTAGGGATGCCGTTTTCTTAAACAATTTAAGCTATTTATTTCCACAACTGATGTAGTAATATCAACTTCTACGAATAAGTTTTAAATTTTGCCACTTGTCGCTCTGAAGCAGTTTCAGAACTTCCAAGTTAATTTTCAGTAGATTGAATGAGTCAAGAAAAAACAGCATATTAGCTAGGGCTTAAGATGTGATCCGTTCCATAGAATTAGATTTGATTTATTCCATTTTATTTTTGGCATAGATTTGATTATTTGATTATTAGATTTCAATTGTATGCAGTAGCCCATTGATAAAAAGTAAGGTTCAAGACAAGTTTCGAAAAATTTCAGGATGTGAGAAGGGAAAGAGTTTCAAGTTTTGCTTTCAAGATGTAGCAACTGATTGCCATTCATTTTGTAATAGTCAAGAAGTACTTATTTCTGTTTCTTAGGTTTTAATAGCAATTTTAAGCGACCGTTGAATGTTATAAGATCATTATCGCTTTCATTTGTCTTTGACAATCAGTTTGGCCAAAAAACATTAGAAAAGTTTAGATTTGTGAAAGGTCAAATATTTTCAGGAGTTCGAATGAATCGGTTCCTCACTTTTCTGATGGCTTCTATTGTAGTGAAGAGTTGGTTCGTGTTTCATCAGCTTTATTTTTTGCTTCTTATACGCACCGCAGAAATAAATATTTAGGGACAATATTTTCAAAACATTCTCAAATGAACCATTTGTAGCTCCATCGAGTACATTGAATTTTCATCACTGATAAATATCAGAACCTGGAGGAGACCCAAAACTGTTCTTTGAGAAACTACATGGTTAATAGTAGTTCTGATAGAGTTACAACACTTGGTTTCGATTCGTTATGTCATGTATGAGTTAAATCAGTTTTGAATAGCCCCTCTAATGGCGTAGCATTGCAACTTCTAGAGTAATATGTTTGTTTACGAAAATGAAGAAACGGAAAGAAACTATATGGAAAATAATATGGAAATAAATTGTCGAAGATGATTTAGAATGGCTTGCGTTGTCGACTTTAAAGATCTGAAATCAAATGACTTGTCATGAAGAAATTATTTTTGTGCTATGGTTTAGGAGGATAGGAGATATACGATGAATATTTGGCCAGTTAACTGAGTTCAAGTTAACTGAATTCTAGTTCCCTGAGTTAAAGTTCACTGAGTTAACGTTCACAAAGTTCAGGTTCACTGAGTTCAAGTTCACTGAGTTCAAGTTCACTGAGTTCAAGTTCACTGAGTTCAAGTTCACTGAGTTCAAGTTCACTGAGTTCAAGTTTACTGATTTCAAGTTCACTGAGTTCAAGTTCACTGAGTTCAAGTTCACTGAATTCAAGTTCACTGAGTTAAGTTCACTGTTTTCATTCTTTTTATTAATTTTCGAGTTGTTGATACATTCCTGAAATCGGAGCCCAGAGTTGCGATAAAATGATCAAATAAGTTTCGTGAACCAATTCTAGTAATTCTAGTGGAGAATTGAGTCAGTAATGATTTGATCAGGAGCGTTTTCGCTATGGTAATAATGAATTTGGTTGATTGATTTAGAAAATATGTTTCTAAGCGAATCGTTACATTTTCTGGAAGGATGGATACGATTTTCCTGGTCTAATTATTTGTGATTTATAAACAAAATAGGACGGGCACAAGTAGTGTTCAATATCGTTTTTGAATCTGGTAAATTTGAAAATGAATTTTTTCATGGATATTATTTTACGTGATTTCTTACATAGATTCTAAACCTTGCATACACTGATTGGGATAATTTCCCATCATGAGTCAATGCAAAGTATGGTAGGCGCTGTCTTCCTTTCATATCTTGAGTAATCCGAGACGTTTGTTATTTTTTGGGCATAATTTAAGCTTGATTATTAAACAACAATAGATGGAATTTAGGGTGAAATGAATATAAATGTTTATTGATTGACCTAAATATGGTGTTACACTCGATATTGAAAGTGATATTTGCATTATGAGTAGCAAACCGTGTGGTGAACTATCATCGAGGCAACAGAAAAGTGTAGGAATCTTAAATTGGCCTCTGTAATAACTCATAACCTACTGACAAGGGAAGCTTAAAATCACGTGGTGAATTATCAGGGGATACCTACCTTGAATAAAGAAGAATACCTCGGCAGTGTCTGTTCTGCCTTCAATGATACTACAACAACCAGAGCAGCAGCAGCATCAAGTTTGGGCGATGCCTTAAACGGGTCCGAGCTGAGAACGGTGTTTCGGGAAAGCGAAACAACGACACCGATGAAAGCTGTCATTCAGAATGCTCTTAAGGTAAGTTGCATCACAACCACTATGTTCTTTTTGATTTCTAAGATATGGCCTTATAATCGAAGTATATTGTTTATATTCGCATAAGCAGATTGTCAAAAGAATGTGAATAAGCTCAAAATCATACGATCAAGGGCACCTGACCCCTGAATAGCATCATATGGTCAGACAGATACCAATTTTTGTGCCCAATTTTAGTTGTTCCTAAATAACTTAGGTCACCGCGCCCATTATGAGGCTCAAACGCCTTTTGTCGACAAGACGACTACGTACTGTATCTATCTTTTATTCATCCACTTTGAGTTGCAAGTGATATGCACGCACATGAATTTCGAAATAAATCTTCATGAGTATACATTTTAGCACTTTGACCGCAATTGTTTAAACTGAATTTCAATATTCAAGTGAACTTGAAGTCAATTAAAGTGAGCTATTTTGAAAATGCAAACAATAATCGGATCCGGCCTTGATTTTGCTTTAATTAAATATTCATTAAAAAATTTAGTTTGTGATACTGTTCGGTTAGGAGCATTGGAAAAATCCCCTCCGAGATCACCGGTAGAGTACGTTACGCTGAAAGTGTAAATGATGATAGTAGTCATTTGGAGCGATACTAAGTGTAGCTTGTTATTAAATGGGGGATGATGGGACTGCCGGATATGGGTATTGTCTCAACTGACCATCATTTACCATGCTCATTGCGCACGTAGCACTGAAATTCGATTTTTTTCATGTGCTTATAAAGACAGATTGATAGTAATAATAGAGATGTTTTTTTTATTATTCTAACACAATTTATTTCCAACTTTTCAACTTTGCAAAATTGCTTTAGTTCTCCTCGTGTTAGAATACAAAGATTGTCACATATTATTTTACTGAAATTAACACTCTATTTCTCAAAAAATTCTAAATATATCAGTCTGTAAAAGGCATCGTTTCGATGTTACTAACATCATCCTCGGGATGCCAAAGACAAAACAAACAATCACTTCTATAAAACTATGTCAATCCAAAACTTAAGCTACATCAGACTGAATATAAATATTGGTAATCCCATTGCGATATGACTAGATAGGACTTATTGTGAGCAAGATTAAAATTACAGATGCCTAGTTATTGATCACCAGATATTCATATGGTAACGGCACCAGAGATAGAGGCAAAATGGATGATCTACTAGAGGTTCCAAACGTCTAAGCCACAGTCTTACAGAAAATTTTTAAAGCAAAAATTAATTTGTATTTTCGTTGAGGGAAGGTTCAAGTTTATAAATGTGAAGTGCTTCTATAACTTGAACTCTATACCGGTGAAGCCGATTTTATACGGAAGGTACGTGGACGATATTATCGTTGAAATTGAGATGGTGGAGCAGTTGAAGATTTTGAGGAATTTGATGACTGATAATCCGGTGTTACGTTTACGGATGAGCTGGGTGTAAATGGGAAGCTGCCATTTCTTGACGTTTCAGTTGAAGTATCTCACGGTGCTTTTCGCATAACTGTGTATGTAAAGCCCTCGTATGCTGGTGGAACCAGAAACTGTGATTATGATGCAGGGCATGTGTATTAAGAAGGCGTTATCCGTACCTTGTTAAAGAGTACTTATGAAGTGTGCAGCAGCTGGGCTAGTTTTCATTCAGAAATGCTACGATGTAAGCGGTTGTTAGTTAATAAAAGTTTCTCCAATACGCTTATTGATGGAATTGGTAAATTTGTAAATCGAATTTTGAATGAGGACCATAATCCAGGATATTATGCGAAACATAAATATATTTCATGAAAATCAAATGCATTGCAATCACAAAATTAATGAACGTGTCTTCAAAAATGTTACAACTTTCGTGAAATCCACAGATCCAGATATGTTAATAAAACTTCGTGTGTACTACAAAATCACAAAATCAGTGATCTCCTAGTTAGAAACAATATTTCCACATCCGGAGTCAGTGACCTTGTCAGAGGCAATTGGGTGTTTCAGTTCGAATGTAACAGGATAGAACGCAAGTCTTTCAATAAATGTTGCATTGGCATGACTAGGATGACACTGAAGCGAAGATTAACCTCGCGCAAATATTAAGGTTCCATTTTTAATAATTTCCTTGATGATCATAGCTGTAAGCCCTCAAATGAAGATCTGTGCACCAATGCAAAAAATTGTGCAATGTTGTAAAATGGAGCATATTCAAATAATAGAAGTCATAAACTTAAGCCTAGCCTCAACGAAATTACAAATAATTGTTTTGTTCTAAAATTACAGACGAGTGAAATCCCCAGTTGTTCATTCATTTTACTTCTATCTCTGGTGCCGTTAACATGCGAATATCTGGTGAGCAGAAACAACAAGTCATCTGCAATTTCAATCATGTAAAAAATTGCCTTACCTAGTCTTCTCGTATTGTGATATTTGATACCAATATTTCTTATATCAATAATTTTGTTCTGTCTAATCTAGCTTAAATCAGTGATCATCTTTGTATTTTAACATGTGTAGAACTATTGAAACACAAGTAATTCGATATTTTTCTCTAACAAAGTTTTTTCCAGCCGGTATACGCTTATTAATTGAATGAGTACCCAATTGAAAATAAGGACGTGTCGCCGGTGAATTAAAGACGAGACAGTCGATCAAGTATGAATTAAAGGCGAGTCGGCCGGTTCGGCCTTATTACTCTATCTCCGCGCTCTTAAACCACGAACGGTCGAGCTCGGACGTAATATGCTGGGCCGGCCAGTTATAATTTGAGGGCGCAAACTTCTAAGTTGGTTAATGGCCGTAGTATTTGAGGAGGCCATCCGTTGTTTACAGCCATACAAATATCATTGATCTATCGCAATGAAACGTATGCTCTGACATTGTGGCGTACAATGCATCAAGCTTGAAATTATATTTCACATATTTTATTAAGTTCATGCTTTTCCAGAAATATTCACAACATTGAAACTGAAGACTTTACTGTACTGCAGAATAAATGCATTGGTGCGTTTACTTGTGTTCATTTATGTATTTTTACCATGCCATTGTCATACGCATGTTTTCATTTCATTCTTCAATACCAGACACAAGTCAAACAAAAACAAAAACCGTTTATTTCCAAGTTGTCACATGAGATACATATGCCAACATATTGGCTTTTAAAAGTTCCTTAATATAAGACGTCCTAAAACAAAAGATCCATACGAGGAGTATTAATTGACAAACCATCCGAGGTGTAAAAATAGATAAGCCATACGAGGCATAATAATCGACAAACTATATGAGGTGTGCTAATAGATAAACTATCAGAGGTGTACAAATAGATAGACCATACGAGGCATATTAATAGACATAATATACGAGGCGTACTATAATAGACAAACCACACGTGGTGTGCTAATAGTCTAACAAAGTTCCATACGAGGAATACTAATTGACAAACCATACGAGGTGTACAAATAGATAAGCCGTACGAGGCATAATAATAGACAAACTATACGAGATGTAATATTAGACAATACTATCATAGGTGTACAGATAGATAGACCATACTAGGCATATTAATAGAAAAAATATACGAGGCGTACTAATAGACAAACCATACGGGTCGTGCTAATAGTTTAACTCTGTCAAGGGTAGTTGAATGAGAAATGAGAAATATTATCTCTTGGATATTTTATATTCCAAGAGATTCCGGTACAGCGCTTCTTGCCTTTTTCCTACTTCGATAATTTCAACTAAGAACTTGGCAGTTTCGAAGAATTCTTTAGTATTTTTCGAATTATTTATAAGATCATCGAAGTAGGAAAAATACAAAAAAACGCTACACCGTACTAGATTGAAACAACACCGTAAATGACAATCAAGTATTGAGAAAAAGATAGTCTCGAAATAATTTGTAAAGAACATCGCGCAACACAGCACGCACATCTAGGAATGCGTAAACAAACTTACACTCAAAATTGAAATGCATGGCTTGTTCGGCATACAAATATAGAGATAATTTTTGCACGAGTGCTTTATTTCCTTTGTCTGTTTATACTTTTTAATTTCTTCTGTTCACAGAAATGCCCTTCGGGGTCGTGATAGATCGATTTATAAATCATAAAGCAAGCGCAATCAATTTGTTTATTTCTGAAATTTGGTGCAGTGTTAACTGATCGCAGAGCTTTAGGTAAAATGTAATGTGTCTTGAGGTTTTGCTTTTTATGCAAAAAGTAGAAATAGAAACCGATATATGTACATGTGCGCATATATGTGTGCGAAACGTGTGCATCTTTACACTGATACATAAACATTTATGTTTGCGTGCGCACACGTACATACTCACGCACACACCAACACACATATTCATATATATACGTATTGAAAACGAATATAAGAAAAATGCTAATAGACATGAAAAATAATCTTACTCTTTCAATATTTAAAATGACAGCCCAAGCTCTGATGAATCGTAAGAAATAACCTGAGGAAAGATAAGGAATAGAAAAGGACTTCGAAAAACGTATAAATGGAATGGTTTTTTAATTTCCTAAAGGAAATTTTAAGAAAACTCAAGTTACCGCTGAGGAACAACAACAACAAAAAAAAACATATATCTTCAATATATATCATATATCATATCTTCTCGATATTCTCTGCAACATCAAGCGGACATGGGTACATGGGATAAAATGGAGATACAGTGTAGGCCAGTTACCACTCATGATTGACAAATATCTACAAAATTTTGGCAGAAATGCGCAAACAAACATATACTCAACATCAAAATTTGCTTGTACAACATACGGACAGAAAGATAATTTTACCACGATTCATACGCTCAAATTACGATTAATTTCATAATTTGTATTTGTCATTTATCCGATTCACAGAGACGTCCTCTGGTGTAAGTGGGAGATCTATTTTTGAATCATTTCGCTAGTGCAATAAAATTTATTAACCGGATGGTTTTTGTGTAAAGAAATGAAATAGAAACATGTATATCTATTTATGTAGATATATATATACCTATATACGTACACACACATATTAATATATGTACTTATTGAGAATGAAATATAAGAAAAAAATACAAATATAAAATAAGAGGATAGAAACAACCTACCATCTATTACACCGATAATGACAGTTGAGCTCATTGTAATCCTAAGAAATTATTCGGAAAAAAAAAATAAAATAAAATAATAACTAAAAGGAAAAGAAGACTTCGGAAAACGTAAAATGAACTGATTTTTAGTTTCTTCATAGAAATTTTTAAGAAAACTCAGGTTACAGTCAAGAAACAACACAACTCTTCAGCATTATACAGACATGTGTACATGGGATAAAATGGAGTAACATTGTGGCCGGATATCACATTTGAGTGGAGAATATTTACAAAATTTGGCACATATAGGTAGATTAAGCAATGGTCCAAAGTGATAATTTTGATAACAGAAATTAACAGTTTTTTTCGATTTTAAAGTTTAGTGCTGGTGTGCACTGAACGCAAGGAAAAATATTGAAAGACTAAATGAAAATGCTTAAATTAACCTCTCCCCCCAGCTCAGCCGAAATCGATTGAA
Source organism: Morinoia aosen (assembly GCA_030386875.1). Taxonomy (NCBI): domain Eukaryota; kingdom Metazoa; phylum Arthropoda; class Malacostraca; order Amphipoda; family Talitridae; genus Morinoia; species Morinoia aosen. The sequence continues at coordinate 6,345,505 of CM059570.1, forward strand.
AACATCTTCGAGAATGATTTTGAAATAACGAGACAACGTTAGCCAACATTTAATTCATTATAAACTTTGCACAATCCTCACATTTATAAACTTGCATATTGGTGTACACACAAAATGTATTTCAGAGTATGTTTTCCATACGGATGTTAAATATTAACACAGAGAAGAAAAAATAACAAAATATAAATGAGGAAATACTCCTAATTATGGAAAAAAACGTTCATTCTGCTGTATTGAACTCACGGCTGGGGTGCTCATTATTGTCGACAGAAATAGTTAAGATGAATGCACGAATGGCTTGGCAAACGTAAAATGAAATAGTTTCTAATTTTCTAACAGAAATTTCAGGAAAATTAAAATTTCTGGTAAATGGGAAATTCACACCGAAATGCTGCAGGTCTATAGAGATGCAAAATGACGTGACACATTTACTCTAAATTCTTTTACAGTTTTAGAGTTTTTGATATGCTGGGGAAGCTTGTTCCACAAAAAAGCTCCAGAAACTGAGAGAGTTTTTTGTCCCACGCTAGATGAACGGTAACTGACTAAAACATCATTCCTCCGATTTGGTTTTTTGTTTGGGATATTAGATGGAAAAAATTTTACCACCTCTGCATTACTTTGGGGGAGGTACAGAGAGGAGAACACTCGTCGAGCTTTTTGGATCATGAATCTATTCGGTATTGGGATCCAGTCGAGTTTTCTTAAAAGAGGGGTGACATGATCGTATTTATTGAAATTTCCTTTGCACACCACTTTGGCGGCGAAGTTTAGACATTTTTGCAACTCTTCCTGACGATATTGAGGTAAATTTCCCCATACAAGACTGCAGTAGTCCAGGCGCGATAAAACTAAAGACTGAATCACTAACAACCTAGATTTTTCGTCAAGTGTGTTCTTAATGCGATGAAAGAACATCAAGGTTCCGTTTATTTTGTTGCACGTTGTTTCGACGTGTGAATTGAAAGTCATATTTTTGTCAAACCAAACACCCAGATTTTTTACCGTCTCTACTGGTTCAATTGTATCGTCTCCAAATGTTAGCTTGAATGGTGGTAAATTTTTAGTCGCATTCTGTGATCCAAAAATAATGCATTGCGTTTTACTTGCGTTAAGTTTGAGGCCATTATGGTCATACCACAATTTAAGGTTTCTCAGAAGGTTTTCAGCGTTGGCTTGTGTTTCTTTTAAATCTGCTGTTGAGCTTGTCATGGCAATTTGTACGTCATCAGCATACATTGAGATTTTTGTGTTTGCCGGCATGGTGGGGAAATCATTGATGAAAATTGAAAATAAGAGCGGGCCGATGATTGAACCTTGAGGAACGCCAAAATTGTTTGGTATGAATGATGACATTTTGTTATTCAAGCACACTGCATGAGAGCGGTTTAGTAGGTAGCTTTCAAACCATTGAATGTCAATTCTGAGGTTTGAAATTTTTTGAAGAAGTTTCTTATGCTCAACACTGTCGAAAGCTTTGGAGAGATCAAGCAATAGTAAGAGAGTTAATTTTTTTTGGTCAATATCATTGTAAATTTTTTCTGTTATGTTTAACAGGGCGTCCTGAGTACTGGTATCCCTTCTGTAAGCATATTGATTGCGATGCAGTAGATGTGACTCGTCTATGTAAGACGAGAGCTGATTTGTTATTACTTTTTCTAATATTTTGGACATAACAGGCAGGAGACTGATTGATCTGTAGTTTGACGCTATGTCGATATCACCACCAAACACATTACTACAGTCCCAGCAGTCTATCTCTCCCAGAAGAGAAGTGCTACTTACTGAGAGGACATGAATATTTATTCTTTTCTATGCAAGATTTTACATTGAGAAATGATATTCACGAGTGAAATCGGTGTAATTATTTTTTAGTTCTAAATACATTCTAATGAATTTAATCATCATTCGGAAATTTATAAAATAAGAAGTAACATGAAATGGAAATGATAAATCGTGAATCATATACCTAAAAATTATACCTAAGATTAATCGTATTTCTAAATTTTATTCTTGGTCGTTTTCTTTTTTATGGTGAAGATATCGTGATGTTGACAACGATAATTATTTCAAGAAGCACAAAGATTTCAAATAATGCTAAGAGAAAGCGCATTTAATTATGATAGTTTCTAATAACAAGTTTCCTGACAGCACCCGCTGTAGTTTCCTAAACGAAATACCGCATAAAACTTTGCTAATTACGTTGCAAAGAATTACATGTGGTAATAAGAATCACTTTTATTCTAACAAGTAATCAAATTGATTATTGTTTGAAAAAGTAAAGCAATACAAGTTCCCCTCAGGGGTATACAACTGTTGTATCTATGGGAATTAGCGCTCCCAGGGGGACTTTGTGAGGGCCCGAGCTAAAGGTTAGGTAGGCTTCCTTTTTGTTAAAATATTACAGGTTTTTGTTTTGTTACGGACCATCTTTTTTCGGTTCACTGCTGTCCTGTTTTTCAGCACTTACTACTTTCTTCTTAAATTTTTCTCGTTTCATGAACTTCTTTCTTAGCTTCTTGTTTCTGTGCATCTTGTGCATGGATTCCGCGTTCCCTCAACTCCATACTGAATGACGCCTTCCTCCTTCCTCTTTTAGAACATCTTTGTCGTGGTTAAGGGAGGCTAAAACTTTCGTATATAATAATGATAATGATAAAAATAATAATAACAATAATAATAAAGCAATACAAGTCTAAGTTTTTGTGGTTCGCTATTCAAGTAACGTTGATCTTTTAATTTTTATTGAACTTTTTTATTCCCGAGGCAGTCGTGCGAAGCTGAAGTCTCTTCTCAAGACATTTGAGTGTTTGTAAGATGTTAATAATACATAAAATTTTAATGTTATTCTAATTATTACGTTCTAGAGACATCGAACAAATGAACATTCGTTTGGATGAGAGAAAGAGGAGATGAGAAAATTAGAGACACTTTTACACTCTTGCATTTTGAAAAGCAAAATGATTACAAATTCGCCACATACCTAAGCACCTAGAACGAAAACTAAAAATCAGTTTTTATTTTTACTCAATGTAAAACAAAAACTTAATCATCAACGAAACACACTGAGAAGACTTTTAATAAATAAACATGTCTGTAATACAAGTTTACAAGTGATTTGTAAAGAGTTCGGTAAGCATGAGATCAATCGACCATCAGTCGAAGGCCAGTCCACGACCAATCTACAAACTACCCTATCCTTGCTAGTTTGAATTAAAATGGAATAACAAAAAAGTGTTTTGTATTACACTCATACAGCCTTCCAAGAACAAGTGGCATGTATAATTTTTTTTTGTCTAGAATAATGTTCTCATTCAAAAATTTGTGACGAACATTCAAACATGAAGTCTCTGAGTTAATTTACCCTAAAAACTTGCCCTATGAGCTGGTCGAAGCACTCGTAGTCTCGAAGTTTTGAAGTTGCAGTCCGTTTCACCGCCCCGGCGCTGTTGCACTGGCAGTAGATTAGTTTGTGAAGTTGCCTGACGTGAAGTGACTAATTTGCAATTATTGCTTAAAAAGTGAGATTTTATTGATTGTAATGCAGGTGTTTGAACGTTATATGCATGGGCAAACTTAGAATTTGTACTGGATGAACGATTTTGTGTCGATCGAGTTCCTCTTATCGTTAGAACTTCCTTATCGGTAGGAGAGTTCAAGCTTAGTTTAATTTTTCAAATTCTGTTGTGTGAAGGGTATTTTTAGAGGTATTTATGTAAAAGTACTCAAGATGGATTGCTTTCTCATTATATTTCTTGATTTACTTCTTATTCAAAAAATTTACTTATTTAAAAATGTTTTTTTTTCAGTAAAAAATAAAAAGAAGCAAGTTCTTCTGTCAAATTAAATATTTACTGAAGGCCGTGATAAAAGTGCGGTGGCCCAGTGAAGGAAATGTTACAGAACTTGCTCGTTGCCTGAAAAAAACTGCTGCAAGGGCAGGGTCGTTCTTACACCTTCAAACTTAAGTCACATCAAGTAAGTATTTTACGCGTGTGTGAATAATTGTTTTGAGTTTTGGTTATTTTAAAATAGCCCTATGCATATTTCTAATATTTCATTGTTTTCAATTACTTGAGTTTCAACGCTTTTAGGTGCTTATTGTGGCAGTTGATAAATATTTGAGTAGACATATGAATACTGCAGCTTTTAAACTTTAATTTAAAAAAGCTCAAGTTCAATTTAAAAAAGCTCAAGTTCAATTTAAAAAAGCTCAAGTTCAATTTAAAAAAGCTCAAGTTTAATTTAAAAAAGGTCAAGTTCAATTTAAAAAGCTGAACTTAAATTTAAAAAAATATCAAGTTTATTTCTAAAAGTCTCAAGCAGGCTATATTTAAAAAAAAAAGAATTTCAATTTTGAAACCTTTTGTTTCTAAAATTTCATACTTATGTAATAATAATATAAGTAAAGTTCATTTCTGAGAATGCATATATATTAAAGTACTGACACTGAAAATAGAGTAAATCAAAAATCAGGCAAACCAAGCTGTTGTGATTTTGTACTTAATTTGACATTCTTTAAGTTTTATCTATGAATCATTTGGTAAGCATTTGACAAACAGATCATCGGTACGTACGGTGTATATCCATTGACAAAAAAATTCAAAATAAATTTTATGTAATAAGTAACTGTGTGACAATTAGCAAACTGCACTGACTGAAAAGTTGAACATTAAATAGCTTCAAAATTATATTTAAACCATAGTGCTCTACAACAATGGCTTATTATATCATGTTATATAACATAGTATTACACATAAAATGTATACCAAATTAAAGGCCAAGCTCTCTACTAATAATTAAATTTTCACCCCTTTATACCATACCTAAGTGCATTTATACGGTATCTCCCATCTTTAAATCTTCTAACGCAAGTATTCTGGCAACATGCTTCTATATATGATTGTAGGAGCGTAAACATAGCCTGGGTGTTATGGCAGTAATGGATTCATCTAAAAGTCACCTTTTTAAATTAAACTTGATCTTTTTTAAACTAAACTTGAGGATTTTTAAATTGACCTTGAACTTTTTTAAATTGACCTTGAACTTTTTAAAATTAAACTTGAGCTTTTTTAAATTAAACTTGAGCCTTTTTAAATTGAACTCAACCTATTTTAAATTAAACTTGAGTTTTCTTTAATTGAACTTGATCTTTTTTAAATTAAAGTTGAAAGGCTGCTGAGAATTGAGGTAAGTGAACAGACAATGCAAGGGTCTACGCTACAAACTTGAAAATGCGTATAAATGTTTATGCAATTAAAAATAGGCTGTTCTTATGCAGCATTATTGTTAATTAAAATATCAAAGTGAAAAGGAGGGACTGTAATTGTGTGCATACGAGGTAAGAGATTTTTGTTGAGAACTAGTCAACTTGTCGTCACCACAACACGTAATAAGTGGAATGGCGCACAAATTATACTCGTCATATATGCTTCCCTCTGAAAATGTTTCTTTACCGAAAATCATATTTTTATGATTCTTATATCAATGATAAAGAAAGAGCGAGTTGAACTTTAAAGTACTGTGGCATCAATAACAGTAATACCTTTTATTTAACTATATACTAATAATGTACTTCATTTTATAATGTTTTGGAACATTCCCTTTCTTCATACACATTAGAGGATTTTTTATTGCTATAACCTTTTTCTTCAGCACATCTTCATAGGAATTTGTTGGAGTAGTATCTTTTTGAGAATATATTTCTATAATTATAGCAGTGGACATAAATTGTATGTGTTTCTAATACAAATGTGTGAATATAATACTTTAGTGTAAACATGAATGAATATGAACAGGATAATATAACAACTTCCATTTATAGGTGCCAGTTCAATTTCTAGTGAAAATCTCCCAATAGTTCTCTTGCAATCGATATTGTAGGATTAAATCCAACATTAAAAATCTGCAGCCCACGCAAAATCTAACAGTGCCATTACCATGTTTTCACCGTCCACAGTAAAGTTTTTTTTGTTCAATTGAACATTAAATGGCTTGTCATAACTCACCCTAGCAAAGCTTAACTCAACCTTGCTCGACGTGTAGACTGCTTAAACACAAAAACCTTGAATATGTCCAGCAGGAAACCTAAATAATATTCAACATCTTTAATTTAGAGGTTACTTATTAAGCAGTCATCCACACTAGTACCTATAGGGGTGAAATTGTTAATCTTCTGCAAGAAATTTTAATAAGACTATTATTGTACTAAAACTAAGGCGGAATAAAGAAATTTTCTTTTCAGAAAAAAATACGTGATACGTCCTTACATAGACCTAGAGCTATCTGGAAGTATCTCATATCCGCGTTTTACTTTCAGAAGAATCGGATTCATCTGAGGACCCTGAGAGAGATACTCAACCGCCCCAATTATGAAAATGGATGAATTCTTTCCTGACGTAAGCCGGTGAGAATAACGCTCAGGTAACGTTGTTTCGTTCAGATTGATTTGCGTGAAATTCGTTTTGTTCTGCTCATATGAGGCCTCGCATTGGAAGGAAATCTATTCCAGTTAATGTTTAGTGCTAATTTATTTTATTGTTTTCTAATTTTTTGTGATATTTTGGTGCGTAATGTATTGGGACTCTCCTCTTCTTGATTTCTTGATACACACTAGAGAATTTTTTATTGCTATAACCTTTTTCTTCATTGCTTCATAGGAATTTGATGGTATAGTTTCTTTTTAAAAATACAATTTTATCACCATAGTAGTGAAAGCATAATTTCACAAGTGTCTCTAATATGTACGTCAGAATATAATTAAAACGAAAGGTTGGCAATATATTCAAGATGTATTTTTAATTTTTAATACACAAGTAATTCGGTATTTTTCTCTTTCAGAGCTTTTGTCTAGCCAGCATATCCTTATTAACACGTTTACTGCGATGGGGTAAACTGAAGTTCAATATTCAATTCAAATTTCAAGTCAATTGTGGTAATCAACTTTGAAAATAGCAAACATTAACTGTATTGAGCCTATATTTAGCTTTCATTAAATATTAATGATGAATGAGTTAGTGACCGCATGTGGGTCAGCAGCACTATGAAAATCACCTAAGTGACCACCGGTTGGTCACTTCGCAGGAAATGTGTTAGAATGAGTTAAGCTGCTGGTACATGACCTAAAATGAAGAGTAAACTTGATAAACCTCTTTCTGTGACGAGCATTTATCCTCATTGAAATTCAATTTATGAAATAGTTGAAGAAAAAGAAGCTGCGCACCACACTGCTTTTCGGAGGTGATATTTTGGCCATACTCCGAAGTTTGCCTTGCATTTTGCATAACTGGTTCGTATAAAAGTTCCAGTCATAAATAAAAACTGTTCGAAGAATGCCAGAAATATCAGTAAACTGGAGTTAAGGTATTTCGCAATGGGAGAATATTCATTTGTTTTATCGTAAACCAATGCTTGGCAATTAACCATGCTTTTTATACAGGATCGGTAAACTGGAGTGGAGGAAGAGGCAAGAGACTCCTTCATCTCCAGCAGTGGAGAATCGTTCACCAGCCGGTGTGGAACCACTGTCAGTGTCAGTAGAATTAGACAGGAAGACATTAGCCGTGCTCTGAGTTGGAGTGATAAAAGTTTCCTTAGAACTATTGTATCTAGGAGAACTAGCGCTCCCAGGTTGATTCGTAAGCACGAGGTTAGGTAGGCCATTCATTAGTTGTTATAATAGAGCATTTTCAAGAAGCCAGGGAAGTTACTTTTTTGAAGCGAATGATCTTTGGGAATTTAGAAACGAAGAAAGGACTAAGTATTAAAATCATATTTTAAAAGCTTTCTCGAAATATATGATGATATGATTTAAGGGAGCTGGTCTTCGAAAAGTTTAATAGAACTGACGCTATGTACTTATTTAGAAACGTAAGAAGGAAGAAAATTCTGATAAAATTTATCATCGTTACTAAGAACACATTTCGGAGTCCCGCTCCATCATCAGATCAAAGGAAAACAATAATTACGTCTGAAAGAAAAGATCAAAAAACAGTGAATTGTAGGCACCAAAAATATATCAGGAGAGGAAAAAGACAATGTATGGCACGGGAAAATGAAAAACAAAACACAAAAGCACAAGCCTCAAATACTAGCCGCATTGATGTACTCTTGTGTGTGCAGTGCACATCTTTGTTCGTTGGTATTACGTTACGAAATTTCTGTATCAGAGTGGCAAAGCATAGAGGTAGAAGCTTGCGTACTGGGTATCAACCAGCACACCCATCGAATTCTGTAGTGCGAAATCATGCCGGAAATGTAATGTCCCTACATCTCCTACCGATTTCGAAATTTTAGACTCTGCTTCAACACCGTATGACCTCAGAAATTTTAAGTCCGTGCATATTTTTAAGCGAAACCCTGATTTGAACAATATGGACAGTTCGTACCCTTTGCAAGTATTGAATAGGTAGAAACCACGTCATTACCAGCTCAATTTCATTTCATACTCATATTTTACGGGATTTTTTTTTGCTTCTGTGTTTTGGTTTTGTTTCCGTGCCATACTTTGTTTTTACTCGCATGATATATTTATAGTCTCCGCAATTCATTGTACTTTGATTTTTTATTTCAGACGCAATGATTTTTTTCCTTTGAACCGATGATGGGGCAGGACTCTGGAATGTTTTCTTAGTAAAGATGATAAATTTTAGCGGAAAGTTTCCTAAAGTCTCTGATAATGTTGCGTTTAAAGCAAATCACTGACATGTTCAGGAATTTCAAACCAAGATACGATGATGAGGAAATTCGTACTTATTTTAGCTTCAAATTTTGTGAACTCGTTATTAAATATTATTTCAATACTTAGAGCTTTTTGTTTTGTATGTATAGATAAATATATATCCCTGTCCTAAAATGTTCTTGTTAAACTTGTGTGGCACTAAATGGTTTCTTGCGCTCTTGAGTACATTATAACGACACCATTTTAGGTAGTTTGACTTTTTGTGTTGACCAAGCTGTGCGGCAAATGCTATGGTTGGCATTGTACAAGAATCCTTATGTTTTTGACAGGTAAACTATTTTGCACCAGTATTATTACCGTAGGAAATTATAACTTTGTGTTATGGTAAAATATTTTATTCACTTCGAGCTCGTTATTTTGGCACAATAGTAGATACGCAAGAATGAAAAATTGTCCCGAATGTTGACCTCATTGACTTGGACGCAAAACAATTGAAATATGTCCATTTTACTTTCAACATTGATCTCTCATGTGACTAGGTCTTATGTTCGCATGCTAAAATGACAATGTAAGTGCGCACTTCTTAGATAGTTATCAACATTACATCACTATGATTATGTTTCCTTATCACTTGTATATATATGCATAATCAAAATCAGATTAACGCAACGAAGGGAACATAGATAAAGGCAAGTAGACCGTGCCTCTCTCTCAATCATTTTGTGTTTCGACAATAATTGACATGGGTATTACGATACCCATGTACGGATATCAACCAAGGATCTTAATATTAAGATGTTTTAATTCTTTCATTACGACAGCTTTTTGACTTCATGATTTTGGTAGGCATTCACGAAATTTTCCATTCGGTTTGTAAAATGTTTTCGATTAGTATTATGTGACTATCATTTCCTTGGTCCTGAATCGAGTGTTTTTTTTTATTTTTTGTAGGCAAATATATAGCCTATTATGCTCGCGTAAGAAATATATGTCATGAATTGGTTGAATGGTTGAACTTTTTCCGAGCTAGTCTCTTGGTATACTAGTTTATATCAATATATATATAAATATTTATATATATATATAATACATTTTCCCTATTAATGTATGTATGATTTGAGCCTGGCAATCCTTCAATTTTGCGATTAAAAAACTCTCGGCAGCGCACAACCAAGGTTATCGCTACGGAACGACTCAGAAATTTATATATATATATTATATAAATACCTAAATAAATATATAATTATAATTGTATCTATATATATAGATACGCAGCTGGCCATTCTTTAATTCTGCTTTAAAAAAACTCTCGGCCACGCACAGCCGAGATTTATCGCCTCTGAACGACCCTATATATAAATTTGAGGGTCGTTCAGAGGCGATAAATCTCGGCTATGCGTGGCCGAGAGTTTTTTTTTAAAGCAGAATTCAAGGATGGCCAGCTGCGTATCATGTACGTATCGCCGGCGAAATCAAACATGCCGGAGACGAGCAAAGACGTAAAATGGTCGATCATCTCAGTTGGCCGCCGATGTCCCTGGGCCAAAAATTTCGTCCCTAAGTGGACATTTCGCCTATGATGCGGAGATGATTTACCGGCGATACGTCTCTTACATAATCCCTTGCTCGGCCATAACACATCGGCGCGACGTCCTCGATTTTCAATTGGGTTAAGCTGCTGATATACAGTGTTGGGCCCTCCACTTTTAAAATGTTACGGCGCAACCGCAACAGCAACATCACAAAAACTTTGAAAAAATCAAAGTTGCGATCGCAACCGCAACTAGCAACCTCAACTTTTTAATTATTAAATATAATTTTAATCAAATATTATTCACTTTATTTCACGTATATATTCCTATGAATAAAAATAATACTATGAAATTCAAAATAGTCAATTGTTTTACTAAAAAACGAGTCGATCGATTAAGTGCGTGGACTAGAATGGAATGAAATATCAAGATACTGAAAGAAACGTTTCATTTGTAAACATAGTATGAAAAATAAAATGAATTATACATTCTAATAATAATAATAAGGTTGAAAAGGTACCTAGCTTGTAGCTATATTTTCATAAGAGTTCCGTATATACTCGTACATATTGCCAAAAAATGAGAAAGAAACGTTTCATTAGTAAATATCGCATGAACACGAAAATAAATTCCGTTTTCTAATATAATATTGAAAAGGTACCGAGCGAGTAGCTAAATTTTCATAGGAGTTCCGTATATACAGCAAAAAAATTAGAAAACAGAAAAGTGCAGGAAATTTTTATGCAGCAAAACCATACATATATGCTCCTATAATGTGATATTCCTGTGCTTTTATTGTTCTTCTGTAATTATTTAATACTGGTTCATGATCTGAGTATGGCAATGTCAATGGCACTGTAATGACGATCAACGTTGCCGTTCAAAAATGTTAACATTTCAAAAACTTTGTCAGAAAGCCATGCACGTCGTGGTCTCAAAATTTCTTTACCTAAGGAGAACTGTCATTCGATCGCAGCACTCGATAGTATTGGCGTGTTAAATTGGACAAACGAAGCGACAAATTCACTTGAAGGAAACATTGCTCAGTGAACATCAGGGTCGCTAGTTCTGTTGATTACTGCCTGTTTCAGACAATCATTGACTTGTTTCAACGAACTTTTCTTCGTTTTTTACTTATTATCCGATATCATTACGACGTTGAAGAAGTCATCTTCGTCATCTACATCCTTGGCACTGCTCTCCTCAGCTGAAATACCATTTCCGATCTGTTATTAAGATGGGCGATAAGATTTTTTTTGTTATTACCTCCACTCTTTGTACTTCGATGGGCCATTATAGTTTAAAATGTAGGTGCAGAGAGGACGCCCGTATAAAATCGTCGTTGTGAAGTATATTGGCAAATCGCAACATCTAGCTATGTAGATTTGCCGTATAACACGTAATTTTACACCTACAACTCACATCATTCGTAATAACATATTTTTTATAATGAGTTACATTAAATATACCTATAAACTCTAAGCAAAGTGTATGTGTATCACTATATCCCCTAATACTAATAATAAACAGTTGTCAAATGGGTTGTCCCCTGTACGGTTCAGCTTCAAAAGAGAATGAAACGCGTATCAAACTTTATTAAAGTTATTTTGAAAATTAAATTACCATCGGGATGTTGCGGTTGCGAGTTGCGGCCTTACAGGTCGAAAATTGTTGCGATCGCAACAGATTCGCAACTTTCCAAAAATTGTTGCGGCGCAACCACAGCAGAAAAAGTTGCGATCGCAATTGCGGCCGAAACTTAACTTGTTGCGGTGCAACTGCCCAACACTGCTCATATGGAACCTAAAACGAAGGATTAACTTTACAAACCTATACTGTAAGGAGTTAGGAGCATTTATTGTCACTAAAATTTGACCAGAAAACTATTAAAGGTATTTCGTACTTAAAATATTCATTGGTTGGATAGCAATCCTGTACTTGATATCCAACACTTTTTTTCAACAGGACCAGTTGACAGGGATGGAGGAGAGGCAAGAGACCCGTCACTTACCTTCCAGCTATCACTTGGGCATTTGAAAATTGTACGCCAGCCCTTGACGAGCCAGTTTCACTCGAGTTAGACAGAAAGACACAGGGTGTATTCTAAGATGAAGTGTCCCCGAAGGCTTAGACCCCTCAGGGCATACAACTATTTTATCCATGGGAACTAGCGATCCCAGAGGAATTTCTGAGGCCCAGCCGAAGGTAAGGTAGGCATTCCTTTTAATTTCAAATGCTTATGTTTTACTACCGAACAATTTTTTGCAGTTTACTGCTGAAGTTTTCGTTGTTTATTTCGTTCTTCTATAACTTCTATCATGTTTCATAAACTTCTGCGTATCTTGTTGATTCTGAAAACAAGGTGTGTATACATGCCTTGTTCATAGATTCCCCGTTTGCTTAATTCCGTTCAAGTTTGTGTGTTCTATCTTCCAGTCTTTATCACGCATTAATGTGGCTAGGGAGGCTTATCCTAATATTCTAAACTTAGCTGAAATAAAGGAATAATTTTAATGAAATATTTTATGTATACCTTTTTTGGGTGCTTAATGCCAATCGTGTTTAGCATTTTCGTAAAAAATTTAAAGAACAAATAACTTGAATGTCAAAACATGTTTAAATAACTTCGAGTCCAGTATGTGATCGTAGAAATAAGACCAGCGCAGTCTATGCTGTAATTGGACAGGTGTGCTTAATTTTCGGCCATGATGAGCCGGTATTTTGTTTCTTTACATAATTGAAAGCGGGGTAAGCATTTGAGTGTTTACCAAGCTTTGTCATTAGAAACTCTCCGCCACGCTCATCGAAGTTGTCGTTTTTAGGAGCAACACTCAAATATTTAATATATCTTTGAGTGCTGCTCTTCAAAACGACAACTTTCGGCGACAAAAAACTTTCGGCCGCACATAGCTGAGATTTATCGCCTCTAAGCGACCCTCAAATATAAATACAGGTGAAGCTCCTATAACGGGAGAAATTCGTCCTAGAATAACTCCCGTTGTAGGCGACAAGTCCCGTTATGCAAGCGGCACGTTTACTTTAGTTTACAACACAAACATCTTTTATAATAGCCTTTAATAGAAAATAGTTTATTGAAGTATGACAACAGTCTGAACGTTGTTCAATGACGGTATTAATTTGTTATAGTTTTACTATAACTGACCTACGCCGTGTTCAAGTAAACGCTAAAGAGAGGAGTTGTCCGGCCAAACAACCATCTTCTAAAAGATCAGTTTTTGGATAATATATTCTCGTCAATAAGCGCAGCATTTCTGAACTCAACGATCTACGATTTGAGCCAAGCATCACCAACCGTCAAGCATCATTTGAAATCAACCAGCAAGTGTCCTCATCCCCTCTACGAACCCCACCATCGTACTTCGTACCCGCTGCTCTGCGTCTGACACGTGTGCCAGGGATCGCTGCCTAGTACCACCATATCTCTTCGTATATTTCAACTCCTTCCTTAGAGACCGAGGATCTTATTCATTCTACATAAATTACTTTTTATCAACCAGAAGTTTAGTTCATTTTTATTATCTCACAACACTTGTTATTTCCTATGATATATATTAACGTAAAGCTTTGGGATAGGGAACGTGTTTGTTCGTACTCGTGACGGCGTCGCGCGAGCTGCTCATGGGGAGTGGGAGAAGCATCATTAAGCAGGACGCTGTGACTTGAGTAAGACGTGTGTGTCAACCTCGCTCTATCTGGCAGTTTGCCAGAGGAGTGAGGGTTACGGTTCTGGTTACTGATCAAACTTATTAAGCGCTTCTCAGGACCGAGCTAAGTATCCAACCAACATGCTAATCCATATTCTCCCTTTACCACGTTTACTACGGGCTTCACGTGTAGGATAATTTCGATGATGTACCAGACGATCTTTGTTTCTCTACTAATTAATCCAGCGTCGAGAGGCTTCACCTCATATAAGATGTGTGTGTCAGACTTCTCAATGTATTGATAGTCTGTGTTCATCTACTGATCCAGTAATAAGGCTTCACCTGCTTATTTTAAAGTCATTATGCGAATTCCTGTAATTGCGTCATCTGACAGTTTGGAGTTAACGTAATCACCGAGATTTGATAGCATTATTGCCATTCATAGATTTCTTTAATAAGCTATATATACATCGTGTGTCATTTTACTATCCGAATGTGTCATACATTATAAATTGAAAGGCGCCATCAATATAACATAAAATTACGTTGCAACAATCTCATCATTTACCTTAATAAGGCCCTATTTGATTTGCTACCAATATTATCATTAATTGTATAAGACATTGAAAAGTCTTAGTCTATTTGATCTTCATTATCAACAAAAATATAATAATTGTGACTTTCTGTCACGACGATTATCAAGGGAAATGAAAGAAAAGTGAAGAATTACGACAAAATATTGATGGAAAACAACTGCCTCATGGAAATTGGATGGCGACGACATGATCACCGATAGGCTCGTAACAAATTTATAGACATTTTTCATTGATAATTGTACTACGACTATCTTGCTAAAAATATTTATTTTGGTTACTCATCACAGAGCAATTAAAGAACTTGAGTATCGAAAAAATTGGTTAATGTTAAATGAAATGAAATACAAATCAACAATTTAAATAGCATATACATACTTTTAAACATTAATAGTTCATACTGGGTTGATAGTAATAGGATCTTTATCGTAACAAATAGTCATTCAGTATACTATAAGAACAGTAAAACTAAGTAATAAATTTCAAATTAAAATAGACGTTGTAGGAGCAAAACATCCCTGTTATAACTACCAATAAACTGCGTCTTACCCGTTGTAGGAGAGCCCCGTTCTAAGATCGACCGTTGTAAGAGCTTTACCTGTACATATATGCATATTATAAATATATTTGTATTTAAGGGTCATTTAGAGGCGATAAATCTCGGCTGTGCGCGGCCGAAAGTTTTTTTTTAACTCCAAATTCAAGGATGGCCATCCGCGAATCATGTGCGTATCGCCGGTGATATGGGTGGAGCAGGGACGTAGCATGGACTTGGCATGTATGATCATCGCGGACGGCCGCGTACGTATATGAGCCAAAAAGTTCGTCCTCAAGTGGACATGTCGCCTACGATTCGGAGGCGAATTAACGATGTTACGTCCCTTAGGTTCTTCCTTGCCCGGCTCCATAACACATCGGCGATACGTCCTCGACTTTCAATTGGGATGGACCTCTTCAGTCGTTTGTTCCAGATCATTAAGGATGCTCCCGAGCGTGGCAACTGTATGGTTCACCTGCTCAACCACCTTGCCTTGTTTTGAATTAAGTAGATCTACTTCGTGAGACACGTAAGCGGTAATATTCTCGAGTTTCCTAAGATCCTCCTCTGTGGCCGTACGGAATAGTCCCTTCAAAATGTCCCCCCCCCCCTAAATTGAGGAGGCTGCGCTTCCTGGGCAACTTGGAATAATTTGTGGCACTCAACTAGTCAACCTACCGAATGTGAGTGCAGGATTCCCAAGTGTCCCGATCGAAATCGTCTCATTATTGCACTCTGACCCCAGACATGTTACCGTACTGGGGGCAGACGAATTTTTGAAGAGGGAGAATATCTGCCTCCTTCAAGCTATTTCTAGACGCTGGACGTCCTCAGGGGGTGCTACTTTCGTAAGAAGATGTCCCATTAAGAAACAGATCCTGACGATCTGTTCTTTGACTATTCGTACTTGTACGACCCCCAGATTCCCTTTTACAATTTCCTTAATCTGAAGCACGTTAGACTCAAAGTAGGCGCCCAAAACGTTAAGGTTTTCCCCAAAGAAAGCTCTTAGTGTTAGCTTAAGTTTTAATAAGAGATGTCCCCTTACCGATCTGAGGTTTGGGTGTGATTCCACCACAACGCCGACGAGCGATATGGTTTCGCCACCCAATTGCGGAGTGCCCGAGTCCTTGTCCGCCTGCGCAAGGACAAGCACGCTCAGCACCAGCCAGAGACCCAGGTGCGACCCTCTGCAAGGCTTCGATCCTTTAGTTTGCATACCTAACGTAGGGTCTTACAATACTAGGTACAACAACACAAAGAAAGGGTGTTCCATCATCAACCGAATGATATTTTAATAATAATATAATATTCCTGCATAATATTTTAAATTTATAAGAAACAATCGAACCTCATCCTCTTCTCACGAGGGAATTGGTCCACCAATACTACACATCACCAAAACTCACTTAAATGATGGAACAACATGTACACATAGGGAGCGCAACATTGGTGGTAACTTGGTACACATAAAACATAACTATGAACGCAACTGGAAATGAAAAAAAACAACAGACGCAACCGTAACAGCAACAGCAAGGCCGAGAGCTCGACACGAGCAGCACGGCGCGTATCACCGTCCGGAAACGCAAGCCACACAGGCGCTGCTGGGCAGCGACACTGACTACAGAATACACTAACAACATTGCAACTCAGTCTAACTTACAAGCCAAAACGCAAAACGCAAGGTCCGCAATAAAAGAAAGACCCACTCAAACGTTATAACAATGCGAAATTCATGGAATGAAATGAGGAATGACGAAAACAATTTCGGGGAAAAGAGATATGAGACGGAAAAAGAAAAACAAAAATAAATTCTAAGACGGCACCAGTCAGGCTTGGCTGACGAGTAAGTTTAACAAATCTTATCCCATTAGTACATATCGAAAGAGCAGTGCAGCTCTCATGATGATACGCTGCAGCAGATGTCAACACAGAATGCGTAGTAGTCAGAAAGGTGCTTGCAGGCGCACCCAATGCCTCGAAGAGAATGTAACTAGACATCGAAATGACAGACATTTATATCAGGAAGATCAAGGGCACCGGACGGTAAAGGACGTTACTATGGAACGCGCAGAACGTCCAACGGACGCGAGCACGAAAACACTCCGAAAAGTGAAGTAAGGCGCGGCACGTACTTATTGTTTAACTCAACGGAAAACATCCGTCGCGAAGACGTAAGACTACTATGACTAACGCAATCACACGACCCACATTTAACTTTCGTATCCGGTTCATCTCCCATATACTGTTGGGTTCCTCCCATGCACACAGCCTTACATACTTGGACCTCATGCATCTCATGCATTCCAGTAACCCTAAAGAATGTTCTAGAAACATTCACTTCTTTTCTATAGTAATTATAATGTAATCTACCCTTAAATCGATCAGAACGTCTGAGCAAGAACTTACATTACCTACCCATTTCGTATTCTACTGTATCGCCATACTACTGAACTAATATACGTTTATATAAAAGTATTATTCGGTGCTTTCATAAAGAAAACATTGCGATGATGGAGTGACACTTTGACTCAGGGTTGAAAAGGGGAGAAGAATTTTCCGAGCAGGGAATGAAACGTAGAAACGTAATAGAGTCGTGAATGGTGTACATGATGAAAAGGAACGGCAATATTTAACAAAACGTCTCAAAACATAGTACATAAAAGCTTGATGAGCAACGCAGCAATTACCACATCTTAAATTTAATACCACAAAATAATGCATAAAGGAATGTAAACTGAACAATACATAAAACATAGGGGAAAAAATAAAAAAATAGTGAATACATGACACAGAAAGTTGGAATTGGCAAGAATTCATGGGAATCTATGCAGAATTCTTATGTTCCAAAATATTATCATTGTGACTCAGCATGGTTTTCTTTGTGATAGGGTCTTCCAGTTCGTACTGGTGAGTCCTAGTACGTTGTTTGACAACGTACGGACAGTCAAATATATTACTTAATTTTGCGTATTCCGTCTCGTGAGGTACGTGCCTCATATAGCATCGCTGTCCCGGGACCAATTCCCGGAAGCTCCTGCTTTTATTTGCCTGCTTTAAATATTTGTCAGCACTGCTATCCAGAACATCTTCCAAATATTCCCTCATTTGTTTGAATTGTTTAGTCATTACCCGAAGATAATCATCATAGTCATAAATCGGTTCTCGGCACATATTGTTGAAAATTGAGATTGGGTGGGATTTATCAAACCCGAATAAACAAAAATGACTATTGTCCTTTAGTACCCTTTTGTTACTAGTATTGATTCCACTCTGCAATTCTGGCAAAAATTCATCCCAGAAGTCACATTGATTTGCCTCAACATAATTTTTTAATGCCCTCACAATCTTTTGATTAATTCTCTATACACCTCCCTAAGAGGCGGGGGTGTTAGGTGACCCCGTAATATGTTCGATATTATAATTAGTACATAGGGATTGGATAACATGATTTACGAATTCTCGACCGTTATCGCTACGTAACGTTTTCGGGCACGAGAAATGGTTGAACACATTGTGGCCTAGGGCATGCGCAACCGTATCAGCTCTTTTGTATGGAATCGCCACCAAAATGGCGTACCTGGTCAACGGGTCTGTAACTACTAAAATGTAACGGGATGTGTTCGAGATCGCCGGCAATGGACCTAAGAGATCCATATCACAGACATCGAAAGGTTTATCCGGAAGGGGGTACTTTCGTACTGGCACCTTTCGTGTGATACGGCCATTTTTTCGGTAACAACTGTCACATTGATCAATCGTATTGAGAACCGCTTGTTTCTCATCAGGAAGGTAAAATTCCTGCTGGAACCTAACCAGCGTTCTGTCATGTCCGTAATGAGACATTTCTGGGGGTGAATGACAATTCAGAATCGTGGCTGACAAATAGGTTGTTGGTACACAAACTGTGACCTTGATTGATTATTTCGTGTCTTATTTAATTCTCGTTTATAGTAAAGAAGGTCATTTTCCAAGAAAAATCGGGAGAGATTTTTCGGACGGCTTTTGGCTGATCCCACATTTGTATTGGGTTCGAGCATTATTCGAATTCGTGCAAATTCTTTGCAATTTTTCTGTTCATACACTAGTTCCTGCTCTGTTTTCCAAGGAAGGGTTCCCGATTTTAATATGTCAGGTACGTGATCAAGGGCTAAAATACGGTCTTCAAAATCTTCTTCGACGTTAGTTAGCGTCTCAGTGTCGTTAATGTTAAAAGGGAGTACGACTGAGCGTGTCAGCAATGACATTTAATTTGCCTGGGATGTATCGTAAAGTAACTAAATACTCTTGGGCTTGAATGGAACACCGACTTAACGTCGGATCTGCATGAAGGGTCCGATGGAACATTGATACGAGAGGTCAGTGATCTGTTAGTACTGTCACATCATATCATAATATTATCAGACCATATTTCTTCAACGCAAAGATAACAGCTAAGGCTTCGCGTTTCGTGGTACTAAAACGTCGTTCGGATGGAGTTAATGACTTCGAGGCATATCCAACAGCTTCCAAACAGGTTTCGTCGGGCTGCACCAAAGCTGCGCCCACCGCATATGCACTTGCGGTTTAGATATAAAAAGGTTTCGTGTAGTCGGGTTTCGTGTAGTCAGTTTATCTTTAGGCGTTTGAAACGCGTTTTCCTGAGCGTTAACGGTTCGGATTCTTTCAAAGAAATCCTAAAGGGGAACCGCTATGTTAGCAAAGCTCATTATGAATCATCTATAATATGGAAAAAATCCTAGGAAACGCTTCAAATCTGTCCTGTTTTTGGGCCTTGGGTAATTCCTGATTGAGGGAGCTTTTTCTTTGAGGATCGTCACTCCTTTACTAGAGAGTGTGGCCTGAAAATTCGATTTCGAATTTCATCAGCCAAGTCTTTTTTAAATTTATAGTCAACATTGCATTCTGAATTTCGCATGATACTTCATCCAGGTGACGTAAATGAGCCTCTTCGTTCCTCTCTCTCTTCGGACGAGAAATACGCGAAGCATACCCCAACGTATCCCGTTTCGTCATTCGTCGAGTCGCAGAAGAATGACTTCGGACACATTACGACTTGAAACTCTACGTGCCGCTGGGAGAAGCAAATAGTGTGCAACTTTCCTTGTGTAAAGAAGGCGACAGGTTCAATATAATTGTATGCATAAACTTTCAACGAAATCAGCAGTGAGAGTGCTAGCAAACGAAAAATAACTTTGAAGTGCTAGTACCAACAATTTGTGGGACAGTGATCTGTACAAATGGTTTTGGACAATGGAAATATAATTCTTTGGAATATTATTAACGAACATTTTAATATATAAACAGTTTAGATACGAACAGTTAAGGGCACGGTCTGGGTAGAAAAAAAGTCCGCCGGTTCTCGACGGATTTTTCTAAGATTTTCACATTAGATGTCAAATGATGCGGCATTTCTTTTTGAATGCGTGTTTTTTTTAAATTTATTAATTTATATGATTTTTTATAACACTGATATAAGGGTAATGCGGAAAAATACACCTCGCCCACAATTTTAAACTTACAGAACTGGATATAGGTTTTCTAGGTAGATAATTGTCGTGTCTTCAGATCCGGTGGTAAGGTTTTTCGATAATTTGATTTGTTGAGTTATAAAAAATTTTCCCCAAAAATCGATAATTTTTCCGTTTTTTCAAATTCTTCTGCTTATAATTTTCAACATGGTTTGAAATTTGAAAAAACTGTACCGCTGCCTCTCTAATATATTTCAATCGCTATCGATTGATATATTTGCCATTCCTGCACCTTCAAAACTGTGGGAAAGTGTCTCATAAAAGATCAAAAAGTTAACTTTTCATGAGAGCCATTTTTCTCAATTTTTTTATGTTTTTCGTTTTATTTCTGAACTTATCATTTGTTTTCAATAAATTTTACAGCTATTTTAGATCTTTACAACCTCTATTGGTTGCTATATTAGCCATTCCTGTAACTTCAAAACTGTGGGAAAGGATTCATATCAATTAACAATGAATCAAAAATTCAGAACACCAGTCATTTAAAAAAACGGTTTTTTAACTACATAGAAATTTTCATTTTTTCAACTCTTTCTCTCGGTAGCTCTTCTTGAGCCCTTTCGAATGATATATTTGCCATTCTCGTACCTTCAAAACTGCGGGAGGCCATTGTATGTTTACACAACAGCTAATTAGCTGATGACTCAGAGCAGCAGGACTCAAAAAAAACTCAGTTACATCATCATAATTAACACTGAGAGTTAAAATGTTTTGTTTGAGAACTAAAGCATTTCAAGCAAGGTCATGAATGATCTCTCTTGCTTTTCTCGTAGAGGAACGCCCAAAACTGATTCGTAATTAGGGGGGGAAGGGGGAAATCACTCATACACTGGTGCACCAAGGTCACGTTACTGCGCATCTTCTACTCCATCTAGAAGACGAACCAATGTACGTACTTGAAAACAAATTATACCGTTGGATGCGCAAGAAAATTCTCTATAAGAATGGTTAATAAACCGTACACCTACCGTTCTTCAAAATTCGACCCAGACCGTGCCCTTAAGTAAACAGTGCTCACCGAGACCAGGCTTCAGCAAAGCAGAACCAGCAAAAAAACACCAGCAAAGCCAGCTGAGAGCCAACCCAGCGACTCAGAGTTGCGTAAGCATATTTTTACGCTTTGTATTTATGCAGTAGTATTTTTTTGCAGTCATATTGTTTTTTATTGGATGGACGGGTGATAGCATTTAATAATAACCTTGTAATTTAAAAACGGTGATAGATTTATCGTCTGTGAAAGTCTCAGAATTTATTAGAATTTTTTAGATAGAGTTGATTTGAATGGTTAGACTTAAAGAGATTTATTTGAATTGTTATATGTTGTTCCAGCATAGGTTTGGTCAAGTGCTCATTATTGTGATGAGAAAATGTTGGATAGTTTTCGTATTTTACTTTGAGACGTCCATTTTGATATTGATTTCTGACGCACTATTTTTTTTCTGTTCGTGTGAGGATTAATTCTAGCGGTGTATTAATTCGTGAAAGAATCTATGTCTGACTCTGAGTCACATAGTGAACATATTCGTTCGACAGTTACTAAGACTAGTAGAGGCCGTGTGTCGGTTTCGCGTTTTAAAAATAAGAGTAACAAGACGTCAAAGATGACGGATTTGTCGACCGCTGGTCCTAGCGTAATGACAACGCAAACAGCAACGTTCAGTACACCCAGTGTAAACACGATGACGACTGCTAGTAACTCCGTACTAAAAAAATGCTACCGCGAGGAAGTACAATACTTTCTAGCGCCGAATTGCCGTTATTCCGCAGTAGGAAGCGAAGGGAAGATCCAGACTTTTGTGAGATGAAAACATTCCGAACGCACATTTCTAATCTACGCGCGTATTTAAGTATGCTTCCCGATGTAAATTCAGATGATGCTATAAAGGAATTGTTGGTACGCAGTGCTCATAAGCAGGTAGGAGATTTCAACTCAGTAGTAGCTAAATTAGTAAATCAGGATCTAAACTACTCGTTTGAGGAGGTAGTTAGTATACCGGGCGATATTTATGTTTCGAAAGGCGAGAAATCCGTCCATGTACTTGCTTGTGATTCGAATCAGTTAAAGTTATTGAGGAATGAGAGCCAAGCAGCTCAACCGGTAACAGCCCTAGCTAAGATGAGGAAGTTGAACGAGCACATTTTAACCAGTTCGGAAGTTGCTTTTCAAAGACATCCCTTTGTAGTAGCGAGTACGAATGCCAATGAGTTAACAAAATTGGCGGGAGCCTTGATTGTCTTTAGTTTAGCAACGTCAATATTAGCTCCCTTGTTGGACGAGTATTTTTCTAAAAAAAATCTTTTCGCGATCGTTCTTAACCTCAGAAGAGCTATTAGCTCGGTTAGTGTCCGCAGTCCGTAATCATTCGGACAACTAACCGATTATGGCGGAAACAAAGGCTGGTGCACAGTTCTCGCCCAAAGAGACCTATTTACGAGTAGTAGACGCGTCAGATAACAAAGCGTATTAACCGTGGGGCGAGGTTTTCTATGCCTCCCCGCACACCCATTATCGTTTTCAGGGGCGCAGACCATTTTTCAGACCTGGGGCGAGTTACTCACGAGGTAGACCTTGTGCCTATGTAGGCGATAGAGATTTAGGAACTTTGGAGTATAATGAGGCTCTAGTCGAGAATTCGAGACAACCTGCTAACCATCTTGGTAGGACGAGTCAAAACCCTCACTGCTCAATCTGTAATAGTCCAGGTCACGTACAAACTACCTGTATGAAGCAACAAGGTCAGGGCAAACCAAGTTTCCAAGGTGAAACCTGCTATAGATGTAGGCAGTTAGGTCATTTTGCTCGTGAGTTTAATTCCCGCGGAAGTGGCCGGGGTAGGAGTGAAGTGCATTACGCTGAAGCTCCTGCGAGCAACGATTTTCTAGAATAAGCACAGAAGAAATTGCGAGGGTTGGTATTGAGAGGCAGTATTTGACAATGCCCGAGGGTCGGTCCACAGCTCTCGTTAATCCTGATGTGGTGGTTGCGAAGCCAGATACTGTAGCTAAGTCGACTGAGGTTGTTGATCCGCTCTTTGAATGTAGGAACAAGTTTAAAATTTTGAAAGAACAAGAACTAAATGAGGGCGCAAGATCAGAACAACCAGCAGAGGTTTGTTTAGCAGCCACAATAATGACAGCAGGTGGGCTGAGACAGGGAGGCGATGGATTGTTCTCGTTAAGGAGATCGAAAAATCCTACCATAATGTTAAAAAAACAATCAAAAGTTTCTGAGTGCCTTAATTGATAGAGGTAGCGTTAAGTGTTTAATCAGTTACCGGAATATGAAAAGCCTGAACGAGCAAATTAAGCCTAGTAATTTAGGTATCAGGGGAATTAATTCAAAAAGCCAAGTCACAGGCGTAATTGATCTTTGTATCACCTTGCCCAATTATAAACAATTAAATACTAGCGCTTTGATTTTAAAAGACGGTGAATTTAATTATGATGTAACCCTAGGAAGGGATGTTTTCAAAGATGCAGTGCTCGATTTTAAAGTAGGTTTCTTTATTCTTGACGGAGTGAAAGTTCCCTTTCATGATGTGCATGGGATGCACGAACAAAGTAAGAGAGAAGTATTCATGAATACCGTAAATAATACAGATTGTCTGATGGCAGACGTGGTTGCTCATAGCATGCGAAAAAAGAAATATTTGCAGAAGCAGAGAGAAAAACAGCCTAGAAAATAGCAAGAGGCAAAAAGGCAGCCTAGAGATAAAAAAACTGTTGAGCAGCAGAGAAAGAGTCCCAAGAAAAAAGAGAAAAGAATGGAAAAACGACCATTTGTGGTGCACTGTGGAGCAGTGGAAATACCGAGTTACTCTTTAAGGGTGATAAATGGGTATGTTCGGAAGGCTAAACCCGAAAAATATTCAATGAACAAGAGAATTTCAAGTAATGGCATATATGTGATCGAATCAGTGGTGAAAATAGACTCGGAGGGTTTTGTACTCGTCATGCTTTTAAACGTCTCGGATGACGTGGGTTATCTGTGTGAAAATAGCATGCTAAGTAATATAGAGACAGAAGACGATCTTGAAGTAGAACAAGAGATATACATGACTACTGTGCAAGAAGCTGTGCGAGAGGCTAATAATAATTATTTATGTGCGGTCAACGAACTGGTGGATCCAACCAAGGTCGACAGGTGCTATGGTGGAAACGTTAATACCATCACTGGGAAAGAGCTTCTGAAAAAAAAACTGGGAACCATCACCGATCAGGCGAGGCATTGTTGTTATTGTACTCGTGTTGACGAACTAGGAATTAATGCACAGGAAGAGGATGTACAGGATGCATATAGGGGCGAACGACGCCCACTAACGAGTAAAGACGTGGTTTGCGATGAAAATGATGCAAAACCATTACTGATAAAGTTATTAAATAATTTTAGAGACGTAATTACGTTTATAGGCGAAACAAATGGCATTACGAATGTAATGCAACACAAAATGAAATTATAACCGGATGCTCCAGTATTAAATATTTCACCTTACAGAATCCCGCATTTATATCGAGAGGATCTGGTACACGCAAACAAGCAAATGCTTGATCAAGGTATTATTGAACCGCCCATGTCAGAATATAATTTTCCTGTAATTATTGTAAAAAGGAAGACTGGAGAGAGACGTCCAGTGATAGATTTCAGAGCTCTTAACAAAATTATTGTCAAAGATTCCTACCCGATACCAAGGATAAATGAAATCCTTTACACTCTTGGTGGCAATAACGTTTTTTCTAGTTTGGATCTGAGATCAGCATTTCATTAGGTGGAATTGGAGGAAAGTAGCCGGATATACACTGCTTTTAGTATCGGCTACAAGAAGTATCAGTTTTTTAGGATTCCGTTTGGACTTAGTTCAAGTTCTAGCGTTTTTCAGCGAGTAATGTCTTCCGTACTTGCAAATATCATCGGGAAACTCTGTTTCGTGTTTCTCGATGATATATTAGTTTTTTCCAAATCAATGAACCAGCATTTGAAAGATTTAAATAATGTTTTTGAGAAATTAGGGGATGGTAATCTATTACTGAAGCTTGAGAAATGCCAATTTTTAAAATTTCTATCGAGTATCTTGGCCATGTTGTCATCTGACGGCATTAGCTGCAATAAGTCAGAGAAGCTCAAAAATTCCCCTGTTCCCCGAAAAGTGAAGGAATTGCTAAGTTTCTTGGGAGTTGCAAATTATTTTAGAAGTCATATACCTATGTTTGGGTCGATTTCGAACCCGCTTTATCAGTTACTACGAAAGGATTTTGATTTTATGTGGAAGGCTGAATGTCAGGAAGCTTTTGAGAATATTAAATCTGCTTTGATGTCCGATACCGTTTAACGGCATCCTTATTTTAATAAGCCGTTCCACGTGTTTGCAGATGCTGCTAATTTTGGAATAGGAGCAGTGCTTTTACAGCAGGGAAACAATGCGAATAAACCCATGCAGCCAATAGTGTACTTCAGTAAGAGTTTGAATTCCACGCAGAAGCGATATAGTACTACTAAAAAAGAATTCCTAGCTATAGTTAGTGTTCTTAAAGCTTTCAAATATATAATTCTAGGATATCCCATATATCTAGATACTGACCACATACCATCAACTCCTTTGTTCGAAAAAAGACTTCCTGACGATTCGACCATGGCGTGTTGGTGTCTAACAGTACATTCTTTTAACCCCATAGTAAAGTATTATCCCGGTGAACAAAATATTGTTTCCGATTGTTTGAGTAGATTACCTGAGCAACTGACTGCGTCTGACCTAGATGACTGTGTTGAGCTCAGAGAAGCAGAGGTGTGTGCGGTGACTACCAGGCAGGGTGCAACGAACTCTAGCGACTCGCTGACGCAGGCAGACACGGCGTCGCCAAAGTCGTCCGTACCGAGGCTGTCAGAATACGTTCCTAAAATGACGGAGGTATCTTGGGAATTGACGAATTTCGGGCTGAGCATAAGCAGGATTCTTTTTTTCCAAAGTGAGGGACGCTTTACTGATTGGTAGTAAGTCTACGATCCCCGACCTGCAAAATTACTTAATTTTAAACGAAGTGCTTTACAGACGAAGACAGATTGATTCGAGAACTAGTACTATTTTAACTTCGGTTATACCGACGTCGCTGATGAACAGAGCGATGCTCGGTATTCATTCTTTGTATCATACTGATGCTTTACACACTTTGTTTAAATTTAAGTTACGTTATTATCATTTACTAGAAAAAACTATAATTCGAAAGTTTGTAAATATGTGTGATGTCTGTAAAATTCTTAAAGCTACTGAACCGTGCCCATTAAGATTCTAAACGCACCCATAACAAAAGAACCATTCGAAATTGCGTCAATGGACTTCCTTGGACCGCTTCCTGCAACCGATAAACAAAATAAATATATTTTAGTGATAATTGATTTGTTCTCTCGATACTGCAAACTGTACGCGACCTCAAATCGGTTGGCAGATACGGTTATTTCATGCCTAAATAGCTGCTTCTCCACTTTTGGGTATCCCAAAACTTGGCTTGCAGACCAAGCTCTTGAATTCAAGTCATTGGCAGAAAAACATTTTGCTAAAATTCACATCATTGCAAAGAAGAAAGTCTTCCCATGGAGTCCTCATGCTAACGCTATTGTAGAAAGGAATAAAAAAAAGATCACAAACCTACTTAAATTTTACGTAAATTCCCTGGTTCACACAGAATGGGATCAGTGTCTAGAAATGGTGAAAAACGCGATAAACAACGCGCTAAATTCTACGTTGGGTGATACATCCAGTTCTATAATATTTGGTAGAGATACTTATCCAAATTTTCAGGCGAAAACTTTTGAAACATTTTTCAGTTATGATACCGCTGTTGATTTGGTAAAATTTAGAGCTAAAGAAGCGGCTCGTACCGTTATAAAACGTTAGGTCAGTAATTGTCAATAATTATTCTGCTGAACGGACGATGTACCATAACCTTAAACATAAAGATAAAAATTTTGCTGTAGGAGATCGAGTCCTAACTATTTGAAGAAAAACAAATTAGAATTATCTTGGTTTGGTCCAGCGATCATTACTAAAATTAACAGAAATTATGTAGAATTGAAAATTGGAAATAAAGTTCACAAAAGTAATAAAAATCATGTACTACCCATACGCAAGAGGACTTGAAGTTTTTACGATCTATGACTGTCTGCAGTGTAGTGCTACAATTTTTTTACGCTCTATGCGTATCTAGTTTAATTTAAAAATTGTAATCATTGTTTAAGTATATATTTTAGCTTTTCATTTTGTTGGCTTTGTACCCCAGCTTCCTTTGTATTTTAGAGTTTTCATAAAGGTTTTGTGTAACCTGTTACGATTTATGAATGCTAAGATTTTTAACCCTCAGAAAATATCACGTGCTGTCCATGTGTTTCAAGCCATAACCAGCTTGCAAAGTTTATTTGTGTTCTTGTTGTCAATACAGCTGCGGAATTTGCAAGCAGTGCAGCCAGGCCACTGACGCCGAGAAATTTAATGCTTATTCAGCGTTTCAGTATCTGCTCGAAGCTGGGTGGCGTTCAGTCGGATTATTGTTGCTGTTTTGATTTTTTTTAGGCCATGCTAATTGAACTGTTCTCGTTCCATTTTCAGAGCAAGGACGCGAGTGTGAGCTGAGTCAGCAGTACGAGTACCCGGGGCGTGGAGTACGTCTGCTGGCCTTGACGAAGGTCAACACGCTCAGCTGTAACGGTCAACGGCTGGTAGTACCGGCAACATCAAACACCCATACTATACCAAAAGTTCGAACTTTAAATATGGGAAATAAAATTCGAGTATCAGTGTAGACATTCTAACCAATGCTTTAGTCCAACACCATGGTCGAGTCTCGGAGGAGGGGATTCAGGCTAACGCACAAGTCGATTTACTTCCGGACCAAATATCGGACTTGGCCCTCATGTTCCTCGTTTTGCTCGTTATGGCTCTCGCAGTGTCAGTGTATTACATTCGTCGGGAGGTCGATACGATGACTGAGAGGGTGCGATCGGAGGATTTCATCCTCCGCCGTCAGCAGTTGCGCCCTATACACTCTGAACAATGAGAGTGGGCATGCCGCAGGAATAGAAAATACGGTAGTGCAAACAAAATTCCTCTAATTCCTCAAGTTGTTGTAATGGGAGGAGTTAGAATATTTTTGGATGGTGCGAGACGGTCCAGACCAGCGTTGAAAAGCCTGGCGACCGATGTTTAGTTTCAAGCATTACCTATATTTAGTTTCAATCATATTATCGACTCATTTTTTTACTCACCTATATAATCATGCTTAAATAATGATTTCGTGTCTTTCCAATCGGGATTTAAGTGTTCTATGCAATCACGTGTATGCAACCCATGTTTCGTGAAAATGTTCGAGTTGATATTTGAAAATGAATGAAATTTAATTGAACTCATTGATTTGGTTTATTTGTTTAATTATGATTTGATTGTGTTTTTAGATATGTCATTCCTTGCGAATGAGTTGATCTAATCAATTCTCTAGGTATGGTGTACTTATTTCATTACATGCGTAATTGGTATTATCTTTACTAATTGCATTTTTTGTTTTCAGTACGTTTCATGCGCGAGTTGGTGGCGATATTAAAGATTGGTGCGCGACGTGTTTAATTTTGCATGATCTGTGTGTCATTTGTTTATTTATTTGTTTATAATGATTTTATGGTGCGACTTTTCTTTACTTTCAAATGTGTGATTATTCGAATATATTTTTTGACATGATTAAAATAAATTTGGTATTCAATGCCTCTATTCCTATTTACGGTTTTGTTCTTTTGTGCGATGTGTAAAATTAAGCATTAGTATTGGTTATTTATATAAAAATTGGTTTTTTTGGGTATTTTTTCTACTTGTGTGTCTATTTTTCTTTTTAAATTATGTGTGTGTTTTGCGTAGTACCTAGTTTAAAGTTTACTTCGATGAAGAGGGGAATTTATCTATTTTGCTTGCGTTCCTTCTTATCCATTTAGCTTGACGCATTGTTTGACTATTCAGTATTTATAACTGTTTTTGCTTGGCAAATATTATTTTTCATTTTGCGTTATTGAGCTGTATGCATTTAACTTGCTGTTTTGGTAATTGAATTTGATTCTTATTTTGATATTGTGATTGTGAGGTTTGTTTTTGGTGGTTGCGTTCATCCTATGGTTGGGGGAGGTGTGTGCGGGCACTTGTTCGTATGTGTGCTCGGTACAATGCCCTCAATTCGGGGTATCCGCAATGCGCTTGCTGAATTAGCACTTTACGTTGTATAAAATGGGGTGCGGGGCGTTCGACGCCGCATTTGTCTGTACTTCCCACCAACTCTCCAATTAAGCGATCCGGTCCGTGTCGTGAGAGCGGTTATCGGAGCTGCCGATTTAGCCAACGGCTCTGGCCAGTAGGCTGACTGAAGGTCTAGGGTGGAGAAAATTTTGCTCCCGACCATCTGATCTAGCACTTCTTGGATATCTGGCAAGGGAAATCTCAATGGCAACGTATGTTCATTAAGATGTAAATCATCGACTAGCCTTCTCGTACCATCTGACTTATGAACCATTATTTTTGGAGAATTGTGGCACGAACGGGCTAATGATATTACCCCTTTTTCTAACATTTCTTGTACAGCGACATCGAGTTCTTCCTGTTGACTGTGAGGAACACGATATTGTTTAGTGTATATGATCTTTGTAGGATCCCGTAATTGGATTTCCATCTCGGTAAGGTTTGTTAGGCCGAGCGGTTCGCCTTTCAACGCAATGGCTTTCCTAATTTTATTTTTAACCGTTAACAATTTATCGCTGGAAAGACCGGTTACATCCATGTTTATATCCTCCTCTGTTAAATTTCGCAGTACCTGTCCGTGTTGTGGGTTAAGGCGGCGTCACACGATGACCAATCCGTAGCGCTACGTTACCAAATTAATCGGGTAGCTTGACGGAATTATGAAGAGAGCTGTCACACACCTCAGGGTTTTGTAGCGATCCGTGACCATTTCATTTATTTACATTTGCTACAGTCGCTGTCGAGCAGCCGTGCAAGATGGATGGGGACGCAAGTTTTTCTCAAGTTCGGGACTTCATCACGCTCTATGAAATAGCTTTATTGGTAAAAAGGGTTGAACAACCAGAAGTAAAATGTTGTGAGCTTCGATTTTGGATCGAATCTTTTACTTTGTTCAGAGTTTGAAGTGACTAATTTTTTCCAAGAACTTCATAAGGATGAGCACCAGTGTCTTCTCCTGGCTACTAGAGAGTCACTCCTATCATCCAGAAGAAGGACACGAACATGAGGAGCGAAATTTCAGCGCATGATCGTCTGGCCGCCACTCTGTGGTACCTGGCAATAGGCCTATCGATTCTAGGTGATAAGAGCCATCAAAATGTTGATGTACTGAGGCAAAACGTCATGTTTAGAGAGTCAAAGCTACCTCTAAATGATACATGATTGTATTCATTTGGTTCACCTGACCTGTTCCGAACTGAAGTACCAGTTACCGTAAATTGGTTTGTTTCAGTTGAAAGCAGAAGCTCACCATTTTCAATTTCGGATATGAAGGTGAACAGTCAGCGGCATTGCTAACTGAGGTTTTAAAGCAAAAACTCATTTACTCTTCGCTTGCATCTCGGACCATCTAAAACTGAATGATGGTTATGGCAACACAATTCTGGCAGCTTTGAAATTTCCCTCGGTCTAGGTGCTATGGACGGCAAGTACGAAGCTATCCGACCACCTAATCACAGTGAATCCCGTTCTTCACTTACATGGGGTTATTTACAGCTGTTCCTTTTCCGGTCGTAGATGCCAACCTCAAATTCATGTACAATAGCCAAATTTTGGTACAAATAGGCGAATTTCAGACGAAGATGTACACGCGAAGTCTAACCTCAAAAGCCACATTGACGGCAATACTCTAATCATGCCAGAAAGTACAGATTTGCCGGATACAAATATCAGTTTTCCAGTTACTATCTTATGATGCTTTCTCTTTAACGAAATAAACTGGTGAAGCCTTACCCACAAAAAGTACCAGCCAATAAGCAACTCATTTTCCATTCCAAGCTGAGCAGAGCTCGACGAGCAGTGAAGAACGCATTTGGCATACATGGCAGTCGGTCCCAGGTTTTCCAGTGGACGAATGAAACAACCGTACAAAACGTAAATTGAATTGTCTTGCTACATTGGTTCTTTCATAATTTACTTCTTAAAACTGAAAAGAACCAATACACTCTAATCGGCTTTACGGACACCGAAGACGTGGTTGAAACAACTGTGAAATTAGGAGACGGGCGAAACAGCGCTAATGGACTTCTGAGATTGGAAAGTGAGTGCTGACGCCCTTCACAAGGCCCTTTCGGATCGAGACGACATTATTTGCAAGTAGATGGAAAACTACCCATGCATCGTCACAATAAAAAGGAAATAATTTGTTTCACTCGCCTTACATTGAACTTCTTCGTATGACATGATATCCCTCAGCTACATCGTGCATTGTGTTGCATAGAAGAAAATTTAGGCGCGCGTAATTCCTTTCAAATTCCTGTCTTCTATAAGTAACAAAAGTACTCATAATATATTAGTTAAAAGCGATTCTATATTTATTCTGACTACAATTACGTATGCATACTAGAATAGTGTAAGGAAAGTTTCACCTATTGTTATTTAGAACATTATTAACGGAGAGAAAGCTTTTGTACATATCAATGTACTGCATCAGTTCGACCTCACAATAAAATAATCACAATTAAACCGACCATTAACATCCCAGTCACACAATTAGAGCACCAATGAATGAACATTAAAATGCAGGAGCTAGAGAATCTTGTCATGGGATTGTGCACAGAAATATCATGTAACTTATTCATAACCACAAAATGAGAAGTCCGTTTGCAAGTGAAAGTTTGCGGCAGAACATTATCCAAGATTTTACAAATTATTGCATACTTCAATCTAGTATATATTTCACAATATAGTAATAGGAAATTTGTGTCATCGGAATGTTAGTTATAGAACCAACTTGGTAGCGTGGCACTTGAACATTTGCTGCTCACTCTATATATTAATAAGCGTAAATGGGCTCAATCCTAACGTAAGCGGATTATCTTATTCGGTACATGTAACTCAAATTTTATCTCATTCGAACAATTTACTAGCAGTTTAACCAATTCAAAAATCTTGCACATAAGCGAACTATCTCACACGAAATTAGCACCAGGAAGTGCTTCTCTGTCAGTGGCTTGTCATCCAGGTTATGATGCAATAACCTAATTTCAAACGTTTTGGCCACAGGCCATCATCAGTGATACTAATTCTTCAAAAAGTACAAGTCACTCAGGAAGTGTAAAAACCTTCATCGCAAGCTTGAAAAGACCAAGTTGGATATAAATTTCCTTTTCAACTGCAAAGCCCACAACGTAGTAAAATGGTCTATTTTTACTTTTCTTCAGAATTCGTATCACTGATGATGGCCTGTGGCCGAAACGTTTGAAATCAGGTTTTATTCGAATATATACCTTAATGATGATTTGTTTAAAGTAGCTTATCTTACTTTTTCATTTTTATGCTACAATTTAAAGTAACAGCAGGATCTTCTCCACCAACATTTGTACTACAGTTTTTAGTTTAAGGCTCCGTTTCCACAAAAAAATGCTGTTACAGACTGAGAGGAATGGAACATCTGGTATGGATACGTCCCCGGGGATTCTATGCCCCATGACCTCTCCCAAAAAAGGACATCCTTGTGTAGTACCACGTACGTTGATGCACAGGACACAATGCGCATAAAGCACCAGTTCAGAGAAAAAGTTCAAACAAGAAATAAGTTGGGGAAAAAAGTAATAGGTGCTGAAGAAAAGGATGGAAATGAATCGGAAAATGTATGGTTCTTCAACAAAATAAAACCCTACTCTACTTGAAAAAACGATGCTTCAACTCAGGTCCTAAAATTTTCCCATTGGACACGCTTCTTACCACAGAGACAATAGTAGTAACTTTTGAAGGAATTCTAGCGAATAAGTTTCAAGAAATTACGCCAGAAGGTGCGTGAATATTAACAGTGATAATTTCAAGGGGACGGTTCGGGGTTAAAAAAGGCTGTAAGTTCTCGGCGGATTTTTCTGAGATATCTACCGTAGGTGTAAATTTTTATGAATATTTTTATATTTGTGCGTATTTTTCGTAACCATACATGAATAAAAACATTTTTTTAAAACGTGAATAAACATGCGTTGCGGAAAATCCTACTCCTACAATTTTGAACTCACAGAACTGAGAAAATATTTTCTAGATAGTTAATTGTCTTGTCTAGAGATCCGGTGCAAAATTTTTTCGATTATTTGGTTTTTAGAATTTTGAGAATTTTTTTCCCCAAAAAATGACCTCTCTTTCCACTTTTTTGAATAATTTTGCTTCTGATGTTCAACATGAATTGAAAGTAAAAAAACTCTTGCACTGGATCTATAGACCGTTTCAATCGCTATTGATTAGTATGCTTGCCATCTCTGTACCTTCAAAACTCTGGGTGGAGTAGGCTTTCGAAAGTCAAAAAGGTAAATTTTCATGAGAGCCATTTCTCAAAAAAAAATTTTTCGTTCATTACTAATTTTTTAATATTATTGAGTTATCTCAGCGATTCTGTACCTTCTTATGTGCCTTCAAACAGTGGGAATGGATCCATATAAAAATTCAATAAATACAAGTTTCAAAACAGGGTTTTTTGGAACAATTTTTTTTTTCAATACCGACAATTTCTTTTAATTACCTGTATTGCCTTGTAGCTCTTTTTAGCCCTTTCGATTGATATAACTGCCATTACTGTAGCTTCAAAACTCAAGCAGGCGTTTATGTTTACACAGCAAGCTAATTAGCTGATGACTCAGCAGCCGGACTCAAAACAAACACTCAATTACACCATCATAATTTATCAGTGAGTAATAGAATGTTTCATTTGAATACGAAAACATTTCAAGTAAGGCCATGAATGAACTCTCATGCTATTCCCGTAGAGAAACACTAAATACTGACTTGTAATGGGAGGGGGGAGGGAGGTCACCCATCCTTTGGCGCACCCCAAGGTCACACTAGTGCGCGTCTTTTACCCCGTCCAGAAGACGAACCAATTGACGTTCTTGAAAGCCAATTATATCGTTGGATGCGCTAGAAAAATCTCTATAAGATGAGTTTAAGAATCGAAAAATTACCATTATCTGGAAATAGACCCAAATCGTGCCCTTAGAAGGAATGGAAGATATATCAACAAGTTCTTCACAAAAGATCGAAGTCGAATTTGCAGTAGTTATCAGCAGGCTGAATGACGATATGGTGTCATCCACTTGAAGTTCACACACCGCCTCCACACGTTCAAATCCAAGGACGGTAACCTGCTGGAGAGGTTGTTATAGAAAAAGGTTGATTAATATCATATATAGGAGATTGAAATACACGGAGTTCCGTAATGGGAAAATTTGACGTAATTTATTACGTCAAATGTCGGAACGACATTTCAACAAGATCAAAGCGCTAAAACTAAGGGCAACAAAAATACGAGTCCTTCGGAGCAGGTCTTTTGAGAGACAGGCGGGCGGTCCACTTGCGATCTGTGACTGCCGTCGTAGGAAGCAAGCACCCGTGCTCTGTGGAGTTAGTTGCTGTTAGTTAAGGTTTGGTGTTTAGTCTTAGGTTTAATACAGTTTATCGTTTTAAGGTAAGTTTATACGTAATAAGTATTTAAGGTAAGTTTATACGTTATAAGTTTCTAAGGTAAGTTTATACGTTATAAGTTTTTAAGGTAAGTTTATACGTTATAAGTTTTCAAGGTAAGTTTATACGTTATAATTTTTTAAGGTAAGTTTATACGTTATAATTTTTAAGGTAAGTTTATACGTTATAAGTTTTTAAGGTAAGTTTATACGTTATAAGTTTTTAAGGTAAGTTTATACGTTATAAGTTTTTGAGGTAAGTTTATACGTTATAAGTTTTTAAGGTAAGTTTATACGTTATAAGTTTTTAAGGTAAGTTTATACGTTATAAGTTTTTAAGGTAAGTTTATACGTTATAAGTTTTTGAGGTAAGTTTATACGTTATAAGTTTTTAAGGTAAGTTTATACGTTATAAGTTTTTGAGGTAAGTTTATACGTTATAAGTTTTTAAGGTAAGTTTATACGTTATAAGTTTTTAAGGTAAGTTTATACGTTATAAGTTTTTAAGGTAAGTTTATACGTTATAAGTTTTTGAGGTAAGTTTATACGTTATAAGTTTTTAAGGTAAGTTCATACGTTATAAGTTTTTAAGGTAAGTTTATACGTTATAAGTTTTTAAGGTAAGTTTATACGTTATAAGTTTTAAGGTAAGTTTATACGTTATAAGTTTTTATTGTAAGTTTATACCTTATAAGTTTTTAAGGTAGGTTTATAAGTTATAAGTTTGTAAGGTAGGTTTATAAGTTATAAGTTTTTAAGGAAGGTTTATAAGTTATAAGTTATAGTTATTAAGAATGCATGGGGAAACGTCGTCCTAAGTACCCAGCTCACGGCATGGCAAGTAATTAGTTACTGAACTAACAGTTTACAAACCTCAAATAAGCTCGTGAGCATCAGGACGTGCCGGGAAGCGGAGTCAGGCGAGTGGATGGTGAGCGGAGCGGTCAGCAGCACGTAAGGCGCCTCAGCCTCTCATCCTCCGGCCGCTCAGTCCTTGACGGAGGAGACGCGCAGCGTAGCGAAGCGAAGGAAAACCCACTGGCTTCCCTGCGTTGGCAGCACGGGAGGTTCCGCTGGGGATGCGGAGGGAGGTGGACACGACGAAGGCTGTGTAGGCTCAGTTATAAAGTTGAAGTTGTGTGGTCAATGGCTGGAGGCGATCTGAATCGGCATCCAGAAAATTTAAGAGGTCAGTGCAGCTTGGCTCAAATGGTGTATTCGATTGGCTGTATTCAGGATGGTAAACTAAAGTTCAAAAACCAAATACAAGCCTAGAGCTGGGTTATCGAAATTTTTATATGGTAAGGTAATGAAGTTTGCTACATTAATTTTAGATTTAATATTCAGATATTAAGTTTTACTTATAAGTTGAATGTTAATTTAATTTTAGTCCTTAATTTTGAGTTCATGAGGAAACAAGCTTAAATTTAACTAACTCTAAACGATTACAGGATAGCCTGTAAGTTTTCTGTACAGTTGTCGCTCAGTAAATATTCAAAGAAAAATTCAAAAACAATTCAACAATACGAGGGTTGGGGAAACAAATGAATCAACTATACCCCTAAAACTATAAAATTATATTCATCAAGACTAGGACAGCATTATATAAAAGAAGTTGCACTAGTGATAAGTTACTTTGAGCATAAAAAAATCCTCAGCAAACCAGAGACATCAGTATGGTCATGCGAGCCCTGGTATTGTCTTAAATGGCTCTGATTGTTTGTGGTCATGAGTCTCACTATCATGTATCAAAAATTAATTCACCAACAGAGATGATAGCCCCGACACTCAAGTTCATGTGTTCCTGTCAACGCATAACTCCAATAAAGGATGTCAATAAATAGGAAAAATATATATGAGAGTTATGAAAATTGAATTGAAACTAAACACGGCTAATTTTAACGTACCCTGGTTGCAAGGTATATTACTGTGATTGAAGGGTGAACGATTTTCAACTTTTCAAATATTAATGGAACAATAATAGTACTTATAGGGCGATTCTTAGGAAATCTTATTCTCAGAATAAAAAGATTTGATGCAAAGATTTAAAAAGATGCAAAGCATTTAATGAACAAGACCTCCGTATTTTTCGAATCCCTTTATATATTTACAAATAAACCTGCACTTAAAAACGATTTCAGCGCGACAAAATTATTTGTAGCCCCTACTTCCTAACTTGCGGTATGCTGAGGTGTGCTTGGTGTGTGTGTGCATGTAGTGCGTGCATGTATATATGTGTGTGTGTGTGTATATATATTTATTTCAATGTGTAGGTGTACTAGAATGTTGGGTGTGTATAGTTATGTATGCCTGTATGTACTGTGTATATTGCCTAATTGCTTAAGTTTGGTATTCTAGTCGTTAGAAAAATGATTTACTTCTATTTTTTGCGGTTTTGCTTGGTATTTTTATTCAAACCTTATCCGTCTTATGCATGACTGAAATTACTTTTTATTTCTTCCAGCGCTGATGATGGAATAACTTGTATTCCGAAACGTTTGCCTCATTAAATGTGCTCTATTACGTTGGTTCTTCTTTTTATTTTGATAATTAAATTAATGGAACAATGTAAACTGAACAATTACATTTTTAACGAGTACATGTGGAGAAACATAAACTTTATCAGGAACTACAACCATATTTTGATATGGGTCACCTGGGACCTCAAATGGCCACTTTGATGTCGTGACCTTTCAATTGATGTTTAAGGGGTACACAAATTCTCATTCTACAATGGCAGGCAACAACTCTATGTTCAGTAAATATTCCAAAATCGAGCAGGAGAGAAAGTGCCCTACTATCCTGTTACTCAAATAGTCCAAACCAGCTATCAATTCTCACCATAACACTTTCTGTTCCAGGTTTGAGTGACAGGTCCAACTTAAAACCCTCAGTTGAGCCATAAGCAAACTTCCCTGGTCAACCAATACTGAATTGGGGCTCAGAAAATTTTTGGTGCCAGTATTTGAAATTCAAATGGCAGACATACCTATTCCACAAGAAGCACTTGAATTATTTGGATTATTCATATCAACTTACAGTTGAGAAACTACTGCTCTCAGACAAGAAGTGAAGCATCCAGATTTGTAACACTCTTGTCAGCCATGATAATGTCCTCCAAGAAGCTGAGATGATCCTCATGCTCTCATAGGGGGCAGCAGCTGAGCCTGATTTCTTGAACTGGCACGCCATGAAAATCTCAATTTTGGGGAACTCAGTCATCCCATTTTGACGGAACAGCTAATGGAGAAAAAACTAAGTTACATTAGTCTGAAATTAGTGAGTAGAGAAGTTTACTCACTAACCGTGCTCTGTAACAACATCAAAGAATACAAATAAGGAACAAATGCTGAATGTAGATTCTTTAACCTGATTGGATTTCTGTGCAAACTTCAATTTGGTTTATGTGAAGTCTCAAAATTCTTACCAATACAAACAGGTGAAAAGAAAAAATAAACTAGCATGACAAATACAGTGAGGAAGAATGGTGAATGTTCTCTGATCCTCTTAGTACAAATCGATTATACAGCATAGAATAAATGTATCTGTAATACATGAAGGAAATTTTTTAGATTCCACTGAAAGATAACATAGTAATAGATCACTTGAACCTCAGAGGAACTGAAATTTATTAGTCTCTAGTCATGATGGTTGAGAACAACCCGAGCATTATGCCAGCCCCCAAATATTATGTGGTCAAATTCCAAAATATAATAGTTTATAGTGGATTCACCTTAGACAAAATATGGTAAAAACAAGGAACGAGGAATTGAAAAAGAATTAATTTCCCATGCATTCCTGACATTATCTACTTCTCAATATATTCTCTGGTGAATTAAGAAATATTTGAAAAGCAGCCCGCCATTCTGTGAGCATGTGGCATCTTTCCAAAATGTCACACTTGACCAAGGAAAACTTTAATTTTAGGAAACGTTAACATAAATAAAACAATGCATCATTTGCTGCTAAGTTATGAATTAACAAGGTTATCGGCTGAATAAAATATACAAGCTTCTAATGTTAAATGATTAAGAGTGAGGTGTCAAAAAATTAATTTTTTGAAATAACTTTTTGCTAGAGGAATTTCATCAGGAATAAATTTAAAATGTAAGGATATAACACGGTAAAAAAGATACATCCCTAATATGATTTTAGCTTCACATCATTTTGTTGTATAGCAAGAAATTGCCTGCCTACAATACCAACGAAATTTAAGGAAATTTCTAAAATTCAAACATTATATGTTCTGTCCTGCAAAAAGTTCAAGTTTGTAATGTGGGTTAACATATGCGTTGTGTATTAAAATATTGTTGCATGCATCATGCTTATATTAGAAAACATCTCCTCTGTATACTATTCAACACAACAAGAAATACAAAAACACAGCCTGGACATTTAGAACGAGACATTATTTTGCACTAGACATATCACAACGACTTATTTGAGCCTTTGTAGGTAGATTGCAAGCTTAACTGAATTATTTAATGAAGTTTGGATTTTATAATATGGTACTGGTCATCTTAAAAAACATTGAGGAATTGACTTTTTCAAGCATCTTTATCTCAAATGAAACAAACAATTTCCAGATTATAATAGCCACAAGGTTTTCTTTGCGTCCAGATACAAAATCTCAATTTTCAAACCAGAAGCCTGCTAATAATACTTCTCACAATTTTGCATCCAGATACAAAATCTCAATTTTCAAAGCAGAAGCCTGCTAATAATACTTCTCACAATTTTCAAACACATCAAAAGTGGTCTAAAAGAACTTTAATGGATCTTAAAATAGTTAGCTTTCAGCAGATGAATTGTAAAAAATTCATTTTTTCAAGACTAGCTCATAAAATTCTACAAGATAACCAACAGAGCAAATTTACCACTAAATTGATTTAGGTGCAAAATTTATTAATTTTCCAGATATTAAATCCCTTCAATGAAATTTATATCTGTTTGGGAAAGGCTTTTCTACAAGAAAATTATTCTTCCTATTCATCATTTACTATATGTGTGATTACTACTGAGAATATAAAAAGAAAACAAATATAAATGAAGCATTAGAGGGTAAATAAAATACATGTGCTGTCTACGATATATATGAAAGCATTTAAAACTTACCATCAACAGTTAGAAATTTGGCCTCTTCAGAATGTAGATCACGTTTTCAAAAGCAAGCCTTTTTAACCCCAACTTTTCTCTGGTCAAAATCAGCTGGGCTGATTTTGAGCGACTCCAGACCAAAGCACCTGAACAAAATACACTCAACTAAAGATGTTCCGTTAAAAAACAAATACTAAGCCCTTTAAAACAGTTTCCCGCGTCAGGAAACGGAAATAATCCATAAATTTAAGTAAATAAGCGTTCGCCAATCATGTTGTCCGCCATATTGGTTACCAAATGGTAACGATAAGTATACCAAAAATGCACCGTAGCTCACGGCCGAAATCTGACGGTTTCGTAGCACTACGCATACCAAATGGTACCGCTACGTAGACGATTATGACGAAACGTTACCATTTGGTCTCTGTGTGACACCGGCCTTATGAGCCTCGCGCTTGGGAGCTTCATTTAAATTTTGGACAGTTTCCCGGTCTACCGGTTCCAACGTGGTAAGATAAACATTTCGTTTGATCACGGAAGGATAGGCAGACACATTCACTAATCGGATCGGTATCTCCTCTCTAGACGCGATTGTCAATGATTCTGCCACCAAAAGTTGTTCTGTTATTGTTATTCGCTGTGTAAAATATGTTCCATTCGGTAGAAACTTTTTACGAACATTGAAAGTCACTTCTTCATAAGAAGGAATAGCGATGTCTCGACATGAGTGCAATATAATTTCTTGTATTGGTAACGTTTTAGTATCGTCACCATTTAAAGTGATTCCTTAAGTTCACACCTCGCACGAGTGAGGTTAGTGACCGCTGAGCCTATCTCTCTGGCATTACCTAAGCTTGCCTCCGGTCGGTTCGATAACGTGGCACGGCAGGGCTTTACGTTCGGAGAGTCCGTGTCATGTTTACGACTTAACTTATCACTCGGTTGGCTTTCCCTATCTTTCGGCTCATGTTTTGTCACGTTGTTTGTCGAAAACATCGCACGAACATCCTTTGTTTGTTTTAGGACTGGTCCAACTAATTTTAAGGGTTGATTTTCGAACTCTACTTTGCCTTCTGCGAAATAATTATTGATGGTGGCTTTACAATCTTTCAAATGATCTATTCCTATCAAAATTTCACAAGGAATGTCGGTATTATTACCCACGACAGGGGTCGAGACCACATTTTTTCATTCCATTTGGCAATTTAATCAAAAGTCCTGCCTTACCATTTATCTCTAAATTCTCCCCGGGGGCGCTCGATACACGTGCTGCGCTAGGTTTAATTTCGGATTTTACCCGTCTTCTTTTAATTAAGGTGACCGTCGCACCGGTGTCCATGAAGCCAGGTAATCGCCTCCCATCTACAACTAACTCGACTATGGGGACGTGCATCAGCTTATCTGCCTTGGCTACTTGGTTACCGATCAAATTAACTACTTGATATGGCGATTTAATTGCATGTATCGTACCCTGAGTTTTGGAGTCACTGGAATCCTACGCAATCTTTTTATTTCGAGTCCCTTTGGTCGGGCTCGCTTGATACAACGGGGACACTTCTTTGTACTCGATTGAAATTTCCTATTATCGTTAGTTAGGTTTTCAGGATTTCCAGCCAGACTCTCTGAGTTCTTACTGACTGGGTTCGTCTCTTCTTCTGCTTTCATCGATACGGACTCTTGAACCGCAGGATTCTGCAATACATTGGGATTCTTATAGTATCTGGCGATTTTCTCGAGATTCTCTGGAACAGATCGCGGTTCCCTTCATGTTCGCGAGG
This sequence comes from Morinoia aosen, assembly GCA_030386875.1. NCBI lineage: Eukaryota > Metazoa > Arthropoda > Malacostraca > Amphipoda > Talitridae > Morinoia > Morinoia aosen. Next base: position 6,387,593 of record CM059570.1, read on the forward strand.
GCCGCTCAAATGGACACTCATGCCGGAATTGTCCGGTCTCGCCACACCCGTAACAGTAGAAAACCCGACCGCGCTTACGCGGTGTCCTATAATACTCAGCTTGTGTCGGTTGACCGTTGTAGGTTGGCCGCTGAGGAAACTGTTGGCCACTGTAACTCGGTTGAACGAAGATCCTTTATTGGTGGGTACCGGAGTGGTCAGCCACGGGGGTAGAGAGGGAACTTGGGTTTTAGGTATGGCGCCGGTAGTCTGGTGATATCCCTCAGAGTTTTCGAAAGGAGCCTGTGAGGTCGAGGTAACATTTGAACGGGAAGCGACAGGAGGATGTTGATCAGTAGTTCGACGGGTCTGCGAAGAGGAATAGGTCGTAAACCTGAAGAATACTCTCGGGGCTCTTCTATTCTTCCCCTGAAAGCGTCTGGCTCCTTGTCGTTTAACTTGGAACAGGCCCTCTTCGTCCAACTCCCCCATCTCGACGTAGGGCTCGTCGGGGTTGCAGTTGTCCGTCTCGGACATGTCTTCCCGATCATCGTCAGAATCTTCCCGGCACACTCTCACTGCTTGACGCGAATTCTTCCCTTTATTGTTGAGGAAGTTCGACGTTAACACCTCCTTATCGGTGTTTCGTTTGTGATCTTTCAGCGATCGGTACACACTCGAGTTTTTAGTGTTCTCCCAAGCGTTTAGTACTGTCGCTGTTAGTACCCGTTTCGTGAACAGGTCAGAAACTAGGACATCGAACATAAAATACGTAATTACCTCCGGAAGTGGGCGCTGTTCACGTCGATAGTTGTAGTTGGTGCGGTTCAGGAATGTGATCATCGCGTTACGTGCAGCTTCTCGTGTTTGCGCGATTATGACATTGTGATCTGTTTTCGGATTTAGGCGTTGAGTAAGACTCAGTGGATCCCGAGCGGCTTCCACAAACGAGGAGGCACTATGGCACCATAAATCGCGAGCATCTCCGCAGCCACATCCTCGAAGGAATAGTTTTGATATTCCTCGTCCTCGAACTGTGCCACCACTATCCGAGCATCACCGAACCGGCGATTTCCCGTTGAGACGAATCGTTGAATCTTAATTTTGTCGTCCGTGACCTGGAAGTTTGTGAAATATGACTCCAGTTGCTGTAGGAACACCTTCACATTCGTTTCCACGGTCCCTTTCGTCGACGGCGGGTCGCCAGGCATTGGGCGACCTCTAAAGTTAACAATGTCTATCGTGGATGGAGCTACCAGTTCCATCTGTCCAGGCAATCTCATGCCTGCTACCGCTGCAGAGGGAGCTACATTAAGACTTGGTCCCAACACACTCGGAGCCGTCCCTGTTGCCGAAGAAACTTTAGTGGTTGTAGTCAAAGAACTCGCAGTCGTCACCGACGTTGTCAATGATGTCACCGCGGTGGCCATACTTGGTGTAGTGACTGCTGAACCTTCGCTAGAAAGTCGTCGCGGAGCGTCGTAAACGGACGGCTTAAATTTGACCGGCGGTTTTCGGAAACGACTGGGTCGGGAGTCACGAGGGTTATCTGGCAGTAGCTCTTGTTCTGCAGACGTCAATCGCGGGGTTTCACTGAGGCTATCATATAACTCCGAATCACTCGAGCTACTCATTCCACCGGGAATAACACCACTAATACACTGTCTCTAATACACTGATATTAATACTCTTTCTCTGATACACTGTCACTAATACACTGTCTCTTATACACTGCCTTCCCACCTTTACCGAGAGAAAAAAAAATTATCCACAATTTTATCACACAAAACTGTTCGGGCGCCACTGTCGGGTTCCTCCCCTGACTATGTAATTCCACAGGAGGAGGTCCGGGGTTCGTAATACTTACGTATCTAGTCACAGTGGGAAGGGTAACAATACACGAGTGGAGCGACAGGTTATATTCGATGATGATTTTACAATTCGAGAGCGGTTAGCAGGGCGCTACGCGTCACTGTTTATTACCCAACGCGCTCAGCGTCTACTTGGCGGTCCGGGGTCTGACATCAGTCCTTGACCGTGACCTGCTCTATCACTGACTTCCTCGACAAGTGCGGGAGTTCTTATGGACAACACTAGAGGGCGGAAAACCTCTAATGAGATAACAGGGAAACCCAGCAATCAGCAGGACAATACAATACTACATAATACAATCCTACAGTTTTAGTTATATAATGATTAAATACTTATTTTATTACCGATACCGTTACAATTATTGTATCTCATCTGTTTAAATTCAAGCTTAATTATTATTATGAACTAATTTATCATTGACAACACCATCATCATTACTGTTTACCAAACAAAATGACCTGATAATGGATAATATGACTCGAATGACATGACCTGACAATGGCGAGTATGACTACCAAATGACATAACCCGATAATGGAGAGCATGACAACCTATTGACGTAACCTGATATTGAGAGTATGACTACCAAATGACATAGCCTGACAATTACCAGTATGACTGCCAAATGACATAACCTGACAGTAAAGAGTATGACTACCAAATGACAACCTGACAGTGGAGAGTTTGACTGCTAGATGACATAACCTGACAGTGGAGAGTTTGACTGCTAAATAATGAAACATAGCAAAATAGTGCATGAAAAAGCGTAATTTTGACTCGAGAAACTCAATTCACAGGATCCTTGGATGGGGCCGATTTGACGACAAGCCAAACTGGTTTTCCAGCACAACTGAAAGCGGCGGATTGTTGGCTGTCGCAAGTATTCGCACTCGTTGCCGAAAAGCCTAATACTACCACGGTCCCACAGCCTGCAGAAACCAATGAAAGTCATGCAAGATTGTTTTTCCTTCTTCGACGGAAAGAATAATTTTCGCTAGATTTCACTGAAACGAATATCATACTATGGGAATCAAGTTTGAATTAGAGTGTTATTGGGTTCAACCACGCCTCGTTTGAATACTGAAGCTTATGAAGTAAGTCATTTAAATGTTATAGAACTGGTAATGTTCACTTGAGGTTTTATATCTGTATGATTCACGACGCTAATTTTTCGAAAAAATTCTCATTAATTGTCGCAAAAACGCCGCTCAATTTTTTGCTGCTTCGAATATTTTAATTTCGTTACCGCACATAAGTGCCCGCAACGCTAGCCGGCCTTGTAATTTTTTATAATTCAAAACTTTTCAATTTCCTAGTCGCACAATAACAAGCGAGGACTCCCTAGGACAGCTGGTTCACCAAGCCTGGTAGGACCGACTCACAGGTCTTCCCTGCACACAGTATCGCCACCAGGACGACCACCATCAGCGAAACCTATTCCTGGAGTCATATTAATTTTCGGGTTAAAAAGAAAGTACACCACATGAATAACCCCACAAAATACTTAACCACAATGCAAACTTAATTTCAGAAGAGCTTATGATCAAAACGTGCCTCAAACTATCATTGATACGTGAAGGACTTTCTATGACACAACGTTGACTCAACATATCGAAACGATATCCACCGTTGTGTACAAAATGTGAAGCTACTTTGAGTCATCGGTTTGCACCAGGATGCGTGCGTTTTTCCAACTAGTCATTTGATGTGTTGTTGCTTCGGTGCATCACGAGCATGTGATGTTATTGTAACTAGAGTCTAGGATATCAAATACGTTGAATAGGATGTTTGCGATCTTCAGTTTTTTAAACTTGTTAGCAGCATGAGATTCCATCTCTTACAGTCGTGCATAAACGCACTTTCATCAGGGTGTCTACTAGGTAGTAAAGGAGTAAAAAGTAGTGAAATTTGGGGAGTAGTAAAAATGTAGTAAAAAGTAGTGAAGTTTACCTCAGGGCAGTAAAAAATCATGAAGTGTAAAAATTCTCTGATAATTGAAAGTAATGTACATATGTGTGAAGTGTATTAAGATTGTTCAAAATTTATTTCTCCCAGAATTAGCAATTTGCCGCAGTTCATGGGAAATATTCCTGTTTCAGGACTGGAAGACACAAAATAGAGAAATGTTCCAAAATTTTTGCAAACGACCGTGGAAAAAGTTCATTTTTTCTCATTTAGTTTGATCTGAAAGAGACCGAATTGCTTTATGATGGAAAGATCATTTGGGCTATTTAAATGTATATATTTTACATATTTTCAATGGCAATCCCGAAATTTTCAGGCTAATGATCAGGAAATTATCGAGGATTGTTAACTATTCTAAGATTGAATTCAGTTTCCTGCTTGAGGTTTTTTTAAAAAAGAAGCTTAATTATTAAGTGGCTATTTCTCTCTTTAATATTCAACTTTCTGATCTTATGATGATTTCTTTGGATATACCCAATCGCATTACCTTCGAAGAACAAACTTATCCTTCGTCATATATAAGGCATTCTAATGTCCTTGCCCTAAGTTTAATAATAGCATTTCACTCAAATGATTGCATCATTTAATTATACCTTACAAATGTGAATATAAAATATAAGCAGTGATGAACCAAGTGATTTAACCTTCCAAATCTTATTCAAAGAGAAATATTCTCACACTACGCACTTCAATGCAAACAAATATATGATGTGATTTTGAGTACAATTTAAGGGAAAAACTGGATTTACACATCAACATATCAACTATTGCACATCACGTTCCTTGGATCGCAATTTTAAATGTGTCATATTACAATACATCATTATGTCCTCAATTATTTAACATCAGTTCATTTCAATCCTTTGGAAAAGATGTCAAAGGAACTTCTCTGCAGTTCATTTACATCCAGAAAGTGTTTACATCCAGCTCTAATATCTTTCTGTGAAAGGACTGGAGTTTATTCGTCATACTTCGGTGTGGAGGAAACAAAAACGATTTACTGTAACTATGAATGTTTTTTTTGCGGAAAGACTTGCTTCTTTGTAAAGCTGAAAGTTTTCTCTTTCCCATGCCATTAATTTATATCCAAATACTGAAAGAACTATCCTATAAAATTATCTTTTAAAACAAAATGTAATCATTTAAACAAGAGTTAGATTCCTTTGAAGTTCCTTTTGGCAGTTATGGCGACTCACGGATTCAGTTCAGTTACCTCCAGGATGTTGTCAGAGGAGCATGGTGATGCTACATCTGACTAAAGTTCTTTCTTCTATCAGGTTGTATGAGAAGTTCTGTCCATTTTTTAAATTTGAAACAAAGTGAAAATCCTGTCAAAAATATATTCATTTAGTCTTCAACATAGTGACTACTTTTTATTAATTACACCTCTCCCATCTTGACATAAGCTTTTTGATTCCTTCATAAAATTTAGCCAGTTTGGACTCAAAAAAAGAAACTAGTTTCGTTTCGACCTCTTCTCTTGAAATAAGCCTTTGTCCCATTAAATGATTCTGTAAGCTCATGAAAAGGTGAAAATCGATTGGAGCAAGATCGGGGATAATATGGTGGGTGATGCATGATTTCCCAGCCAAATTCTGCAATGATATTTTTAGTTGCTTTCGAAGTGTAGGGTGGCTGTGTCATGGTGCAGAATCACTCCTTTTCGATTGATCAAAGAAGGCCGTTTTTCCTGTAAAACTGCTATTAAACGAATTAGCTGCTGAGAGTAAATTTCAGATGTTACTGTTTGATTGTCATCAATTAGTTTATAATAAACAATTCCCTTCAAATCCCACCATACACACAAAAGAAGTTTTTTAGCGTGCATTGAACTTCTCGGTTGTGGAATTGACTTTGAACCACGACTTAGCCGCTATCTTTTTGCTCTTAACAATTTAAACAATTTAAATAATGTTATACAATTTAAACAATTTAAACAATTTATTTACCACAGGCGGTACAGAGGTAGAATGTTTCTTAAGTCTAGTACAATTGTCAAGCTGTAGTATACGAGTAGCTACCTGTGGGCCCGAACAAGTTCAACGACTTCTAGGGCATCCTACCATCACGTTATTCTAAGGAGTACAATAATGTTTAACCTAATTCACTTAACCTAGTTTCGCATTAGACTGATCAATGAGATAGTTTTTCGATATTTGATGCCGTATTTTGCAATATAGGTTAAATCAGCTATATTTAACAATATATTCGATAAAACGATTTAAGAGCAGACTGAAGATCGGTTATGTTACCTATGGCAAGTTACATTATTAGGACCAGACATGTAGAAGGCAAGATGTGATTAGGTGATCTTAAACGACTAGTATTCTGATAGGAAGTGAGACTCAAGATGTCTGTTGAAGACTTTGTAAGAATTACCTTCACGGATCTCCGCAGGTATTGAGTTTCAAGTTTTAGTTCCAACGAAGAGGATACTGTGTTGCGACCGGGCCTTTGAAAAATAAGTAAGCATGAATTACTTCTATTTCGGGTTAAATGGTAGTGATGACCAGTTTGCGGACTTAATAATTGTTTTAGGCTATTGTCGCCATCATTTCTTAATGTTTTCTAAATGAAATTACAAGTGGAGACACTATAGAGATCCGAAAGTTTAAGTATTTGTAAATTTTTGAATGAATCATTTGTGTGAGCATTATATTCTAGGTTCTTTACCGCTCTGATAGCTCTTTTTTGCAGAGGAAAAATTTTTTTGATTTTTATTTTTATCAGTTCCGTGCCATGCTTCTATTCCGTATTGCAGGTATGGAGAAATGAGCGTTTGGTAGAGCATTTGTAAACCTGTTTCAGGCAGGAAATTTTTAACTTTATTTAGGATTCCGCAGGATTTTGATAATTTAGTACTAATATGCGCGATGTGCTCTTTGAAGGTCAGATGTTTATCTATTATGATGTTCAGAAACTTACATGAGTTAATGCGTGGGAGAGATACATTTTTCTGGTATGAAAATGTAATATATTTCGTTTTATCGACATTAAGGCTTATTTTATTAGCTTTAAGCCACAATGAGACCGTATGAAGGTCATTATTTATACTTTGCGCAATCATAGCGGGATTTTGGTTCGGAAGAATCGCAGAAAGCGTACTGTCATCAGCAAAAAGTATGATTTTGAAGAATGATGTAGATTTAATAATATCATTGATGAAAATCAGAAATAATAGAGGCCCAAGAACAGATCCTTGTGGAACTCCATGGCTAATTGTCTGTGGGTCCCATTTTGCGTCGTCAATGACAACGTATTGTATCCGATTTGTTAGGTATGATCTAAACCAATCATGGGCAACCCCTCGAATGCCATAACAGTGTAGTTTTGAGAGTAATATTTTATAGTCCACACAAACGAATGCTTTTCGAAAGTCAAGAAATACAGAGAAGACAGGCTTTCCTTCATCTATATTAGAATAAAGGAATTGTAAATGATTCAATATAGGCTGTGTTGTTGATTTTTTTAGCGAAAGCCGTATCGTTTATCGTATAGAAGTGATAAGAGTACACTTTTTATATACAATTTTTCCGAATACCTTGCTAAAAATTGGAAGTACGGAGATAGGTCGATAATTGTTTACACAGATTTTTTTACCATTTTTGAAGATAGGGGCACTCGAGCAACTTAGAGAGAATTCGGGAAAGTGCCTTGTAAGAGAGACTGGTAAATAAGATTGGATATCAGCGGGGCTACAATATCAGCAAAAAATTTAAGTACTTTTGTCGGAAACGTTTGTAACCAGCTCGATTTATTTTTCAGGTCGTTTATGCATGCAATTACACCGGAAGAGTTGGTAGGCGCAAAGAAAAATGAGTTTTGTTCTCGAATATGATCCATGTATTCCAGGTGATCAGTAGGTTCACTTAGAATACCATCAGCTATAGTTTTCCCAATGTTTACGAAGAAATTGTTGAAGAGATTAGTAATTTCTTTCTTCTCATGGTATGCTACATTATCTTAAACAACATTTTCAATTTTTTTTTATCGGCGTTATTCGGTTTACATCAAGAGTTAAGGAGGTGCCAAGTCTTTTTAGCGTCAGCTTTAAATTGAGTAAACTTGCGCGCAAAGTAGCTCTTTTTTGATGTCCTTATCTGATTTGTCACATAGTCTCTGAATCGGTTATATGTTTCTCGTGATATTCGCCATTCGTGAAGGAGGGCTAGGTACGCCTGATGGTTTTTTATATATGTCACTATGTTTCCAGTAATCCATTTATTTTTTATTTTTTAGGGCCTGTGTTTATTTTTTGGGGTAACATTGTTGTAAAGGATCCACTTCTCGTCGCCAGTTACAATTCAGTCTAAAAAAAGGCGCCTGAAGTTCACGAGAATGCAGTGAAACACAACAGGTCACATGATGTTGCCTGCTGAATTCTGACAAATCGTGTGGGACCCATTTCCCTAGCCTTTGAGACTTTAACAAGTCTTTTCATTTCCCGATGTATGGTCATTTGGCTTACATGAAAGGTTTTGCTCAGTTTTCTAGTAGTGCAGGTTGGATTTTCACGAATGGCAGCTTGCAATTGCTCAGAATTGAGTTTTTTGAGAAGCATGTTCTCTGTTCGTCTTTTAGACTATATAGTCATCCTTTTTCAAACATAAAAACCATCTTCTGCATGTTTTTTCATTCACAGCATCATTTTCATAAGTTTCTATGCATGTTTTTGCTGCTAGGCTTGCCGTATTGCCTTTACAAAATTCAAAGAGCAAAATATGCCTGATATGCTCTTAGCTTGGAGTGTACATTAGGACTAAAAATAGTTATTAATTACGATTATTATCACAAAATCTGAGAGAAGAAATTAAAGTGTATTAATTACCCTAGATAAGCGTACAACATTAATTAACAAGCTAAATTGAAGTAATCGTGCCCGAAACATATAGCTCAACAATTGAACAGAACTTATGTTACAACCTGATACTATATGTACATGAAAGTTACATGAAATTGGCATTTTCGTAATTTTTTCCGTAATATACGAGAGTAACATGCTAATAACCTATTTGTTATCATTTTTGATCGTAATTAGGGGGCCAATTTAGATTTTGAGGTACGATAGAAATAGTTTACAAAAATTCGTCCACATATTCACATTCGTTCAATAGTTCACAATCTTATATTTACGAAGTGCCCTACTGTTTGGTCATTATAAAGTTCCCTGATATTCTACCCTGCTGTGAACTGATATGACAATCACCTGGTGTCTAGTAGTTACAAGTCGGCTTATTTTTTGCGTACCATGAATGGTTCCCTCATATTTGAAAGATGTTAAAACAAGTTTCTTTGTCTTAAGATTTGATATAGTCCATTTAGGACGGGGTACCTTAGGAATTTAGGTAACTTTTTTCGCAATGATGTTTTGGTTGATGCATTTAGCATGAAGTATTTCAAGTATTGAGAAACTTGGAACCTTTTTGAACCTATTGAAATACGTGTATTATTGAATAATACTACTCATTATAGGCTGATGACCTACATCTGGACATTTGGACAACATTCATCATGTGAAAATTAGGTCGTAAGTTTTGCTGTTGAAGGTAGTAAAAAGTAGTAAAAAGAAGTAAAATTTGGAGATTAAATATCAGTAGTCCATATGTTTAAGGTAATACACAATTTTTGAAAACTTACTAATACAAAGCAGGTATGAAATTAATCTCTAATGAAATTTAAGTTCACTTCCCTAATAGACAGTTATTTCATACGCGTACTGTATAATATCACGAATAAAAACCCCAGAGAATGTGTTGGAGGAGTAAATAATATAGCCCTTGATTTTATTATGCTATTCCAAACTCGTTTTCTGCTGTCGAATTATTTTTTATCTGCTAACATAGTATAATTATCGTTTGCCAGCATGAATTTACATGAGTATCCCGCAAAAAAAATCTAGCGAAATATGTTGGCGTCAAAACTTGGAAGAATTCTGCGCACGGATTTTCTGCGGGATAAAAAAAACCTACGTCATCAAATAAAAAATTACCGGCCTCCAACAGCAAATTAAGAAATTTTCATACCTCAAGCATCACGTACATAGAAATTGAAAGAGTATTCATCATACTATTACATTCAGTTTCAAAACACTACAGTCCTAAGAAGAAAAATAGTAATAGTTAAAATTTAAATTATTTTACATTGTTCTATCCGTTTCTATTATCTCGTCGAACCCCTGTAATTTCACAGTCATATCTTCCCGTGTTTCAAATTTGACGATTTCGATTTATTCGTTTCAAAAAGTTTGTCAAATCGCTTAACTGTTTGTTCAAAATTTAATTCATCTATTATAATCGATTTATTTGTCCCACAGTTGGTCTACATACTAGATGCATTTGAGTAATAAACTCCTAAATTTGAAACACAAAAACAATATTCATCGATTATTGATTAATCCTAAATTTACCCGTGATCAGTTACTCATTTCTTCATCACGCATCCTCCTGCAGTCATTTGTTAAATTGAAGAATGCCGGGCACATCTGAGATTCATAGCCTGGCACTTAATGTAAATCACATCAAGATTTATCCACAGAAAGTCTGACACGCATTAAGAGCATAGGCACCAAGTTCTGGTTTAAACTAGATATAAAACTGCCAATAAAAATCCAATCAATGTACCCAAACAAAAACGGAAAACCTTTACTGATAAAACGAATGCAACAACGGGGTTCATGTTCAATCAGCCATACGAGTATCCGCAGTAATTTGATTTCATTGTGTGAAAAGAACGATGATTTCACTTGAAGGTTGGACGGCAAAATTCGGCAACCCAATCACCACGTCGGCAGTCATTGTAAGACATGAAATGAAAATACTTTGTAATAGAACATGGGAATGATCAAATGTGGAGTTGTGACAGCGTACAGTGGATGAATTGGCAGTTTTCAAGGTGGTTTAGCTCTCTATATTATAACAATTCAATATGTTTTAATGGTCAGGTGGAGCATGCTAAGGTGAAACTAACTCCAACAGAAAACGGTTAAGATATGAAGAAATGCTGCGTAATTAAACTGCTAACAAAATAACTTACGTAAGCCAAGGCTTTCAGCTGCGTGCTCAAAAACTGGAATCTAAGTTTTGAGGCTACATGTGATACGAGCACAATTTGATGTACTGCGTTCTCAAAATATTTTCCTATTAATTACAGTAAAATTCTTTCATGAAGTTAATTTATAGAAGTGGTTAGATATGTTTTAAAATTACGCGAAAAGTATATGCAGTATGCATGATGAAATTGTTTTTGAATTTTGTGAATTCTAGTGTGCAACATATAACAAGAAAATAACGTAAACTGGAGTACTCCGGTATACTAGATTCTTGTCTTAAGTAGCATTTGTAATATAAAACTACAATTTACTTTGCTGAAGATGAAAGTCGATAAACTCATCGGTAGTAATCGCAGGCATGTTGGTATGTGGATAGGAAATAATAGCTTTTGACGATTGACGGACAGGTTTAGGTCTGAAAGTCTGAGGGTATATCAGGGTCGTATAAAATTGCAAATCATTCCACTGCACGGAAGCGGGCTGTGAGTTTGATGTATAAATCGTGTGAAGATGTCGAGCCATTAGCTCGCTAGAAGTTAGTGGGAACGGTCACGTGCTCTTTGTTTTGTTTTTATTTCAAATTAGCTTGACTATAATGGGCAAATAGGTTCAAAAAACGTAGAAAAATGAATATTGTAAAGAGTAAGAGGATTGGAATTTATTTTGAAACCAGTGATCTAAATTTTAATTCCTGTTTAAAAATTGTCTCCAGTCACCATGATTCGGATGTGAGGTTTCGAATTTCTTAAAAAGTGGTTTCCGCTTCGGAATTTCGGCTCATAGAAACTGTTGTTTTCCAATAGATTCATAGAAAAATCAAATAAATCATCCTCTAATCACTGAACCACCAAACTACAAACATTACGGATCATTGAAGAGATACATGTGTTCTGTTGTTCACTAGGTGAAAAACAGTAACGAATTTAAAAATGTAAAAACTGACGATCTAAATCCTATTGACGTACTTGTGTGCAGATCAGCAGCACTTAAAATGCACACGGGAGACAAAAAAGTGGCAAAAACAAACGATTTATTCTTTATATTTCAATTAAATTTTACTGTGGAATTGATCAACGGATTGATCTAGCGATCCAATTCATCACGTGTTTATACTTTTATTGATACACTATCAATCGACAACATTCACTAACTCACTATATAGTCAGTAAAAGCAACGTTGCGATGAACAAACATCATCTTCAGGCTGAAATACACTGAATTAATTTCTTAATCTAATGCCTATCTAATACTGATCTAGAATTCCCTGAAGAAAATTTTTCCCAATAGATCCAATTTCCCACCATGTTTCTCAGTTGATATAGTTTGACACGTTCGATCGAAAATAAAGTAGGTGGCGTTTAAAACTCTTGTAGCTTATGGTATGAAAAGCTAACCGAAATATATAAAAGGCTTGAAACCAAATTAAAAGACACCATGGATTATACATCATTCATTACTCACAAATGTTTGCTCAAGATAAATTTGTAATACATCTGAAAAGATGGCTGAATCACTATTGAACACAAGTTCATCGTGATTGCGGAACTTAAATTCAATATTCACATTTTATAAACTGAATCAATTAGGGCACACAAGTAGACTTACATAGGATTTCTTATGTTTGAAGTTTTTACCTTCGAAATATTATAAAATGATGATTTTGTGACTACTCTAATTTTAGTTAGTTTCAATTTGTTTAGATAATTGATGAAAATACTTATGATGGGCCCGAAGCCTCTATTGACGTAGTAGAAAAGTAACTTAATGCCGTGAGAGCCTTGCGTGATGAAGGAGACAGCTGAGGCCCAGCTGGGCAGTGCTGCAGCGCCGCACATCTGAACGTCTCCACGCACCATCGGGCAGCTGAGGCGGGAATTCCTCACACCGCACTGGATCTTTTCCCTCCGTCGACATCACTGGAGTTCGCGTGAAAAGTGATGGAGGTAGTGAATGATGACAATCGATGATGTTGATAGAGTAGAAATGTAAAAACGTGGAAAATTCCTAGGAACTTAATCATGTTTAATTGGAAAACGTTTTGGAGTCCAGCTCCATCATCAGTTCAGATATACAAATCATTATGTCTGTAATGAAAGAAGAAACAAAATGTTGTAGACAGTCATTAAAAGAGATCACGAAAACAAAAATAAAAACACATCACAAAATGGAATCGACAAAATGGCTATCTTGTCACTATTAGCAATGGTTATGAGCTATCGGTATGGTTGAGGACCGATTTTCTTTTAAAAATATTTAACGACTCTAAAACTTTAAGGTCATGCGAAATTGAAGCCGTATCTAAAATTTTGAAGTCTATGGAGGATAACGTTGCATTTTTCTGCGTGATTGCGTACTGCGGAATGCGAGGGGTGTGCTAATTAGTTCCCAGTGCGGAGGAATTTACACTGATATTCGGCCATTCTGACATAAAAATTCTGTGACGTCATGCTGACGTACGAGGACGTGCACTGTACACAACTGTAAGAATAAATCAGAGAGGCCCACATCTCCATCGAAAGCATATCCTTGCACCGGAAAAAAGAAGCCACCTTAAAATTGTTAACTAGAGCCAAGCATAACTGAAGGCTTTGAAAGTATTTTTCACACAATGATCTTTTAACTCTAGTGACAATTCTCAGAAGGCACTCCAAAATTCAGGAACGAGCAGTGTATGTAGATAGTTCTCATTGCTCTCTCTAATATTTTGCAAGGCGTATTCCTTAGACTGAAATTTCTTAACATATATTCTTCATATCATATATTCTAACAACATATTCTTCTAAATTGTTGTAAAATATCAAGTACTATGCTGATTCATTGCTGTGTTTGACACCCTTAATGTGGTACTTTGTCCACATCACCTTTTTTGTTCTCTATACCTTGAAAATGTCTTGTCATTGAAAAGAATCTGATCCAATGTTTATTTATATTAAGGAATATTTTATAATTTAATGGCCTACATGATGAGCACCTTTAAATTCATTGTTGTATAATGGTACACATCACAGAACTCAGTGATTTTTACAGCCTGTCACTAAGGTTAGCCTTGATTTAATTAATGAACTTAGCATAAGATTGACCATTGATTCGTGGGCTCATACTATTTACGAGTGTAACTTGAATCAGAGTAGTGAGAAGTTTTTGTTCATTGTGACTCAGAGTATCGATCTTTTACTTCTATTGCTTTTATGGCGCGGATATACCCGCCATTGGCTCATCAGAGGTTGATGCTAGCGGTCACCTAATTTTAGTTTCGTCTGATTGCAATGATACGTATGTTGCCGTCATGCAGAGGTTAAAAGGTTGTGGTAGAGCCTGACTTTGGCGTAACAGAATCAAAATCGATTTCACAGGTGTGCATATTTCTTCCGTGTAACAGGTTCATAAAAGTAATTTCCATAAATTTAAAATATATACGTGCAAAATAAGTATCGCCTGCATGTTTAATTTGTAAGTAAGTGCCGCTTTTGTTCCTGCTAACAAAAATTGTAAGTAGAGTATGAAAAAGTTGTTCCAGTTTTAATTTGTAAATATGTGCCGCTCTTTTCTTGCAAATTGTTGAAGATAAGCTTGTTTAAAGCAGCTGTATTGATTCTTCTTTAACCCAATCCAGACTGCATTATTATTTACTATCACTGAAGAACTACAACACCGGTACATAGGATCGAGTCGACTAACATTAAGTAATTTAAAAACTGCAAAATATTTTTTTAGAAACCTGAATCTTTGTGTGTCTATTTGACGCAATTATGGTCGCTTTGATTCGTGCTGCGTTTACGCTTGTGTACGTGAAACAGATGACTAAGATTTGAATGATCCCTGACGACATGCCGCACCCAACGCCTCAGAAATGCACCAGCAGGTGCTTGAGAAATGCGTTCTGCGGAGGTTTTCAGTATGTTCCCTATTGGGTAAGTGAAAAAGTGCCACTTCTGAAATAAATTTCAGTATCATTCAAGTTTGGAAAGTAAAATATTGTTAACTTTCGTAAAAATTTGAATTATAAAATTAGTTTGAGTCATAATTCGATGTTATAAAGAGATAAATGAGTGACACTAGTAAATTCAGATCTATAGCTGTTGAAGTAAAATCTTTCGAAGAGCACTTACAAGTGTTTGGTGCATTACAGAGAGGTAATTAACATGCAATTTGAAATAAATCTCAAGTAACATAATAACTCCAAGTTGTGTGAGCTTTTCGTTTTTTTCTGCATCCTCGCTGACAATATCTTACCATGCTGTGTATATACTTTAAATAAAAAAATCTACATCTCCTTTCCTTTCCCCCATTCCACCCCCCCCCCAACCCAACCCAACCCCCCCCCCCCCATTCCCCTCCCCGGCCTCCCTATCTCCCCTCATAAAAGTCAAATAGTGCTAAAACTTGCCTATTCGCAATCCGGCTACACCCAACCGGTGAAACCCAGTCATAAAAAGTGGCAATTAATAATTCCCACTCTCTACCCTGGTTTCTGAAAGTGGAACCCGCCGTACCGACATAAGTAAGCATTACTTTAGGCATTAAAGTTCTGGCCATTTGAAATTCCCAATTGCAAGATATATTGCACCTAACCTAACTGACAGAATACACCCCTTTTTATCCCAGCATAAGAATTCAGAAATGCTACCTGTTAAAGAACTTATTCTACAGTACATAAAGAAATAGTACGGACACAATCATGACGCATTCAAGCATACTCTGCAAAATTACTTTCCGTTTTCGATTTCGTCTTACTTCTCGAATAGTTCACGAAGATGGAGGTCCCATTGACATCGTGTACTAATTCACTCAGGAAATCTCATGCTACCTGATGGTCCATAAGCTTGCACCTGGCAGCGACCTGAAGCCCCCTCCAGACCTTGCATTACCATGTTGCCTCTGGACGTCGGAGTGGCGCTGCAAAAGAACCGCTGATGACCAGACTGGCTTGTGAGAAAGCCCGCACTGCAATGGCATTCAGTTGCTCAAGAGCTCTGAGAGGAGAAGGATGCTTGCGAGCTATACGCGGGAGCTACTCACTCCCGCGTATAGCTCAGGGCTGCCAATGAGAATTTTACCAAAACCCCAGCATACGCTAGAAAAAAACCCAGATTGCTGCTTAAAACCCCAGATTCGCGGAAAAGCGTGTTAATGAAGTAATTTGCTTACCTTTGTACTCGTATTACTCTGAATCAGTTGCTGCCGTCTAACATATAGCGTTGCTCCGTAACTTCTCATTCTGCCTCTCCAAATATCGGTGACTTATTGCTCCGCTTTCCATATCGCGTATTAATTCTTTTCGTGGTTGCCAAGTAGTTCAATCATTGTTGCTCCTCTTAATTAATTGTTTTGCCAAAATTCTATCTCTTACAGTTTCTGCTTTCAGAAAACTGGTTTGTTTCGTTTTAACACAATTCATGACTGAAAAAATTCGTTCAACCGAAGCAGACGAATGTGGCAGAATAGTTAGACTTGTCATAAAAGCAGACAAGAGGCCAAATTTTGAATTTTGAAAACCGTCCTTGATTTCTTTCAGTTTGTTCCAGTATCTGGGAGGATTTTATACACAGAACAATTACTATGTAGGTGTTTTCAATAATTATGTGTTACATGTACCACAATAACAGGTACTGCATAAATGGTACTTGAACATTTAAATTGTTCGATATTTTTTGCTGGCAGTAAACAGACGTCAATTAGATTTCGACAGAATGCAGATGCAACAGGAATATAATAGCAAAAATGCACCCAATTTCAATTAAACGAATTTGAAAATGTAATACCATAATTTTCATTGCATCAAGCGCCGAAAAAAAATATTATATATAAAAACCTTCAGTTTGTTACCTCTGCATAGAAAACCCCGGATTTTTTGCCAATTTTTTATGAAAACCCCAAAACCTTAGGCCACAGCTAAAAACCCAAGATCTGGGGTTAAAACCCCAGCTATGGCAGCCCTGGTATAGCTCGTCAGTCAACGCGGAGCGCGCCACCGACACGACCTTCCGCAATGCCTGCTGCTCTCATACTGACTCGCGTCGCCCTACGACGGCAATCAGGAACGCTCAGCTTCTTGGTGGGCACCAAAAATCGGCTTCTCAAGCGGTCTGAGAGCTATCTACAGCTCGTCTAAGCGGCATCAAGCAACATGGTAATGCAAGGTCTGGAGGGGGCTTACGGCCCATGCTCGAGGTTAGAGTGTTCAAGAAGGTGGATCTCGAAGATGGGCTGCTGAAACTATATGAACTTCCGTCAACGTCTCAGTCTTTCAAGTAAGTGCCGTACGAATTCACTTCAATCTGGATTGGAATGATGATGAGTCAATATCTTGACATTTGAGTAATTCGCTATCTGAATCCTTTTGGTGCGACCCGAATAAGGATTACAGTGAAATTGGATAAGTAGTCTGATAGTTTTTTATGACTTAATTCGATTCTTTTTGAAATGTTCGAAGAAGATTGAACTTGTTCGCACCATTCAATAGATTTACGAAAATTATTGTAGTCGTGAATATTCTTTCCGTGAATCTTGAAAAGTTAAAAAAATTGAAAACGGAGTGCACAAATGAGGAAAACTTAGCCTGGATGTTTAATTGGTAGACTTATTACCTTTCCACTGCAAAGGTACAACGGAGGTTGGAGTCTTCTCCACCCCATTTCAAACAACTGAAACATCACTATCTTGAGTGTCTGCATGTCAGACCATTTTTACAATCCC
Source organism: Morinoia aosen (assembly GCA_030386875.1). Taxonomy (NCBI): domain Eukaryota; kingdom Metazoa; phylum Arthropoda; class Malacostraca; order Amphipoda; family Talitridae; genus Morinoia; species Morinoia aosen. The sequence continues at coordinate 6,405,153 of CM059570.1, forward strand.
GTTCCTGATATTTTTTATAGCTTTCTTGAGATTTCATTTCAAACTATAGTTTAGGAGCTGCCGAACCTTCAAAATTGGTATTCTGAGAGAGTTGTGGTTGAAGTGCTAGTTAGGAGAAAGGAATTGAAATTAGAATTTAGTATCAAAAGCATGAGCTGGATGTGTTTGCAGGGAGAGCGACGGAAATGAAAAGTTGAGTTTTCATCGATTTATATGCGCCAGAAAAGATTACATTTCGCACTAATGTATTTTTATTTACCACACTGGCCATAGAAATGAAACCTCAATGCCGTAAATTCTAATTTTTATTCGTGATCCGTTAGTTTTTATTAATTAGATTTACTTTTAATTTTTCAATATATTGGAATTGTGATGAACGAGTTGAAAAGTCATGAGATTTAATTTTTCGGCTACATTTCCACATATGTATTTAACATCGAGCAACATTGATCGATACAAATTGATAAATAAGTAAAGCTCGAACATTTGTTCCTTGCTGAAAAATTGGACTGTGGTCAGTTAGAGATGTTACCAGAACCATTTTTCTAATTTTGACATCGTTGAAAATCAACAACAGTGAGTGATGTGCGAGGACCACAATTCGAGGAAAACAAACTATAGTGAGGAAAAACGTAACGAATTTTTCCACAGCTCTGATTGAAAATCACGGTCTTTCAAAAATGAACGTGATATGTGACTTAATTGATCCATTCATAATTTCAAGAATATTAATGCAGTTCACATGCATATCACGTATTTAGGAAGCAGGATTCGAAATCCGTGCTGCGGTTGCAGTGTCTGAAGCAGAAAACGAAATAACAATCAAAGTTTCGAACAAAATTTTCGAATTCTTGTACGTTGTTGGTGAAAATATTTGTTTAACACCTTGAGCTTAGTCAAAAAAAAAGTCTCATGAATTTTTTATATGGTACGCAGCACTTCCTCACAAACGAAAATTGAACGATGGTCTTACAGAACCAGATGAGCTGAAGCTGCTGTAGTTGGAGACGAATGGAAACAGAAGATGTAAATGTTGAATGCAATGTTTGCGAAAACTTGATTGATTTTCGCAGATATTGCCTGCATACCTTCATTACCTACGCCTGGGAGAAAGAACTTTGTGAGGCAACATTTCACTCGAGCTACGGGCTAAAATCCTAGCCTTGAACTACTTCAAAATTCCCAGCCTCAAAGTACTTTAATTAAAATTACTAGTTGGAAAAGTGCGCTAAAATTCCTAGCCACGTATCAAGTTAAAATTTTCAGCTACAAAGTTCGTTGAAATCCCTACCTATAAGTTCATTGACATTCCTAGCCATAAAGGACGCTATTCTGTAAGACATGGAATAATAAATGTCCTAAAAAAATTATTTACTTTCAGCTCCGCACACCAGGACTGCTTGAACCGCGGAATGGAACTGGTTCCCTTCCCCACCAGCCTTAGAGTAAGCAGAGATTAGTTGAAAATTAAAATGTTCATCTAATAAGCAAATATTAGGAGCGAAGGAAATTGAATTTGCTCTAGATAAACCAGAACAAACGAATTGAAAAAAGTTGGAATGTTAATTAAGAAAGTAGTGAGTGTCGTCTAACTCATTATTTCTAATTCGTTTTTTAACAATTGGCGATATATTTACATTTGGTACGCTGATGGACTGACGGTGCATTCCAGTGTAATTCAACGAAGAAAAACAATTGGTAATTCAGAAATTGTAATAATCAATTTTGCGCTCTAACTATCTTCATTTGAAATTAGTTCTAATTAGTTTGAAATTTGTAATCTTGTGAGACTTCAGCAGCATATGAAGTATTTTTTTGTGATGAAGTACCGCTCATTTAACGGGTCGACGGTAGTTCTTAAAATCATTCCCGCTAAGTTACTCAGTTCTATTCGTAAATAGAGAGTTTTTTAAGTTTATGTGTATACATGAAGATTTTGTCTACATGCATTCAATTAAAACTCTACCAATCATCGAACTTTGAACAACATTCTGTTTAAATTATTCGCCACCACGAAGGGTAATGGTGAGAAAATCACATAAAATTTCTTTTCTATATCACACAAATAAATCATTGCGTTCGATTTTCATAAAGCTGTGACAACAAATTTCCTAATACAGACACATAAAAATCTGAAAATGCGGGTGGTCCTATTGGAAAATTCATGAAGACGAAGTCAACGTGAATAACGGTATTAGTTTTGAAGACGAACAGAATTTGTGGTTCCTAGACTTTGACGAGTTGGGAGAAAACTGTTGAAAGAACGGATGCTGCTCGCAGATACGAATGTTGCGTTATTAATATTGATGAATATCTTCCACAGGCTTTTTGTGGAAATACCTATTACGCCAAGCGATGAAATAGTTTTCAGAACCCATTAGATTCCATTTCGTCGATGGCGTTTTCTGATAAAAAATACCTTATTTATTCCAGGACCTCATCACCATGAGGCTCACAGAGCACGACTGTTTCTGGGTGGACTTGCAGCGCCAGGACGACGGCACCTACAGCGACGCGAAGGGCGAGAAACTGTTGAAAGAAGCTGACCTGGGCATCGCTTGGAAGAGCGGGGAACCCACTCGCGGCGACCAGAAGTGCATCGTGTTGTGCGGGACAGACGGGACTTTTGAGCTCGAGGATCTTCTCTGTGATGGATCAGTAGCGATGGCCGTCCACTGCGTCATAAAAGTTTGAAGTAGAAAGGAACTGAAAAACTGCAGCCCGAACCCTGCGAGCTGCTAAAGGACACGCTTCAAAATTTGTAGGATAATACGAACAGAGCGAGTACAAACTTTTAATTCTGTGCTGAGCCAACGGTACCTGGTATACTGAGGGGAAAAAGTAAACGAAGGTCATAATGACGTTGAAGCTGGAACTGAAAATTATGCCTCGTAATGAATTTGTGCATATTTTTAGGCTCAGTCGATTAATTGTAGAATAATATTTACAAAGAAATATAACTGTTACAAAAATTATGATTCAATACCTCATGCGAAGATGACATTAATCAGCATAAATTTTGCTGAATTTCTAATTCATTAAGTTTTGAAATTTTATCGATGTGATCATTTGAACTCTTCAGAAAAGTATAGATATTAATACACCACATAATTTCTCACAGTAACCGCACTGCAGCCGCAACTTCTTCGTCTACTAAAGGCTTTGCACGGCACTCACGTACGTTTGTTTCTCACCCTTGTAATAGCTGTGATTCACGTTTATATATGTATACATACCTATAACTATACTATTGGGCATACCTATACACATACTATTGTGTGTATTTCTCTTAACAAAATGCAATTAATTTTTCCCTCACTCACACGCAAATCAAAGTTGGCCGCTTTTTTTGTCAAAGATCTACGCGCCGTTCTCAGTAGCTCTCTGACATTAGTAGATATTAGACTGTGGTTTAGGAAGCGAGTTTCACGACCTGCTTTAGAAAAGAGATCATCTCCCTCGCTACAATTTGCTGCAGTGTCAGAAATGAAGATTCTAACCTCAGAAATAACAAGACAAAGACAGTGCTGAGCGTTTCAAACGATAGAAAACTGGGCATACAGCGCCGGACAGCGGGAAGAGCACTGAGTGAAGCAAAACAGATATTTCGAAAGTTATGACACTGAACCCAAAGCACATAACTCACATGATTTTCTTCAAGACTTCAATATTGATTTCCTAATCGCGAGGAAATCTGAGCTTTGTTATGTTACTCTGGTCAACAAATTTTGAAAAGTTTTGTGATTCTTAAATGATATTAAGGGGGTCCTCCGAGGCCCCTTTTCTCTCCGATGGTCATTTTTCATGTTTTTGTTGGAAAAATACCCTTAGGTGGTGGACTATTCGGTCCTAAAATTTTATGGCACTGCGGACAATAGATCCCCCCAGGGGGGGGGGGGAGGTGATGGGGACCAAAATCCTAAATTTTCGACCCCATTTCGACCCCATATAAAAAGAAAACAAAAGAAGAAATGGAAAATTTGCGAATGTACTTGTGTTAGATATGTTTCAAGGATTCTAAAACTGTCTTTTTTTTTGTTCTAGCATAAAAACTCAATGAGTTCTATTCTTTTGAAATATCAATACCAGTGGACTAAAAACCAATATGTCAATTTTTTTCGAAAACTAAGGCCTGAATTGAAAAAATGCAATGAGGAAATTGTGTTTCATTTCAAAAGTTACATTTAATAGTCAAATTTCATAAGAATGAGACTGAAAACAAAAAAATTTCATAATTATTTGAAAATAAAATATTTTTTTAATTTTTTTTGTAAATTACAATTCACAGTGTGAATATGATGTTATGCATGGAGATTATCGAAATAAAAATGAAAACAGCATTCAATTACATAAATTTTCCATTGTATTTCACTTCAACAAAAAATTTTGTTTTTCGCCTATACTGAAAAGTTACTTATTTTCAAAATTCAAAAAGATAGAAGTCAACAAATTTTTATGCTAGGAAGAAAGCAAAGATAATTTCAGAATCCTTGGAACAATTCTAACAAACTGAAATTTTTCTTGATTTCCCAACTTGTACGTAGTCTTTTTTTCTGCTAGTTCAAAACCTAAAAATTCAGTATATTTTAGGTATTGATCATATATCGCATATATGAAAAAAATTCAAATAGAAAATTAGGAATGTCAGTTTGTTTGCAATGTTACGAGGATTTCAAAACTGTCTTTGTATTTGTTTTAGCATAAAAATTCAATGACTTATATTCTTCTGAAAATATCCCAAAAATGAACCAAAAAACGAAATTAAAAAAAAACTAAGGCCTAAATCAAAAAACTTAACGAATAAAATATATTTCTCTTGCAAAAATACACATAGTGGCCAAATTTCAGACCAATCGGATCAAAATTCAATTTTAACGGGAGGGCCCCTAATTAATTGATTCATGTGTATTTTCATTCAATGAATCTAGATATAACGTTGAAAAATGTGCATTGACTACAGGTTCAAAGATACGAGGCATGCAATATTTGATTAGTTTATTTTAATATACAGTATATGTCATAATGTTTTAAACTGTAATCCATATCTACTCTCTGCCTTTTTGCTTGACGCTTATAATAGGTTGAAGAGTCGCCTCTTGTCAGTTTCCAGCAATAGTCTCCAAGCATTTTTGTGTTCCATTTACCCCGGTACCTCTTTCCATGATTGAAATATCTTGATGAAATCTTTCACCCTGTTCGTCACTAACTGCACCACAGTTTGCTGGGAAAAAGGCTAAATGTAAATCCCAAAATTGGATTTTAAGTGACATGTTACATCCCATGATCTTGAAAGACTTGATGAGGTTTTCACCAATCCATCATTGTTTCTCTCTCTTTTGTTTCCGAGAAATCCCTTTGAAACTAACTTGCATACCTTCCAAGCAGCTTTTTCCTCCCCATGAGGAGCTGATTCAAATTCATCGTCTTTAAGAAGCTCTCGAATCTGAAGACCAATGAAACCTCCCTCTTTCATCTTTGCGCCGCTCAACGAAGGGAATTTTGATATTCAGTGCTTGAATCCTTGACCAGATTTGTCCATCGCTTTTACAAAGTTTTATGCGTATGTGTGTTCTCAGTACAATGCCCTCAATGCGGGGTATCCGCAATGCGCTTGCGGAATCAGCGCTTTACCTTTTATAAATAAGGTTGCGGGGCGTTCGACGCCGCTTTTTGTCTAATACACCCGATCTACCAACCAAACCTCGCAGCTCTCCGAGCGTTTACCTAACCTTGGTCCTCACAGTTTTTCATGAGCCCTAGTTTGATGTGCAAAGGTGGCAGCAAAACCTTGTTTGCTTCAATGAGATACGGATGTTGAACATTTTTCATTCCAGGCTCCAATGATTGACGAGGTGGCCACTCATTTCAAGTTTATGAAGTATTTTGCATTGAAATCACCCACCTTTCGCCCTCCAAATGTAAACTTGTACAGCACTAACACCTTCTGTGACTGATGAAACAATACTGAGGGCAGAGAGACTGAGCGTAGTGAGTAATATACACGTCCGCCAGCCTGTAGGAACGTGTTGAGACATGTAGGCGTATCACGTAAAGTGTAGCTACCAAACAATTTTAACCATGATATTTGTTACCAGAAACCTAAATTTATTTGGAAAATGCTACTATGGTCTCCGAAGCATTTTGGTTGTTGACCAGTGAAATTTATTATCTAAGAGATGAAGAGTATGTCGTCTGAGTGTGTTTTAGATATTATAGATATCATCATCTATGCGTTTATCAATTCAACCACTTAGAGTTGATCGATTGTATAGCATTATTGTTAATTAAAAATTTAAAAGCAACGAAGAAATAAATTTGGGATAAATCCCATTATCTACTGAAAAACAAACGAAATAAAATAAATGGATTAGTTACAGGTACGAACGGTTCACAAGATAATAATAAATTAAATGGAAATGCGCAATGGGAAAGAACTAGAATTATCATTTAGTGCTGGTCGACCCTTTAAAATATGCAGTGATTCTTAAGTGCGTACGTCAGTACAATTTTACCCCTGCTCTATAATTGAAAAATTTTTATTTGCGATTGTTGAATTACAGTTATCTGCGTGAATAAGGATTGAAAAATAGGGTGGTTGTCCTAGCCTTGATCCTGAGCGGTAACTGACTACCCTATGCTCTGCGATCATCTGTCCTAGGGTACGACCGGTGCAACCGATGTACCTGGATGCCCACTGTGGACAACTATATTCATAAACAATTGAGGATAGCATAGTAACGGGAAGTTTTACCTTTAAACTGAAAAACGATCTAATACAAAAATTGTTGGCAAAATAACATGCAATTTAATGCTGAAGTATTTAAGCACAAGAGATTTCAGATCTTCTTTAAGTTTCTCGGATTGAGTACCGAAATATGTGAGAGATATGTAAAAACTTCTCGTTAGGGTCATTAGTGGACGAAAGACTATTAACTTTTTTGGACAAAAACTGCTTCAACTGGGATTCCATTAAAGTTAACATATATCATTTGTTAAAGAACATTTTTCAAACTCAAAATGGATTACAGTGAAATTGGATGATGTTAACATGGCACAGTTTAAAAGCGCCTTGATCATTTTGTTGCTATGCGATCCTCAATTGTTTATGAACATATGTAGTTGTGCACAGCGTGCATCCAGGTGCATCGGTTGCACCGGTCATACCCTAGGACAGAGGATCGCAGAACAAAGGGGAGTCAGTTACCGCTCAGGATCAAGGCTAGGACAACCACCCTATTCTGAAATTCGGATTCACGCAGATAACTGTAATTCAATAATCGCAATTAAAAATTTTACTGACGTACGCATTTTAGAATCACTGCATATTTTAAAGGGTAGACCAGCACTGAATGATACTTCTAGTTTTTTCCCATTGTGCATTTCCATTTAATTTATTAGTATATCGTGAACCGCTTGTACCTGTAACTAATCTATTAATTTTATATCCTGTGGTTTCCAGCCAATGATGGGATTTATCCCGAAACGTTCATAAATGTTTAAAGTTTTATTCTTCGTGTTTAAGTTTTGAATAAACTTGCGTTATGACCAAGCAAAAGATGTACAACATTAATGTTGTTGCTAACAACATCCGAATGTTATATTATTCTCCGTATTTAAGTTTTAAATAAACTTGCGTTATGACCAAGCAAAAGATGTACAACATTAATGTTGTTGCTTACAACATCCGAATGTTATATTATACATATGAGTGTTCTAGATTAAACCATGAATGCCTCTGAATTTTATCAGGCGAGTGTTGCTGAAGTATACCACTCAGATTTTACCAATAAAATGTGTCATTCATTATACGATTTCGGAGACCTCCATAAATTTTGATATTTATTAGCAAATGAAGAACCAAATTTTTCCTAAAATTCAATGAGTTATACATTCATTTAATAAGTAATATTAATGCATTCAAGTTGACGGATGCGATAACCGAAGTGGCAAACTTTTATTCGCCATAGCACGCGGAGAAGTTCCGAGGAGTGCTGTTAATTATTACTGAGTGTCACGGCAGCTGGCGTTTTTCCTTGCCTCGAAGGAAGATCAAAATATCGTTGCACATTTTAAAAGAAAAACCTGTTTTAAACAACACTCAATCATCAGTCTATTTGCAATTAATGTAATATCTCGTAGTTTGTGTTCAATTTCTGCTTTAATTTCTCTTTGTATGGTTGATATAAATAGATTTACATCTGGCATCTAACTTATTTTTCCTCCGTGTTTCAGAAATGAAAATGATCGCGGTGGTCGAAATATATCTTTGAACATTGAGTTTCTCGCATGAGAAAATATTTCGCTAAATACGTGTTTCTTTTCATATTTATTTCAGGGCCGCGTCTGCGCAACTGAAAACATTTATATCTATCCATGAAAATTCACATGTTCCACATTTTAGAAGATTGAGCTGAATTCACTGCGTGCCACTGTCATGTAGAGATGCGACGCTGCTACTATAGCGTGAGGTCTACCACCATATAATGCATTTTCAGGAGCAGGGTGAGATGTAGAAATAAGGAGACGGTTCAAGCAAAAAAAATCTGCCAGTTCTCGACGGATTTTCCTGAGATTTTTAAAATTAGCGTAAAATGATGCAGCATTTGGTTTTAAATTCATGTGTTTTTTTCGTAAATTTATTAGAAATAAGATTAAAAAAAACGGAAAAAATGGGTGTTGCGGAAAATGACCCAGCTTGTACAATTTTGAAGTAACAGAACTTGCAAATATTTTTTAAATAGCTAATTGTCTTTTTTAGAGATCAACTGGACCAGTTTTTCGATAATTTAATTTGTTGGATTTAGAAAAATCCCTAAACCTCACCGCTTTTTTTTCTTATTTGAATAATTCTGGGTATAATTTTCAACGTGAATTGAATTTTAAAAATCCGTGTCGATTTCTCTCTAGACTGTTTTAAGCTCTATTAATTGATATGTTTATCATTCCTGTACCTTTAAAACTGTGGGAGCTTAGTTTTTTAGAGGTCACAAGTGCAAGTTTTCTAAACAGCCATTATCCTAAAAAATTTCATTTCTTTTTTTCCAACTTTTTTAACTAAGTCTTGTTTTCAAATAAACGCCTTATGTAGCAAGATTTTCTTATGTAGCTATATTTGAGTGCTATCGATTGATATATTTGCCATTGCTGAAGCCATATAACTGCGGGAAAAAATCTACATATAAAAACAATCAGTGCAAGTGTTCAAAACAACTAGTTTTGTAAAAAAAATTCTTATTTTATCCTACATACGTCTTTTTTAAAAACAACTACATTGCCTTGTTGCTCTTTTCAAATCCTTTCGATTAATGTGCTTGCCAGCGCTGTAGCTATGATACTGAGGCAAGGTAGGAGCCAAACGGTTATGCGTATGGGAGCAGATCAGCTGGATGCAAGGCAAATGCCTACTTATATCGTCATAATTCATCACTTAGCGTTAAAAAGTCTCATTTGAATATGAAAACAATTTTAGCAAGACCATGAACGAACTCTATTGCAATGACCGCAATGAAACACCTCCGGTCACCCTGCGATTGGCGTGCTCAAGGTCACGCCACCCCTCTCGCTCCCTCCCGTCTGGGGGGGGGGGCGTACTAATGTGCGTGCACGCAAGCCAGTGGTACCATTGGAACGGTAAAAAAGCTTTATAAGAATTGAAAAATCAGAAATCAATATTTATCCTTTCTTGACCTAGACCGTCTATTTAAGTATTATCGTTAAATTAAATGAATTGAAATAAGGGATATACATTAGTAACCAAACCTAACACCACGCTACAGTAGTAGATAGAGCTAGATCCATGCTATAGAGTTGTAGACCTCACGCTATAGCAGCACCGAAGCAGCTCTGCCTCACAGCACAGCACGTGTATAACGGCGCTACTACTTGAAAACCAGCGCAGACCTCGTGTACATTGTGCAGCATAGTTTTAACTTGAGTGTCAGCTCTTAAGTCGTACTTCCGTCCGGTAAATTGTTCTGTATCATTCTCAAAAATTGGTCATGTTCAATTAAAATAAGTGCTAGATTCCTATGTGAATAATTTACTCAGTATTTTGAGGTCGATAAGTACAACTACCTTCATTCGCATGGAACGACCTACCACGTCTTAGTCCAATTCACTATTTTGGTATGATCTTTCTTCTAATTCAGACAGCTTCCCTACACTTCGAGCTCTGCGTTCAAAATGGGAGAAGAAGCTAAGCCTTGACATTTTCTTACCCTTTTTTCACTTTAAGATAGCATTTCCTCCCCCCGTTTAAGAATTCTCTCCCACTCTTAGGATCCTGACCTCTGAACTGTTGAGATGGTCCCGTGAGTTTGTTGTTTATATATTCATCTCAGCCAAGCGTTGCAGCATCACTCATTTATGCTCTAAAAAGTGACTGAAATTGTGTTTTTGACAGACGACCATGTGGACTACTGGGGAGTTGAGGTTTGACTTGAGCCTGGTATGCACGCGATGACAACCTTGCTTTGATTAATAGCTCAGCGATCTGACTACATTCAGGGGAAAATGGTTTGCTGATCTTGGCCATAAGAGTGCCTTCACACCTCGATTGATTCAATGGTAACCCATGAATTTTTATTCATTCCGACTATTGTGAGACATGTATATATGTAAAATCTTGCAATTTCTGCCTGTCAGGCCGCACAGGGGTTGTCGAGCCTTTTGTGTTAGTTACCCATAATCCCAAGTATTTTCTTTATGTGTCCAGCTCCCTGAACGCCGACTTGTCTGTTTCTCTGCGCTGATGTTGCGTCTGTGCATTTACTTTAGTTAGCCCTTGAATATCATTTGTATTAAATGTCGATATTTCAATGTTTCTTTGATTACCTAGCTAAATAAGACTAATAATTTAAAAAGCAATTTTGAGTGTTGTACCTTGTTATGCAGTAGCTCATGTCTCTACGCACTATTTTCGCAACAGAAAATAAATCACTGTCTTTGTTAAAGTATATCGGTGTATGTAATAGGGACTTCAGAGATTCAGCAATAAACAAGTCAAACCCTGAGGTCAAAAGAATTTTCCATTCTCCTAATTGACAGGGGCTTCAGTCTCATACGAGACCTCGCCTAATAAGGGGTTTAAGGAGCCACCTAGGAAGGACGAACTATTTCGCATAGTTTTGTCGATTAGGAAGACGCTGTCGCAGTTCGGCACTAACAGAGTTCACTTCTGTTGCCCTAGCGGTCTCATACGGCGCAGACAGTTGCTCGTCTTGTTAACGGTACCGCCGTAGTTCGGCACAAAACGGAATTTACTTCTGTTGCCCTAGCGGACTGAATACGGCGTAGGCGGTACCCACACACACACCTCACTCAAGCGGTGCCACCGTAGTTCGGCACAAAACAGAAATAACTTCTGTTGCCCTAGCGGACTGAATACGGCACCGGTGGTACCCGCACAAACCTCACATCACACACACGACGGTACCGCCGTAGTTCGGCACTAACAGAATTTACTTCTGTTGCCCTAGCGGACTGATTACCGCGTTGGCGGTACCCACACGAACCTCAGGAAGTGCAGCTGCGAAGAAAAGCTAGCGCCCCGGAAAAAGGTAGCTGCACAGAAGACAGCCCCCTTTTCCACGAACCCTTACGTCGACCGCACGACGGTATCGACACTGCCCTTTCGCAACAACCGCTCAGTAACACAGATTGGCATTTTCTGATTTCATTGCTTGGAAAGAAGTTGGTTGCCTTTTTCATGTTTTTTCTTCACCAATCAATGAAATCAAGTTAAAAAATATGAAGGTTTAGTGCAATGTAATAGTTCTTCAGTTTCTCAAATTATTCGCTACCAAGTATCATGAGTATTTGTATAAAATTTCCGTTCTAGAAACATACATAGTTTGTCATGACAACGATATCCAATTTCACTCTCATGAGTATGAATCTGTATTTTTCCTTCAACACTGCCGAACTAGCATACACAAGTTGGGCAAATATTATCACAAAACTAAAAAATGTGTTAAGTTAAATAAAGTTTGCTCATTGAGCTAAGGATTCAAGTTCGACTAAATAACGTTTTAAGCAGAACGAGTGTATGTAGGACCGTGGAGTGAATTAGCAGTGAGAGTGTTGAGGGATAAATTGATTTCAACATTCGTTGAGACAGCGCTTATGACCGTAGAATACATGATCTGGTCGCAATCCAAATAGACAAGCTCTAACGTTCTGTAATTAAACAGTATAAATTTTGACAAAGATTTATCAATTTTGATAATGGTGTAATAATTTTTGCTGAACAGTTTGAATTCTAATTAAAATGAAATAATATTAATGAAGCTGTAAAAATTTACAGCGGACCATGAAACAGCTTACAAACAGCGGACCTCAAAAAGTCCGAAAGGAAAGGGCACCCAATATTTGCACAAACCTTAGAGAAGTAGTATTAAGGAGATCATCCCAGCCCCATGGCAGGCCCCTGTCGCTCCGCTGGTCATTTTTCATATTTTTGTGGGGAAAGGACCTTTAGGTGGTGGACTATTCGGTCCTAAAATTTTATGGCGCTACGGACAATAGATCACCCCCCAAGGAGGGGGGGGGGGGGGGTAAGGGGACGAAAATCTTTAATTCTCGACCCCATTTCGACCCCATATTAGAAGACAACAAAACGGGAAATGGAAAATTTCGCTTCATTTTCTTGTTAGAAATGCTTCAAGGATTCTAGCATTAAAACTGAATGAGGAGGTACGTCTTGAAATACCAATACCAGTGATATATCAATACCTAAAAACCAATATGTCAAATTTTCTTAAAAACTAAGGCCTAAATAAAAAAAATGATTGGTAGAAATTGTGTTTCTTTTCAATGGTTACACATCATATTCAAATTTCATAGGAATCAGACTGAATTTTTTTTTCAAATTTTGAAAAAAAAACATTTTTTTTGTTTGTTAATAACAATTCACACAGTGAATATGAAGTTATGTATGGAAACTATTGAAATAAAAATTAAAACTGCATTCAATTACATACATTGTCCATTATATTATACATGAACAAAAAATTTTGTTTAGGCTTATATAAAAAAAAACTTTCAACATTCAAACCGCATCTCCTCATTGAGTTTTGATGCTAGAACAAAACCAAAGACAGTTTTGGAATCCTTATTTTGAATCCTTGAATCCTTATTATTTCTATCAACAAATTGAAGCTTTTTTTCAAAATTTGAGGAAAAAAAGTTATACAGTGGTACCTCGGTACTCGACCATAATCCGTTCTGAAGTGGTGGTCGAGAACCGATTTGTTCGAGAACCGAAACCAATTTTCCCATAAGAAATAATGGAAAGTAATTTAATCCGTTCCTAACATTAAGAAAAATACCTAAAATCTTAAAAGAACGTGTATCTAAACAACAATGAAGACGTAAATGTGCACAAGCAGTACATGATAACGATTTGAAAATTTGAAGAGCTTTTTCGCAGATGAGAGCTTCACTAATGCTGTCCCCTGCCAACATCTTTTCCTTGATGAAGATAAGAAGCAACTTCTCCATTTTTTCCATTATCTGAGGCCTTTGCTTACTAATTCCTGTCACTCCCAGCTTTCACTTCCTTGTGCTTCAAGATAGTGGAAATGGTTGATATCGCCATTTCGTACTGCGACGCGAGGTCGGACGCTCGTACACCACTTTCATATTTTGCAATAATTTCCTTCTTCAGTTCAATAGTGGTCCTCACTGTTTTCCTCTTTGCATTCCCCTTATCACTGTCTTTCTTTAGACCCACAATTCAGGGCTAGAGCAACACGAAAAAGTTTAAATCTGGAAAGAAATACAGTACTCGGACAAACTACGTACGTCTTAGTCCGCTCACGGTCAGAGTCGAACTGACGCTTACCCACCCGCTGGCCGAGGAGCGCGTTCGGGTCGACTCGGCTAGTCGAGTACCGAAAATCTGTTCGAGATCCGAAGCATTTTCTACTCGAATATTTTGGTCGAGAACCGATTTGGTCGAGTATAGAGGCGGTCGAGAACCGAGTTACCACTGTATAGCTCTAAACCCAAAAATAAATTCTTCGTGATGAAATCATAAAAATCGCTCCTCACAATTTTTTTCAAAATGTTAAAATTTCGCTTCACTTTCTTGTTAGAAATGCTTCAAGGATTATAAAACTGTCTTTGGTTTTGTTGTAGCATCAAAACTGAATGAGAAGATACGTCTTGAAATAAAAATAAAAATTTAACATAAAACTAATTTTTTGTAAAAATGAAAACCTAAGGCCTAAATCGAAAAAGTGACTTGAGTAAAAAGTTTTTACTTTTAAAAAATACATATACTGGCCAATTTTCAAACGAATCGGACAAAAAAGTTGACCAAGTGGGATGATTTCCTAAATTATATTCGTTGCATAAAAACGATGTAGTAATTCGAAGTTTAGACCCTCAATTATTTAAGTAGAAACAGTGCCAACAACTTCGAGGCCAGAGGTAAAAATTTGAAAATCGTGAGAGCCTACCGCAAAATTTTTGGAGGTAATTGTGTTTACGTTCACATGATCGACTCTACGTTGCCTGAAGGAGGCAAAGTGAACCTCAGATGCAGCAACGATTCGTGGATAAGCTGATCGGACACCGGCTGTAGCACATCAGAGACAGATTTGCTGATGATTAGCCTATGAATTCGTAGATACTCAGAGTATTTGAGAACAATTCAGAGTTCATTAGAAGTTCTCACAGCAATTACTAAGAATATTCGAAAAGTTTTGGGAGTATTCAACAAGTTTTCAGAGTTCTTAAAATACTCTGGTTACATGAGAAGTACTCAAATGACTAGAGTACTTCAGCCAGACCACTGTGTCGTAAGTCCCTGTACAGTAGAACTCCTAAAATTCGAACATTTTGCTATTCCGGATACTAGGAAGTTTTCGGATTTCGGGAAGGACACATTTAGCATTGTGTACCCCCAAAGTTTTCTATGAACAAATTTTCTTTCTCAAAAGAAAACATATTACTCGTATTCTATGGCCAACTGAGTCATAAAAATTTCAACTAAGGGTCTAAACTCTAAAGCTTTATGACTGTGTTAAAAGGTCAAATCAAACAACTCTTCGTGGAAATGTATTATTTGTGAACTTAAAGAGTGTCTACCATGACAAGGTATGACGCAAACTGAAAATATGCAGCAATATAAATATTTATGACTAACATATTTTGAATATATATTATTAAACACAAAAAGATATGCATAAACTGATTGTAGAAAACTAAATTACAAATATTTATTTTGTAGAAATCTAGTATAGTGGAAAGCATTGTATTGTTCATTTAGCCAATATGTAGTTAAAAATTAGACAAATACAACATGTAACAACACACATAATGTAACAGCAATTTCAAATGTGGTTGAACAGAAACTGACAAACTTTAATCATTTATCATGCTTCTCTATCATTATCAGTAAAATCAAAGGACTCTGGTATACCTTTCTTGATGCTTTGGCGGACTTCGTTCAATTTTGCGTTGCTTGCTTTACGAGAAAGTAATGTTGTTTTTAAGTTATACGCCTGCAATGTGTCATCACCGTTGAAACAATGAGTCATTTCCATAAATTCTATAACTTTATCTATGTAGGATTCTGCTTCATTCCACGTTGTTTTACCTTGGCATTCTTTGTCAGTAAGGTTGCTTTCGCTACTGTCTGGATTCGGCAAGCATTCAATGTTCTCTTAATTTTTTGGAGCGGAGTGTATAATCTCGTCGATGTCTTCCATCCACTTTTCCACATCCTCACGTTCAATATCTGCGAATGCGCCGCTTGATGAAGCTGAGTGAAATGATTCATCAATTAACTCTTTATTTCGTGACTTTACAGAATTGTTGTGTTCATGGTATTGTTACCGTGCGCACTTTAATATAGGTTAAACCTCAACCTATCTGTGAAGTACCTTGCTCGTGACGTGTCATTTGGTGGCTACTTGCAGACTTGTGAGGATGTGACGCTGGGACATCTGCTGTTGAACGTGTATCTAATCCTATTTTTATTTTTTCCAGTAATTTCACTTATTAATTGTCTAAAGTAAACGTGAATTGTCAAACCAAACTGAAGAACTCTCTGTAGGCAGGAACTGTGGCTGAGGTAAGTGGATTATGTACATATGTGTGCTCAGCCAAGTTCCGTTTGTACAGTAGATATAGGATTCTGTTCGTTGTACGTGACTTGCTTGATTGATTGGTTAGTTAGTAAATTAACTTCGGTGAAATTCTGCGAATAAACTTCATTCATAGTTAAGTTGTTGAACTATATTTTTCCAATTTTCATTAACCGATTTGTGTGTATTCCCGCTGAGGTGGAATCATTCATAATATGCTTAGTTACTTGGTTATCAAAACCCGTGTGTATCGGTCAATATGTGAAATTCAACCACATTATTTACTTCAATTATTTTACTTCCTATTTGAATATTATTTCCATTATTCCATTTTCTATTTCGTTGTATACTTTGCCTTATCCGTCAATTGTTATTTCTGTTAATTAGTGTTCTTGCGTTATTTTGGCCTTAGGAAGCAGATTGTCATTATTTTTAGTTTACCTGGTTTATCTTTTGCTTTCAGCCGATGTGTAAAAACCCCTGTGTTTCCCGCCCACGCTCCATTTCAGGGGCTCTCCTAACTATTATCGTTCCGTTTCCTGATTTTCCTTATGTTCTGTTTACCACTAGGTTTCATTCTGTCTTCCCCCCTGTGTAATTTACGCCGTTTATGTTTCTGTTATAAATATACCTGAACGCTTTTGGTTATTCTCCTGCATTTTTCGTTAAGTCCTCTGGTAATTGAGAGAGCATTATTCTTTTCCCTAATTCGGCACCCGCTAACAGTATGCTTCATTCATTGACTTGATGCCATGCAACAATTGATGCCATGCATTCGAGAGAGTTTCGCATTGTTCCTCGCTGACGCTATCGCATACAAAGCGTGTTTGATGGTAAAGCAGCGCTGAAATTCGCCAGGATGTGTGTCGCCATGTATCATTTGAAGAATGAAATTTCTCTTGTAGAAGCATTTCAAACTTTGTATTACACCTTGATCCATAGGTTGGGTCAGTGCCGTAACATTTGGGGGAAAATAACATGCGAATATATTGCCATCATCAGAAACCAGTTTCGTTTCCTCTGGATGCGCTGCACAGTTATCTAAAAGAAGCACGCACTTTGCACGAGGCTTTCCAACTGCTTGCAAATTTTTTTGTACTGCCGGAACGAATTCATTGAAAAACCATTCTTTGAAGATGTATTTGTTCACCCATGCATTAGGTTATGAACGATATGTGACTGGCAAATTATGTGTTCCTTTCAACGCTCTTGGATTTTTTGACTTTCCAATCACTAGAAGTTTTAATTTGTGCTTCCCAGAAGCATTGGCGCAGGTTAATACCGTAACTCTTTCTTTATTCTTTTTAAATCCAGTTGCTGTTGCTTCTTCATTTGCAGCAAGTGTTTTACTAGGTAGGCATTTCCAAATGAGCCCTGTCTCGTCGCAGTTATAAATTTGATCGGGCGTAAGTTCATTTTCTTTCATAACATTTTCAAAAGTGTTCTTGAAGACTGTTACTGCATCTGCGTCTGCCGATCGCTTTTCCCCAGAAATACTTAGCTGTCGTATGCCATGCCGTTGCTTGAATGATCGCAACCAACCTTGACTAAATGTAATATCCGAAGTTATTTTCATTTCTTCCTTCAATATCTTAGCTCTAGCAACCAACACTGGGCCTGATACAGGTACACCTTCCTTCCGTTTTTTTGAAAACCAAGCGTACAAACATTTGTCAAAAGTCGCATCTCTTGGTTGGTGTAATGTTTTCCTTCCTAACGTTCTTTTACATTGGGAATTACCAACGACAGCCAGAATTTTTCTCTTCTTTTTTTTAATATCACAAATGGTAGAAATACCGATTCAAATCGTCTTTTAATTTCTTTATATGACATTTCGTCTTCTATGCATTGCAGTACTTGCCGTTTTTCCACAAGAGTTAATACCTTATATCTTGCTATTGCTCGTTGCTGTTCTTTTCGTTCAGACGCCATTATGGGTTTCTCGATGAATAAATTATAACTACCTATCTATGTATTATCGATGAATCTGTGGTATAAATAAATCATTGAAAAATACATCTAAAGACCAGTTGTACGTTTTAAACGGTATTGTAACTAAGAGTAACATGATAACTTTACAACACGAATTGTTTGTATTACGCACACATACACGGCTACTGCTCATTTACAATCCTGTTGCTTAGGTTAAGTTATGAATTTGCCCGGTTAGCAACAGATGACGCTACCGTCGGTTCGGATTTTAGAATTTTCGGGTTTTAGGATGTCGGATTTTACGTGTATTTCGAATTTTTGGATTTCGGATTTTAGGAGTTCTACTGTACTCCACAGTACGTCTGTGACGCTCGTGCGTACGTCACGAAGCTGGCATGTGTGCGCGATGTGAGCGAGGTGGGGATTATGTTTGCCGTGAGATGTTCTCTCATGTTGTCATTATTATGGTCCTCACCTTTATGCTCATTTTCACAAGTGTTACTGATGAATACGCGATCACTTTAATTTTACTTCGAAAGTGATCACTGGATAACGACTCATGGGGCCAGAATGTTGGATCCCTGAGATGGAATAATGTTCTAGAAGCAGAAATAAAGGAATGTATGAGGCAGAGAAATGATATCCTTCCCTGAGACTGTCCTCCTCATAGTATGAATCGAAAATATAAATAACTCGATTCTTTCGAATTATGTGGCAACACCATAGTGATAGCTTTTCTGATTTCAAATTTAATATTTTCCATATTGTAAATTCATCTATTTATCTTAGTAACATTTGTCGCACACTCAGCTTATACATTTTTCTAAAGGTTCAAACTCAATCTCCCAATATAAATGAAATCACCTATGTACGTAAATACGTATACCAGGCTTCTCCTCCCTACGGGAGGATAGCCGACAGCAGGCCACAATCAATCACACTTCCCTACATACAGTGTCACATGAAAGCCACATGGTTAGTTGCTGGTTTCGTGGATTTTAGCAGGCAAAATGTATTTGCCACTGAATGTACTCATAATAGCCATTTTAGTACACTGCATGCAGGATTTGATACGTGGTGTCCACGTGGGATTTCCTATTAGCTACCACATTGGCTTTAAATGAAATTGTTCACATGGGAGGTAAGTGTGTTTGCAATGTATATGAGTTTGAACGGCTCTTGAAAAAAACATTGTTTATGGAATAAAATTGCTATGAGACAAGCTTTTCACTGTCGATATTGGAGACATTAAATCGGAGCTTAATTCTGATGCGCTGTTGGTTAAAACGATATAGCCGGTAAATAACTCTTCATTACTTTCTGTTTAACTGTAGCTAATTTCCGTACTGAAGCCCACTCAACAGGTCATGAACAATACAGGGTTCTAATTATACAGGGTTCTAATTCGTATACCTATTCAAGCTTTTCGATGAAAATGAAGACTTTATTTGCTCCATTTCTCGACCTGCGCTCAAAGAATATGATAGCTTTTTAAATCATATTGCTGTACCAAACCATTCATAATTGAAATAGTATTTTTGAACGTTTTTTCTCATAAGTTCATTGTGGCATTTGAGCTAGAAAAAATATATATATATATTTTCTAGTTCAAAATTTATATATATATATATATTAGGGTGTCCCAAGAAATCAAAGTGAATCGGAAATACTCCAGCACTTGGTGCCCTTGGTTTCTGTCGTGAGAAATTTAACCAGGAAAATTTTCAGCTTCCTATCTCGTCTTTTACTGGTCGCTCATTTCATTCAGTTTTCTGCTGGGCATGCGGTCACTGGTATAACGTGCAGCGGTGAATGTTGTAAGGGCATTAGGTGAGCTCTATTTTACAATATCAAATATTTTTCGCGTTTTATGAATTTAATTCTTAGCTTACTGTTTCAATGCACCTTGTGCAATGTGCATAGATTCCGCGTTTCCCCAACTCCATACGAAATGGTGCCTTCATCCTACCTCTTTTTGAACATCTCTGTCGTGGTACAGGGAGGCTTGAACTTTCTTATATAATGATAATAATAATATTAGTAATATTAATCTATACTATAATAAGAGCCGCGTCCGTCCGTAGGTCTGTCCGAAGCCAGCCGAAAATGTGTGATGAGCGTATCTGTGATACAAGCTCCAGCCCTATATATTTTGACGGGCCGTGTTCTCGCAGCTTCATCAACTCTCGAGAGATTTTATTTTTCAATTTCTTGTGGCCTTTCTCTCATTTCGCCCTCTTTTTCATTTCAAATAAAGGAGGGTGGACTTGTAATAATAATGCTTCTATGGGATAAGCTGAGCTCGGGCATCGTAGATACTTGCGAATCAGACTTCTGTCTTGATTTTCAAATTTTTGTTAGCTTGTTTGCTCTTTTCTTTTTCACCTGACTTATTGCGGAAATTAAGCCTTCACTCATCTTATGGTGCCTTATGGAGTGAGTAAAGGTGTGAGTGGTGCTTTACGGTGCCTCTCACCCCTCCACAGGAAGGCACCACTCACGCCTCTACAGCAAAGCACTACTCACCCCTCAACAGCAAGGCACCACTCACCCCTCAACAGCAAGGCACCACTCACTCCTCTACAGCATGGCACCACTCACCCCTCAACAGCGAGGCACCATTCACCCCTCTACAGCAAAGCACCACTCACCCCTCAACAGCAAGGCACCATTCACCCTTCAACAGCAAGGCACCACTCACCTCTCTACAGCATGGCACCACTCACCCCTCAACAGCGAGACACCACCCGCCCCTCTACAGCGAGGCACCACTTACCCCTCTACAGCGAGGTACACCTCACCCCACTACAGTGAAGCACCACTCACCCCAAATACCTCTCACCCCTCAACAGCAAATACTAGAGCATACCCAATTGAAAACCGAGGACGTATCGCCGATGTGATATGGTCGGGCAAGAGAGAACCCAAAGGACGTATCATGCGTAAATCGCCTCCGAATCATAGGCGAAATGTCCACTTGAGCACGAACTTTTTGGCTCAGATACGTACGCGGCCGTCCGCGACGATCATATATGCTAGGTTCATGCTACGTCCCTGCTCGACCCATTTCACCGGCGACACGCACATGACTCGCAGATGGCCATCCTTGAATTTGTCGTTAAAATAAACTTTCGGCCGCGCACAGCCGGGATTTATCGCTCTAAACGACCCTCAAATACAAATATTTATATTTGAGGGTCGATTAGACGCGCAAAATCTCGGCTACGCGCGGCCGAAAGTTTTTTTTTTTTTGTCGCCGAAAGTAGTCGTTTTGAATAGCGTGGCAGAGAGTTTCTAATGACAAAGCTTATTAAACACTGAAATGCTTACCCTCGCTATTAATTATGTAAAGAAAATACAGGCTCATTTTGGCCGAAAATTAAGCACACCTTTCCAAATACAGCATAGACTGCGCTGGTCTTATTTCTACGATCACATACTGAACTCGCAGTTATTAAAACATGTTTTGACATCTAAGTTATTATTGCTTTAATTTTCTTACGAAAATGCAAAGCACGATCGGCATTGAGCACCCAAAAAGGTATAAATAAAATATTTCATTAAAATTAATCCTTTATTCAAGCTAAATCTAGAATATTACGGTAAGACTTCCTAGCCATATTAATGCGTTGTAAAGAGTGGGTGATGGAACACACAAATTTGAAGGGAATTAAGCAAACGGGGAATCTATGAACACGGCGTACCTACACACCTTGTTTTCAGAATCAACAAGAAACACTGAAGTTTATGTAACATGATAGAAGTTAGAGAAGAACGAAATAAACAATGAAAAATTCAGTAGTAAGCTGCAAAAAATTGATCCGTAGTAATACAAAAGCATATCAAATAAAAAGGAATGCCTACCTCACTTTCAGCTGGGCCTCATAAATTCCCCTGGGATAGCTAGTTCCCATGGATATAATAGTTTTATGCTGAGGGGGTCTAAACCTTCAGTGACACTTCATCTTAGAACCCAGTGTCTTTCCGTCTAACTCGAGTGCAACTGGCTCGTCAAGGGCTGGTGCACAATTTTCAAATGTCCAAGTGGTAGCTGGAAGATAAGTGACGGGTCTCTTGCTCCTCCTCCATCCCAGTCAACTGATCCTGTTGAAAAAAATAGTTGGATATTATGTATAGGATTGCTAACAAACTAATGAATATTCTGAGTACGAAATACCTTTAAGGGAACCATGCTCACCGGTCAACCCATAACTTGAATTTCCATCCGTAGATTTTTTTCTATCGGACTTACGTCTATGAAAACTTGCAGACTACTAGATCTCTAGATTCCCAACAACTTTTCTACAACAGGTTTTTTTGCATTGGGACATAGAAAATGAATTATTCATGGAAAATAAATAAAAATATATATATAACATTCGTTATAATGGGGCCGAGATTTAGAAAGCTAGAGCAATGCGGTTTGTTGCATGCGAAAGTACAACGTGTGCTCCAAAAATGCTGGCGACCGGTTTTTGAATTTGAATTCATTTTGAATTTATAGAATTTTTTTGAAAAAGCTATAGTCAGAGTTTAAATTTAGGGTAAAAAGTCTACGGAAAAAATTTCACGGGAAAATTTTTGAAAATTAAAACGCCAACAATTTTAGAGTACACATTAGATTCTAAATGCAGCAAACCACATTGCTCTAGCTTTGTAAACGTCGGAGTTATAACGACAAACGCCCTGAAAACTTACTTGTTTTATAAGACCTATTTTAAGAAAAAAATGCTTCTCCTCCTACAGTTTTTGAGCTACAGTGATGATTTTGGTATCATTGGATGCAGAAAAACAAGAGCTTCACCATGGATTAGGAAGTTTTTCAAAGTTAATTTTTGTTTCAAAGTTATGACGTCATAAATTTGAATTTTCTTGAGAATATTTTGATTTTTTTTTCTTTTATAATTTTTATATTGAAAAATTTGAGGAAAAGCATTCAAGTTTTTGGAATGCCCACGTTATTCGGCATCCAATGATACCAAAATCATTACTGTAGCTCAAAAACTATCAGAGAAGAAACATTTAGAACCCCCCCACCCAAAATGTCGTTTTCCATGATTTCCCATTTTCTTTTCAAGAAAATCGCATTTTGTCATAAATGATGAATGATTCTAAATTGCAATTCCTATCAGTATACCAAATTTCATTGCTCTAAATTCAATAATAATAAAAATATTCGGAAGGGGGATGCTTACCTTGAGGAATATGAATGATGAAATATATAAAAAAAATAAAATTGAAAATTTGAGAATTTTTTTTGAATGTCCACGTTATTCTGCATCCAATGATACCAAAATCATTACTGTAGCTCAAAAACTGTAGGAGAAAAAGCATTTAGAAAACCCCCCCAAAACTCTCGTTTTCTATGATTTCCCATTTTCTTTTCAAGAAAATCTCATTTTGTCATGAATGATAAATGATTCTAAATTGCATTTCCTATCAGTATACCAAATTTAATTGCTCTAGGTTCAAAAATGAAAAAAGGTCCGTAAGGGGGATGCTCTCCCCCTCCCAGGGGGGGGACGTTAGCTCTGGGATACGTTCCTGATATTTTTACAGACATTCGGAGACATATCTCAAACTCATTTAAAGCAATAAAAAAAATCGAGAGAATCGACTTTTGGACTGCAGATGCCCCCAACATGAGTCCCTTAATAGTTATTATTATTATATAAGAAAGTTTTAGCCTCCCTCAACCACGACAAAAAAGTTTTAAGAGAGGAAGGAGGAAGGCACCATTTAGTTTGGAGTTGAGGGAACGCGGAATCTATGCACATGGTGCACAGAAACAAGAAGCCAAGAAAAAAGTTCATGAAACAAGAAAAAGCTGGAGAAGAAAGTAGAAGGTGCTTAAAAACAGGACAGTAGTGAACCGGAAAAAAGATGTTCCATAACAAAACAAAAACCTATTCTATTTCAACAAAAATAAAGCCTACCTAACCTTTAACTCGGGCCCTAGCATAGTCCCCCTGGGAGCGCTAATTCCCATAGATACAATATTTGTATCCCCCTGAGGGGATATACCTTTAATAGTTTCCTGGTCAAATTTTAGTGAGAATAAATGCTCTTCACTCCTCACAGCATAGGTTTATAAAGTTTATCCTTCGTTTTCGGTTCCATATCAGTAGCTTTACTTATTTAATTAGTAAGGGAATACTGGCTTGAAAAAAACTTTGTTAGAGAAAAATATCGAATTACTTGTGTTTCAATAGTTCTACCCATGTAAGAATACAAAGATAATCACTGATTTAAGGTAATTTTGACAGAACAAAATTATTGGTATCACAAATATTGGTATCAAATATCACAATGCGAGAAGACTAGGTAAGGTAATTTTGTACATGATTGAAATTGCAGATGACTAGTTGTTTCTGCTCACCAGATATTCGCATGTTAACGGCACCAGAGATAGACGCAAAATGAATGAACTACTGGAGGTTTCACATGTCTATAAGCCACAGTCCTATTGAAAAATTTTAGAACAAAAAAATTATTTGTAATCTCGTTGAGGCTAGTTAAAGTGTATGACTTCTATTATTTGAATATGGTCCATTTTACAACATTACACAATATTTTTGCATTTGAGCACAGATCTTCATTTGAGGGCTTACAGTTATGATCAACACGGAAATGATTGAAATTGAAACCTTAATACATGCGTGAGGTTAATCTTAGCTTCAGTGTCATCCTAGTAATGCCAATGCAACATTTTTGAAAGACTTGCGTTCTATCCTGTTACATTCGAACTGATATATCACATTGCCTCTGCCAAGGTCACTAAATCCGGATCTGGAAATATTGTTTCTAACTAGGAGATAACTGATTTTGTGATTTTGTTGTACACACGAAGTTTTATTGACATATCTGGAGATATGGGTTTCACGAAAGTTTTAACAACATTTTTGAAGACACGTTCATTAATTTTGTAATTGCAATGCATTTGATTTCCATAGTATATATTTATGTTCCGCATAATATCCTGGATTATCATCCCCATTAAAAATTCGACTTACAAAGTAACAAATTCCATAAATAAGCGTATTGGAGAAATTGTTATTAACTAGCAACCGCTTGCATCATATGACGTATGTTGAAAATGCACCCATCGACTAAATTCGTTTCATTAAGGTTTAAAATTTTGCGGCGTTGCTAAAATATAGTAATTTTTCAAGTTAAAATATTTGAAATAAAATCAAATTAACTACTTTACGTGACAATTTGGAAATACTGAGTAATGAGATTGATCGTAAAATGGAGTAGATCTTCACATTTAACTCTTGCGTGATTTCCAAACTATTTTGATGTGTGACAAATTCACGAGTACATTCATAGTATACCATTTTCATGTCGATTTAGATCAAAGCGACTTTCAATTGACATGAATGGAATTTAGTTCATCATTAGTGTAGTCTAATTTGATAGAAATAATTCTTTGCATGTCATTGATTTCTTCTAAAATAGTTATACAGCCTATATATATTTCCTTTCAAAAGCAGTCCTATTTTATACAGGTAACTCTGAACGGTTGGTCTCGACACTGCGACTTACTTCACGATTAAAGTTTGCTCAGTTTACAAAGCAAAAGCATAATTTGCTCAGAAAATTGTTCGATAAATGAAAATATAAAAAAAGTATGAAACAAAATAAAATGAAAATTCCTAGTATTTTAGACAAAGGTTAACCAATATTCATTCATGATAGAGCCAATTACATTAAATATAAGACAAATTTTTTATGTTTGACTGAATATTTCATTCATGACAATTTAAATTTTTCATCGGATGACAGTCAAATTTGTTTCTGATACACTTCATTACTTATGTGACAAATTAGATATTCTTGTAACAAATATCATAGCCTTGAAGATAAATTAGATATAATTGATCAAGAATTATGTACCCTTGATGACATGATATTTCATCGGTGACAATTTAGATTTCCATTGCAGCGAATTAGATAGCACTTGTGATAAATTAGATAACCTTTCCAACAAAATAGATATCCTGCGTTCCAAATTAAATATCCTTTGTGACACATTAGATATCATTCACACATACGTGCATTGAATTGTTACTCGGCTGCATGTAAAAGACCACAAGAGGAAAATTCAGGTTTCAAGTGAAGCCCTTATCTCAAATACTGCATGTTCAACGAGCTTTCAGCGGTTAGGGGCAAAAAGTTCCTATGATTCTTCAAGTGTTAGTGACAAAACCTGTATACGTATTCTTGTATATAATTTCTTATTTGCGACTTGTTCAATATTAGCTAGGAAAACATAAACAGATGCTTAACGATCGGTTCAGAGCTGTGTTCTGAGGCTAATATGCATGCTTCAAAACTTCTCAAATTTTCCTTTGAATTAATAAGAAATACCTAATGCAGTACTTGAATCCAACATTTTAAAAAGAACGGGCAATTTCTACTTTATCGAACATTGTATAATGCCGTCCTATCTGTGATGTGTCGCGTACGCTGGCAAAGATACAAACACATAAATAAACACATAAGTAAACGCACCAATACTTCTATTTGCAGCTTAGTTAGGCGTTCATTCACATTGATGTGACCATTTTTGATGAATACAATTTTAAAACATGCGACATTTAGTTTCAAGCTTGATGCAGTGTACACCACAGCGTAAAAACACGTGTTTGATGGCTTATGTCCGTCCATTGTACGGCCATAATTCAACGACGTTTGTATAGCTGGAAACCACCGATGGCCGTCCTTAAATATTACGGCCATCGTCAAATGAAAATTTTGCAGCCTCAAATCGTATCTGGCCAGCTTCGAATACGTCGTCCGTGCTCGACCGTGAGTTGATAAGAGCGCGGAAAGAGAGTTACAAGGCTGAGCCGTACTACTCTGCTCCTGTCTCGTCCCTAATCAACCGTTTCGACCTTAATTCAACGGCGACACGTCCTTGATTTTGAATTGGTTATACACTTTGTTTTCTGCAGGAAATCAGAAGACGATGCATCAGTTACATTACTAATGAAAATTTATTTGTCTTGAGACGTAATTGTTGATAAGAAAAAATATCTTTCTGTATGATGATTATATTATCAATATATTGAAAAGGGGAATTTGATGGAGTTAACATTCACTGTAAAAAATTTCACCGTGATTTCACGGTAAATGTCTGGCAATTTCGCTGCCAACAAGAAACCGTGAAGAAAACGGTAAAACCTGGGGGTTAAAAATGGTAAAAAACCGGGATTTCTACGGAGTTCCTGTGCTTTAAACGGTAATACTAGGAAATTAAACGGTAAAAACTGTAATATATAAGGAATTGCAGTATAATAGCAGTGAACCTTGGGTATTGAAAAAGGGGGAAACCAGTATTTTCTTCTGATTTGCCATGTAAAAACGGTGGTAAAACGTGTATATTTTCTTATTTTAGGCCGAATTACAGTGTGAAAGGTAAGTAATCGTGAGACAAAAAAGATAAAAATCGATAATTGCTCAATTGCTAAGAAAATACAATCGCTCGTTGAAACTTTGATATACGATGAGCGTAGTGCAAGCCATATATCAAACAAAATTGTCGAAAACTGTTGAAATGTCTGTAAAATAATAGATTACCTAAAGCAATACAATGCTACAACGGCTTCCTTTTGTCAACCCGAGTACTTCAACGAACATTTTACTACATTAAACTTTAAAATGGGACTTGCGACACGTCTAATTTATTTCTGCTGGTCATGCTCGGCAATTGACATTGGTATGAAATCAACAATTTGGAAATACGTTCAACTGACCTTAGTTACCTAAACACCCAAAAATCTCATAGCGATGGGTCAATGACACAATGTTTCATTTTCGGAACGTTTATCGACTTCTAAAAGAAAATCGTAAAATCTTCTTACTAATGTAAATTAGTAAGGAGGCGAGACCTTTTCTCGTGACAGTTTGACTCAGTAGTACTTATATGAATCCTGTTTTCATAGTTAGAAGAACAACGTTATAGTGAACATTTATTGATGCGATAAATATATTCCGAAACGTTTGCATCAATAAATATTCCTATAACCTGGATTCTTCTTTTTATTTTGATATGACTGGTTGTATAATATAACTTATTAAATCAAATTAAAATAATCACCAGTCGTCTGTACTTTTTCTTAAGCAGAGGATTCTGCTTAAGAAAAAGTACAGACGACTGGTGATTATTTTAATTTGATTTAATAAGTAATATTATACAACCAGTCATATCAAAATAAAAAGAAGAATCCAGGTTATAGGAATATTTATTGATGCAAACGTTTCGGAATGTATTTATCGCATCAATAAATGTTCACTATAACGTTGTTCTTCAAACTATGAAAATAAGATTCATATAAGTACTACTGAGTCAAACTGTCACGAGAAAAGGTCCCGCCTCCTTACTAATTTACATTAGTAAGAAGATCAGGTTCTCGGAATAGAGGAATTGGCACACCTCCAGATACATACCTAAACACACAAGAAATGCGAGGATATATAAAGAACACAGTCACTCAGGAAAAAGACAAACAATTATTGCATACTAAATTTAGAGCGGTACTCACCGATGTAAGATGTCACTCACTTACACAGCGCATTTTCTGAGCGCCTTAGTGATGTTACGAGCAGTTGCTTCTGATATTGGGGCATGATACACAGGTAAAAATACGCTTAACATTTATGATTTCCAGCTATACGTCATACAAATATCAATGAGCGTACGCACAATGAATGGTATTAGGAATGATGCAAACTAGATGATGGAATCTGAAATAAACTGCATACGCTAAATGACTTACATCACATAATTATACTGAATGATTGGCTGGCCGGCCACCACTAAGTTTACATGAGCTACACATGAGAAATGATCAATTCTGGCCTATTTCCATCTCAGTTATTCCAGCAGCACAGGACGTGGTCATGACTTCAACCCACTCATTCATGAGCTAATACAGCTTCAGTTCAAATCACTGTCTTATGCACAGTGCAAAGAATGTCTGTTGCCAATAGCTAAATTCGGAGCTCCCGAGCATTTCCTTTCCTTGCGAACTTCTATGCTCAGGCCTCCCAACTGCAAGATCAATTTATAACTCGTTAATCATGATTGCGCCAATTACATTCCCTCCAAACATTTCAATTTTTACATCAGTGAATGCCTATAAATTTCTGTAATATTTATTTAAAAAAAAATTATCTTTCTCCAAGAAACTGCATCTCTCTTACCCTCCCAGAGACGTTGCATCTAAATGTTCCATTAATGACTCCTACGATTTGATTGGGTTTTCAAATTTCCCTCTGCACAAAAAAAATGGAGAATATTTACTCTATTGAAAAGAAGAGACATTTTTGATAAGTTCAACTATCTTCACTTTGAATACACTGTCACGTTATTTCAGATTGGTATTTTTTTTTTAGAGTCACTTTATCTTCACTACTTCCTATTTATGGCACGTACTTTCTCCGACGAGACGCGGCGCTAGACTGAAATTATTTCATCAGTTTCTACCAAAATGTCTGGCTAGGCGATTTTCTACTTTTTGTACCGCCAAACAGCAGTTTCTAAGTCCACACGCAATGCTCGAAGCTCCGCCTGTGCGTTGTTTTCGATATATTATTCGTGGCTTCAGTCCCTCTAAATTTCCTTACCTGGTATACTTGTTTCTTATTGGCCTAAGCTCTTTTTTTGCCGAGAACGCATGAAGTCCCGCCCCATCTAATTTCCAAACATGCGAAACCGTTGCTACGTTCACCCTCGCAGCTCAAGTGTCGCGCCATATGTCTATGTCAAATCCTGCGGCGAGTTGTTTCCCACGGCATCAGCACTTATGGAACGTCTCAAGTGGAGGGAGTGATTAAATTTCTAGGCCCAAGGTTCGCCCGAGACCTCTCGAAGATTGCCTTCACCACAAAACTTCTCGCACTCAATGTAAACACACCTCGCAAGAAGCAACACCGCTTATCGCTACCCATAACATTTGATCGCTACACATAACATTTCTTGAGCCCAAAAAATACAGGCACGTAACATACTTGTTGAAGCGACCCACCTGTACTATTGGAATTTACTAAGATATTTCAACGAACAAATTTTTTCTAAGTAGCACAAAATTTGTTACACACCATTGAAAGATTTAGTACACATAATTAAAGTTTTTTCTTAATTTTCAGTTTTAATTCGCAAAATTAATCAGTCTTAACAAAACCATTATATGCTCCGCGTAACGAAAATTCACACTAACTTCCGGTGTTCCTATACAATTTTATCGACGCTCTGTCCCGACCGAGGATATTGAAAGTCCAGGAGAGCTTCGTAGTATACTTGGGTAGAGGGGGATCACACGACCAAATGCGACTCTACATGTCACGCACGTCAATTTATACTTTCTCGATTCTGCTGACCACGCATCCGCAATGCGGCACCCCGCACCAGGGCGTTGCACTGGCACACGTACTAACGCATGTACGGACAAAGTGCGCACACAGCTCCAAAAACACTTCCTCGTTAAAAAATATCTTTATGCAAATAAACCACAACTCGAGCGTTGACGTTAATAGATTGCGAATCATCAACCGCAATTCTCACAGCCTAGTCCGTTTATTTGTCAAATAACGACACAAAATTAGTTGGATTGACTTAAACTGCTTTCAAAAACATAAATATTTGGTTGCATTACACAAGGCTATAAAAATTAAAATATTCGAAGGTGATTTTTTGTTAAAATTTGAGATTTTCCTACAACTAAAATCGAGTGTGCAATTTAATACGTATAATAGCCGTTAAAATAATCCATTACCAAATGATTCACTAGATACAATAATCATATCACGAGACCGGGCATGAATTACTAGCCGAAAGCATTCACACTTTCTCCTTCGGGACGTTCAGTCCTCAAAGACCCTGCTTTAACAACAGAGTGAACATTTACACGCATGCGAAGTACCATTTTATCTGAATAATGAGGCTTAAAATGTGGAACTTTAAAGTTGAGTGTTCAGATTCTAAAATCCATTTCGTAAAGAAAAAATCCTACCAATTTCAAAAACACAATGGTGAATGCTATCCTATTTTGATTTAGCTTTTGATACATATTTTTATTAAACAACCAGTTAATAACCATCCACATATTTATTCCCATCATTTTTTATTCTACTTACAATAGAAAGCGTATAATATACTGAGTATCACACAATATATGAAGCACGTACGTTCAAAATGTTTTCGCATAGATTATGGGTAAACACGAGTAAACATCATATAGGGATCAAGTGAAAGGTCTAAAAGTTAGGGGTTAACAGAACAAAAACTTAAGATTAATATTATAAAAGAAAGTTTTAGCCTCCCTTACTCCCGATAAAGATGTTCCAAGAGAGGAAGGAGGAAGGCACCATTTAGTATGAATTGAGGAAACGCGGAATTTATACACAAGGTGCACAGAAACAGTAAGCTAAGAAAAAGTTCATGAAACAAGAAAAAGTTGAAGAAGAAAATAGTAGGTGCTGAAAAACAGGACAGCATTGCCCCGAAAAAAGACGGTCCGTTACAAAACCAAATCCTATACTATTTCAACAAAAAGGAAGCCTACCACCTTTAGCTCGGGCCCCCACATAGTCCCCAGGGAGCGTTAATTCTCATAGATACAACAGTTGTATCCTCCTAAGGGTATTCATTCAACAGATGTTGTCTATAAAGCGAGAAGCTAACTGTAAATGTTCGTTAAAAAAATATGAATACGAGAAGCTACCAGTAACTTTTTTTATTGAAAAAATATTTGAAGATATTACGAGGTTTTTGGATAGAACTCAACTTTACGTTATCAAGTGAGTCAATTGGGAGAGTAATGAGATATTTATTTAAAGGCTTAAGATTTTCATATTTCAGTCCATTCAAAATCTGCAAGACCATTGAAGAACAAGAGCACCTTCGGGCTCATTGATAAACCATAAAGCTCTGCTAAGGTATGATGTCTGCATTTGATCTTAAATGTCAACTCCCGTCAACAAGAGTTCTCCAATTATATTATGGAACGACTGCATACTCGGCCGCGAATTTCCTAGCTATTATGTCGTGCAACCTTATGAGTTACCATCATAACGGCCTCTATGACGACGCGTAGTATCTCGAACCTCGGCGGTTGGCGTAGGACGAGCTTTGTTTTCAACCACATCGATGATATCACGACTGGACATCTTCTCTAATGGAACATCAAATTCGACGCGGAGACGTCATCACTGAGCCTAAATCCAACACTGAACCAATCTCAGTACTTGTAGATGGTTGATGCATTGTTGGGATCGGATGTATTTGCAACAGCTTTTTAACCTGTGAAAAAATCAATATTTAGTAATATGAATTACCATTGTCTCGAAAAAATTTGGTCCCTAAAATTGAATAAAAATAAAGCTGCAATATAAGTAAAAATTTTAAAACTCAATACTGAAACTGCCCCTTAACATTCATGTTTCTCATAGCTGCATCAGAAACTCATTCACTAGGTCTTCAAATAGGGAAATGTTTTATTAGCTACAATGAACAAGAGAAATGTAACGACTTATCGGGGGTTTAAGCGATATAGGAGGAGATTCATTCATTTAGTGAGCAACAAAACTTATTTATTGATGAATTGCAAGTAAGAAATTCAACTACCAAAAATCAAAGATTAGAATAATTCAAGTCAAGTCTGACTCTCCCTAACCGCATAACAAGGGTGTTACCAAGAGAGGAAGACATCATTTCTTTAGGAATCAAGGGACATGAAAATCCATGCACAAGGTATATCCCCACACCAAGTGCATATATATGAATTTGGAAGTAATTCATGAAACCAGGTCGAAGTTGGAGAAATTGATAGGAGCAGAAGAAAGGCGACAGTGAACAAAAAGAAATAGAGCCTTCAAATCTCCACTCCTGGCAGAACTGATATCAAAATATACTGTAACTGTATCTTCAAGAGAAACATTAAGTACCACACACTATGAATTGTTTTTAAATGTAAGAAAATTATACGTAATCAAAAAAATAAAATGCTAGAGGCCATGGAAAAAAGACTGGTCAACATTAAATTCATTCAACCAGAGATTTTCAAAGTTGCACATGCTCTGAAATATTTGTACTTTGGGGGAACAAATAATATTAATGTTTGATTTAAACAAGTAGAATGTTCAGTAATGAAGCAAAAATGCTTGCAAGAATGTGTGAGCATTCTAGGTTATGACCTAGAATGAATTCATCACTGAAGCATTTTTGCACGCATTTTTGCACACCTTCAAAAGTTTCTTAGGATGCAAATTTGAATCAGCTTAAGGCCACTATTTTCAACAAGACTTAGGTCATTCTTAATAATTGCTGAGCTTTGTATAACTCAATCATTAAATTGCTGAAACTGCCCAAGGAAGGGAAAATTTGATTTACATGAATTTTAAAATAAAAAACTGACAAATGCTTTCTCATAACAACAAAAATACAGCGACTTTCTGAATTCACCAGATATACTGTACGGATAAAAAAAATTTCTCCAAACATCTAGACATCTTTCATATCACTGTCTGCTTTGGTTAACACTAAAATACTTTTTCTTGCGTTGAGATCCTCTGATGGTCTCATCACAAATCCACATTTTTCAGTAGAAAACTTGAAGGCAGCAAGTGTGGCTTGAAACTCAATTGAAGTGTCATTCACAAAAATTGTTCACACTACCCAATGTAAATAGGGTCAGAAAAATACTACCCAGCTCCTTTGATCTTAAAATTAGGGCTATAGTGAACACATCTGTAGAAGTATGAGTCCCAATGCTTTAAAGTCATAGTCCACGGATGGATAATTGGCCCAAAATCCAAAATACTCTTTGGATAATGCCTCAGGCAATGGTGCTTGGGATGTCTACCATTCAAAGTAAATATCTTTTGTAATTCAGGATAAGTTTGAATTAAAAATTCAAGCAGCATCACTTAGTTTTCTTTGGAGCACATATTAACTCAACATTATCCCAAAACAGTGGAAAGCAGCTCCAAACAGAGTCTTGTGAATACATAACTTTATTGCATATTATGAGTGCCATCAATCTTAGTAAGCACCAGTTTTTAGCAGCATGCCTTCCTAGCTTCTTTCCAGATGCGCTTACTTTACTGGGTTTATCAGTATTTGCTTCAAAGTGTTGACAAATTACCATAAATTTATTTTTATTTTATTCCTCATAAGACAACTATTTCTTTAGTCAGACTAAATCTTGAATAAAAAAAGCAGTCCTAGGTCACAATACCCTCAAATAGGTCATGACCCAGACATGGAGGTAACCCAGGCTGATCAACATGATATGACAGAACATTAAATACAGAATTCAATTGAACACCTCTGACATAGTTCACTTCATTTGAAAGCCCAACAAGATCTAATTTGTAACTTTCAACCGTTTTCATGGTCCAATAATCAGTGGATTCTGCCTAAATTCTTGTTCTGCGTCAAGCAATACCTACAAAATATTTGTGTGAATCCTCCAACACACAATGAGGGCCAAGTTGTCTCCAGTAATACAGTGAATAGGCCCTCTAATTCTGTTTCTGCCAAATTTAGTCCTATTTTTCTTGAAATTCTGTAGGTCTTTTACGCAATATTAAAAAAAGCCTACTACACAAAATAGTTGAAATTTTTTCCTGTTTATTGCAAAGCCAGAATGGTATGATCACCATTAGACCTTATTAAAATTGAGCAAACTATATTGCAAACCTGGTAGAGAATGAGTTCAAGAAAATTATTATCATGCCTAAATGAAGAATTTGACCCCTGGTATGTCATATTCCTTAGCCAAGTTACCAACTACCCAAATATAAGCAGATTCATTGGGAAAGATCTTGATTAACACACTTTATAGGCTTATATGCACAGGAATAAACTAATAAGTAAATTTTTTAGAGGGAGCTTTATTTTTTAATTCGATTTTAAATGGCTGAACAAAATTAAAGATTTATTAAATGTTGTTCTACTCTTGAAGGCAAGGCTAAAATTTCCAACGTAAATGTAAACAAATTTGCTGATGTAAATAATGAATAAATTTTTTCAAACTTATCCTCAGTAATGTCAGTTTTACTTTTAAGTGTATTGATTATATTTGGTCACAGATATGTATGTCCTTGTTGGTGAATTTTAAGAAATTCTTCCAACAATATGATGGAAGCAATAATTTTGCCTGTAATTTGAGATAAAAAAGAAAGATTCCTAAATAAAATGCTTCTATATAATTTCAACCTAAATTTTCTTCACTATTTGCTATTTTTCATGTGTCTCACTAGAATCAGTTTTATCTCTGGTACCAGACATCAAAGATAATTTCACCAGCTGAAAATGCTACTGGATGAATATCAACACAGCGTTCATTACACCAATTGTTATTTAATATTTTAGAGCAACCTGATCATGACAATATCCACTATGGGCACTTCAATGATGGCTTTCATAACTAGAAATTATTGAGAATAATTCACCACATTCTTTCATAGGGCACCTAATTATTTTACCATCATGTCCTTCCAAAATATTCGCTTAGAATCCAGTTTAAGATTTAAATTTGCTGGGAAATTTGTCACAAGAACACGAAAATGCAACATTGCACAAGTTGCATCAAAAAATGTCATTGCCGGCGAATCTACTCGTTTTTTGATTTGAGTTGACAATCTACAGCATTTGAACTAAGAAAAGCAGCATGATCAGAAAAGGTTTAGTTAATTAACATAAACTTCCACAGATCTATATACAACTAAATTCGGCAAATTTGAAACTCGAAGAGTTTAGAAACGATAATATTGCTCATCAAAATTCTCACAAGACTCAATATATACAGCTATACTAAATGTGTGAGTAGATAAACAATAACACAGCCTGTGCTTTACGATGATCACCGGTAAACGTCAGATGAATAAAAACCCCAACTCAAAAAGGCTATATGCTGACTACCAATATAAGAGAAAGAACAATTTCAAATACATAAACGCTGACAATAAAAACAAAACAAAATTACTGGAATGCAATACATATATGATTTCAATATAGATTTCTCTCGCGCACAATTTACCTGCTGTTCAACTTGCCGCGCAACCACACTTGCTTTAAGAAAGAGTGTCAATACTCTTCACGCGTGGTAAACTTTGAGATTATCCGGGGCCCTTGCCAGATCCTGTCGATGTCATGGTCATTTTGCATGTTTTTGTTGTAGAAGGACCCTTAGTTGGTGGACTATTCGTTCCTAAAATTTTATGGCGCTACGACAATAATTCCCCCCATTCCGGGGGGGGGGGGGGGGGGGGTGAAGGGACCAAAATCTTTCAATTTTCCCGATTTTGACCCCATACAAAAAGAGAAAAAATGGGAAATGGAAAAAAAGCCGAATGTAAGTGTGTTAGAAATGTTCCAAGGATTCTAAAACTGCATTTTTTATTGTTCTACCATCAAAACTGAAGGAGGAGTTCCATTTTGAAATACCAATATCAATGAAAAGCACCCAAAATTTTTAACTTTTTCCTGATTTTGACCCCATATAGAAAGAGAACAAATGGGAAATGAAAAAAAGCCGAATGTGAGTGTGTTAGAAATGTTCCAAGGATTCTAAAACTGCATTTGTTTTTGTTCTAGCATCAAAACTGAAGGAGGAGTCCAATTTTGAAATTTCAATATTGGTGAAATATCAATATCTAAATACCAATATGTCAAAATTTTGCAAAATCTAAGGCCTGAATCGAAAAAATGAATAGAATCAATTGTGTTTCTTTTCAAAGGTTACATATCATAGTCAAATTTCATAAGAATCAGACTGAAAAAAAACATTTTTTTGATAAAAAAGGAAAAATTTTATAATTTTTTTTTTAAATCACAATTCACAGTTTGAATATGAAGTTATGTATGGAAAGTATCGAAATAAAAATTAAAACTGTATTCAATTACATCAATTGTTCATTATATTACACTTCAACAAAATTTTTTTTTCTGCTTATACCCAACACTTCGAATTTTCAACATTCATCCTGCGACTAGTTCTCGAGTTTTGATGCTAGAACAAATCCAAAGACAGTTTTAGAATCCTTGAAACATTTCTAACCAACGCACATTCGGCTTTTTTCAAATTCGAATTCTTTGAAAAAATATATAGCTCTAAACCCAAAAATTTGTTGCTGATTTCTGAAATTTCAAAAATTATGAAAAAATAGAAAAAATTTGAATTTGAAAAAGCCGAATGTGCGTATGTTAGAAATGTTCCAAGGGTTCTATAACTGTCTTTATTTTTGTTCTAGCTTCAAAACTGAAGGAGGAGTTCCAATCTGAAATATCAATAAAAATATACCAAAAACACATTTTTCGTCAAAAAAAACTAAGGAATAAATCGAAAAAATGACACGAGTAAAAAAGGTTTACTTTCACGAAAGACATATACTGGCCAATTTTCAAACGAATCGGACGAAAAAAGGTCTCAAACACGGATGATCTATTAATTTACAAAAGTATTTCTTGTAACAAAACATTTGTATGAAAACTCTTATTTTTTATTTTTCTATTTTTGATAGAGTTGCATAGATTAATGACGAACAGTGCAATGATGGGAAAAACACCTTCGAACAAATTTTTTCGAACGGATATTTTAATCTTTAACGTTTGAGAGCCTAAATCAACACATCTAAAGTTAATGTAGGAGAAAAACATAGTTCATGTAGTCAATCAATAACTAGAATGATTATTGATTATTGATTATTAAGTTATTTCTAACATGTTTTTCTATTGCATGAACAAAACATACCTCATGGAATTCATGGTAACTGATCAAAATTTATTCAAGTAATTCAAGCTCAAATTGAAGTAAATTTCTTTAATTAAATCCATTGATTTGAAATCTACTCGATGTGGCCTATTACGGTGTTCTACTGTAGTTGGATTCAGACCCGGTATTTTACTACACAATATGCCTGACGGTAAAATACTGTGATTTATTCGGTGTTTAAACGTAAAATTCACGGGAATTTTTAGAGTGTTTATTTCCTTTCTATGTTACTTTATAACACTTTCAGTAAACATCACATTTCTACAGCCATTACTTGTCGGCCTATATGCAATAGAAGAAAAAGCCAGAATTTTAT
Source organism: Morinoia aosen (assembly GCA_030386875.1). Taxonomy (NCBI): domain Eukaryota; kingdom Metazoa; phylum Arthropoda; class Malacostraca; order Amphipoda; family Talitridae; genus Morinoia; species Morinoia aosen. The sequence continues at coordinate 6,443,279 of CM059570.1, forward strand.
TATTTGATGGAAATTCAGGTCGTATCTCACAGGAGCTATAAAAAACGTTCGTTTTGCGCGACCATTATATTTTGCCCAATGTTCATGAAAATTTGATGGAATCATTTTGATTTGACAAGGAACCAGAGCAGCTATATATGGTGGCTGGAAGTAGCACTTGCCTTGAGAGAAAAGGAGGGTATTTCGAAGGATGCAAAATTACTTCATTTATTTGAAAATTGTTTAAGGTAAAGATTTGTTGATCTTTTAAATTTTTGTTCGTCCGGATTTTTGGAAAGTATAAATTAAGGAAGAATATCAATATTTTTTTAAAAGCTTTTCCTTTGAAAACTTAGTTTTTCTACCTCTTTCACTACACCGAGAACCGCAAGGTGGTTGTTCAACAGATTTTCAAAAACTTAAATCATTCGAAAAGGAAGCAAGATTTACTACATTGTGAAAAAAGACAATAGAAAATTATTTATTTATTGCGGAAATTTAATCATTAAGAAGTTGGGAACATTTATGTGGGACTCCGTATATACCAACATCTCACGAAAGAAGCCGAGTTATAACATTTGTGCCAAAAGGGGGTAAAACGCGTGGAATAGCAAATGATCAACAAGTCAATGACGTCAAGGACAATTCCGCTTTCGCTCGGCAAACGCAATATACGGCAGACTAAAAGTAAAATATAGAAAAATGTGAATAGCATTGTAACGAAAGTTCAGATCCGTGGTAGGTCAAAGCAGGGTCTGAAGCACGTAAATTATACTAGAATACTAGCGTGTACTGTAAAAATTGTGTGTGCTTAAAATTCTCCCAAATGAATCACGAAATAGCACTGGGAAAACGAAATCCATTGATGATGTAAACTTGTGTTTCGTATCATTTCGTCATTTTCCGAATGAGAACTAAAGTCCACGCTTTCATTAAATCTAATTTTTCATCAAGTGACCTAAATCACTCAACAGTCCACTGTACAATATATATTAAAGATAAAAGAACTATATCGCTGTAGATTATCATGGTAGAACAATATTACAAACTCAAGAATATGTATCATCATTTAGGTTGGTTCGCGAAAATAATAAATGATTGGATAACCCTATGCTTTAGTTAGACCCAATCAGAAATTTATCGTCTGACGGACGATAATTTACGTCTGAATTTACCGGTAATTATAATCTTCTTCTTACTATAAAAGACGATACATCGTCGGAATTAGTGTCGCGAATGTCTCATATTATCGTCCGATTAACGTTAAATTACCGGTTTTTATCGTAAATTTTGGACGAAGACCGACGATATTAACCAGTTAATTACCGGTAGTTGAACGGTTATTTTAGTCGGTCGTTGTTCAAGACTTAGGATAATTACCGATAACGTAACGTCCAAAATGGCTACTCTAACCACTAAATTCCGGGAGATTCATAAGCAGTGCAACGATTTTTCCAAAAATTGCGAATTGCTTCCAAAAACAACCACACCTCGTGAAACGCTTCTTCAAAATTACCGTGAATCTGAAGACTCCGCATAAATTACCGAAATAACTTATTTAAATTCAACAAATTTGTTTAATACTGTCTATACATTTCCTAAAGTTTCTCACAAGTTGCGATAATTGGACAGATTAGTATTACAGGGTGAGGCCTATTGTTAGAAGTAACAATGCATTATTAGAAAAAATAGCTGCGATGCAGATGAATGCTACAGTAAAAAGGCTCAAATTGTCTTCTTCATCGTAGAACACGAGACAATTATGATAAGTCTCACAGTACAATATAAGGTCATTCCGAATCGCCATTGATTTATAAATAGGTTAAAACATTACAGATCTTTAAAATATATTTTTATTTCATTTTCAACAGCTGACATTTGACTATTGAAATAAATTCTAACAAAAATATTTTCGGCACGCAAAGAATTCCATCACAGGTTGTTTGTAAGGTTCACCACTGCAAACACTACGTAATAACTTTCATTTAAAATTAACCACCACCACAAAAAGACTCGTCAAGCAACCGATTACTAAGAAAATTTTACCAATTTTAAATTGAATTGGCACCCTTCCATTCTTAGACGTCAAATATCTACAATGAGCAGTCTTCTCAACCACTACACATTTGTCTTTTAATTGGGATGAGGAGGCGACAGGGCCTGCACTAATGCTATCGAGTCGCAAGTAGCAGACGGCGGAATTATCCTCCACAGCTATACCTCTTCAGAAGAAGTTACCCTCCACCTCCCGCTTCCATGCGGCTCCAACCTTTGTTCTCTCTATAGGATTCTTAATTTACAAGATATTCACGTCATAAAAAAATGAACAACTCAAATTTTTCAAATGGAACTTCTCCATAAAACTGGTGCTATTGTGCACAGAAATTTTTGTAATGCCGAAACATCCTGTTCGATTATACGAAAATAAAATCCACAGAAAAATACAACAATCATTGGATTCTTTTTGGTACCATAAATAGATAACAGATGCACATCAAATTGGTACGATCAGTAAGTACTAGTATAGAATGAACCATTAATTCGTAAATGAAAATATTATTTTTACATCGTTTTTCATTGATATTCCAGCCTCTGAAGTTTTCGTAATGCCGATACCTCATGTTCAATAAAACAAAAATGAAATCCAAAGAAAAAGCTCAATACGGTGGGGGTCCTTTTTGGTACCTAAAATAGATGAACATATCCGACATCATGTTAGTACGATCAGTAAAGACTAGTTTCAATATTAAATTAGATCATAGTTTAGTTTAAGCCCCCCTAATCACTACAAAAAAGAGCGTATCGAAGAGAGGAAAGATGAAGGCACCATTTAGTATGGAGATAAGGAAATGCGGAATCAACGCAGAAGGGGTATAGGAACGGTAAATTAAGAAAGAAATTCATGAAACAAGATTAAAGTTGAAGAAGAAAGTAGTAGGGGCTGAAAAACAGGACAGCAGTGAACCGAAAAAGGTCGTCCTTAACACAGCAAAAACCTTTTATTTCAACAAAAAGAAGGCTCACCTAACTCTCAGCTCGGGCCCTCACATCTTCCCCCCGAGAGTGCTAATTCCCATAGATACAATAATTGTTCCCCCCGGAGGAAACGACTAGTTCCAAATGAACTCTTCAATTCGTAGATGAAAATGTTATTTCGACATCTTTTTTTGACATTCCAACCACAGAAATTTCTGTAATACCTCATGTTTTTAACCTATTAACTATTTCACGGAGGCCGGCACAAGATCATCAACATATTCGTGAAGAATTCAAAAATTACAGAAATAAGTTACACAAATTATATCTAAGTCATTTCACGAGCCATCCTGTGTTAATAATTACATTACAGCGAAAATTATGTATTACGATTGTGAACAGGTACGTACTTCTAAATTAAATGGAAAACTACTTCAGCAACAGATTATTTCAAAGTCGGCAACCTAGAAGCTTTAGTACTTCACAAATAAATTGTATTTACTGGCACAATAAGTACAATTAGACTCACGCCTTGCTTTCAATAAATCTACCAATGTTAAAACTTAAGCCCTCACTCCTTTTCAAGCTCAGGGGAAACTTGTTGGGTTAGGATTAGGAATGAGAATACGACGGCAGAACAACTGAGAGATACACCCTACTTTTAAGACTACCAATTATGCACTGCCAAGTCAGTCGCAGTGTTGCCAGTTGCCACCTCAATAGCACACGAAGGAGCTAGATTTTTAACAGAAATCCACTAGATATATGTTGAATGATATATTTTGTTTAGACAGTAAATTAAAACAAATAATAAGTCAGCATAGCACGTTAAACATATTAAAGAGTGACTTGCAAGTATGGAATAATTTTATTTAACGAAAAAGTATTCCTTCATCGGCGTTTGAGCGTGGCAATGCTAATAAATTCATTACCTTGGAAGAAACGTGATTGAATGGGTTGTTGCAAAGGAACTATATTCTGCGATTTGCAAACATAATTTACCCTCCGCTGCAATCTGTAGTCTTTATCATGAGCTGTAATTTTTGGCTGATGAACACTCTCAGCAACATGCGAAAAATTGTACTCACATCATGTTTTTTTTGGCACAATTTTGCGTTTATGGTAAACTTACAATAGTCCCAATTTGCCTTTGCATCGTCAGCATGGTAAGGCAGTAGCCAGCCTCTAAATTTAGAAAGGGACTTCCAACTTTATCGAAAGTATTGCGTATACTGCTTAAGCATGAAATGTGATTACGCCACACTTTCTAACACACGATACACACCGCAACCAACCCATGACTGGCTGCCGCTGACATGGAATGATGTGTCGCCGAAAAAAAACGATACATGTAGTGAACTTGACCGCTAGAAATTATTATATCATTAGTTCGACACTTTTTTCTATAATTATAAATAATTGTGCCTGATATATGAAAGTAGGTAAATTATAGCCAAACCGTACTTCAAATACTCTATATTTTCCGCCAGGAGCTAGATCATAATTTATAGGAGCTAGATGGAATCTCAATACTCTAGAACTAGCTGAAAATCCGCCAAATTGGCACCACCGGTCAGTCGCCCATGAGTTTTTCCAGCATGAAGGTTGGTAGCGACGAAACGCATGGGCAACGGGTGGGATGCATTAGATCTGGGGTTTCGGGATTTTTTGAATAGGTGGGGAGGGAGAAAGGTCGTTGCCCCGAGAAAAGCACTCTCTCTCTAAACTCAGCGTAAGGGAGGAGCATCATGACCTGATGTTGACGGAGCTAACAAATAAGGGACTGAGAAGCGGTCAAAGTAAAGAATGAAGAAGAAAGTAGACTTCAAGGAAATGTACCTGTTTCGTCCGGCCACTTTTCTGATTCAATATGTCGTCTCTGAGCCAGTCTAATCGTTGCAACGACGCAGGACCCCCTGGATGGCTGACGCCTTCAGTTTCTTATCTTCATCACACCCGACGGCAGCTAAAGCATCTGATAAATTGAAATACATTAGTAAATATTACCTGTGCAAATGAAAACAAAATAAAATAAATTACCATTTGACAAATGACTGTGTTCGGAGCAAGCCAAGATAGCTCTACTCGTGATCGCCACATTTGACCCATCTGGCTTTGGCTGCAATCAGAGAATAAGTCGATTAACCTAACCCTGAATACAACACTTGATATCGGTAACCTATTGGACAGCTGGGCGTTGTAATTGATAATTTATTTTTATAGGAAACTTTGAACTCATTTGGCTTTTGAATTTGAATCAAATGATATTCTGTGGATCAAATAAACTGATATTAAAACGTAACATTGAGTACTGACGTCCATGCTATGCTCAAATATACAGAAGAATAACCAATTCTTAAACGAAAAAACATATTATTCATATTAGCATTATATTATCGATTCTGCCTACTGCAATGCAAATACGTTTTCAAACGTTGTAACCGATCTGCCAGTATTTGCTACAAAAAATTCGTATCAATAAATCCCTTTATTTGTATTATTATGACGAAAGATAATTATTGGTTAGTTCAAGCCATCCTATCCACAGAAAAATAAATGCGATCCAAAGAGAGGAAGGAGGAAGGCACCATTTAGTATGGAGTTAAGGGAACGCAGAATTTATGCAGCAGGAGCATAAAACGATAAGTTGAGTAAGAAGTTCATGAAGAAAGATCGAAGTTCAAGAAGAAAGTAGTAGGTGCTGAAAAACAGGACAGCAGTGAACCGAGAAAAGAAGGTCTTTAACATAACAAAAACATTATAGTTCAACAAACGGAAGGCCTAACTAGCTCTTAGCTCGGGCCCTCACATTTTCACCCTGGGAGAGCTAATTCACAAAGATTCAATAGTCGGATCCACCGGAAGGGGTAGTACTATTACGGAATGCTACATGAGATATTAGTTAGATAACATGTTAGTTTAGGACTCCCCAACAGCTAAAAAATAGCGTTTCGATGAGAGGAAGGCGGGAGGCACCATTTAGTATGGAGGTAAGGGAACGCGGAATCTATGCAGAAGGAACATGGAAACAGTAAGTTGAGAAATAAGTTCATGAAACAAGATAAAAGTTGAAGAAGACAGTAGTAGGTGCAGGAAAACAAGACAGTAGTGAACCGAAAGCTGGTGGCCCTAAACATAACAAGAACATTCTATTCTAACAAAAAAGGGCCATCGTAACTCTCTGCTCGGGCCCTCACACATTTTCCTCATGGGAATGTTAATTCTCATAGATACAATAGTGGTATCCCCCTGAGGGAAAAGATATTAGTTAATGAACGAAAAGAACTGTATGAGCTTACAAGAACTTTATATTAACTAACAGGTGGACTGCTCCTTGAAAGATATTTTCGTCCGTTGACGAGTTTGTCCTAACCCAGAGTAGGTCGTTTCCAAGGCCACACCACCGTCATGACGTCATGATGAGCTGGTGACGTGCAGACTGACGCTCACACATCGCTGAGGCTCCGTCATCTAAAAATTAAATAGAGAATGTAATTGTGGGTGAAAAATCGAAATCAAATACGCACCCCATTCTGGGAACTGCCTTATTGCAAAGAGAATGAATAATACTGAATAATGAATGACCAGGATATTTAGACATCTAAGTAGGATCGAGATTCTTGCCGCTTTTACCTCCGCAGGAAAGTTTTAATGGAGTGTTAAATTCTAAATAAACGGTGGATAGGCCAGTCAGTCCAGCCTTTGTGCAATAATTCCTAGCTTCTGAGGGTAGGTACTGCAAAGAGAGCCATGACAGCGTAGTGTGTGTTATTCATTCAGGTAATGAAAAGTTTTATGTGTGCGATCACAGACCTACTTTACATTTTCACTGTATTTTTCAATACCTTTTATCCCTGTTGCCTACTGAATGCAATTGGAAACGTGTATCTTCGATGCCATTTCGGTAATGAATTTGTATGTCTATCCCTATTCATAAATGAAATTAGAATTTCAAAATTTATTCCCCATACAATATTCCTGGAAATCAATTCTGGTAATAAAAGTACAGTGTTATATGTTCCTCATTAGAAGAAAATTAATTTTAGAATTTTATATTTACTCAGAGACATCACAACAATTCAAACAAACATTATGCAAGGTGTCTTCTGATGTTTCAATTTCAAATTTGACAACGTTTTACGACCTTCACCAGCAAAAAGTGACTTCCTAATTTTTAAATAATGAATGTTGTCCCAATGTCCAGGATCTAAGAAATTGCCCTATAATGAGTAGTTTGATAATAACACCCGCAATAACATGGATTCAAAAACATTTCAAGCTGATTTATGCATAAAATACTAAATTGAAAACTTATTACCATATGAAACATCCAACGCATAATTGCAAACAAATACCCAAGTTTTTTATGCACCCATAACAAATGGACCCTAACAAATGTTTGACAAAGACCCTGTCTTAACATCTTTCAACATTGAGAGCAACACCTCCTCAAAGGCAAAAATTAATAAACTGACTGGAAACAAGTAGACACGCGGAATTGTCCAATCCCCTAACTGAAATATTTCCCATAAACTGCTGCAAATATCTGATTCTGGGAGGAATGAATTTTTAAAAATATTCAAACTCTATATACATATCTACTTGACTTTCCATTTTCAGTGAATTATCCCATTTCACAATTTTTTACAAACCTGACAGGTAAAATGGACCCTCGAGGCAAATTTCACTACTCCTTTCTTTTTTGCAGCTTATCAAATTTTTCTTCTTTTTACTACTTTACTACCTAGTAGACACCCTGTTAGTGGAATAAAAGAAATGTCCGATAATCAACACAAGGTATTAGTACTGAATCATAAGAATTAAATACTTTACATTTCATCATGATAGGTCGTAGTTTACTTTATGATCGTAGTTTACTTTTTTTTAGATCGCATCATGACAGGTCGTATCAGCGAAGGCTTCGTTGGAGGAGTTGCATGAAAATAACTTTTGTCTCTAGCTTCAGACTCATGCAAATTTAGATGGATTTGACTTACTGAGTTTCCAAACTTTTATTGACTCTGGGCTGTTATCAATGGGAGTATCACATTGAATTTTGACTGTTGAATGAAACAGATTAACTGAACAAGTCTAAGCGCTTATAAGGATGTGACTAAGAATTAGAGGGAAGAAAAGAGCTGTTTCCGTCATTTCCATTATTGGATAATTCTGAAATTATTCAATAATTAACACAAGGTTTGGAAACATTAACAAGTACATCAGGGCAAGTGTGAAAAACTAGATTATTTCTGTTCCATTTTTTCAACATTGCAAAATCTTTCCAGAACATCACGGTAAGAGCAGTGGTAAGGAATTCACTTTACATATTTTAATTGATCCACTGTCAATAGTTGAAAAATTCACTAACTCTGTAGCAATATTTTGAAAGCAATATTTTGATGTACAAATGTCATCTTCAGGCTGAAAATACATATAAAAACACTCAGTCACAATGATAAAATGCAAATCTAATACCCAAAGCTACATCAGACAGAGGGATAATTTTGAAAATAACAGCACTAGAAAATGATTAGAAGCAAAATTTGTACCACAGTAATAAGTACTGATGAGACTACATCTTTTTACCTTCAATTTAAAAAAGCTCACGTTCTACATAAAAAGGCTCCGGTTTTATTTAAAAAAAGCTCAGGTTTTATGTAAAAAAGCTCAGATTTTATGTAAAAAAGCTCAGGTTTTATGTAAAAAAGCTCAGGTTTTATGTAAAAAAGCTCAGGTTTTATGTAAAAAAGCTCAGGTTTTATGTTAAAAAGCTCAGGTTTTATTTAAAAAAGGTAAGGTTTAATTTAAAAAGCTAAGGTTTTATTGATATAAGCTCACTTTTTATATAAATAAGCTCACTTTTTATTTAAATAAGCTCAGGTTTTATTTAAAAAAGCTCAGGTTATATTTAAAAAAATGTCAAGTTTAATTTTAAAAAGCTCAGGTTTTATTTAAAAAAGCTCAGGTTTTATTTAAAAAAAGCTCAGATTTTATTTAAAAAAGCTCAGATTTAATTTAAAAAAGCTCAGATTTTATTTAAAAAAGCTCAGATTTTATTTAAAAAAGCTCAGGTTTTATTTCAAAAAGCTAAGGTTTGTTTTTCAAAAAGCTTAGGTCGTATTTTTTAAAAACTTAGGTCGTTATTTCAAAAAGCTCAGGTTTTTTCAAAGTTTAGGGTTATTTTTCCATAAGCGTAGGTTTTTTCAAAAAGCACAGGTTTATTTCAGAAAGCTCAGGGTTCTTTCAAAAAGATCGGATTGTATAACTAAGTCACATTTAGTTCAAAAAAACCTCATGTTCAATTTGAAAAACCTAAATTCAATTTGAAAAACCTAAATTCAATTTGAAAAACCTAAGTTCAATTTGAAAAACCTAAGTTCAATTTGAAAAACCTAAGTTCAATTTGAAAAACCTAAGTTCAATTTGAAAAACATCAAGTTCAATTTGAAAAACATCAAGTTCAATATGAAAAACCTCAAGTTAAATTTGAAAAACCTCAAGTTCAATTTGAAAAACCTCAAGTTTAATTTGAAAAACCTCAAGTTCAATATAAAAACCCGCTCAGGTTAAAGATAAAAACCTCATGTTCAAATTAAAAACCTCAGGTTCAGTGTAAAAAACCTTAGGTTCAAAGTAAAAAACCTTAGGTTTTTCAAAGTGAAAAACCTTAGGTTCAAAGTAAAAAACTTTAGGTTCAAAGTAAAAAACCTTAGGTTCAAAGTGAAAAAACCTTAGGTTCAAAGTGAAAAAACCTTAGGTTCAAAGTGAAAAAACCTTAGGTTCAAAGTGAAAAAACCTTAGGCTCAAAGTGAAAAAACCTTAGGTTCAAAGTGAAAAAACTCAAGTTCAATGTAAAAAGCTCAAGTTCAATGTAAAAAGCTCAAGTTTAATGTCAAAAAGTTCAAGTTTAATGTAAAAAAGCTCATGTTCAATCTAAAAAAGCTCAAGTTCAATATGAAAAAGCGCAATTTAAAAATGCCCAAGTTTGATATAAAAATGCTCAATTTAAATTTAAAAACGGTCAAGTTTAATTCAAAAAGGCTCGAGTTTAATTCAAAAATGTTCAAGTTAGATTTGAAAATGCTCAAGGTAATTTAAAAAATCTCAAGTTCAATTTTAAAAAACATCAAGATCAATTTTAAATAAGCTCAAGTTCAATATAAAAGCACCCAATTTTGATATAAGAAAAGAAAAGTTTAATTTATAAAAAGTCTAGTACATAAGTATAGGTAAACAGTTTTAGAAACATTAGCTACATAAAATTTAACTTGATCTGTTTAAAAATATACTTGAGCTTTTCAAAATAGAACTTGAGATTTTTAAAAGCAAAAATAAAAAGTGTAGGGAGCAGTATTGCTCTAGGTGTAATAATAAAAATATGTTAATACTGTTACCTAACCTTATTACAGTAGTACATATTGATGTAGTACAAATTTAGTTTCTAGTAGTTTTCTTGTGCTGTCATTTCCAACATTATTACTCTGTCTGATGTAGCTTTGAGTATTAGATATGCATTTTATCAATATGACAAAATATTTTTGGGCATAATTTTAGCCTGAACATGATGTTTGTACATTGAAACGTCGCTTCTTATAGACTACAGAGTTAGAGAATTTCTTAACAACTGACATTGTTTCAATAAAAATATGCTGAGTGAATTTATTACTATTTTAACACATGATGAACTGAAATGATTTGGTAAAGTTGACAATTATGACAAACTAAATCAAATTCATGATTAGATTGAGCATAATCTTCTGAATTAATTATGATGATAACATTCCTCTAATGCTTCTACTGCACAAGCAATCAAGAACATAAGGTAAATATTGAGGATAAACCGGGAATCGATATTTGCTTTTTCGGTGCCTAAACATTGTTAATTAGATCGAAATAAACACGTTTCCTTCTATGCACTTTTCGTCGTAAATAAGTATTTTACGAGTAATAGCGGTGAATTAGTTACCGCAACTCAGGTGTTTGAATCGGGAAATAATTCCTCGAGCCCGGCGTATGGCAACACTGCAATAGAGTCTCGCTTCCAGCGCGCTCGTCATCAAAGATGAAAGTAAACCTACCGCGCTAATTCGTAAAATATTCATTTGACGTAAAAAGGTGTATAGAAGAAAAGTAGTTTATTTCAAAGTTGTTACCATGATTCAAGCAACAAAAATTCGAAAGTCAATGAGTGGCTGTTTATGCGAGCGCATTCGTCATCAAAGACGAAACTAAACCTACCGCTTTAATTCGTAAAATACTCATTTACGACGGAAAGTGCATAGATGTAAACTTGTTTATTTCGATCTAATTAACTATGTTTAGGATTCGAAAAGTGGAAAATCGATTCCCGGTTAATCCTCAACATTTACGGAACATAATATGAACTTCTGCAAAGACATTGTAGATATGTAGTGGGATGTTGGCAAAAGCATATCAGAAAGAAACTATCAGTACAAAGGAGTATGTGTGAAAAAATATTAAATTTAATTTTCCCCCTGAGATATTGCTGGTGTCTATTTAAAGTTTAATTCAGAAATACACCACACCTCATCTCTGAAAACATGCCTAAGATGACTCAGAATACAATTTGTATTATCAACCCATGTGTTAAAACAATATCTTAGCAACTTCATCATTTTTGACTATTTTATGGAAAATAATTTGGAATACCAACATTAAGGAAATTATATCCTGGTCCACATATTGTTAGCTGAAAGAAAAATTAAATTTTTAGACTTAAATACTTTGGAACAATCCTAACAGTAAACTGTACCAACGCTCAAACTTGGACCACCGCAATGAACAACAACGAGCAATGTGATACCCACGGCTCAGTGCAAGTTCAAAATCACGAAGGTTCCAATAATTTTTCTATGTTGATTAACTAATTTATAAATATTTCATTATTAAAAGCAGTGAATTTATAAAGGTAGGCTTGTATTTTTTAATATGTTTGTTCTTAATCACTTCACATAAAATTATTTTGCTAGAAAATTGGTCAATTAGCTTTAGGATTGTTACAATTACGGACGTGATAGACAATTCTTCTCTTGTATTCCAAGTCTTTTAAAACAATAAATTTTTCAAAGCCTGAGTTACAAAATGAGTAGAGCCTGAAATACATTTAGTTTATTGGAAAAAAAATATAATAGTGCATGAATGAGATATTTAGTAGGAATGTTTATATTTTTTATATACATGTACCAGTATAGTCACCGGCAGGCTGCCGCCTAGTCGGTAGAGAAACGGTTTTGTGGAAACGACAGAAATTTCTTGAGATACCTGTCCGCAGCGCAGTCAAAAGGCATAAGTTTACGACTCGTAACCTTTGAAAGAACGCACCTATTGACTTCAATAGAAATAGGTGCAATGATTCTATGATGTGCTAATAGGAAAGGCTTCGCTTCTTCGTTTGAGAGTAATTTGAAGTCAATAGGGACATTTTTTCAAAAGTTACGAGTGGTAAGCTTTCGTCCTTTGACGGCGCGCGATTCAGAAAGGTTTATCGAAGAATTTTTGTAATTTTCAGAAAACATTTTGGGTCGTGTTTATGATGGGCTAATATAAAATGCTTTGCTCGTACGTTCGAGAGTAATTTGTGAAGTCAATAGGTACATTCTTTCAAAAGTTACGAGTGGTAAACTTAAGTCTTTTGACTGCGCGCTCAAGAAATTTCTGTAGTTTCCACAAAACCGTTTCTGTACCTTCTCAGCTGCGGCCTGCTGGTATTTTAGTCCTGCATTTTTTAACTTCACAGTTTCACTTGTAATATAAAGTATAATGATTTGAAATTAAAACGTTTGAAATTAAATTCAAAACATTTGAAGCAATAGTTAAAGAATTTGAACTTCATTTTACAATTCATATAATTAAAATGTATAAATATTAAGAAATTGTACTTAAAAATCAAATTGAAATATCTAAGCTTCGATTTAAAGTTTTCATTTTCACAATAAACGAACCAAAGCTCAAATTTACATCATGTGAAGGTTACGTAAACTAATTCATGTTATGTCATTTGACCACGAGTAATCCATAACATAATTTTCTCTGACTTGTCCTTGTTTAAACTTATTCATGTGCTATCTATCATTCCCGTTAGTTGCAAATTATGAAGTATAGTCTGAAAAACAAATGTTGGTTTACCGTGGTATATCTACGGTAGGAATGACAGTCAGAAATTGACGGTAAATCACGGTCATCATCGTCGGCGGAAATTTTTGGCGTCCAAAATTACCGTTGATCACTGGTAATATATTTGCCGTCGGAATACTTTGATAAAAGATGAAAACCGATCATAATTACCGTAACGCCGGCAATAAAATTCGGACTGGGTTACCAAACAGAATAGAAGCATGACACGGGTAGGACAAAAATAAAACCAACACACTTTTCACTCGCAAAAAAAGAGCCATCAGAACGGTAAAGAAGCTAGAATATAATGCTTACACGAATGATTAATTCAAAAGTTCTCAAATATTTATATTTACTTACCTCTACAAGTTCTCTAATCTTTATATGTAATTTCATAAATAAAACATTGACCAATAACGGCGACAATAATTTCAAACAATTATTACCAGCGCAAACTGGTCATCATGACCCTTTAACCCGTAATAGAAGTAAATTCAAGCTTCCTTATTATTCAAAATCTCTGTTACAACACAGTATCCTCTTCGTTGGAACTAAAACTTGGAACTCAATCCTTGCGGAGATCCGTGAAAGAAATTCTTACAAAGTATTCGAAATAAATCTTGAATCTCATTTTCATTTCCTATCAGAATACCCATCGTGTTAGATAGCCTTGTTAAATGTTGACTGGTTGTGACAAGGCAATTTGCCACGGTTAATATTTTTGATCTTCACTCTGCTCTTAAATCGTTTATAGAATATACTGTTAACATCTAGTCCATATGAACTATTTTGTAAAATGAAGCATCAAATATCGAGTTAATTATTTCACTGATCAGTGAATGCGCCAGTGAATGAAGTGAATGCGTAACTAGGTTAAGTAAATTAGGTTAAACATTATTATACACCTTAGAATAACATTGATGGTAGGACGCCCTAGAAGTCGCTGAACTTATTCGGGCCAACAGGTAGCTATACTCAAATTTGAACATTGTATTATACCATAGAAACAATCAACCTCTGTACCGTTTGTGTTAAATAAATTATTTAAGGGGTTCTACTAACCTGGGTTACCCTTGGACCCCAAATTTTACAAATTTATTTTTTTCTATTTCTATCCCTACTATGTTAACGAAAACGCATGAAGATATGTAAAATTGAATTCCATACACATATGCTTCTCTAAAATTTTTCGATTTTCGCAGAAATAAAAAAGTTAATTTTCGAACACGAGAAAAAAAATTGCGCCAAACCTTTCTCACTCTACAATTTTCAACCTAGTAGCATGATTTTGGTCTCATTCGAAGTGGAAGGTCTGTAGGAACGCCGTAACGTAATATTTTTTGATTTTTGAACTATAAAAAAGTTATAGTTACGCTTATCCAACATTTAAAAATAGAAAAAAAATTTCAGTTTTTTTCAATAAATAATTAATTTCAAACTCAAATAGAATTTTGCTCCACTAAGCTGTTCCCACCGTCGATTCGCATCGGATGAGACCAAAATCACGCTTCTACGTTGAAAATTCTAGAAGGGATGCCGTTTTGCACAGACAAAATATATAAACACATATATTTATATGTTCACACAATAACTTTTTTGTTTTGTGAATTTCGAAATTTCTCATGAAATGAAATGTGTTTAGAATTCAATTTTACATATCAGTATTCATTTTCGTTCACCTAGTTGCAATAGAATCCTGCAATCTGAGATTAGAAAAAGTATATTAGATTTTTCTTCTCAAAATATTTTAGAACACATGTAACCATACATTTTTCTAATCCGAAAATCAAAAAATCCTACGTTACGGTTGTGGTACAATCCTTCTCCGTCGAATGAGAACAAAATTACGCATTTACGTTGAAAATTGTATAGAGAGAGAAGTTTGCGGCAAGTATTTATATTTTCTTATTATTGCGAAATAATTTTTTTTTCGGAAATTGAAAAATTTCATAGAAACAAATGTTTTCGGAATTCAATTTTACATCCATGTGTGAATTTTCGTTGCCCTAGGTGCGACAGAAATGTGTACAGTGAAGTTTGAACAATGTGGTCAAGTCCAGGGTAGTAGACCCCCTTAAATCATCAAGTGAAAGATAAGTTCTCGTGATTAAATCCTGCATTTGTGTTATTCTACTATCCTCTACGCATTCTATTGCAAAAAAACAATAGGAATCATCGACCAAACTCACACCAGTACAACACCAGCAGACATTGTTTGAACGTCTTTTTTTTCTCGCTAAAATTCTCACGTTTAACCATTCATGAAAATATTAATCAAACATGATTCGATAAACATGATAGATTCTGTTCTCTAGTTTTATTCGAAAAATATTAAACACTAGTATTAAAGACACTAATTGCAAAGCGAATGTTGATTGCATTTGTTCAAGACAAGGATATTTTCCAAAACATACAACGATTCTTTGATCTTCCTTTGACGAAAAAACGCTTCTTAGAATACTGTAATAATTTTCAGCACTCCACGTAACTTATCCGACTGCTCAGGCGACAACAAGTTTGCTACTACGTTTATCACCTCATCGATTCAATGCGGAGTGTTAATTGGATGAATGGTTAACCTGCGTTTATACATTTAGGAGGAACAAATTCTTAAGCTTCTTCAATCTTAAAAATCGTATAATTTCACTTAATGATTCGGTGTATAACTCATTGAATGTTATGGAAAAATATGTCCTGAGTATCGTAATAAATAACAGAATTTCAGGTGGTCTCTGAAATTGTAAAATAGACAACACATTGTATTGATAAAATCCAAATGGTATAATTTAGTAACATATTCCTGTCAAATTTAGCAACACTCGCGACTTAATCAAGCAATACTCAAATTTATAATACAGTAACAATCGGCTGTTGTAATATAGCAACACTAGAAAGATAAAACCTACACAGGCCTGCGTTTGAAAAAAAATCGGTAACTCGGGTTTTCTTAAGTGATTCCCAACGAAATTGTCCT
The DNA here is from genome assembly GCA_030386875.1 of Morinoia aosen. NCBI lineage: Eukaryota > Metazoa > Arthropoda > Malacostraca > Amphipoda > Talitridae > Morinoia > Morinoia aosen. Next base: position 6,459,342 of record CM059570.1, read on the forward strand.
CCTAAATTGATATATGAAATTCATTTTGCTCAAACAGGTCTCGTTTTTGAGATACAGCGCACTATTGTTTTTTTAAAAAAGGGCAATTTAAAAAAATTTGTTATTTATATAAAATTTGTTTAATAAATTACAGCTACTTGTAAACTAGAAAAAAAATAACGACCCACGACCCCATTAAACTTTCATTCAATTAATTTTAAACTAACAGACCACTTAGGAGCCTACCTAAGACTGCAAAGAAACTATTTTCCAAGAAACGAAGTCCTTGATGACTCCCGCTTGAGAAGCGATGTTGGTTTGCCGCGTTTGAGACACCAGCAGTTGTCAGCTAACATGTTGATGTCCCAGCGCCCATGATATCTTGTCTCCATCGTCTTTATGTCTTGGTGAAATGTTTCTCCTTGTTTCTGGCAATAATTTCCACAGTATGCCGGAAAATAGTCAAGATGAGATTGTAGAAAATGCATTTTTATCGACATGCGAGCTTCCATTTTTTCGAAGCTTTTCATAAGCTCATTTACATATGAGACATATTCTGAGCTTCTTTTATTTCCCAGAAAACCGTCGATTACTTTACTAAACGCTCGCCATGCATCTTGTTCACTGGCTTCCAAATTGGTGTAAAAATGTTTGTCATTTAACAGAGTTCTAATTTAGGGACCGTCAAATATGCCTGCATGGAGCTTGGCATCACTGATCTGTGGGAATTTTAGCAGTGGATACTTAAATGCTTGGCCTTCTCTGTTCAGTGCTTTGACCAAATTCTTCATCAGGCCAAGCTTTATATGAACAGGAGGGAGTAAAACATTTTTGGGAGGGACTAGAGGTTGAGCTCCCACGTTGTGGCAGTCAATTTGGAAATCTCTCAAGATGGCCTGTCTTTTTGCTGATAGTGAAGAATATCCACCCGGTTATCCCATAGGCACATGAAGCAAGGATATTTTGTGTTAGCCTCCTTGCATCCCAAGAAGAAGGCACACAACCTGAAAGAAATGATTAATTCTAAAATACATTAAATGTAGTAAATTAAATTAAAACTGTCTTTATGCTTGCATATTGATGTACATGGTTTCTAAGAACTTTTATTTTTTGCTTAGACACTTTTCACTAAGTTTATTAGGGTAGGGAGATACTAATATGTATATCAAATCCTTCTTCCATTGGTATTTAAAAACAAACATTTCTTGAAATACTTGACAATTTCAGTACAGTGTGCAACATGCTGACAGATTGTAGCAAGTTCAATACTATTGAACTACTAAAACTTACCCATGGATGGCAATTTTTTTTAAACAAAGATTTATGTAATGACAAGAAGAAATTGGAAAACATATCATACCTTGAGATCACCACATATTAACCAGTTGAGGTTAGAGTATTTGATTGTATTAGTCAATACTTCCATATTTTTGTAGCTTTCTGTTAACTGAACTTAATGGTCAATTGGTAATGGTCCTTAAATATAACAATAAATTACAGAGCAGCTTGCACGCGTACCTCACCTTTTGATTTGTGGTGCACTACTAATCTTGCGTTGGAAAACGGGAGTCGGAGTTGTAGATGAGGTGAGAAGTAGCCAACTTCAGCCAAGCATCTGTGGTTGGCTCAGAGGTAGTCACGTGTGGGGCCTTGGGTATGTCCCAGTCTCTTAACTTTTACAACTCATTTGAATCCGATCGAAATCGGCTATGCTCCCTCCAGTATATTCTAGCTCCATGCAACTGACTGCCACGACGCCGCACGCTCATACAAAAGCTCGTCAGTACAGCAGCGGTTGTTCAGTGACACCACTACTACGACAAATAGCATTGAAGTAATGCAAGGTGTGTACCGGGCTTTAGCAGACAAATTGTACCAAAAGACGACATCCAGCACACTCGATCTCCCCCTAGCAGCGACACTCTTTATCGTCCTTTGGTGACGCTCGACGATCCCATTTTCGGAAGGTCTATAAGCAGCACTGAAAAGCCTCGCAACATTCCAACGATTACAAACAGCCGACACCTGCCTCGATCGAAAGGCGATCCCGTTATCCATCAATACTTCAATTAGAGGTCCTCTTTCTCCAAATATCTCCTCAAAATGGCGCGCCACTTCCGAAGCATTTTCTGAGGAAATTTCCTGCAAAATAACAAATCGGCTAGGGCCACAATCCACCATGATCAGGTAACATTTCCGGTCATAATGAGTCACATTAACAGCCAAGTGAGATCAATCTTCATTCACACTCAGGCGTCCTCTCTCATGAGTGACCGGAGGTGGATCAATAGCTCGACAGTGTAAGCACGATTTTACACACTGCTCAACGTCCTCACGAGCGACACTATAGGATCGACTAGTCGCGCCAAGTACAACGTACAACGTACGTTCTGCTCCAAAATGGTGTTGCTCATGTAAATCATGCAGACTTATGGCACACACAAGTGGCTCTGTTTTCCGTACTTATGAACTCGACTGAGCCCATCAGCTTTGTTTTTACTAGACTTCACACACCCAATGTCAAACTGCGGACCATACTCCTCTATCAGATCATGGATCACTGAGAGTCGCTGTTTCACCAACATTTCAGATATCCCAGTAACTTTCACTCGGTACTCATCACTAAGAACCGCACGAACCTAAATCGATGCTGTTGTGGAATCGGTCCCTTAACCTTAAAGTCCCTTAGCAATAGCGTCAAGCTCTGCGGCGTTGATATGAGACGTATCTGCAGGCTCCCGAAGCCATACTCCATCCTCAACAACGACACCACAAACTTCGAGAATAACGCCAAGGCCTAGACTACTCCCATCGCACCACGCTGTCCCCTCAAATACATCCGGTACCGACGAAGCGCCCTCGAACCGGGTCCTCTGCTCTCACCTTTTCCACAATTAACTCAATTAACCTCTGAGCTTCTTCGCCAATCCAGTCATCCCACGCGTCACCCTCACTCTCTCACTTAGCAAAGCTGTAGGCATTACGAAGCCACCCATACACAGGGCAATGCCCAACCAAGGGCCACACAGAGAAAACAATTGTCTTCGGCTGATGTTCTCACATCTTATATCAGGAATTTCATTTCTCCGACGGAATGAATGTTCCCCATTGACATCACGGTACAATGACAAGCCAAGGACCTTGTTGCCCTCTAAGGGCTCGGGTTCTTTGGTCTCCAACCCATACTTTCGAAGATGAGTAACCACCTCGTCTACTGACCCCACGTTTTCATCAACAAGAATGTCGTCCACGTAACTGTCGGTACCGCACCGAATTCGGTCATCTATCGATAACACCGCATTTAATTAAACTCACTGTCATAATCTCGGGGGTGCAATTGAGCCCAAATCCCCGTCAGGTCAGGTAGTAACACTTATCTCGATATCGTACACGCTGGTACGGCCACAAACTCTGGTCAACTTGAATTTGCAAGTAGTCCAATCGGAGATTTACCAACTTTAATGGTTCCGCTTTCCGTCACCACCTTCGCGTGGCCTCATCGCAAATTACAGCCTCGGCCCCGGGACGGTTCTCAACGTGGTCATTTAGCTCCCTGAAATCAAGCACCGGTCGGACCTTGTTTTTACTTTCCTGGACTACGGTTATTAATGGAATAATTCCCGTTGCACAATTTTTCTCACACGGCCGCAACCAGCCCTTCGTTATCCAACTTTACACTTCTTCATCAGACATTTCATTGAAAGGACTGGCGTTCACACTATTGTAACTGTAGACAGTATTGCCTAATACCGGTGCCGCTCCACCCTTCCACCGCCACTTTACAGTTCTTTTAGACCCATTGAACTCCACGTCGAAATCCTGATTCCGTATCACGACCGTCTCAACAAAGATACAGACCGGAGCAACCTCAGGTTTACCACATGAAAAACTTTCTGCTCCAAACTTAACCACCTGACCGTCTAGTGACACCCCACTGCATGCCCGGATAAAATCCATGCCAAGGATGGCATCAACACCACGGCAAATCTGCGCCACCACACAACCCAGGGATAACTCAGAGTCAACCACCTTGATTAAAGCATGACTTTCTCCCTTGTAAGGAACCTCTCTCCCGTCGAACGCGATAATGGAATACACCCCACCCGACACCCCCGTCACACCTGCAACATGTGACCTTGCGCTTAGGGCATGATTTAATGAAATGAGGCCCACCACATTTGAAGCACCTTATTTCTTGAGGCGCAGAGGCACTGCCCCACGAAGCCCCACCAACGACGGCTGCCGAGAATCCGACAGGCTTCTCCACACTTTCTGTTAGCGACAATCGGGCTTGCCTCACTATTTTAACCAGCGCCAACGTTTCAATTTTCTTCAATGCGCGATGCTACCGCGATGCTTCAAACGGCAAACCAACCACAAACGCTCGAAAAAAAAGTACATCTGACGTAATACCGGCCAGCTAGGCAAGTCTTCGCAAATCAGTCAGAAAAGCATCGTCACACCACACACGTCTTGTGAACTGTTTGTACGCATGGAACGAGTTCAAAGCAAATGCATCAACCCACACAGATTTTGGCTACTCGCCCACTGAGGTGATGCGATAGATGAGACATCGCACGAAAAAAGAGCTCATAACGACGCATGCGACGCGTTGCATCAGTACCGCCCACTGACGCAAATTGTATCGAACGAGAACCCAATCAACATCTTACATCCGGCAACAGGTTGAGCCGTGCTCTCATGGTAGCCTGCTTTGCAGCACTCAACTCATGCTAACATGGCTCAACTCTTGATGAGCTGCTCGTCGGGAATTTTTATGCATGCAAATTCTTGTGACCGCTCAGTCATCTATGAACATAGATGCAGTGGTGATATACCTGGTACAAACAACGGCAACGTAAACAATCCAGGAAATGGGTGCCGGCCCATAATACGAATACGTGCAGAAATAGGTGTAATGAAAACATTATACATACAATTACGTAATGACAAAGAAAAGTTTGAAAACATTAGTCAGTGCTAGCTGCAAACGGCATGGATGTCAAGCAGCGCCATGTTTTAGTGTTTCATTTTCCGTGGCATTGCATTGAAAAATCTTACCTATTTTAATTGGCACTTAGTGAAACTATTTAATGTCTATTTTCGTTATTAGTGGGTTTGAAAACTTTCAGAAATGTTTTTTTTGCTCTATGGTATATGTTTCATACCAATTGTCGCTAATTTATGAGAAAAGCTACTTCATACATTGTCTACCACACGCTGTCGCCCAAGCATGCATTACTTCAAAGAGAAAAATTCTAGCATTCTCCTAAATAATTTCCTATTAATTATTGTTATATTCATCCATAAAAACCAAAATGATATAATGACAACAGGCACAGAAAGTAGTGACCATCACCTTGTCGTACGAAAAATGCAACATGCAGCATTTTGGTACAACAGACAAATGAGGAGGAATGAAGGCAGGAGTCGCATCGTCTCAGTGGGCAGTAAGCTAGGCAACATAATGCTATTCCTTCGGTGCTGTAAATGAACCGTGCGATTTCGCGAGGCGTTGCACCTATCGCATCGCATCAGTGGGTGGACTGCATAAGGCCGCCCGCCCACCGAGGCGATGCGATAAATGAAACCTCGCACGAAAACCGAGTTTATCAAATCGCATGCGACGCATCGCATTAGTACCGCCCACTGAAGCAACTCGTATCGCATGAGAACCCGATAAAAATTTTGCATCTGGGAGCAACTTAAGCCCTGCTTTGCAGCGCTCAACTGCTAATGAGCGGCGTGGCGGGAAATTTTATGTATATAAATTCTAGTGACCGTAATGCTCTGCTCTGTAGTGCCCATTTGCATAACATATCCGGGAAGTTTCTGCCATTGTACAGCACATCACTTGAATCATGCAGCGCCGATCGTTCATCAATTTTTCACTTGTGTCCATTTACAGTTGGGAATCCATCACAGAAAAACTAAGCTCGTACGTGATATCCAACTGTCAGACAAGCTCAAGCCTCGAAGTTTTTGGTCAGTTATAGCTGCGAGCGGTATGGATGCCAAGCAGTGCCATATTTTTGTGTATCATTACCCGTAGCATTACATAGAAAAGTCTTACTTATTTCAGTTGGCATTTAGAATGACTATTTAATATCTGTTTTAGTTATTTGTGGGTTTTAAAACTTTTTTGATTGTTTTTTTGCATAATGGTACATGCTTCGTACCAATTATCGCTAATATATGAGAAAAGCAACTTTATGCATTGTCGACTTCACGCTGTCACCCAAGCATGCATCACTTTAAGAGAAAAATTGCTTGAATGTAAGTAAAAGTTTTGCTATTTGCAAAGCCAACAATGAATGAATGGGCAAATAAAATCGCTTTAATAGAAATCATATTTCTTTACAAAATATTTCAATAATAAAAAAGAACGTTTCGACCAATTTTTATTACTTGGTTGAAAGTTTCGACCAAAGAACGTTATGACTCCTACCGGCTGAGCATGCCGGTAGGAGTTTTCGAACTAAACAATTACTCTCTTCCCCTCCCCAATCTGCTGTTCGCTCTCATGCTGAAAGTTGTGACTTTCCAGTTCGGCTAAACGATTTTAAAATAATTTCTTCTACAAGCGGTACAATTAACTTTCGCATTTTAGAATCCCTGTTCATTTTAAAAGATAAACCTACCTTGAACAATACGCAATCGGCCTTCCCTCTGCAATTAGTGTAGTCTCTGTCTCTCTTTTTTAATGTCATAAATTCCACTGATGAATGTATTCTGACTTTGTTATAACTTGGTTTTTGAATATTTTCAGATAGTTGATAATGACCTAAAATTTGTCGAAACGTTCCTTTTATTATTGAAATGTTCTTTAAAGAAATATGATTTCTATTAAAGCAATTTTCTTTGCTCTTTTATTCATATTGAATTTTTTGCATTCCCATGAATAGTTCCCTATTATTCATTTTTATATTCATACACAATGAAACCAAAATGATGTTATGACAACCTGCACAGAAGCTAGTGACTATCGCCTCGTCGCCCGAAAAATGCAACATGCAGCATTTTGGTGCGACAGATAAATGAGGAGGAATGAAGGGAAGAGTCGAATCGCTTCAGTGGGCGGGAAGCTAGGCAAAACAGTGCTATTCCTACGGTGCTGCAAATGAACCGTGCGATATCACCAGGCGTCCCACCAATCGCATCGCGTCAGTGGGCGGGCGGCCTAAATGTGCTCATAAGATTTCTTCTTCGCGTCAATAAGTTCACTGTACACCGCAAAAGCACTTCTTGACATGAACAACTGCACCAGAGTTTCTAGCTCTGTAATATCCTTAAATTTCCATAACAGTTCAATCTTATTCAACCACTCCACCACATCACCATTTCCATCAAACGGCCTCGAAATATCCCTCAATTTTACAACCGCTGCTATCTTGGCATAGATAGCTTGTAGTAAACGACGAGGACTCACCTCAGCTAAGACGAGGGTACTCGACGATCACAGTGCGATGTAAAGTTGAATAGGTACAATTAGATACGACAAAACGAACAAAAACAACAAACAAAGTAACACAAACCAACACTGAATAACCAGCACGAAAACAGTAAACACGAAAAACACTGGAAAGCCGGCAGACAAGCGACCGCACCACCGCCACAATCTCTCACCACGACGTCCAGCTTCTGTCTGCCCGCCAGCCACATGCCGGCAAGTCGTCAACCACAGCGTTTTTTTTTAGAAAGACCAAGATCTTCAGTCAAGTTATTAAATTGACCTTGAGTGAATGATCTTAGCGAAGTCATTGTAGACGTTGGCTGATATGTGAATGAAGTGTCAGTGTATTCCACTTTTATATATTCTATATTGTCTTGCTCAGTATTTTCAGGTGAAGAAGGAACTGTAACTACTGGACCATGTGGTTGTGGTTTAATGGCAGAAGGAACATCAGGATAGACTACAGTGTGCTTGTTCTTCTTATTGACACATGCAAATTTTTTTCGTATTCTTAATTTACATACTTTAAATTCACTCGACCCTCGTTACCACATTTCCATACACAATTTTATTACCAGGAAAATTTACAATTTTCTAATTACAATAATTTTTCATATTAAATTTAATCACAATTTTTCTACGAGAATAATGCTCTATTTTTATACCCAATTACAATTTCAATAGGCCAACAGAAGATTTTTATAAAAATTTTTGGATTCGTCAAGCCCATATTCTTACAGTAATTATCTCACCTTTGAGATTGGTCATGCAAAAATAGCAGTCTGTAATATGGTCCATGCCTTCTCTCCACATCACAGATACACCAAATGACAAACAGTTTGTTTTGCCCTCACTCCAGTGCCTTAAGGCTCTTAAATAGGCTTTGCAGATCATTTATGGAGCAAAGCATTTGTCTTGATTACCTAGCTTTGTTCTAAAATATGCATTGTAAAGGAACTTTACAAACGGCGGTATAGTCCATTGCTGGCCACTAAAAGTTACCTTTCCACAAACATAACAAAATCTATCAGGACTGTTTTTACACGTTCGATTCATTTTTATGATATATAATGAGTTTTGCTAATGTATTTGCCCGCAAAAAAATTCACATAGATAAATAAAGCTTTAGAAATACACTTTAAACACTGTTCATAGATGAGGAAAGTCATGGATTAAAGTAACAACACCTAGTTGGAGAGTGAGCAAGCAACTCACAACCACTTGCATTCGCGGTCAGCTCTCCAACGCCATCTAGGGAGCTCGTTCTGTATCTTAAAAAATAAACCTGATTGAGCAATATGAATGCTTGACTTGGATTTAGGAGACAAATTTTACTTAAAATCACCTATAAAACACTCAGGAATATTTTTGACGCAGACCAGTGAGCTATCAACTCTAGAGCAGCAGAATTTATCAACACTGAGATGATGATGCCTATAATATCTAAAAACACACTCCAAAAAAAGTATTCTTAATCATTCAAACAATCTGGCAACGCTATGATTTCCCTGCAGTTAAGAAAAACAAGGTAGAAGTCTTGAAGATAATCACGTGAGTTACATTGTGTTGAGCGTAATAAGTGTCTGAAACGCTGTTCTGCTTCACTCAGTGCTCTTTGCACTGTCCGGCGGTATGAGGTCAGTTCTTATGTCCTTTGAAATGCTTTGCACTGTCTATGTATTGTCATTTCTGAGGATTGGATGCTCGTTTTTGACACTGATACAAATTGTTGCGGGTGGGATGGTCTCTTTTCTAAAGCAGGTCGTGAAACTTGCTTCCTAAACCTCAGTCTAAAATATACCAATGTTAGAGAGCTACTGAGAACAGCGCATAGATCTTTGACAAAAAAGCCGCCTCTTGTGATTCGCGTGTGTGTGGGGAAGAAATTAATTGCATTTAGTAAAGAAAAATTGAACACAATGTATGTGTTAAGTTATACACAATGGTATATTTATAGGTATATAACATATTTATATATATATATTTACATAAACGTGAATGAAAGCTGTTACAAGGGTGAGAAACAAACGTACGTGAGTACCGTGCAAAGTCCTCAGTGGACGAAGCAGTTGCGGTTGCAGTGCGGTTACTGTGAAGAATTATTTGGTGTTTGAATATCTATAGTTTCCTCAAGAGTTCAAATGAGCACACAGAAAAGCTCTAACGCAGGTCGTGAAACTTGCTTTCTAAACAACAGTCTGGAATATGCAAATGTCAAAGAGCTACTGAGAGGAGCGCGATGATCTTTGTCAAAAGAAGCGGCCAACTTTGTGTGTGTGTGTTCTCGGTAGATGAAGTAGTTGTACTTACAATGCCATTACTGTGTTGACTTTTTGATGTTCAAATATCCCTAATTTCTCCACGAAATTAAAATATCACATAGAAAAAGTTTAAATACTAATTTAAAACGAAATTCAGCAAAGTCCATTCTGAAATCAATTTCACCAGCCCGTTATGTATTAAAATCATTATTGAAACAGATCGGTTTCTTATTAATGCATGGAGCATATGAAAGCGTTCGTAATTAAAGTTAGATTATATAAACCATTATTCCACAATCAATCTACTGAAACCAAACAGATTTACAAATTTATTAGGAGACATGAATTTCAATATTAGCTTCAATGTCCTTTAACACCAGTTTTCTTTTTCCATCAATTTTCCCAATACTGTTTTCCCCGTACAGAATTGAAAATTTGTTTTCAGTCAGTTCGTAATTTTCCTGATTTCCAGTATCATGTCATTTAGCAGCTCATAGGACTCTGGCTGCAGTTTGCAAACTCCACTTCACACCTCCATGACGCAGTGGACGACCATCGTTGCTGATCCATCACAGAGACGATCCTTGATCTCGAAAGTCCGGTCCGTCCCTTTAAACACGACACACTTCTAGTCGCCGCGTGTGGGTTCCTTGCACTTCCAAGCGAGGCCCAACTATGTTCTGTCAACTGTTTCTCGCCCTAGTCGTCGCTGTAGGTGCCGTCGTCCTGGCACTGCAAGTCCACCCAGAAGCTGTCGTGCTTTGTGAGCCTCACGCTGATAACGTCTTGAAATGAAAAAGGTATTTATGTCGGGAAAGTGTCATAGACAAAATTGAAATCAAACTCAATAAAAAGAATCTGGAAGCTATTGCTGAACTTGAATTGAATCTAATTTTTTGTATCCGTGAATGTGGGTGACCGATTAATATTACATACACACAGATATTGGTTGATGAATCCAACAGCAGATCGCAACGCGCTTGTAAACGACTTACAAACGCTCTCAAGTGGGAAGTATTTTATTTAGTTTGATGTGATATTGTGGGGTCAATGGAAACGAAATGAATTTGATGATTAAATAAATATGATATAAATAAACATGATGGTTGATAAAATATGTTGTGAATAATTATATTGGGTAGAGAAACAGTGAACGAAGAACATTGATTATTTTATTTTTTGTTTCTTTGTTGCCGAGCTGCACAATTTGCAATAAGAAAAAGTTGAAAATGTAAGCGTTTGGTTCGACCAGAGCATGTCTTTCAAATCCCGCGTTGAGAAGACTTGCAATGGACTTTACGTAAATTTAATGTTTTTTTCTTATAAAAAGTATGTTAGATGGAAAATCGAAACTATTCGCCAGTCAATCTACGTATTGACTATTTCATCAAAGTATGGGAAGACGAGCCTCAATATCTTCAAAGCGAGTTACATAAAGGCTTGAATTTCACGGCCAATGCGGTTTGGAAAGGTAAATTCAAGGTAAGTTCTGACATATTCCCGCTGGCGAATGAACTAGGCTGAACTACTCTTCAAGAAAAGTTCCTTACCTGGAAAGCTCAGCACGTATTTTTCTTATATTCGCAAAGAGTAATGCAAATACTGCACAATTTCATTCAACACTATAACCAACCATAACCTGAATTGGAGAAATAACGTCTCACTCAACAACTGTTCGACTGACATTGGGTAAAAAGCTCACTCAATATCATGTGCCTTACTGTGGAAAAAACTTCCTCATAGAACAAAATGACTTAATTTAAGACCAAAATAACAAATCAATTTGAGTCTACAATAATTGAATGACAAAGTACGAATTTCTTTTGTTCATTACACTACATTGGAATACATCTGGGTGTCGATAAAGTCTTCTTAGCATTTTAAAGTAAGTATATTATATTATATAATATACTAATTACATTGTATAAATATTAGTATTATATACCATAGTGTATTTTATTTGAGACTCTATTGACATGCTAGTTGTAACGTAGGAGTTCTAAAAATGTTCCAAATATTAACTTTATGGTCTAGAGTAAAGAATTATTGAAATAATACCATTTTACTTGCAACGTAATTTCTCATTCCGTAACTTTTTGAGCTCGTATGTGAATGCATTCTAATATGAGTGTTTCCAACAATCCATTGTCACCGGTATAATTTTTACCTCAAACGGTAATCTAGATTACACAACAAAGGGAATACATATTCCCAACCATTCTCTAAATCATCTTCTTCGATTGTTGACACTTGGGTATTACGATAACCATGAGTATCAATTATGGGGTGTAATGTTAATATATTTTTCTAAAAATAACATTTTTTGTTCCTCATTCATTGACAATAAACTTTTTTTCTTCCTTTTTTTCAAAGATTATGTTTCGTAAAATCATTAATCTTGAATCAGTATCATTCATTGCATTTCGTTAAAAAGATGCCTACTATATCAGTGTCATGGATTCTGTTTCGTGAATAACATGACAACCATATCAATATCATAGATTATCATCATTTACAATCTCTAAGGGTTTCCACGTGAGCTCCAATGGTGTTGACGGATGGACCAGAGCCACTCCTGCCTCAGCTGCTCGGTGGTGCGTGGAGACGGTCAGCTGCACGGCGCTGCAGCACTGCTCAGCTGTGTCTCAGCTATCTCCCTCACCCTTGAAAGGTTTTCATAGGGTCGCATGTACGAATAAGTTACGTTTCTAGAGGCCTTTGTTTCACCACATTTGTATCTGTTAATTATACACCTAGATTATAATGAATAGAATTCATATTGTCACAAAGAACATCAGTTTCTTATATTCCGAGCGTGATAACATCAGATCCATGGAATCTGACGTAGTTTACTCTTGACCTCTGACTGATTCAGCAAATAAGATGTAAATATTAAATTGAAATGTGTTCAACCTTGAACTTACGTTCAAAACTTGATCTTCTGTTAATAATGATCGGTAATATTTATAGTTTTGTTTGTTCAGTAAATAGTTTCTTCGTTCAGTACGTTCCTATGACTGTGGCACATGAGCTCCCTGATATCTTCACGAAAAACAAGCTCTACCAGCCGAACGTCCAGGGCAGAAGCTATTTTTTAAATAAAAATCTTACCTTACAATCATGGTGACTGGAAATTATAATAATAATAATAATAATAATATTTATTGAAATCAACCTAACACAACGGTGCTATACAATATTGAAACATTTAAATACAGGAACAGTTATAAATACACTATGGTATATAATACTATTATTTATACAATGGAATTAGTATATTATATGATATAATATACTTACTTAAAAATGCTAAGAAGACTTTATCGACACCCAGGTGTATTATTTTTAATAACTAACATAATTTACAACACTGAAAAACAAAGCAAGAAGTACGTGCCCGCTCCCGTTAGCCTCTGGCCAGTCAATGGCTCCACTTCTCAATACTTATGCATCGAACTTATATTCCATGTTAGTGAAATTATTTTAAATATTCAATGTCCCTAACCCAAACTTTATCTCTATACGGCGTGAACTATAGATATCTGTTGGAATAAGTTTCAAAAAATGTATAGCAATTTTTTTCTGATTCACTAATTGTTATGCGTGTGAAAATCACCAATAAACTTTCCAGCCTTCACCTTTATCAACACAAATCTTAGTTTCTCTTCTACTACCAAAAATTTAGGCATGTGTCTTGACCGGATCATTCCAGTTTTAATTAATTTTCTTGATACGTGCTTCACACTAGAATTCATAAAATTCAGTAACAGTTTAACCAAGCATGCTCCACATTTTTTGCTTCCTTTTTAGGCCAATTCTACCTCTCCCATGAATCAACGTGGTGAAAGATTTGAGCTGTAATTGAGGGAAAAATATTTTAAGAGAACAATCCATTGCACCCATGTCCCATTTCATCTTTGAACTTGAATTTCAGCTTTGGAACGCGCATTTGAGAGCCTCGGCTCAGGTAACTTATTTTGTTACCAGTTTATTCGGCATTTTTTCATATCTTAACAGGTGTTGAATGACTTAAGTTTGGCCTTAGCGTTCCACACCTGGGCATAAGAACATACTGAACTGTTTGTTTCGATACAATGAGTCACACCATTTTCAAGATTCCCAATGCATTCTTTGCAAGCAACCACAATTTCACATTTCATCATTCCCATATTTCTTGAAACTGAATTTTCGTATCACGTAATGCAATGACTACTTCCGAACAGACGGACAGATTTAAAATTTTAGTACGACGTGGTTATTAAGGGGATTATCATAATGATCGACCACTGGTCACTGACCTTATTTTCATGAATACCTAATGTAAACTAAATGAGGGCACGAGCTATTTAATGTCCGTTATTTTCTAAAATTATTTCTGAAAATAACTCCAATTTGAGTCGCATATTGAACTTCAATTTAAGCCGGCGCACTTAACGTGATAAATTTTATAATTTTACTGCCTTGAGTGCTCAATGGACTGGCGTGGCTATTTTGGACTCGAAAACTTTACCTTCCAATCTTCACGTAAAATCATCTAATCACTTTACGGAATTCTTAAATTCTTTCGAACATCTAGCGGATTGAACAGCGACAGTTAGCTCGTTGTTGCGATCCATTAATCAGGAAAAGTGTTTCATTTTGTTGGGGGACAAAGGTGTGATTTTGTGAACACTTTAGTATCTCGTTCAACAATAATTCGGTGTATGTGAACTTGCTGTGCGTACGCTTACATATGGATAATTCTTGATATGATTTACATTGCGCTCTTCGTGATGGGCTAAGAATTCCAAATGCGCCCGTCATTCTTCACATTAACAACTTACTACAAGACGATGCGCGATGAATGAGTGATCAAGGGAAAAATAAGGATTATATGGCAGTAGATAGATATTTTCAATCGCGATTCATATTTAAAAATTTTTTATTTAAAAATAAATCATATGTAGAGATTAACTACGGGAAAAATCATTCGTCTATAAATAAATGAACTAACATTTCTACATTCATGTAAAGGAATAAATAGACAATTTCATAAAAAATAATCGAAACCATCATACTTGATATCGTAAAAGCTGACACTGTGGAGTGGCAACATATTGCGCAAGAATCCTGCAATTATCATGTTCGGTTCATTTCTCTGTCTCACATATTTCTTGATTTCAGGTTTTAGAGCAGCATTCCATCACAAGTATCCTAACGTTCTCGCCCTTAAGGTCAATATTCAGTGATCACATATGTAGCAGTTACACCTATGATAATTAGTATGAAGGTGACGATAGAAATAATGAAAACATGAGAGAACATCTTACGCCCTACGCAATTTCCGCCTCTCTCACATCGGGCACACACGTCAGCGTTGCGACGTTCGCTCGAGCGTCACAGACGTACTGTGGAGTACAGGGACGTGCGACGCAGCGGTCTGGCCTAAGTACCTAAGGCATTTGAGTACTTTCCATAAACTCTGAGTATTTCTGAGTCTGCCTGGAGCGTGAAGCAGTTGTAGGAGAACACGATACACTCTGTGTATTAGGATGTCGTTTTTTTTTAATTCAGATGGTGATGGTCAATGTGTGTTTATGTTGGTCCAATTGATTAGGCGACGGAAGTCACATCAGAAGAACGCGAACTGAAAATCGCGTGCGGAAGTTGGGTCATCCACTTGGTGGGTAGTAATTAGTAATTTATCCTGCGGTTAAAAAGGCCAAAGTTAAATAGATTCTGAAAATAAAAATGATAGTCCGAGAAGCTAGCCAGTGAAGTTTCAAAGCTGGTGGAGAAATTTTACAATTGCTTAGATTTTATTCCAATATTGACAAACAAGCGTACTGTAGGATCGTTTTTTAGATTTAAAGACCGTCTACTTACCGAACTGTGCTCTCGCATAATCTACAAGTATTGTTGCCCGCTGTGCGGGTAGTTTTAGAACTAGATTTTTCGAGCACGTTGGTAGGAGCTCCAGAACGGGTAGAGTTGTAGCTAAGCCATCTTTTTCAGCTATTAAGGATCACGCAGAGCAGTGTAGTGTAATAGTAAGCAAATCTAATTTTTCAATTTCAAGTTTCTGTGCAAATAAAACGACCTACATATACTAGAATCTCATTATATTAAAGAATTGAAACCAGCTCTAAATTCAATGTTGCCAACATTCCAGTTAGCAATAGCCGGATTTTCAAAAATTAATTGCAATATAATCTCTCCATTCCCTTTTCATGTACTATTTTAAGTTGTATTATTTTTATCTTTTAGCCATGTCATATTTTCTGTTTCCCAATTCGCTTTTACAGGTGTTGATAATGGCTTGAGCTTAAGCCGCAACGTTCACGTATTAAAATGATTTTTAAATAAGCTATCTTTGCAAACATTTTCATTTTGAAACTGGCAAGAGTGCTCCAACCTAACTGATTCTGAAAATTATTTCATCGCTTGACGTAATAGGTCTTTTAACTTATATGAAAACATTAGGCATCTCAAGTGCGAGTTCAAAATGCAAAAATAGCTGTACCTCACCAGCTAAAAGAGGGCGTCAGAGTGCTCCTAATGCCGGGGCCACACTAGGCTAACATTCGTTCGTCAAATGAACTCCGTACGCCAAATGAATTCTGGAAGGCCCATTCGCTCATCATTTAATGAATGGATGTTCATCATATCGTGAAAGGTCGTCGGAGGTTTTCTGTCACCAAATGAATTAGAAGAATAAAGATGGCGGACAGTGTTGAAAAGTTTCGCGGCAGTAATGTTGACTTTATATTATGATTGTGGCGATATATGACATGAGATATACTTATAATGTGGTTGTGAGATGTTTTTATGGTGGTATCCTAGTGCAAAGTAATGAAATTAGGTGCTAGGTCTTGCAGTTCAGTGAAAAAGCAAGTGGCCTCCCATCAAACAAACTAAACATTAATTTAGAATAATGTTGACTCATTTGACGGAAATGATTATGCGATACTAAAAAAACTGTTGGGTTTTTAATTTCTTAGCATAGCTTATGAATACTGTTAACAGAAAGATGTGTTAAAAACTTGTATTGCCTGCATTTTTATTGCAGTTCTTTTCAGTTTACTAGAATATTTTTATTTTCTTTTACTTTCGAAAGCTTCAATACAATTGAATAGAAGTACATTCGAATTTTTAATATACGATCAAGTTTGCTGTAAAAGTATTCTATTTATATAGCTATTGTTTTGTAAAAGAAAAGTTAGCCCTCTAATTTTAATGATTTTTAAGTTGCATATCTTAAACCATAAGTTAGTTATAGATAATAACTTCCATCAATTATGTGGAACGCTGAAAACCAATCTCGACTAATAGACATTGTATCTAAATACCCATATTTTTGGGGCCACAGAGCACCATTATACTCAAAGCGGTACCATCGAGCAATTCTTCTTCAAAAAAATTACCAAAGAATCCATTGAGAGCTTCCCTAATCTTGACGGGGAGATAACACCCTTAGGTAAGTTTGATGATGTGCAGAATGTCTCAAAGGTTCATTTTCTATTTTGTGCAGGCATTAAATTTGGTGAAATTATGGAAATATTGTGAATGAGCACTTACTAAATTCAAAAAAGAAAGTGGTCATTTTAGGAGTGCAGTGTATGAAGTTTCAAATGACATTTGATTCAGGTTAATTTGACTGCTGTTAGCAACTTTAAAAAATGCAACTATATTTTTTCAAAATTATTTACTCACTTAATGTCAAATTTTAAGAATGAACAATGGCTCAGGACTGAGAGGGGATAAAACTATTAGAGAAGTACCATAATTGCAAATACTTGAGCTAGCCAAAAAAAAATTCTAAGTATTTTCAATTCATGTTGCACCTTTAATTTAAATGGAAATTACAACTAATAATGACTTGATCATGCTTTTAGAAATCTACCGTATTTTGTGGAGAACATTAGTCATATTTTTCTCCAGGATTGGTGCACAATCTTATAATTGAGCAAATAGTGTTGGATAATTTTTTTTTACCATTTACATTCCTTACTATGAGGATGAGCATGTCAACGTTGAACACAGCATAAATGAAAAGTAGGGAAAATATTACCAACCAGTGTTGATAGGCAAACATTAGTGAAAAAGTTATAAACTTAGAAAATGTTCATTATGGTATTGTTGTTCTGAGGAGTACAGCAAATAGTATGAATGTTTGTGGTTGCATATTCTAACTATTACACGACCGGTTATTTATCTCATGTTATATTCTTAAATTTTACTCTTAATTTTGAACAATAGTATTTGTTATTTTATGTAATGAATTGTAAATAATTTATTTGCAATGTGTTGATCATCTTTTATGGAATAGGTTGACTCTATGTTGCTGTACTCATGAATTTGTTCATTTTTGCAAATGTGAAATTAGTGCAGATGTTTTGTCAATCTGCCTTACATTTGACTCTGGGTACTCAGTTTTTTGCTTGTGTTAAAAGTATATGGCAGAAAAGTTACGGATCTGAAAATGGATGAAATTCCATGCAAGCTAATTTGAATTTAGGCAAGAAGCTTGTGAAAAAGTGTACATTTTTACTCATAGTTTTGGAAGTGAAGTAAGCATAACCTCATGGTGTTTTTTTTCTGAACCAAGAGAACACTTTGCTCCCGCAGGGAGATTTCTAATTTGGATCATACAGTTAAGGTTTTATGAAAATTATTTTTATTACAGACAGGTGAATCTTTGTTGTCATGTGTGACCCTCATGCAACAGTCTGTTGGCAGTTCAATTCCAGGAAAGTAAATGTAAGGTTAGGTTTTTATTGTTCCTCTTCTTGAGTTTTTAAAGAAATTCATGGAAAAACTTTTCTTTCATTAGCTATCATTTTCTGTGTTGAATGACAAATCATAGATTTTAAGTACGCGTATTATAAATACGGGTGTAGTGTGACGGAGGCATTTTTCACTTAACCACTATACGGAGAGCGCCAGCAGAAGAAGTAGTCAGATTGCAGCGGCTGCCAAGGTTAAGCCGATGCAAGCAGTAGAGAGTCTGAGAGAGAGAGAGCGAGACAGCGTGCAGATCTAAGTTTGTACCGCACAGGTAGAGGACAAGTGCGTGGATTGCCGTACCGAAACGCTCTGCTCGTACGCCGTGTTTGTATGTAACACGCGCGGTTGCCAGTGTCTTGGCAGTACTGTCAGCGGTTGCTCCTGAGGGTTGCCTCTGTCTCCGTGAATTTGCTGTGGTCCCGTGTGCTCGAGTTACCTGAGTGATCAGGCGTTTTTGTGTCTCAATTCGTCAACCATTTAGAGCTGATCAACACCATAGGTCCGGTCACGTTCCGTTCTCGATCCAGTCGCGGTCCGGTCTAATATTGTTCAATGCATTTCAGTGCAAGCATTCACACTGGCAGTGCCGGTGAGGTCTGGTTCCAGTCATGCTCCTGGTCACGATACAGTCAAAAGATATTTTGACCGCGGCAAGAACGGAGCGAGACCTGACCGGCACTGCCAGTGTGAACTAACAACGAGGTCCCGTCCAGTCTGTTGCCTAACCAGCAGGATAATTATGATTTGTCTGCATTATAGAAAATAGTTCAGAAAAAAAGGATACATTTTTTATGTTTTGTGTATTTATTTTATTTTTTTAGAGGCCTTTTTAGTAGTTCAATTATTAAGGCACTTCGGCAAGGATAGAATGAGTTAAGTTAGAATTGTTATGTAAGAATTTGTCAGATAATGTTGACCGAATTTTTTCACGGATCCACCTAGCTTAACGATGACATTGGTTAAAGTTAGGTTAGGAGAGGATGGGTTAGGTTAGGATTGGTTTATATATGTTATGTTAGGATTGGTTACGTTATGTTACGTTGGGATAGATTTGCTTAGCATAGGTTATGACAAGATAGGTTAGGTTAAAATATGTTATCTTAAAATTTGTTAAGTAATGTTGACCGAATTTTTTCATGGGTACACCTTGCTTATTATTACATTGTCCGTGGAATTTCCACGGGTCCTGCTAGTCTTAATTTATCTCTGAATAGCTAGGAAACATTTGAGTCACGCTTTTTTTTGGACAGTCAATCTTTCTCTTGTAGTGATTGCTTCTCTGTTTGGTTTTTTTATTTTCCAGGTCATCTTCAGTTTTTGATAAAAAAATGTCATGTTCCAATGTTCATTCGAAAATATTCAAAAAATTTAGTCTCATCATCAATAAGATGAGGATATAACATGAGGACCTCATCTCCTTTACTCTTTCTATCTTAGCGTAGGATGAACTCACAATCTCTTCCTTCTTTGCTTTATTTCTTTCTCATCATCACGTGCAATTGCTATGACTGCCAAATCGGATGAAGAAAAGTCGCACATGCTTCGCCACTGGTGATACCGATGGGACAGCAGCGAGAACGGTCCGTGACCAGACCGAACATGAGAATGCCCAGGGCTGGGAACGAACCGTGACTGGAGCGAGAACGGAACGTGACCGGACCTATGGTGTGAATCAGCCCTTAAAGTGCAGATTTTACCTGTTTCCCCCTTCAAACAATTTTTAACTGTTTCTAATAAACGTGAGCTTTTAAACCCATTTGAGAGTACTAAGACCCAGGTAGCAAAAAATTATTTGGCCAATATTGGGTTGATAAATTATTTATTGACCTGATATTGGAATCGTGGATTACAATAATAGGCTATTAACAAAACAATATCTTTAATATCAAAACAATATAATAGATATATTTATTTATGATTTGAACTAGTTATTAGGACAGTGTAGCAAATAGTTTTATTTCTATAAGTAAACTAACAGTGTATATATATGTACGATATTCATATAATTGGAAACTATCTCATAATAATTAAAAATCTCACAATTTAATAAAATTTGTTAAAATATAAAGATCATTGCCCAAACATTGGGTTGATATCGTACGCCAATTATACGGAGTAATTTGTATAAAATGTAACAATTAAGTTAATGAATGGTTATTTCAGACATTAATGAGTGCACATATATTTGACAGATATCAAGAAATGTGAAAACGTTACAATAATATGTATATTCAGAATTACTGTGATCACAGGTTAACAGTACTTGTTTTTTCAGTCGTCCAATGAGTTTCGAAGGTCAAGTTTTTTTCAAAAAATTATGCTATAATCGTTTGTCATATGTTACTATAGCAATAAATGTCTATATTTTGAACAAGTACGCGTACTTGACACAAAAGAACTCGAATCGAAATGGGTAAAAGCACTTTTCAGCTATTTCATGCTCGATATAACCCGTTTGAAACGAGTAATGATCGACTGCCTGTTCGTTGAACGGCCGCGCGACGAACGTAACTTATGTAACTATATTTTCGTAAAGAAAACATTCCCTGCGCTTCAAATTTAATCGAACTACGCGTAGAAAACGGTTTTCATTCTCCCATCAATCACATATAGAGTAGGCCAAATTTGTGGTACAACACATTGTAATTCAGTTGTTCATGAATTAATGGTCTATAAAAATCTACATTCAGCATTCGTCATATTCGAGTTACTGTGCAGTGAAGGGCATGAATAATAGGCGTGACAAACTGTCAAGGAATGGAAAGACGTAGGGATTAAAATGTTTTCGGGTTAGACTTTTTTGCTAAATTTATGTCGCCCCGTGTTGTGCTTCAGCTTGTTTTTTTCCATCTGTCTTCATTACTGTTGTCTTGCGTTTAAAGACAACGCGTGCTGAACGCACACCTTTTCTTATTTAGTCAGGGAGAGCAAGGAATTCATTCATAGCTTCAGCAATTAACGCTCGAGGCGGAGGTGCGTTTTATGATATGATACTTATGAGCTTTATTTATCCGTTATAGCCCTGACAATATTTTCATTATTTCGTATTTTAGTGTGTATCACTTTGGTTTTGATTTGTTCTTCTTCTTTAATGACAGCAGTTCACTTCGATATTTTCTTTTTTTACATTACAAATTGTCTTCGTACTAGAATTATGTTATCTTAATGGACTACATAGCTTTCTATGTTATAAAAATTATTTTTATTTATCATTTGGGACTTAGAACCACACACCGATCATATCGTGTCATTTCACTTCAATCCGTTCGTTCATTTGAGTGAGTCCAACAGATTTCATTCATTTAGTTCACTTCGTGACGCTTGGCATGTCTTTTTCACTATATTTCCTCACATTATTTGGTATTATATTTTTTTAATTTGAATAATTAGTTACGGATTGTTTGTTCCATGCATAGGTGGATTATTTTTTAATGATTTCATTAGTGGTTTGCAGGTTTCCTTCTTTTTCGCATTGTTTTTTTACCTTTTAATTTTTTTATTCAAATGGACGAAGTTTTTATTTTAGGTTCTGATTTGATTTTAGGTTATGAGAAGGACGTCTTCAATAACATTTAATTTTTAGAACAATTTTAAAACTGAATTTTACATTATATTTTTCTCGAGTTTTTCGCATATCTCGCTGATTGTTTCGATTTTTTGCAATTGACTTAATATTTATAACTTTTTCAACTACTTTTTTCTTCATCTATTATTTTCAGTACTCTGCTTCATTTATACTGCTTCGTTATTTCATATTCTCGTTCTATTGTATCTACAGTCGAGTGCTGCTCTTTTTAAATGAAATATATTTTTTTAATGTGCAGTTTTGTTTTCACAATCCTAATTTAATACAGTGTGAGCAAGCGCTCAGTTGATATCTTTATATAATTTGTAAATTGATATAATTTGTTGCACGTCTCTTTTCATTTCTTCTACATAACAACGACTTGTTTCGGTCTGGTGCTACCTAAACATGACTAGTAGTCTAAGCAGAGAGGTTACATTTACCGGTCGATTCATAATTTTACTTCTTTTATCTCGGTCGCAACACCATGGCATTCCCTCAATGCTCATGTAAGACGGGAAATATGAGTTTGTTTATTTGTTAACGTAGAAGCAGCAATGAGCAGTTGACAACAATGATGCGACAACCCGATGCAATGCCCTAAATAATAAACAGTAACAGGTATGAACACAAAATTCGCTTCATTGGTTGAATGGCCAAAACTAAAGAAGCACCTCGTTGGAAGAAGTTATCACTTGAATCAGAATTGCGTCAGAATGTTAGAAGACTTTGTAGCCAATGGCATATAGAATTATGGTTACTCTCTGCCCATCGAATCATCGAATTATTATTTGCTTCGTTGTTTTAGTGAATTTTGAATGTTCGATACAAATAAAATATAATGCCAAACGCTGCGATACAGGGGAATGTTCGAAACTCTTCTGAATTGTTTTTTAATTGGCTGATGCATTTAAAGTCAGAATGAAACATATTAAATATATTCAGAAATGTTTAAAAATTAATGAGCAGCATACTGCTCATTAGATGTTGGTTATGAGAAGGAGGTTAGTCATTGAACAACCGTCACTGAAATTGTCTGAGTCATTCTCATTTAATTTCTTGATTTACTTTCTTTTAGAAGACAACGCAGAGGCGAGAGAACTACCTCACATCATGGAGCACTGCAGTGCTGCTGTGGAAGAAATTTCCAAGTATCAAAACGCTTCAGCGTCGCCGCTACCTGGAACTTCGTGCTCCCTCATTCCATCAAGAGTTCTCCGTGAAATAGGTATGCCTTTATACGAATATTTTTGCATTGCATGGGAACGATGTGATTCACGTTGTTCATACTTTGAAAAAGTTTTGGAGGTGTTGAGTGAGAAGATATTTTGGATCTTGCGTTCTGCAGAGTAAATAAGCTCATGTTGAAAATTTTGAACGGAGTTTGGTGAAAAATATAACATTACTTGAAAAATTGCAATTGCCTGAAGTGATAGTGTGAATACCTTGGGCTCTCAGAACGGCACAAAATATACTTATAATAAAAGAACACAGGCCGCGTAGGATTGTCTCAGAGCTGTAAAATTCTTCCTCTGAAGCAGTTGCACAAAGTTTTCTTCATCAATCACCACATTGACTCAATGATATATTTAGGCATGGTGACTGTAGAGACCATGGGAGATGTGACAGTCCTAGCGCTGGTTTATGAGTCCGGGGTGATTTGAATAGGTTCAATACGGGCTCAGTCATTCAAACAGGGCATTAGTCGCTGTAGTTCAAAAGTCTACAGCATGAGATGATGACGTATTCCTTCGCAGTAATACGTCAACGCAAGTTTTAAATGAGTCAGACAGAATACCAGGATATGGCTGCCCAAACCCTCACTTTACGACAGACATCATATAAACGATAAGCTCCTGAAATTTTAAATTTATTGCCTTTACTTTATATCCCGAAATCTTCGCAGCTTAACTTTACTTGTGGAATCAGCTATTAACGTTTCGACGCTTAAAAAAAATGGCATATATGTTAGCTTTGAGTGCGTGTTTTAATTTGTTCATTTGAGCAAATCTGTCCAAATTTTCATTCATACCGCCGCAGTAAATCGCAAGATCATAGTACATTCCTTCGTGAATCTTGCATGAAACCTCTTTGTGTTTTTCCCTCACTTTCCTCGTGTTTTCTCAGCTTGACCCTTCAGGAAGATACATGCATTAAGACGCTACAAAGAAAGAAAAAAAGAAAGTTTATTTTCTATACAGATGATACTAAATTCATCTTTGGTTTTTAAAATATCTTAAAGTAAGGGTTCTTATATGCTACACATACATGAGTATCGTAATACGCATGTCACTAGTTGAAATAAAATGACTGAGGGCGATGTATTCTTAATGTTACTTAATCTATATTTGATTATATACGTAACTACAATAATGAAAGGGATCACAATTTCAGTAACGGCGCATTGTTGAAAACACTCGATTTAGTGCACAGTTACATTAAAAAACGAGCTCAGAGACTTGCGATATGAGGAATTTGTTGGAAGTAAAAGCGGTGGATTAAAGTAATGCTGCGTCTAAGGCAGCAAGGTTGACAAGGGAGAACGTACGGGCCGGAGCTGATGGATAGGGAACCCTTTTTTGTTGAAATTATGCGTTCGCTTTCAAAAAGGACTTTTTTCTGTTTAATGCTTCCCGTTCATTCAGCACCTACTAAATTCTTCTCAAGCTTTTATCTCTGAAGTTTCAACTTGACTTGTTTTCTATTCTCAGGTAGACTTGTGTAGGAGCACACCTGTGCATGTGTTTCTTGTGTTTGTGTGCATACTTGAGAATTTTAGTTGCCTTTAGCGCTACAAAGCCTTTATCGCTTTTAACACTGATTTTAGAACAACTTAAGGGAGTTTTTATTCATGATCTCCAGCCACATGTTTTTTTATGGCTTTAAACGATCCGTCGACATACGAGTACAAGGGAATTTGTTTCCCTGGTGATACACTACGGTCACAGTCGCTGATAAAGCCTATGCCCTAAATTTACATATATTTTTAATATCACTTTGCCCAATTCTCTAATTTGTTACTTATTTCTCCTTAACTGTACTCCTCACCATTCAAATTTATTTTCAATAATAGAAGTCAATTTATTCAGATGATAACGCAGCGGGCGAAATACTACCCAATACGGCAGAACTTCCTACGGATTATGAATATTTAGCCAGCGCTCCAACGGCACCTACCGCAGTACCGGTTGAGAGATTGGACGTCTCCCCAACTCCATCTGGAACGTTATGTGAAATCGGTATGATAATTTTTTAAATCTATATTAGTACTTAAAGCGCGATTCTTAGGGAATCTTATTCTCAAAATAAAAAAATAACCAGCGTTATAGAGAACATTTATCATAGCAAACATTTCGGAATAAAAATTATTCCATCATCAGTGCTGGAAGAAATAAAAAGTAAGGTGTGAATAGAAATACCATATATATATTGATATATACATATAAATATGTATATCTGTTATATACATATATATATATATATATATATATATATATATATAAATGTATAGGTGTATGAGTGTGTTGTTTATGTATAGTTGTGTACGCCTGTATGTACTGTGCATATTACCTATACGCTCATGTGTGGTATTTTAGTCGTTAGAAAAAGTTTTCATTTTTTTGCGTTTTTGCTTGGTATTTCCATTCAGATCGTTTCCGTCTTATTCATGACTGAAAATTACTTTTTATTTCATCCAACACTGATGATGGAATAATTTTTATTCCGAAACGTTTGCTATAATAAATGTTCTCCATAACGTTGGTTCTTGTTTTTATTTTTGTAAATCGGTCTCATTAAATTTGTTTCTCATTTGTAATAGCTTCATCGAAATCGACGCTCATTTAGTAAATTCTATTCTTTAAAGTGCATTTGAAATATAAAACTAGGTTACATTTTCAGCTACTTCAACAATAAAAATTTGTTTGGTTTTGGTTGCATTTAGCTAGGTTTTGTACACTATTATTCCTTAATGGTTCTTCAAACTATTTCAGTTATCTCTTAATAATTTTTTTTGCTAATGTCGATCAAGTCGTAATGGTGAGCTTACTAATGGTGCTGATGATTGGTGCACATGATTCTATATATATAGAAGTCGTTTGGTGAACTTTTGAGGATTTTGATGCTCTGTGTTTACACAGATTCGATTCATGGGTCATTTCTGAAAGTTTTCGGTTGTATTATTTGTTAGAGACGACAACTTCCTAAATTTCTCGAAAGTTTATCCATTTTGAGATTAATGCTTCAAGATAACAAAACATTTTCTGCGCACGCATCGGTCGAATTTCATGACTCAACGTCTGATTCCTACGATGTCACGGAAAAGTTGAGCGGTACTACTAGAACCGGTAGCTAAAAGCGAATGAATGTATGTGCCAAGGACAACTGCGTTTAGTCGGTTGCCAACACTCTAAAAAACGTATAACTAATTTCTGTCATTGATAAACACGGAGAATTTTACCAGTACGTCCTCACGTACTTGTAGAACAGGTGGCGTGTTTTGAGCGGATAGGGTGAGGCGATTATCACTGCTCTTAAGTTGGAAAATTTCTATCGCCATTTTATATTTTACATTAATAACGGTGTAGATGTTCTTTATTACCAATTATTTGGAGATTTAAGTCTTTATATCCACATTAAATGGTTGTAGCTTTTGATTTATCTCTGCAGTTTCAACCTTTTCTGCGTCACCCTAGTTTCACCCCTGTAGTTTCAGTCTAGTGCTAAACAAATTGGTTTTCCGCGGTTAGTCGAAAGATCACATTCTCACTGTCATGAACGAAAAAAGTAGTTAGGAAAATATTGAAGGGCATGTTTTGAGCATTGACTGATCATCGAAATCGTACGAAAGAAACGATAAAAAACTGCACTCATACTTCTATATATTAATGATATTAGCGATAGGTCGTGAGTTCTTTTGGTGCAAAAAATTTGCAAATGAAAGATGTGCGCAAATGCAGACTACCTTCATGTTAAATTACTTTTCGTTTTGATGCGCGCTGTTCTCGTTGTTGAGTACGCAAATTGTGTGGGGTTATCTGTAAACTCTCTGGATGTGGTTATTAGGTCGAGTTACGAATTGAACACCAAATGAGCTTTGCCATTCAAACGCACTGTTTGTCTCCATTTACTCTCGCTTCAACAGTAGGAAATGGTTCTGAGAATAAGCGTATGTTTTATAAGTAGAAGTGATGTGTGGTAAAAAATGTAGAAATGAGCAGCTACTGTGAGAACATGATTTTTTTCAGTTCAGATACCTTGTTGTGGTGGTTAAAAAGTTGTTTAACTTTCAGTTTTTTCTAAACATTCGATCTAACTTGCGAGTCCCCAAGTCCTACCGTGCATCAACACAGCTGCAGTAAACTAATATTGAGCTGAGACTTGTAAATGAAGTTTTTTGAGGAAAAATTGACATGATGCGTGCCGTGCGGTAAAAACACACTTGCCTTTACCTGCACTTAATCACGCATAGGATGAGTCTTTAGTGTAAATTTCGACTGTCACTTTGTTGCCTATTTAATTAGAAACCATTCTAACATATTTAATGTTATTTGTTACTTTCAGTCAAACACCCATCACGAAAATGATCTTAGTAATTAATAACGCAGTACATTCGACTCCGAATAGACTTTCTTTTCATGTGTGATGTGTGTCATGAAATTTTCCCCCCAAAAATATGTTCCTCTTCTCTGGTAACATTACATGAATCAATCTTTCTGACTTTCAGGTCATCAGAACAAGATATCTGCAGAGATCTCGAGGGCCGAATCAGCGGTCACAGAGACGTCTGGAGCAACAACTCCAACGCTATTGACTACTCTGAATAGAGAAAAAAGCCCTAATCCGGTTGTGAATGGCCAAATGGGTCCGAGTGTGAAAGTTCTACAGATTCCACCTGAACCTCTAGAACGACCAAGTTTGTCTAGAAAACTGGCGAGAAATTCCGGGCGTTGTTATTTTAGTAGGACAGGAAAATTTGTTGAAGAGAAAAAATTTCAGTACTTTCGTTGCAACTGCCGCTACAACTGCGGTGACTTATCGGAAGATAAACGAAAAGAAATATTTGAAAGATTTTGGGCTTCTAATAATTGGCAAGCTCAGTCGAATTTCATTGCAAGTACAGTTACTGAAAATCCACCTAAGAGGGTTTACAGAATTTCTAAAAAATCAAAATCTCGATCATTCTTCTTCGATGAAATGAGAGTGTGCAAAGAAGTGTACCCCCTCAAAACTTTGGCCATTTCGAAAATGCGAGTCGAATATTGTTTAAACAAAAAAAGCAAAGAAAAAATTTGCTCCCCTGATAAAAGAGGAAAAATTTGTCATAACAAAACTTCTGAATGCGAAAAGGAACACATAAGAATATTTTTAGATTCCTTTCCAAAATTTACTAGCCATTATTCCGATAGTAGTAAACTTTTTTTTACGAAAAACTAACTAAGCCGATTCTCTACGAGCTTTACGTAGAAAATAAAAAACAGTCTGGCAGAAAAGTCGTCAGTAAACCAATTTTCTACAAAGAATTTTCCAAATACAACATAGGTATTTATGTCCCAAAGAGACACTTGTGCAGTTTGCGATGCAGCTACTATGAAACTAAAATCGGTTGAAATTGAACAAAAAACCGATATTGAATTAGATCTGGAAAGACACCATGGACGGGCTCAAGATGCTAGATCTAAGCTAAATAGTTCTAGAGAGTTAGCAAAAAAAGATAGTTCAGTTCTGTCGTTCACTTTTGATATGCAAAAAACTCAGCCATTACCTCGACTGAACACCTCATCTGCATTTTACAAGCGACAACTTTGGGTCTATAATGCAGGAATTAATACTGGGCATGACAACCGAGGGTATATGGCGATGTGGCTTGAGAGTGAGGGACGGCGAGGGTCGAAAGAAATTTGTTCAAGCATCTCAGCTTTTTTGGATTCCATTGATTGCTCTTCTTTAAAAAACGTTCAAACATTCAGTGATGCCTGCGGGGGACAAAATCGAAATAAAGCTGTGATATGTTTCTTCATGCACATGTGTGACGTTAAAGGTTTCGAGTCTTGGGAGCACACGTTCATGAAAACCGGGCACAGTTTCTTGCCTAATGACGGAGATTTTGCAGTTATCGAAAAGAAAGCGAAAAATAAATTAATTTATTCGAAAGAAGAATGGTATGACTTGGTCTCAAAATCTAAGAACAGTAATTCGTTCAAAGTGATTGACATGAGGAATAAATTTTTCGAGACAGATGCCCTAGTCAATTCACGGCTCTTCAATTCAACAAAAACAACGTCGAGTGAGCAATTTAATTTCCTCAAATTGAAGGCATTCAAGGTCGTTAAAAATTCTCCTACAGTCTTCTACAAAACAACGCAAAGTAACGATGAATTCCAGCTCAACTATCCTACTAAAGAGGGGCATGAAATTGTTCTTGAAAAATCTGTATATTCAGTTTGCATTAGCAAGGAAAAATACAAGGATCTAATGCACTTGCTAAATTTTGCGCCGCCAGTCTATCATGATTTCTATAAAGAACTTCCCCACGTTTGATTCATACATTATTTCGAAGTACAAGTAGTTAGACGTCTTGAGACAAACCGAAAACTAGAGATCCAGTGCTCTCAAAAATTTTGTATGCGTCTTTTGATATTATATTAGAGATACCCGTTATCTGGAAGATATTGTTTATGACTTCAATAGTACATTAATTCAAATTGAAATTTTTGCGCAGAACAAGACCTCTGGTGATATGTAAATAGAATATTCATTACAAACTTACATCATAAGCTACGAGTTTGTTTTAAAGTAAATGATTGACGTATCCTCAAATTTTGATGAAATATATTCATTTGGCGTGGACTTCAGGTGTGTAGTTCCCTATTATTTCTAGGATGTATGGAATAGGTGCTTATAAAATAATTTCAAGCCCCTCAGTGGAATATAACTTGTATCTGTAAGAAGTAGCTGATGACTAGGTAAGCCTTGTTTTTGTTGAAGTACCGTGTTTTCGGTTTGGTTAAGGACCATCTTTTCCGATTCATTACTTTATCAATGTTTTTAACTTGTTAAATTTTCTACCGAATTCTAAATGTCAAGCTGTTGGTGGTCGATTTATACTATGGTGGTCGCACGTATTGTATTAATCGTGGATTCCTCGCTTATGTGTCCACCCTATTAAAAATTATAGGAGTGGCATCGGTGATTCTTGGGAGCGCTTCCAAATATGCATGGTTGTTTCATCCATGCGTCTCCTATGAGGCAACTTCGAAGTGTCCACTTTATAGGCGCGCCTGCGCCTCTGTCCCAACCGGTGGCCACGCATGGCTCAGCATGGAGCACTACCGTCGCGCTCTCAAGTCGCGACCAGTTTCTTCTATTCACCATCGGAGAATCATGAGAGGCCCAGGATGGCCACCTCTTAATTTAATTTTAAAAAAACGGCTGCGCACAGCTGATTTCCTATTAGTTACACTTTCCAACCGTCACACTTCTCAAACCGATCAAGGTAATTAATGGACAACTGGCTATATTAGGTTGAGAAGCGTTAACGGTTGAATGTGCAATAATGGGAAATCAGCTGTACGCAGCCTTGGAAGCGATAACATGCACGGTACAATTTCATTTCAGTAGATTTTTCATCTTTCATTCCTAAAATTAGAAAGGAAAATGAAATGACTTTATAATCGATCCTTTTTATTTCCTGAATAAATATCCTCTGTAACAGGGTGTCTACTGGGTGCTAAAGGTGCTAAAAGGTGCTAAAAAGTGCTCAAACCAGCATGGTACCAAAAAAGGTGCGTTGGATGAAATGAAAAATGCGAAAGCTCCAGGTATGGATGGCTGCACGGTTGAATGTCTAAAGAAAGGAGGAAATGTGGTTTTAGAATGGTTGGTACGATTATTAAATGTATGTTTCGAGGCTAGTAAAGTGCCGGTTGATTGGAGTAGCGCGTGTGTAGTTCCGTTGTACAAGGGGAAAGGTGACAGGTATGAGTGCAGTAATTCTAGGGGTATAAGTCTACTGGGTGTTGTTGGGAAGCTGCATGGAAGAGTTTTAATTGGAAGAGTGAGAGTGTTGATGGATCGTGTGCTTGCTGAAGAACAGTGTGGTTTTTGGTGTGGTAAATGTTGTGTGGATCAAATGTTTGCTGTGAGGCAGGTGAATGAAAAATACTTATTAAAGGGAAAAGATGTATATTGGGCATTTATGGATCTAGAGAAGGCATATGACAGAGTGGATGCTATGGGAAGTGGAGGCGCTATGGGAAGTGGTAAGCTTGTATGGAGTGGGTGGGAGACTGTTGAATGCGATCAAGAGTTTCTACTTTGATAGCAGAGCATGTGTGAGAGTAGAGAATGAGGTGAGTGAATGGTTCTCAGTTGTGACAGGTGTGAGACAGGGATGTATGATGTCACCGTGGTTGTTTATTTTGTTTATGGATGGTGTGGTGAGAGAAGTGAATGCCAGAGGGTTGGGACAGGGTGCGCAGTTGGTGGGACAAAATGGTAGGTATTGGGAAGTGTGTCAGCTGTTGTTTGCTGATGATACAGCGCTTGTGGCTGATTCAGAGGAAAAACTGAGGAGACTGGTTGCAGAGTTTGGTAGAGTATGCAAAAAGCGGAAATTGAGGGTAAATGTGAATAAAAGTAAAATGATAAGATGTTCAAGAGGTGGAGTGTTTAGAACTTTGGATGTGAGGTAGAATGGTGAAGTTTTAGAGGAGTTAGAGCATTTTAGGTACCTCGGGTCGGATGTGACTGTTAAGGATAGTTTGGAAGTAGAAGTGAGGCATCGAGTGAGTGAAGGCTATAGGACATTGGGTGCAATGAGGAAAGTTTTTGAATGCAGGAGTTTGAGTATGAAAGCTAAGAGGGGACTGTATGGTAGCTTGATTGTGCCAGCTTTGTTGTATGGAGCAGAGACCTGGGGGTTGAGAGCAGCTGAGAGGAGGAAGTTGGATGTGTTTGAGATGAAGTGTTTGAGGAGCATGCATGGAGTAACAAGAAGAGATAGGATCAGGAATGAGTTGGTTAGGGGGCAGACGGGTGTTATCAAAAAGTTGAGTAGGCGAGTGGATGAAAGAGTGTTTGGATGGTTTGGGCATGTTGAAAGAATGAAAGTTGAGCGGCTGGTGAAAAAATATATATGTCGGAAGTGAGTGGTCTTCGAGTGCGAGGTAGACCATGGATGAGTTGGATGGATGGGGTGAAACGTGCTTTGTATGAGAGGGGTCTGACTGTGGATGTGGTGAGAGGGATGGCTGTGGACAGAAGTGAGTGGGGGCAGTGCATAAAAAGGTAATTTTATTTTTGACGAGGTACTGGAAGTTGCCCGCGTGTGATGGGGTTGACCTGTCCTGTGCGGGGGGAGGGGCTGCACTCAATGAAACGGTCGGGGTAAACCAGCTATGGCTGTCAGGCCTGACTGTGGAAGGTGGTTGTGCTGGGCTCCTGCTGATCCTGGCAGTTCAGGTGCGGCCAGTGCTGCCTCTCTCGCCTCCTAGTGATTGTGGCCTGCTGTCGGCTACCTTCCCATAGGGAGGATAAGCCCGGTATATGTATTTGTATGTATGTATATATGGTTATCATTGGAGCTTATTGAAGGAAAAGGGTGCTAAAATTTCATCTTCAAAAGTGCTAAAAGGTGCTAAAAAATGCTAAAATGGAGGATGGACATTTTAGTAGACACCTTGTGTAAAGAAACAAACAAGATGAAAAAATATTTTCCTGTTAAGCTTGGTGTTGACACCACTAATTTCTATAACATTCACTTAGATAATATTTATCAACAGGCCTTTCCCCCCCAGAGAAGAGTAACGTGATATAGCCCCTTCATTCTCTCCACGTCATTCACACATTCACACACAATAAGTTCCACATCTTAGCTCCCGTGGGGTGTGGGGGCCTTCCCTGTTTCCCATGCTGCTTCGGTCAGGGCATCACGGTACTCTCGGTGACTTCCACCGCAGCCGAAGCCGCATCATAGTTTACCCCTCCTTCTCCCCTCGCACACCAGCCTAGAGTTGAACCCTCAAGTGCGTGGGAAAATCGATCTGGAGCCGCGTGAAAACAATTCATCCACC
The DNA here is from genome assembly GCA_030386875.1 of Morinoia aosen. Taxonomy (NCBI): domain Eukaryota; kingdom Metazoa; phylum Arthropoda; class Malacostraca; order Amphipoda; family Talitridae; genus Morinoia; species Morinoia aosen. The sequence continues at coordinate 6,492,438 of CM059570.1, forward strand.
CACAATCGCTCTCTGCCACACTCAATCAAGGGCACACATACTAACTATAAGATTCCGCATAGTGACGACTAAATCTTAGTCCCTTTTTGCTACATGAGCCTATCCTAGCTGTCTAAGATACTTGTGAAAATATTCATCTATAAGAAGTGAAAATATTCATCTCATATATCTAGACTCGACTTCACCGAACACCAAACGAGAAGAAAACTGCACACGATACGAATCCTGCGATAGAGCGGTGGTCGACATCACAAACCCTACAGATCTAAAACTTACAAAGAGGTGTAAATAGGGGTGAAATTTAGGCTTTTAATCATCGGACTTCCTTGTCCAATGTGCGCTGGCATGGCTAATCGCATCTCTCTCGAGGCGATGATGGTGTTGCCACCCCGGGTTCTTGGTTGCCCACAGCAGCCGAAGCAGCTGGGACAATCTTCGAAACTGATGCAAGCTCAGTTCGCCGGCGTCCTCTATGACCATCCCAGTCTACGGCCCCTGAAAAAAGAAATGATAAGTTTAGTAAATTATGGCAAAAATGACAAAAGCTAATTAATGCAAAACTAACGCATCTTCAAAGACTCCCAATTGTTCTGCTTAGTTATAGTTACAACGTCTAAAGCACATCTATTACTGCTTAGGCCTTCCTGTCTTCAAGAAAGGTGGTGCAAAGAGAGGATTAATAAAAGAAAGATCTAGTATGGACATATACACGGGAAATCTATGCAAAAGATGTGTTCCACATGGGACATTCATGTGAAATAACACGTGTATGTTGCTGCACAGGACATAACTGCATAAATACAGCATGTCAGAAAAAAAGTTCAAACTAGAAAAAAGCTCAAGAATGTACAGGTGCTGAAGAAAAGGGTAGTATTAAACCAAAAAAGTTGGTCCTTAACTGCCCCAAAAAATTATTCCATTTCAACAAAAAAAGAAAACATCTACCTAACCATCAATTCTGTCCTTCACATTTTTCCTGTAGTAGCATTAATTCTTCTAGATGAAAGAACTGTACCCCCTGAGGGGCATCAAAAGCACATCGAACAGCTTTCTCTTAGCATTTCTCAAACCCCCTGGATCTCATTTCATATCGGCATCATTACTCATTATTCGCCTGATAGCATGTTCAACAACATATTTTTTAACATTCTTCCCACACGCAGCAACGCTTGATACTCTTATCTCACGTTTGTTTTGACCGCGTCAATAAAATCACCGTTTTCAGCACCACAAGAGACCAAATATTTGAAGGCACTAATTTCTTCTGTGCCTCTTCATTCCACATCACATTCATTCCTCCGTTGACATTCCATTCGAATATGTCTAGACTCGACTCGAACTTTAACAAAACTATTAATCTTATATAGACAAATTCGCCAAGAGTGAGCTACTATAGAGCTTCATCTGCAAGTTTATACTATACTGCATAATGTATATCAATTAAGATTCATATCTTACTTGTAACAAATCGGGTTAATTGGGCCAGGATTCAGCCGACGGGATACTCGCTCACATAAAAATGTGCAGATTTGTTCTATTAATGTGAAATTTGTCTCACTAAAATTCACCTGTGAGTCCTTTCCAAATACAATTCAAAAACTTAATTTCTCAACCCAACATATTAGCGTCTTCCTTGGGAGGTTGTTTGTGCAATTCTACGAAATGTAGTCTACTAGGAATGTTAAAACATCCCTGAAGACATCCACCGACAGATACACCAAACCCACCATGAAACTTCAAGATGTTTTTAATACTACTAGCACTTATAATAGCACACATCTGAAATAAAGTTTTGTACATTTACCTTTCAGCGCGTTTCGGATTGCTGCTTTTACAGTGCTTCGTGGCTCTGCACTGAAGGCTGGAATTTCCCTGAGACAGTCTGTAGAAAACGGGTTCATTTTTTAGGAAGAATATATGTACACAGCATAGATAGAGAGATCAAAAAATATTTTCGTTCGAGCTAATCAGAGCAGAGCATTCGGGGATTTCGGGGGAGGATTTCAAAGTTGCAAACCAAACAATGAAATCGAAATTGTTTGATTTAAGGCTTCATAAAAATTGTGAACTTTTAACGTTTGTTTCAAAATCAATGTACACATTTGTCTGAGCCACTTATTACATTTACTTGTGATGAGTATTTTTGGAATTTTAATTGCTGCATAAAACATAAGAAAAGGCAGTCATCAACGGACCATCAAATACATTAAAACATCAAAGGTAGACATTAAAACATCAAAGGAAACGAGTCTACCTTTCTCTGGAGATACTCACGTTCTATTATTTTACATGCTGGTGATTCGTTGAACTTGGTTTTGGACTGCACACGACGAGCGCCCAATCCGGTCATGGAGAAAGTCAGTGCCAGCTGTCTCGACAAGATTATCTTCAGCATAGAAGTAACTGTTCGTGTAAAGTTGACCTCCTTTGCAGCCTTCAGACGAACCACCTGCGTGTAAAAAGCAAAGTAAAATCAATAATGTTTTTGAAATAACTCATTAAATGCACAGGAAGCTTTTTTTTAACGTCCGTGTTAGAAATATATAAATAGAACTTTCAACAAACAATCACTCGTTAAAATTACCCCTTGTGGTAAACACATTTATTGCACATCTACTCGATCTTGCCACGGCTCGGTTGGTAATATTGTATACCTGAAAGTCGAATAATTTTTTTTTCTACAGCGCTCCCGTCGTTAAAGAAAGAGGTGAAATATACAGAAACCGAGATGTTTTGCGGTATGTATGCTATTAGTTATTTAGCACAATGAGTTTTAAAATGATTATTGTGCAAAGTTCTTCGTGAAAGAGCAAAACCCCAGTGGTACAGTCATGTATCCTAATTCGCAGGTAATCTTTCAAATAACTAAATTATTTTAACCAAGAGATTGTATGTACTTACTAGATCCTCCTGCTTCAAAAGATTTTGTAGCTCATCTTCAGTACTTGCAGGCATCCAATTTTGGTAAGAGATTGGCACAGGAACGTTTATTTTGCTGTTGGAGCTCTTGCATCATGCTTTTCAATTCTAGCAAAATGTCTTGAATTCTTCCCAATTTTTTCCCAACAGTATCCTTTTTGTCGGAAGCTCGGCAATTATCTAAACTTCGGAGCGAAAATCTGTAAATTAAAAAAATTGCAGCTTTAGCACACCAGACCTAATTTCTAATTGACTTAGGTCATGTCAACTTCATCAAGAGTATAAAACAGAATAAACATGAACTTGAATCTCAGAAACGGGATATAAACAGGAAAAAACAGGAGCTTAAGTACATACTGACTGATTAACGCATGTTGGGCATGAATTGTCCTTTTGTGAATCCTTTAAAAAAAGGATCCTACTACCTATGCTGGCGGTGATGGAGGCAACTTTTTCTTTATAGTTGATTCGATAAATATCATGCTGCACATAATTAATTTCCTATTCTGTACATAAAATAGTTATTGATTGGGACCATCACAGACTTCCTTTCCTAAACTATCAGATCCTTTTCAAAGACTAAGCCTAGTTCTTTGAATACATATTTACTCACTGGTTGCTTGAGGGAAGGAATTCTTCAGTAGCTACTACTGGAACAGAGCAAGCTGTGGGTTCCATCTCCTCACTTGAGTCTGATTCCCCTGTAACAGTGCATCATTATGAGCGTAAATAGATAAGTTACATCAATTAATTTGAGAATCCCTAGAAAAAAAAAAGGTATTCCGAAAGAGAAACAATTGAGAGGCCATTTAGTATACACACTTACACAGGGAATGTATGAACAAGGTGGGGGAGATCCCAGTTTGGCAACAGGAATTCGTTCCATTAGAAAACGAAAAAAGTCAGAAGGAATTTCAGATTAGAAGAAATTTCAAGATGATGGTCTACAGGTGTTAGAAATTCATGGATGTGATCAAAGCTGTCTTGAGTAGCTAATATATTTTTCTGTCAATAGAAAGTTTTCATAAATAATGTATGCATAGAATACATGCTTCATATTCAGGTAAACCACGTTATAATTGTAACCAAAGACAGTACAATGAGAACAACAGAAATACTCACATTGTACAAGGGAACAAAACAAGTTACGTCTGACTCCAGTGCCAACTTTAGTTCTTGGACTTCTGCGCAGGATTGGGTCTTGAGTTGAACGGTGAACAGCTGGATCAGCTGCTAGACTCCGTCTTTTTCTTTTAATGTCTTCCAATCTGGGAATTTCTTCACCAGATGCATTGGAAGTAGCATCTCCGGAGAGAATTTTTTTCTCAGCACGGTGATAATCATCTGTAAAAATAAATTGGACAATATAGGCTTTGATATTACCAAATTGTTGTTGAGAACCTCAATATAACAAACATACTCCGCAACTACACCGGCACAGGTAGAAATTAAAGCTAACTATAGTATATCAGTTGTTATTTCGAGTGAATAGTATCTCTAATGAATACTTTAATTGACTTGTTCACAGAAACCATTTAAATGACACACCTTCATACTGGCTCCTTCCACAATTTCACTACTGAACATTCTGATCTGCATATCCTCATTCAAAAATCTTTCTGAAAAGAGTTGCCCATGCACTACCAACTACCTATCCATACACACCAGGTTTTTGGCTAATTTTTCCCACCTCGCCCAGCAAAACCACTCATTCAATTCCTCTGACTATATAATTACAGACACTATGTTAATAACATTATAAAACACAGTAAAATGCTGTAAATTAAATCAACTTTTAGCGTCTATTTAATGTCTTACTTGAATGAACAGCAACTCTATCAAAAAAAAAGACGCCCACTTCTTTTTATCAGGAAGTACTTCAGACTCAGCCAGAATAGCCACATTTCCGCTTGTGGGCCAGTACACTTTCTGAAGACCATTGGAATTGAATATCCAGGTTCTTGGCACAATTTGCCAGCTATCGTCTGGAAAAAAATTCCTAAAAATTTTTTATTCATGATAACCTGCAAAGAAAGACAAATTTCAGATAAATACATTTTGAATCCTAAGAATGATTAAGAGTTTGTGTGAGAGTCTTTTTGATATGCATATGAGATGAGTGCAAATATTTTTTGTGCCCCTACCAGCCAGTTGATCAAAAAGGAATACATACCTATTAATTTTTCAGCCACAGTATATGGAAATTGCTAAGTAGGATTTCAACATTTCTTTAGAGCTAATTGTTTCATCGTAAGCTATTTAACCAAATGATTATCTATCTGCAGGTCATCAATTAATGAATGGCTACAGCAAACTAGTTACAAAGGTAAAGAAGAATAGAGCAATGAATATTGAACTGGCTAGAAAATGAAAGCAAAAAAGTAAACAAAAAATAAGTTTACATATGGTCTCAGTAGTAGTCTAATCTAAAAATGCATATTTATTTATGCAATTCATATATGATATGGATTTCTTTTTGATTAGATGCGCCTTGGCTTTTTTTATACAAGCTAGATACAAAATATTTATTGGTCTTTATTTCACAAGAAATTGTACATTGTCATAATCCACCAATGAAGAGGTGACAACTCATAAAGGAATATAAGGAACTTCCCTAACGGGATAAAAAGTAATAGATGAGGGTAAAACTTCACAACATTGAAACAAAAAAGTACATAGACTTGCTACTAATAGCTACTGACGGCAGGCTACTTCCAACAAGCTCTACAATTTTAATGATTCAATTTACTCCTGCATGTCATTAAGCTTGGTGCTTTCTGGATCCATGTCTTTATGTGATTTTTGGCTTTTGAAAAAATGGAATGGGGTGGAATTTTGGGTGAATGGGGAATTACTTTCTTTATTATAGCAGAGGAAAACAGCATACATACATCATAAAAAGTGAATTTTACAACTAGTATCAAATATTCATTTTTTCAAACAGACATTTTCAATGTGAGTACATAATATGGAGACAAGAACATATACCTTAATGCTGCAAGCACAGTGTTAAATTGACAGACATTTTGAAGGAAGGGTCAATTAGTGATATGCAAGAGCACAGCCATGAGATAAACACTAATATTTGTATGGTTTTCAAGAGACATTGAATATTGTAAGTGCACTAGGAATAAAAGTAACATAAATTTAAATGTTTTAGATACTGATTAAAACCTGTCATAAAGCCTAAAATATAGCATACGACACAAAAAAGTACAATAGGCTTTGTAACAAATGCACATTTGTTGAATCATTTTGTAGAAGCAAAAATTTTTGCTCTGCTATCATTGTGATCAGCTGTGGATCAACTTTATGACAATGAAATTGTCCTCTTTTGGAAGTAACATCATTTTGAAATGTACTTCCTCAACAACTACACTTTTTGTAAGGTTAGAGGGCTTTGCCAGGTAAATACCCAATAACTCAGACTTCAGTGGCTCCTCAAAAAGAGAAGACTTCTCCAGAACGGCAATGGTTAGCTTTTTGCCTATTGTCATGATAGTTCCTAAGCAGCCTGTCTTCATCATGATACAGTTATCTCTATCTCCTACATTACCTGATTTTAAGACAGTGCCATCAGGCAAGGTTAATGTATCTTTCGCATTTGAAGATGACTGTTGCTGGTTAATGTGATCATTTTCAGCTGATAGGTGTCGACACAATTGTTCTAGAGGTTTGTTTTTCCCAGATAGTCGCCCCTTTACACAGGAGCCTAGGTAATTTTCAAACTTAAAACAAGACACGGTATCTAAGGATACCCAGCTTGCATAGTCATCAGGTAAATGAATGACTGAATGGACATTGTATGACAAGAAGCTTATGCCATATGTTTTGCTTGCTGTGTGAACAAAATATTTCAGTAGCATTTTCTATATTTGGTTCTTGGTTCTTGCTAAGTAAAATCCTGATCCCTAAGCTAAGGTATAAAAGGTTTTCATAGTATGGTTAAGGGATAATTTCACTAAGAAGAAATACAGCGTAAAGAAGAAATAGTCTCAGTTCAGTAGCTTTCCAGAAGGCCAAGGATTTTAATCCTCCAGTCAATTTTCTTGCAAAGTCCGAAGTAACGTGATTTGAAAAAAGAGTGAGGATTTCATCAATTTTTTCCAGCTCCAGAACACTCAAGTGACACCTTACTTCTCCCTGCTTGCGGTGCTTCCAGCGACCAAGAATTCGTTTTGTTACTCCCAGTAAAACTAGATGCATGTAGTCTAAGGCAAATGAGGTTACAAGACCTACACCAAGCTCTGTAATAATAGATAAGGGACCAGGTTTATGGTGCGAGATATCTAATTTGCACAAAAAATCCTGGTCAGTTCTTAGCTTTGCATCAGTATCTGGAAGAACAACATGCCCACCAGCATATATACCATGTTGCTGACACCTCTCATATGAGTTGTGGGCATTATGATTCACAATTTTTTTTCAAATCAGCCCTAGAGACAGCATCACAAACAAATGCCTTAATTTTTACTCCTACTCTGTGAGTACTAATGATACATCTTTCAGCAACCATTTTTCCAAGTTCATCTACAAATAATCTTAGGAATTCTTTGACATCCGGCATTTTGTTAGAATTAGGACTCTCAGATAAATAAAACCCTACACAAATAATTTTTGGTTTACTAGTGCACAATTGAATCAGTATTGGGTATGCATGATTTTTTCTAGAATCTTCAAAGAGAGGGATTCCGTCTATGTTGACAGTAATATTTAAACATTTTCTTTGTAATTAATGGAATTCAAATATTTGACCACAGATGATTGCCAGTTCATGCGGTGTGCATATCGTCCATGGTACATTTTTTGATGACCACATCAAATCTTCTTTCATTTATTAATGTGCTTCCTGTCAAAATTATTCCACGAAAGTAGCTACTCAGGTGATGTAACAGGATGCTCACATGACTATTGGGAACCGTTGGACAGTCGGCTAACCATTTTCTCAAAGCACTCTCCACTTTGTCTTCGGCCGTAATATTCAGTGGACTGCATTCAGAAAGAGCTGCGATGGACATGTCTCTTCCACTATGTTGTTCTTCAGAATTATCATGTATTAATTGAGTTTCTTCAACCTCTTCAATGCATTCTTGGGTAGAGGATCTTTCCCATGCAGCAGGAATGTTATTTTTTGAATAAATGTTCTTTTCTCTTGCCCTTTCACAGTAACTTCTCCTGCGACGCTTTTGCTGTCGCTTGGACAGCAGAGAATATGGTATTCTGTTCATACTCTGAAAATTGCAATTTAATATTTAAATTTTCTCAATAATAATAATAATTTTACGGAAACGTTTCTACCGGGGTCGCCAGCGTAACGCCAATGTGGACCCCCCCGGCGCTGGCCGGGAAAAACTTAGATATTCTGACTAAGGCAGATAACAGCAAGATACAAGAGACTCACGCATTATGACACGTCGCACTGGACATACAAGAAAAACAATTAGCGAGTAAATTTTGATGATGCACGGTTTGGGTTAGTGAAGGGTCGTACTTTTTAGGAGTTTGAGTAGTAGTAGTAGTAACATGGGTTTGCTAGCGCTTCAGTTACTCAAACTATATTGCACCGAAGGTCACACAATTTAATTCGTATCTGACTCTTCCAGATCTCAAGACCTCATCACAGAGTATGAATTATTGGAAATTCTTTTCTTTAGATGCATTGAAACTTGGTTTTGTTCTTACTATTTTTAATGAATAAATAAATTATATACTTAAATAGTATACTAATATACTAATAGCGATTCCAATAATTTTCTATCAGTCAAAAGTACAATAATTATTTGTCACTTGTGAAACTGGAAAAATAATTGCCAATACTTTTACCGTTACTTACTTGTCTTTTCTGTCATTTGTCTATAATTTCCGTTACAGACCGTTTAGAACTGTATTAAGCCATGACAAACTATAAATACCCATCGATCAACTAGGCTATAGCTTGTTGGAAAATACCAATCTACGGTAGCCTCATCCGACAAACACTAAGAACAGTGGCGTAACTCTGAATAAAGTTATATTAGTATAACGTTTTTATTCCTCCGCCGGCATTTTGTGATTTATCATAAACAAGTTTTTCATTACATAATATAGTTTGACTGGAATAATTTTTCGATTCGATGTGCCCCTATTCCAGATGTTTACAACAATATCAGTAACAAATCGGGGTTCAGGGAAGCTATTCTTACAAGTTTTACGTATCAGAATGATAACACTTTACACGCTTCGGAGTTGAACAAGAAAAGTTGTCAAATACACAAATGTTAAAGTAGTTAACAGTAAATTTCTAAAAAGTAATGCTTCACAAAGACATGCAGACTACTGTCTACACAAATAAAATATTTAACGTCACTGAGTGATTTCATAAGACACTTGAGAAACACTTCAAACAACTTCACTCTCCGTCGTTACGAACACAGATTCGAACCGGTGGCGCAGCCGCGCAGGGCGTTGGCGGAGGTGGGGCACACGGTATGTGGTGTCTCAAGGTCACCGAATGTGAGAATAACTATAAAATGTTTTCCATCCTTAGTAAGAAATATACCCAGCATTGGAATTCAAAGTATCACTAATTGATATTTTTCGATATTTATTTCTCATACTATTCATTATTGGCAAACGCGCAAGAAAAAAATAGCTTATTATACTATCCCGCTAGAGGACGCGCATTATTCCTCGCCAGAATCAATCAAATTAGGCTCAAGTCAAATTGAACGACTTTCGGTCGAAGAACAAACGTGTAATTTTCTCTAGACAAACGTTATTCCAATGTTTCAATTGTGGAACTGCTTCAACGTATTGATTAAAGCTACAGTTAAACACCGTTCGTACAAAGGTTATTTATATTAATACTATGCATAATGCTAAACGATGAAATTTTTTTACCATGTTTGAAATTTTTTATTTTCAAGTGAAATATTGAACTCGAAAATGTCATTTTTCAAGTCCCTACTATCTCATTAATCTCATTATTACAACTACTATCAATTTAGCAATACTAATAGCGATTTCATATTAGAAAACTACGTCTAACCCTTAGAAATATACGTTTATGAATTGTAAACTAGCAAGCTAATTTTACATGGAAACTATATTAGTTTTGCAATTGTAGAATATGTCATAATGAAAATTATATATCTAAGGTAGACGCTCAATTGTAAATGCTCAACTTACCTCACTCTGGAATCTCTGTTGTAGGTTTTATTCTTATACTTTTCATATCTAGTTCGGTGAAGTTCATCCGCTGGTACAAAAGAACTATGAATAATAGAAGCCATGCGACAATAGCACCACATTCAGTGTTCACTTAGATGGCTTAGTTCATTTCATATGTCATTTACACGACATAGGAAAAAGTAACGATATATTCCGCGCTCATCTCATCCTAATTCGTATTATTTGGGTGAAGAAGTTACTGCACTGCCAGATGGACGCATTTTGAGAGGCATTTCTCTCGTGAAAGATGGCAGGCGTCTCACCACGAGGCCATCTGCCCAGTTGGCCTCTGGTAGCATTATGGGGGATCATGCTCGCGTCGCGCTTGACAGTCGCGCCCAAGAAGTCTCAGAAGAGAAGAGGCCTCGGTTCGCTTAACACTCCTTTAATTCACCTCTGTCTCCTTTAATCAACCATGCCACTCCCTTAATTTTTAATAGGGTATACTTGATGGTCCCTTCTCAACTTCTTTCTGAAGATAACTTTTGTGGTGAAAGGGTAAAAATAACATGATAATCATCTGCCTATTAGATGAAAATGTGAAGTGGAAAAGAAAAGGCGGTTGAGATGGCTTGGATTATTGAATGCAGGATTGATTTCTTTTTAGTCTGATGTTTGAACCATGAGAGCTTCGACCTGATTTTGTCCGTTACCGAGACATTTGGGAACCTACATTACTTCTAGTATTAACGATATGATTTGCAATATAGATTACTTATTTTATTTCCTAGATGTTTTTGAAGTGGTAAAACTACTATGTATGAGAAACAGTGCTCCCACGTGGAGAACGTAAAGTCTCAATCTGAAGATAAGGTAGGACTTGTTTTGTCAAAATAGTGTGTTGTTTTGACTTGCTTTATTCGAGACCATCATTTTTTTGTTCACTGGTGTCTTTATATAATCATTAATACTTCCTTCTTGAATATTTATTATGTTTGAACTTCTTTCCTAACCGTTTTGTTATATGCCCACAGATGCTACTTGCACTAGGCTCTACGATTATCATCGAATTGACCCTCAATAGAGATTACCAGTTCTTTTTCACTTACAGTAATTACGTCTTTACCTTTTTTGTGGATGTAGAAACCATCACGAGTAGATTCTTTGGTTATGGATTCGGATCACGTCTTTCAAACAAAATAGCACAACGTGACACAAATTTCCGTTTGCCTATCTATGTGATTCAATGTTTCCAGGGGTCATGAGAAACTGTCGGTTCACTAATAGAGTGTTTTAATTGTTTTCAAAGGCTTAAAATGCAGCGCTTTTTCAAAAGACTCTTGGCTGTTTGGTGTTATGATATACTGCTAAATATTGAGTAACTTTGCGTCATGTCATGCTAGTGTGAGCACTGCGTCACCGAATGTTAATTTGGTATGAATTTTGTGTCGTAACCTTTGTAACCTGTAGTATCATTAACGTGGCGCCTCATCAAAGTTTTGTTTTCTCTAGTATGCCATGTCATAGAAAAACTGTTTCGTCAACCCCAGTTACTGCTGTACGGAATTAATCTCTTTGGATTTTTATTTTACTCTACGGTTTTGTTCTTTTTAATTTAGACTTCCATCGAGTGGCTGCCTAAGCAGTCCATATTGAACTTATCAGATGGAGTTTTGAAGATATATTTTACATTAATGATATAGTCAAGGACAATCTTTTGTGATCGCTGTTGAGATTTCGCCTTATTTTTTTTTATCGTAATAAGACTTATGAGGGAGTTGAGTAAAAATCGTTCCGCCAATCTGGTTTCAATTTAATATCCCACTCTTCAGACCCCACGCACGTGCAAATGAAATGTATTAAATTGAAGTAAATAACATAGCGCAAGTGTTAAATACACTACGAAAACTCTGGATGAAGGAAGCGCTGAGCAACAGATGTCATTATTTAATACTTGCCTGACCCGTGGAAATTCCACGGACAGTGTCATCGTTAAGCTAGGTGGACCCGTGAAAAAATTTCAACATTACCTAACCTATGCTAACCTAACCTATCCTATATTAATGCAACATTCAGGAATTTTGTATCCACGATGCCGCAAATTCTGACGAAAGCGTAACGGACGAAGTAACTAGGGAAGCAACAAGCAGAATATTACATAGACGGTTCATGGTACAGGCGGAGTAACATAAGTACTCAAACGCAGGACTAGAGTCGATGATGGTAGTTCACAAAAAAACATCAATTTAATTAGACACATGCACCATCAATAGCTGGTATACCCTACGTCCTTCTGCCTAACAAGAAATTATAATTATTGTAGTACTGTGCTCCTTGTTCTGAGAGGACAAGGTACATGGTATGTTTTCGACAGTATTAAAATAGTCATGGACAATCGTTTGCTTAATTTTGTGCTGACACTTCATGAGCATTTGTGGCATTGGCCAATTTCTTCTGTGGCTGGATAATACTTGATTTTTTATTTCTCATTTGCTTAGCATTATAAAATTTTTGTTAGAGCGCGAGACATGCGAAATTATCAACTAATACAGCGAGTCCAATAATCTCATAGAGACAGGCTGGTTTCAATTTAATATTCTCTCTTCAAGCCACACGCGCGTACAAGCGAAGAATTTTAAAAGTTATAAACAATACATAACGAAAGACTCTATTTAAACACAGACCCGATTATAGTTGCAGTAACATGGGTCGTTGATGCCTGATATTCTTTAACGGAAATTTTGTGCAAAGAATAATTTAAAATGAGGTACTGCACACTAACGCATTACGTAAATACTGACTGTAGGGAACTTTCGGCATTATGATGTTCATGAACAACCTAGATGATTGGTAAATGTAGACTTGCTTGTTTCGATGTGGTAATTAGTTAGAAGCAAAGTTTTTATTTTGAGGCGTTCGAAAATTCTCGGTGAAACTTATTCAGCATTGAATTTCTGAAATGCTTATCTTTCTCATGTAAATGTAAATCTAACGAAATTAATATACAATATAAAATAATTAGACTTCTTTTAGTATAACAAAAGTGTTTTCAAGAAAATCTTAAAATAAGTATAGAATACAAATACATACACGGGGAGTTTACGCACAATAATTATGCTTCCGAACGCTGGATCTAATTTGCACAAAAACCGGAAGTCAGGAAATAAATTGAAAAATAAAGTACTAGAATAAAGAGTTTGGAGCCGTACAAATAATGAAAACATTTAAGCTAAAAAATAGCATAATAAACACGTCTTCCTACGCCCATACGCGCTCTACTTTGGAGTTCTAATTGCCGTGCAAACGATAGTCGTTTCCTACTGTGGGAAAATCTAGCAAAAGCAATTGCTCATCATAAGTCATTTATTGAACATTTTCAAGAATGTAAACAAGAGAGAACATTAGTTTGAACTAAATGCACTGAACATATGAACTTTCCCTTCTCAGATGTATATTTTAGTGATATTTTAAAAAAATTGCTATGAATCTAACGAGCTCAATTTAGCATCTATAAATATTACCACTGTTGCAGACCTGGATAATTTCTAAATTGATATGGAAATCAAAATGAAGATTCTTATGCACACGTAGAAACAATTTTCATTTGTTATAATTGCCTAAAATTATGTCACAAAATGAAAGTAGACTGATAAATGACTAAAATATACAGAAAAACTACAATTTTGATTACGACCTAATCTTTACGTATGTTGTAATACATCCTAAATTAAAAGTTGTTACTGAAATCATTCAAACATAATTTTTCAAAAATTGAACGCACCCAGTGATATGCATTTATACATTGAATTCAACATTATATACAGGTTTTAGCTAAGTACGTTTTCATTGTACTCGGCGTCTTCACATTTTCTACATAACTGCGCTTGTCTTCACATTTTCTAAACAAGCGCACTTGTTTTCACATTTTCTAAACAAGCGCGCTTGTCTTACTTTACACCATCAAGTACGGCAAGGTCTATCATCGTTCAAAGTATGCCGTAGTGTCGCTTAGCCTACTTGAGCTCTGATGTTTGAATACGAGAACTTTTGAGCTTAGTGTGCTCAGTCGCAGAGCATACTATGCAGCAAAATTGCGCTTAGCCTCTTGTGCTTTTTGCCCTTCAATTGAAGCTCTCAAAAATGAAAGAACTGAATTGGAATCAATTGTAAACGAGTATGATGAGAAATATGCGACTCTGTAAACAGATTTACAATTGAAATTTTCTGATGTAGACTCAATCGTTAAATTCTTAGAGACGTTAATTTTTGATTTTTCTGAAAAGTTCGGTGCTCTTGAACCAAAAACCGTTTCAAATGATGAACGAAGAGTCTAGAGTCAGGTGTTGAAACTAGAATTGATGAAAAGCTGTTAGTTGAAGAGTCGCATTAACCGATCAGATTAAAGGAGTTGAAGCTAAATTTGAGGTTGTGGACTCTAAGATAACCAATTTGATTGATGTTAAAATTCCTGAGATTCAAGAGAATTTCAAGAATCAAGAGTCAGTTATAGAAAATCAAATGGATGAAAAACTGAAGACCTTAGCAACTAAAATTAATGATCAAATTGATTCAAAGAACAAATTAGTGAGTAATAAAGTTGAAGAACAAGAAATTAGTATAATTAACATTGTGAATGAAAAAGAAATGAGCTTGCAGACATCACTTAATAATCAAATTGAAGAAAAGCTGAAGAGTTTAGAATCAACACTGAACAATATTGTTGAAGAAAAAAGTAGAAGCTTAGAGGCACAACTAACTGAATTAAGTGATAGAAACCTTTTTGTAGTGGAAAGAACTGTGGCCTTAGCACCCTCGTTTGTTGAAGTTGACAATAAGCTGAAAAATTTAGAGTCAACCATAAACTCATCCAGCGAAGAAAAATTCAATGATCTTACCAAAATTATTATGGAATTACGAACAGAGTCAGTCCCATTAAGAAAAGTAGAAAAACTAGCTAAGAACTTGAGTGATGTTGAAAGTCTTTTCCAGGAGTTTTCAAGAGACATTATTTCAAATCAGAATGAAATCAGTCAGTTCAAATTATTGCTTCAGAATGAAACTGATAAAAATGTAAAATTAAACCAGGAAGTGAAAAATTTGCGTGACCGAGTGAACAATTTGATATCTATGAAAGTTAGAGAAAATTTAGAGAATTGAATATTCTATGTATAAAAAATGATAGTCGTAAATATTTTTGGACAACAAGGAAAAAAATCATTTTTATCTTCACAACCAAGACCTCCTGGAATAGGTTTTACATATCTTGATGAAGATCAAAATTTCGATTTACATAATAGAAGACTTGCAAATATTTCTTTTCCAATCGAAGAATTTGACGCTACGAATAAAAAATATGTTGACGAAGTTTTGGAAAATTTGAGGCATCATCTCAGAAAATATATAGAGGTAAGAGAAAGTCTTATCAATGAAAATTATCAGTTCAGAAGTGATTCTATCCAAGCATCTATAGATGAGAATACTGCAGGTTTTCAAGAAAAACTCAGTGAAATTATGACAAATCTCGATGAACATAGTAGAATATCTGAGGAAAAAATAGAGGTTATTCGTACGGGTACTTTAGAGCACACAGACTTTTTGAACAATGAGATAAAGAGGTTGGAAGGAGAGGTAATAAAAAGTATGAAATTAGACTACGCAAATCTCGACAGAGTATTTAACGACATGAGTTCATACATTGAAACTTTTAGAAATAATCTCCATGAACAGGATAGAGAAACAATCATTAATACAAATGAAATAGAAAATTTGAAACAGTCATCGCAGAAATTGGAGGATGATAATGCTGATATTAAAAACAGGTTAATATCGTTAGAGAATACTTTGAGACGAGAAACCGTTGAACCGTTGAACTAAAAAAAAATGGATTTCTATAATGCTCCCGAATGGAGTAAAATTAATTTCGTATGTTAAAATGCAGGTAGATTAAGAAAATTGAAATTTATTTCTAAAAGGTACTTGGTCGTTTGTGTAACTGATTTTTGGTTATAAAAAGTCAAAAATTCATCAATGAATAAACCTTCTATGAAATTTTTTCTTAAATAATTTCAATTATAAGCTAATTGTGGTGAATTGTGCTCAGATTTTTATTCTGCTTATTACTCTATGCTCATGCAACAAAGCGGCAAATTTGAAGTTTTACTTGAACAAGATAGAGACAGGAGAACATATAATGCAATAATATCATTTATGTATTCCAAAATTACATGAATGAGACAATAGACCCAAATAAGTAGTTTTCCTCGATTTACTCTTTTACTGTAAATTATTTCCACGAATCAGTCCTCAAATATACTGTAGTCTCCCATCTTGTTATCATTATGAAACCTCCTGTAGCGGCGTTTGAAGTCCAATATATTCTGATGGAATGGTTTCCCTTGCTTCTCAAAGTACGCTCTCATGTTTTTCCATTAATTTTTGAAGATGGACGTTAAGAATATGATTTAAAGGGACATCCTGTAACCCAATTAACCGTAGTTTGTCACCAAGTTGTCAACAAGCCCCAAATAGTTTTCGGCCTTATAATTCCCCACGAAGCCAAGAACTACTGCGACAATGTTGTTCCACGCTGATCTCTGTCTGTCCTTGAGAGTTGTTTTGGTAACTCAATGCACTCCATAACTTTTTTATTTGTGGACCAATCAAGAAACCGGCTCAACTTGAGCTACAGAAAACCTGAGGAAGATATTTCGTAGGTACTTGAAAACTGGGGATTTCTTACCTAGAGCTTCGATGAATTGTTTCATAAGAAGTTTTAAGTAGAGTGGAGGAAACAGTACTTCAACAATGTATCCCATTTGAAGTTGTTCTTCCCACACTAAACGTGGTTCGCTTTAGCCAGTCCCGCTTGAGGTAATGTGCCATGGTATTCGTGCTGTTCCAAAGGCAAAGATAGCAAATATTATTGGTACAGTTGCTTTGGAGACCCATCGGGAAAGCAACAATTTTGAAGCCTTCTAAGAAACTTATAAACGAAGAACGCTCTAAAATTGAAATCATATTTATTGGAACTGTACAAGGTTTTGAAATAAAATATTTACAAAGAATCTAATCACTCTGTAAAACGTTTCGGAGACCAGCTCCATCCTCAGTAAGTCATTCTGTAAAAAATTGAAAAAAGGAAAAATTTTAGTCGTATCTAAAGAATACAAGTTTTTCCATTAAAAATCTGCACATAAATTTGCAGGGGAAATGAGCTATTTGTACTATTAAGGACAGGCTTTTCTGTGGCTATGTATAGAGACTCTATAATACGCAAGTTTAATTCATAGGGAGCAGTACGTAAAATTTGAAAATCATCTTCTGCTATGCGATCGCAGCACTGTTCACAATGAAGGCGAATAGACGAGTGAGGCGGTTGGTCTACCTAAAGTGCACAAGCCTGACTTTTCTACAAAATTTCAGTTTCGGCCCATTTTTGCCGCGGTCAACACCCCTAGTTACAGTTTAGCTCGATTCTTGGTGCCTGTATTAAGTCCATTAACTAGAAATGAGTATACGTTAGAAAATTCATCCCAATTCGTTGATGAGATTACGTCATTTCAAAATGCGGATAATGTAACTATGGCTTCATTTGATGTTGAAAGTTTATTTACAAACATTCCTCTGACAGAAACAATCAATATAATTTTAAATGCTTTTTTTGCCTCGTCAACAGATTTGATTTTGGGGCTTAGTAGAATTCAATTTAAAACTCTACTTGAACTTTCGGTCTTAAATACTGTGTTTGTTTCTGCTGGCAAACTATATAAACAAATAGAAGGTCTTGGCATGGGTCTCCCTTTGGGCCCTACGTTTGCGAACATTTTTATGTGCCATTGGGAGCAGAAATGGCTTGCAGATTGCCCCACAAGTTTCAAACCCGTATTCTACAGAAGATATATAGACGATACTTTTTTATTATGTCAAGATCCTAGCCATGCCACCATGTTCAGAGACTATTTGAATTCTAAACATCCTAACATAAAATTTACTGTTGAAATTGAAAGCAATAATTGTTTATCATTTTTAGATTCCCAAATTACTAGAACATACCGCGCATTTAAATCCTCTGTTTTCAGGAAGGTTACGTTTACTGGATTGGGCTTAAGTTTTTTCAGTTTCTGTACTTATAGGTTCAAGATTAATACTATAAGGACACTATTGAATCGAGCTTTTAATATTTGTTCAAACTATGTGGACTTGCACGGTGAATTTACTTTTCTGAAGAGTTTTTTTGGTCGAAATGGGTTTCCTTCATCAATAGTTCATGTTCAAATTAAAAAATTGCTGGCTAAAAAATATACCATAACATGTACACCTCCAGAGCCAATGCAACGTCTGTATTGTGTATTCCCGTATTATGGAGATTTTACTGATAAGATGTCAAGAGATTTAGAAACCCTTTTTAAACGCCATTTTCCTGCCGTGAAACTATGTATTATTGCCGTCAATTCTCTTAAAGTTGGCTCTTTTTTTCGCTACAAAGACGTGATTCCGAAGCGAATGCGGGCATCCGTTGTCTATAAGTTTAGTTGTGTACAATGTACATCTGGCTATGTCGGCATGACGACTTTGCCACTTTATATTAGGATTGCCCAGCATCGTGGAATCAGCTACCGTAGTGGAAGAATGTTAATCCAAACGCCTCACTCGTCTATTCGCCTTCATAGTGAACAGTGCTGCGATCGCATAGCAGAAGATGATTTTCAAATTTTACGTACTGCTCCCTATGAATTAGACTTGCGTATTTTAGAGTCTCTATACATAGCCACAGAAAAGCCTGTCCTTAATAGTAAAAATAGCTCATTTCCCCTGCAAATTTATGTGTAGATTTTTAATGGAAAAACTTGTGTTCTTTAGATATACTAAAATTTTTCCTTTTTTCAATTTTTTACAGAATGACTTACTGAGGATGGAGCTGGTCTCCGAAACGTTTTACAGAGTGATTAGATTCTTTGTAAATATTTTATTTCAAAACCCTGTACAGTTCCAATAAATATGATTTCAATTTTAACAGCGTTCTTCGTTTATAAGTTTCTTATGATAATTCGATTGAAGAAAAATAACTTTCCTGAAGCCTTCTAGAAATATCAAGGGTAGTCTTTATCTTTCATGGCATATACATGCCCTTGACATTCTTGTATTCCTCTTCGAACTGTACAGAGTGTGCGAGGACGAGAGATGGGTACGTATTCCGATTATGAAGCAGCACTGCTTTGAGGCTTCTGCCCGAGCATTCGATTTAAGAGCCACCCCTCTATGAAGCTAAGGGCAATTCCAATTGGCTCGAGCAGACCGGTCAACTAGTGGAAAAAGCAAAGCTCATCTTGACGAGTGAAAAAAATTGAAAAGTGATGGTGACTCTTCTCTGACGTCATATGAGCACACTCTCATTTTGTAAATTCCACTGTTTGAGTTTCGACGTGAAACGCTCGCCATTAGACTCCGCGAGGCCAATAAGATCTCGGATCAGGTCATTGATGTCTTCTTAGCTGGGAATTTGAGATAAATTTGAGGATCTTCCCAAATGGGTAGGTAAAAAGTGTGCCCATTCTCGATAAATTCCAGTATGCTCCAAAATGGGTAAGAATAAAATATGTTACTTTTACGATAAATTTAAATTCGATGTAACCGTTGAAAAAATAAATGAGTGACACTAGTAAATTTAAATCAGAAGCATTTATTAGATGCTTTCAGCGATGATGAAGAAAGTAAATAAATAAAAGCTTACAAACTTTAATTATTTTATAATTTGAGATTTATTCCGTTGTAGACATTTTTATTAGCTAACCATAAGGCACCAAACACGTACGTGGGCAAGCAGAGTGACGTCACTCAAACAGCATCTGATTTGGATTTACTTTTGTCACTCATTTATTTTTCGGGTGGTTACATCTTAGTCAAATTTATCGCAACCTGTTCCCTTCTTACTTACCCATTTTTGAACATACTGAAATTCATCACAAATGTTACATATTTTTAGCTCATCCATTTTAGAAGGTACTCAAATTTATCGTAGAAGTGACATGTTTCTCACTTGTTTATTCTGTGACATAACAAAATTATCTCAAATTTTACATATTTCTTACCCATCTTGGAACATGTTGGGAACCTCCGCAGAACTCATTCGTCAAGCACCAAATGGCACATTCCTGAACCGTTTGATTTGAGCTATTGCATTTAATCTTCCATAAGCTATCCGGAGGTTTCATGAAGACCACAGTGAACTCAACATCAATCAATGCGACTATAATTGCAAGAGGAAGAATCAAAGTGTCACGCTGTTTAGAAATTACAAACTGTTTTTAAACTACTTAATGTTTGTCGACCTCATCACTTTTGTTTCTTCTCAAGAAGTAAATAAAAAGGCAGTTAGATGAGGCTCAAGAAGAATCAATGTAGCCTCTTAAACAAGCTCAGCTTCAAATATTTCATGAAAACGAATGCTCGGGCTTCGAAATTAAACACAAAAATTTATTTTTATACGCCTGCACCACAAAAATTTTTTCGCTGGAACAAAGCGCCATATGTTTACGAATTCAACACGAAAGCTATACTTCTTTTAAACACATATCTATTTTAATACTGAAAATTGCATCCGTCGTCTCTGTTCCACGAAAGGAAAATGAGCACTTTTGTAATCGAAATCAACCTTGTAACGCCACAGTCAGAGTTCCACAGCCTCTTAACGCATCCTGAGTGTCATCAGCGTGAGCGTCAGAGTCTTCTGGCATCTACTGTAAAATAGCTTTCGGATTGTAGAAACGAGAATTCTATCTCTTGTGAGGATAAGCGTGTCCCTTCTGGAACTTTTTCACATTCATTTTAAGGGTAAAAGATCATGGATAGTCATTCCAGAAATGTTCGATCAGTAAAAAGTTGTCTCTGCTGTTACTGAAACTTCCAGCTCCTAAGCGCAAATCTGAATGCATTAAATACGTGTGTGTATTTCTGACGATAGTTTTTGTCAGCTGACTGAGGAGATGCGACAATTTCCTCCTTTTGATTTGCTAACTAGCAATTGCACATACTGAAATAGTAATTAAATTTGTATTACGTCATTGATCTCGACCAGTGCTTAACTTTCATACAAGTAAGTAACTCAAAGTTTATTTTATAATCAAATCTTCTGAATCGAACTTCAAACGGGGTTAATGAATTGTTCGAGAAGAAATTCGAAATCTTACTTTCGAACCGTGAATTCAAAAACGTATTGAAACGTTGATTTAAAAATATAATCACATATTGACAATTTACCTCAAAAATTCCTAGTAGTGACAACCCAATGACTTATTTCTCTGTATGCTGGTAGATTCAAAGCTGATTCAAAGTGAAAATCAATTTAAAAATCGAACAAAAAGAAGCAGCCGCAAGCATCAATCTCTGACGAACCAATTACGTGCCTCTCCACACGATAACAGCAAACTTATCAACAGCGCTGATTCAAATGACGATCACAAATAGTGTGAACCCACGAATCAATTGTCAACCTTGTTTTAAAGTTTAATAATAGTAATCAAAAAACACACTCGAAGAATCACCTCTGAGTACAGTGATATGTCTCGCAGTGCACTGGTAAATTTAAAGAAGAGTCTAAAATATTTCCCAAAATTGATAATCAGCGGACCAAGTTCTATCAAATTGTTACACATTTTCGAGGCATGACTGAACAAACCAGCGAAGACAAAGTAAGACACTCAGTATTTCGAACGCCACATTTATTGTACAATGCAACGGACATTTTACCGCTATTCAGAGGAATATGTTGAGCAAAGCAGCATGTAATTCGTGACCTCAAAGCTTTAACTTCAGTTTTCAATTGAGGTTCCTCTTCTCTTTTTATCGTAGTTCAGAACAACTCGGCAGTTTTCGAGTTGTCATAAATAAATTATTACAAATTTTGACTATATTTCTTCATGCCCTACATCTATCGATTGCTTGCCTTGATTTGACCTTGGTATGCTTCCTCTCATTTTTTGAGTAATTTGAAATTATTGTTAAGTTTCAGTGAGGTTTAATGTCTTGAAGCTTTCAATAATTCGTTTCCATACAATCACAACTCCACCTTTAACAAAGTCTACTAATGTTATACTGTGCAGAGATTGCAATGAGAACACTCACGCTCTCCAACACTTCAATATAGTTGTCATGAGTGACCAATCAAAATGTTCGGTAACGAGCTTGCATGTCACATACAGGCTATCCTTCATGTGAAAAAAATGAATCAAGCTCAACTATCATTATTTAATATATACAATTGATGTTTCACAAATGAACATTCAACCTATGCAGATATGCAGATTTTCAATTCAGATATTTTTGCGAAATTCGGTTTACTTCTATGTGTGTTTTTACCTACAGCTTGGATAGATCTCGCAACAACTGTTATTATCATTTCTATTTTTATTCATCAATCGCTAAAAACTTACGTTTCCTGTTTCGTGACGGCTTATAGACTTCGTTACATCTGTTACAAATAGTACGAAAATGCACACTCGTCATGGTTCACAGACGTTTTTCATTGGCAGTATTTTCATCAAAGGAATGACTGCCAAATCAGTATCTTAGATAGCGTTTCACGAGAAACACAAAATACCATATCAGGATCATGGGTAGTGTTTCACCAGAAACATAACATACTACATCAGTATCATAGATAGCGTTTCATAGGAAACAGAACATACAATATCAGCCTCATAGATAGAGTTTCATCATAAGCCTAACATACTACATATATCAGCATCATAGATAGCGTTTCATCGGACACATAAAATACTAAATTAGTATCATAGATTCTGTTTGACCTTAAATCAGCGAACCTGAAGAGCTCGATCAATATCTACCGCGTCAAGTGAGCATGACCTCGGAACAAGCTACATGTATTTAGTATTCCATTGACTGCTCAGTATTCCACTGAGATTGTATGCCATTTTGATAACTATCAATACGATTTTACACTCCTTTTAGCATAATCGCCTTTTTACATTCCAATCCCTTCGCATCAAGCATTATACTTCTATTTATATTCAATTTATTTTTTCTTTCATCTAGTTTTATTAATAATCTTTATAAATTTGCATCTTTAGTTCTAATTTCTGAGGAACCTATTTTACTGAACCCCAAAAATAATCTTGATAGTCAAGGTCTGTACGTTGGGTGTCACGTTACTTTCCTGTCGCTTTTAATCTTTTTCATTTATTGTTGCATCTTTTGCCTTATGTGCTGTTACTACTTGGTATTTACTAGTGTTTTAACTACAATTTGAGCAATTTATGTACTCATATGTTCATGCTCATCGATTGAGGGCGTGTAGTACACTAGTTCTTTTTACGAAATTACACGAGGGGGGAGGCTCATCATCTCTGCGTGATTTTTTCAATTTCATTCAGTTTTTCAAACAGTATCATCTTTATTTTAATCTTCATCTCATGATATTACCTTTTTAAGCTTGCTGCGTTGTACACTGTTTCCTGTTTTTCAATTTTAATGACTAATCATGTTGAAATATTGAATGGTATTGACCTAAATCTTAATCATATGAATGCATTGTATCCGAGCCTAGAGGAAACTGAAAACTATAAATGTATTAATACTCAAAAGTTCAATGAATCGGTCAGAACAAGTTGCAATGATTTTTCGCTGCTGCATTGGAACTGTTGGTTAATTTATCCATAAATAGATGAAATAAATTTTACTCTCAGGGAGTTAATCACAACTTTGACGTTCTTAGCTTCACTGAAATTTGGTTAGATGTTTCAATTAATGATATAATTCAAATGTAGAGTTATTAGGGCCATCATTCTCTTCGTAATAATTATCAGCTTTTCGGAGACATCAGTTCGTATATATCTAAACATATGTACTTGAAAATCATCTCAAATGTTACTATGAATCGGGACCGTATCGAAGCGTGATTTAAAGAAGTAACCAACAATGATTAACTGATTTTCTTGGAATTGTGTATAGGCCTTTATTTGCCCGTCCGGTATCTTTCCTAAATTAATTTGAGTCATGATTTTTGAAACATTAAAATTGTGAAAAAAATCTTAAATTTCATTAATGTTTTTCAGTCGAGATCTTTCATTCCAATTATCGCAAATGTACACTTGTCTCGTCAAAATCTATTATAACGCTCAATATTATCTTCATGATAGGCCTGACTGATATTTTATTAGGAATATTATCAATTTTACTTGTTCATTTCATTATATTTCTAATCGAGTAAAATATCTGTATTACTTGTACCAAGCTACAAGCTAAAAATTTTTCGTACCGTTGCGTAAATGAATTTAATTTGGGAAAAATTCACTCTGTTCTAGAAAAATTCAAGTTAACATTGGAAATTTACCAACAGAACTGTAACGCAATGACCTTTGGTCAAGTAATTCTAAGCCTAACTAAAATTTTACCGAATACTTCTATGCAGTGTGGTTCGATCATCACTATTAAAATTGCACCGGAAAATAGAGAAACACCCTGGATTAATGAAGACATCGAGGCTAATGTAACGAAATGTCAAGTGCACCAAGTACAACTCAGCAAATGATGAATATCTATAGAAATGAACAACGGATTCAAAAATTGTATGACAAATCAAAGGAAATGAAAAGAACTACTGTGCGCTCAAATTCACGCAATATAAAACTGATACTGTAAAAGGGCGTCTGCTTGGTTCTTACTATGAACTGAATAACATTTTCCCGATAACGACTGTGTCTCGCGTTCAAGATAATGTGAAACCTCACAAGAAAAAACATTGCCACAGAGTTTAACAACGCTTTCGTAATTACAGAAAATGATGTAACTGATAGTATTTCAAGTGAACCGAATCATCGCTAGAAATGCATGGATCATGTTCGTGAACATGAACAACCACAAAATATGATTCAACTGGATTAATACGTTTTCGGCAAGGGTACTAAAAGAATTGGTGTTAAAATTAGCAGTTTAAATCCTTCTTTTTCACGTATTTTTCCCAACTTTCTAAAAATCGTCAGAGTAACTCTTAATTTAGAAGTGGTGAAAAAATTGGCGTCAACAATTACAGACCTGTCAAAAACATTGAACAATTATTAGCAAAATATTTGAGAAAATTGTATATTAAAAGTGTGTTCTTATTTAGAACGAAAATCATTTCTCAACGGTGAACAACATAGTTTTCGTGCAAAAACAGCAGCTCTGGTTGTATTAAATCGTTTGTGCTACTTTAATCACAATATAGACGAAAGGAAGCTTGTTTTTGAGTGTTTCTTGACTTTCGGAGTGTATTCAATTGTGTGGGCAGTAAGTTTTACTCCTGAAACTTCTCTGTTATTGCATAAGAGATATTGCGCATGGTTGATTCAAACCATATTCAAAAAGATTGGAAGCAATACGTTGCCATTAAAAAGGTTAAACAACTGATAATCAGCAAATAAGTCTCACAAGAGTCTGTCCTTGGACCTCTTCTATTTTTAATCTTCATAAACGATTCTCATGCAAGAAAAGTGCGTCGTTTCCACAAATTAAGATACGTGATTGAGAAAATGACGTACTGAACTCCTACAAGTTCCAAAGCAATTTGATGGATAACCTTCTGGCTATCATACAGCATATTGCACAAATCTGTGCAAAATCATCGAAATCTGTTGAAATCCTAAATAAAACGGCTGATGTATTGCCTAAATAAGCTTTGAAAATCTTTTATCGAACGCTCATTTCAGGATACCTACAATACGGAATAGAAGACTGGCACCAAACTTATGCCATTAGAGCTGTAAGAAAATTAAAATATACTGCTCACGCAAATTATTCATTCAATCCTTAAAACATACTTAAGCTTCCGGATCTCTACAAGTTCTCCCTATGTAATTTCATGCATTAAACATTGACTTATTGTTGCAACAGAGACCTCAAACAATTATTAACTTCATTAACGGTCCCCCTTGAGAATTTAACCCGAAGCTGAAACAGTATCAAAATTACTTATCGAGCAAGCACCACAGTAAGTCACAACACAGAATTATTTTCATTGGAATTAAAGTTTGAATTTCAATTTATGCTGGGATCCGGGAAAATATTTATTAAAAGGTTTACCATAATATTAGGTACGTAAAGTAATCAAGTAAAACTATTTTGTCACATGACTTACCTTGATAGAGTAATTTGTTGCGATTAATGACCAAGTTCTTAAGGCCAGCGTCCTCCTTAAGGAAATTTTTTTTTATTATTGAACCTAGAGCAATGAAATTTGGTATACTGATAGAAAATGCAATTTGAAATCGCTTATCCGATTTAAAAAATGCAATTTTACACATAGAAAACGAGAAATTCATAGAAAACCAGATTTATGAGAGGTTTTTCAAAATGCATCTCCTCCGACAATTTTTGAGTATAAGTTATGTTTTTGGTATCATTGGATGCGGAAAGACGTGGACATTCCAAAAACTCATATGCTTTTCCCCAAATTTTCAGTTTAAAAGAAAAAAAAGAAAAAATTTGAGAGCAAACCTGCTTTTCGAAGAATATCGGATTGATGACGTCATAACTTAAAAAAAACAATTTCCAAAATCTATTGGAGTTTTTGGAAAGCCCTCATCTTTCCTCATCCAATGATACCAAAATCATCACAGTAGCTCGAGAACTGACGGAAGAGATGCATTTTGAAACCTCAAAGTCCATTATTTACATTATAAGCAAAACAAAGAAACAAACAATTTTTATTAAAAATTTTTAAAATTTTTGGTACAGGTTAGACTCTTGTAATTTTTCTAGAGTAATACAGAGACATAGGAGATGACATAGCAACGTCGCGCTGTGAAGAAAGAGCCAAGGGGGAGGTGTAACATGATAAAATACCAATCCCCCATCTCCTCCCCCCCCATTCTTCAAACCCCCGTAGCGGGCAAATGAGTGAACGTACGAGTCTCATTTTTCACAGGATGTACCTGACCTCTTACACTTATAGCAGCAAAAATCCCAGTTTCTCAAGTGATCTCAAAAACATGGGTTCCCAGGGGGGCGCTGTCCTTAAATCTGTTCTCAAGTTTTTTCTTCAAAAACTGTTCATAAAATTAAACATAGAATCCTTTGTAAAAAATTAATTGATCACACTAGTGAGCAACTAGGTTGAGTGAATTAGGTTAAACATACTTGAAGGCTCCGTTTTGCTATTTTTACCTTCACGATTATTATTCAATAATCTGATGCTTTGGCGCATGGCAAGGAACCAAAGAAACACGCGTCAAGGAATTTGGTTCATTCGTTTCCAGTGCCAGAGCAGCACACACTAGTATACAGTACATGAACAAGCGTGTGCGGCAGCGCCGACTCATTCTAATGCGTACGAGAACAATAGTTTCAAATTATTGACTGACTGATCTGAAATAAAAAAATACATACATTTGAACACATATGAAGAACGTACGAAAGCTAAATATTTACAACTTATGAAACCAATAAACAATGCTCATTTTTTGCAGGAATCTATTCTATTTCACAATGCAAAGAAGCAAGATCGCAAAATGCGGCTATTCTTCGGGTAGACTCTACACGAATGCTAAGAGGGCACGTAAGGCTTGACGTAAACTTTTCTTAGTTTAGGACAACAGTCATGCGAATAGCGGAGCGCGGCAACAATACTTGTACAAACGTCTTTAATGATGGGTCCTAGAAGTCGCTGAACTTATTCGGGCCCAAAAGGTACTATGTATTTTCAAATGTGTCCATTGTACTAGACTTAAGGAAGAATCTACTGCTGTAGCACTTATGGTATATAAATTGAATAAGTTTAATTTTAAGTGTTTTACTATAGCCATCTTTTGATCAAATGCAACGTAAAATCTCCATTGAAGTCTTATGATTGAAGAATTTTTTTTTTCGATTATTCTCTTCCACAGAGCATCTTTAGGAACTGCTGATCTGTACACAGCTACGGCGGTATAATTTATCATAATTTTAAAATAAAGTTTGTTATTCATCTCATAGTGAACTGCAGAACACCAGTGTCTTTTCAATGGCCCGTAATATTTGTAGTTTTGTTTGCTCAGCAAATAGAGGATGATTTACCAAATGTTCCCATGACTGGAGTGCATGAGTTCCTCGATATTTCTCGGAAAAACCAAACTCTAAAAGCCGAACTTCTTCAGCAGAAACTACATTTTAAGAAATTCGAGTCCTAACTCCGAATCGTGAAGACCGGAAACAATTTTTAACAACGAATTAAACTTTACATCACTAGTTGTTAACTCCTAAGCCTCATCGAATATGAATATTCATTTTACTACGTTTATGAAACCTATTTGCCAATCGTAGAGTCAAGCTGGTTTGATAGAAAAACAAAACGAAGAGAACGTGACCGCGCCCATAAACTTCAGACGAGCCAATGGCTCGACTTCTCCATACTACGTAATTTACGTAAACATAGAACTTGTAGTCCTTATCTATGCAGCGGATTGATGAAAATTTTCCTCAATCCTAGTAAAAATGTAAGCTCTTTGAGACCTTTATCTGGCTTTTTAATCCACCAATCTCCATGCAGGAAAATACTACCAATAAACTCTACAGCCTTCATCATCAGCAAAGCAAATAGTAGCTCCAATCTGTAACTATAAATTTAGACAAGAATCCCGAGCGGATCATTTTAGTCTAATTTATTTGGAACATCGGGCTGATTGAATATGAACAGTTAGTCCGTTGTATCGTTTTTTCTTCTGTAAAAGTATTATTATTATGTGGGGATACATTACGTGGCATTCGCCTGATATTCAGAGCTTTTTCGAATCTGGTTTCAACCAGATCTCGGTGCCCATGAACTTACAGCGTGTTCGCTTATCTGTGAATAAATCTTGATGTGATTTACGTGGCACTCGCCGTGACGGGCTACGAAGCTCAGAAGCGCTCATCGTACGTACTTCTCAGTGACAAATAATTAACGTGATGAGGTCACGAACGAGTGATCAAGGGAAAAATACGGATTTATGAATAATAGATGATTGCATTTTTCCTGATTCAAATTTAGGAGTTTATTCCTCAAAAATTAATGATATGCATTAACTAACTGTGGTACAAATAAATCTACAATAAATAGATGGAATAATCGGTACAAACAGATAGACGAATGAATAACAGCTAGAAAAAGCAGTTGCAACAAAAACAGGTTGGCAAATCAAAGCTTGGATCATCAAATTTTAGGTAAAAACAGTATAACAACGTCGATGTTCGATAATAAGAATATGAAAAGCGTGAAGGTCTCCCGAGCAATTTTGGGGAGCAATTGTGTCGGCGTTCGCATGACTGACTAATGTTGCCCCGGAAGGCAAGGTTAATCTTAATTAAATGCTTCATCGATAGGTAGAGTTGGAGATCGGGCACAGGCAGCAGCTTACCAGAGACGGCACAACATTATCTTGATTGCCAATGACTAGCAAATGGATTCAAAAGTACGCTGAGTACTTGAGACGCATTCACAATACATGAGAAGCACTCGGAGTACCGGAAAAATACTCAAAATTCTTAATTTCTCACAGTATTTGAGAAGTACTCAGAATATATGAAGAGTTTTCAGAGTTTTCGAAAAGTTCTTAGAATATTTGTGTAGTACTCAGAGTACTTGAGAAGTACTCAAGTGACTACAGTACTGTAGCCTGACCGCTGCGTCGCACGTCCCTGTACTCCACAGTACGTCTGTGACGCTCGTGCGTACGTCGCGACACTGACGTGCGTGAGCGATGTGAGCGAGGTGGGAATTATGTTAGGCGTGAGATGTTTACTCATGTTATCATTATTATTGCCTCACCTTTATGCTCTATATCATTGGTCTTACTGCTACACATGCGATCACTAATATTCACACTGCCAAAATTTTTTAGACACGTTCATTCTCATAGATATTTTAATTGAATCTTAAGTTTTTTTGATATAAAATTTCAATTCCTAAGTCCTGCTATGACCTACATGATGGTTATTCCTACAGAGGTGGTGGGGTAGATAAAACGATCATTTCACTGATCCATTTTATTGAAATAAAAAAATCTCGGAACTTTAGCTTGGATCACGTGTCACAACGCAGGAAACACACACAATGAACTGTTGCATCGCTGGACACGCGCTGAAATTTAGATTCCAATCTGAAATCTGAGATTATCTGAAATTTAGATTCCAAAGCAGGCTTGGAAATGACTACACAACTGAAGCATTTGTAGCTAAATATTATATTTGATGTGCGAAAGCTATATTTGGGTGCTTAAAATCAAAAAGGCCCAGATGAAAAAAACCTTGGCTGTGATTCTGGCAAGCACGACGGCTGAATGAATGGAAACATTTTGTAAAATTACAGCAAAAATAACACACAGGTTGGTCATATACATGATAATGTACCTATAAACGTACTTCTGAAGTATTTTTATGGATATTTCAGAATCTATGGATTTAATACGGCTTCTAGCACTCGAGCTACTCCGCTTTAGAACTCCATGGGTCCCTCGGGGACGGCTGTTGTGTGAGGCTGTGGGGCGGCCGGCGGTGTGGGTGTCGCGAGCACTAGTGCGCCGCTGTGGTACTGCAGCTGGTGATGAATTTAGTGCTTAACTGATTGTTTTACCGTATCATCTGGAGGCCCCAACTCACCAACTATCGACATTAACTTACTAGTGGGGGACTTCAACACACCAACTGGCAGCATTGACTCCCCAACTGGAGACTTCAGAATGCAGAAGATACATTTTATGAGATGTATAAATTTGAATCTGGAATTTGGGCACAAAGCCTATGGAAAACCAGAGAACGAATTAATTCCTTGATTTATGAAATAAATTCAACCCATAGTTGTGCCACAGTCATCCGTTAGCGAACGCGGAAAAGTTAGCTCTCGATGGAGGTGGATTTGGACAATTCCTTGAAATAGATGCTTATGCAATTCCATGATGAAGGCGCGAATGCAATCCTTTAGTGGAAGGAGTAGGTCAATCCTTTGTTGTAAGGAAAAAGGCAATCTGTTGATGACAGCACAAAACTATCACTTGTGAAAGCAAAAGAGCAATCGCGTGATGAAGGCAATAGAAAATTCTTTTGATTGAGGCGCTAGAAAAAGCCTTTGATGAAACGAGCATTAACTATTCTTTGATGAAAGCAAAGCCTTGATGAAAATGTAAAGGCAGCTTCTCATGGACCATGAACCTAGGATTGATTCAAAGCGCTATGAATAATTTAGTATACCAACTGCGCAGAAAACCAGCCGGAGTTTCATGGACTTTCAGAGCTTAGGGGCTGTTGTAATCTGAGTTGTTCATGGCGAATAAGGTGAACTCGTATAAGTTTTGTTGATTACAGTGTTTAGAGTTTACATTCAAGGTCAATTTAGCCAGTTTGGTATACTTTTATTTCCACTTTCATGCAGGTTTGGGCACAGAAGTGTCCATTTCCGTTATTGCATCCGTCGACGCAATGCGGGGCATTAAGTTTCTGCGTTTATTCGTGTTGCAATCCGAAAAAGGGTCGGCTGTCGCCTTCCCTCTCGTTTCGACCTGAGGGCTTCAAACCTCAACAGTCGGAGTGGAAGAGAAAACAATGATTTGAAATACATAGTAAAGAGAGTTGGACAGAAAAGATAGGAATTTAGAAACAGCGATATTTACACAGAGTGCGCTTCGTGTGTACCTATTTAACTTGAATGGGAAAATTACAAACTTTGAAAGATTATAATGGGTTTTATTTTTAACAGACACGTGGGTTAAAAAACATCAGGATTGTCGATGGACACATTCTGACACCAAATGACACAAAACGAGAGCGGTGTGCTTTGGATCATAACCAGCGCTAGAGTAACGATCGCACGATTTAACGTTACACAAAATTTTATGACAACTATCAAAAAAACTTCCCGCACAATGAATAAAGATCAAAAAACATCATACTGAATGGGCTAGCGTAAGCATGAAATAAACGGAGAATAATGCAATATACAACAGCAAAACCTTGCTCACCTGAAGGCATTAAAAAATATGTAAAACACTTCGCATTACGCACCACTTGAACTCTTGCTTTGTAACCGAACCACATCTCTCTGCTAAGTGCACAACACCCAAATTAAAAAGAAACACAAGTTAATTTTACAATTAGCGCGCCACTTTCAATGCCCCATTCTATGTGCTACTTTACACTTAAACTTGAACTTCAGATCACTGTTATTCAGAGTTCTCAATCATCAAAATTCAGGCTCTTCTGTGATGCGCTGTTGCGGGATGTTCGGTGCCTACTTCGTCTGCCTTCGGGTCCTGTCGCTGCGGCGATGGCACTCATCCCAATTGAAAATCAAGGACGTATCGCCGGTGTATTAAGGACGTGAGGGTCGATTATGCACGATTTATAGGCTAGTCGGCCTGCTCTGCTTTAACACTGCCTCTACGCGCCCCAAACCAAACGCGGTCGAGCTCGGACGTGAAATTCATAGTAGGCCTTGGATGATACGAAGGCGCAAAATTTTCAGTTGATTAACGGCCGTAACATTTGAAAGTGGCATGACTCGATCTGTCACTTAATGACAGCGTGTCATCGTGAGCATACTGGCGGTTACTGCCTCTGCAAAAGTCGCGTTCGGTGTTTCGACTGTGTTCTTCACAATCATTGCGTTAGGCAAATTGTGACGTAGTATTGCATCAGATTCCCAAAACATGTTTAGTGATATTATATTGATGGTTTTCTGGGATGTTGTGGCGATCAACCGTTATGCTCATCCTCAGATTTTTCTCGTCACTTCTCGAGCTCAAGCTGAGTTCAATTTTTTAAACATAGTTATGTGAAGTGTTGTTCGTCCAACTGTTTTGAAACTAGAACAGTGGTATTCATATCAAAGTACTCTTGATAGATTACTGAGCAAGTTTACAGAACAGTTCACATTCACTTGATTCATATGCAAGTTTTTCACAAAGTGGCTACAAAGACTGTTTTTCAAATGTGTATTGATGTCACAATAAGTTACTTATTTTCACGATATTAATAAGTGCAAATGCTGACATTGAACAATAAATTAAACCAATATGCTTTTCACAGTGCTTTGTACCAGTGTAACAAGAATAGAGGAAAACGCTGGTGATAAACTAAAACTGTGAGTTTATAATGAAAAATCGATTGCTGTAAATATGTATCATGGCCAAAAATAGCACATCGTTGTATGACTCTTGCACTTTTGGGACTTAGCACTCCTAAAGGGACCGAGAGATGTGCATTTGGGTCATTTTATATTGTAATTATTGTTTTGCCTTTTAATGATGGATATTCTTTATTCATTTTCTCACTGTCCATGTCAGCTCGTCTTTCTGTCTTCAACTATTATCTTGTTTAATTTGTTTTTCAAGATTTGTAATCCTGTGCATTGAGTCCTGCGCAACAGTGCACCCGAAAGTGCATAAAGCTCATCTATTATTTGAGGGTATGGTTTATTGCAAATAGTTTTTTGGAAGATAATTGCGCTAGCTAATTGTGCGCTAGTTTTTTTCTCTAAAACCGCATTAGTAATGCAAGGAAATTCTTTTGTGCTATTCTCTGTCATTATTTTCCATTTGGTTCTCTAATGAAATATATTAAATATTATTTTTCAGTGTTTGAATTTGTTATAAAAGATGCTGTTCAGCATCCAGCCAATAAACAAGCACATTCAGTCGATTTTAAGTGCATACCTATGCATTTTATGAATAGTGCATTTCTTTCGCAAAAAAAAAAAAAAATTCGGTGCTGGTTCATTGGTGACCCAGCTGAGAAAGGAGTATTGAAAACTTACATTGTAACTTTAATTTCATTGGTTATTCAAGTTTTTTTCAAGTCGTTTAACTTTACAGTGATCGATTTTTCTGAAACAGATGGAAAATTAATTGTTCAGAGGCAAGTAATTGTTCAAAGGAAACAATTATGGTGTTCTTAATTTCTCAATACCTACTGGTAAAAATAATTTTACAATGATGTATCCTACATATCACGAAGTATTTAAATCCTCGTAGAGATTATTTACTTTCTTATTTCATTATTTCAAGACACCCAAATCTCAACTCACTAACCATTAAAAAAAATTCATCGTATTAGAAAGTGAAGCAACGAAAAACTGTGACAAAGCTAAAGGAGCTTTTAATTTTCTTTCTAATTTTATAACTCAAACGGTACACAGTTTTCTTATCGAACGAGTTCCTTTCGGGATTTTTTCATTAATTGCACTTCGAACTTTTTCACAGTTTTTCGTTGCTTCATATTCCAATGCGATGAAAATTCTTTGATCGTTAGTGAGCTGCATTGTAGGTGTCTTCAAATGGTGATATAAGTGAGTAAATAACCTCTCAGAGGGTTTAAATATTTGGTGGTCTGTAGGATATATCATTGTGAAATTATTTTCAAAGGTAGGTATTTAGAAATGAAGAACACCAGCGTTGTTTTTAAAATCTTTCCCCTGAACAATTAGTTTTCTACCTCTTTCTTTAAATCGATCAGTATAAAGTGGTTACTAAACGATTTTTAAAAAAATGATTATTCGAAACGGAAACAAAAGTTAATACTTTTAATTATGTTAATTTGAAGCGGAGATATAATCATTTAAAAACTCCGAGACATTTTTATGGGACACGCGATAAAATGTAGACACTCCTCAGAGGGATACAACTATTGTATCTATGGGAGCTAGCGCTCCCAGGGAGGAAAATGTGAGGGCCCGAGCTATGAGTTAGGTAGGCCTTCGTTTTGTTGAAATAAAATGTTTTTGTTATGTTAAGGACCACAAATTTTCGGTTCACTACTGTCCTGTTTTTTAGCACATACTACTTTCTTCTTCAGCTTTGATCTGGTTTCATGAACTTTTTTCTCAATTTACTGTTTTTATACCCTTTCTACACAGATTCCGCGTTCCCTTTAAAACGTTGACTACGTTTGTGCGATTGCGACGGTTGGTGGTTCGGTTAAGTTGTGAGTAGCAGAATTTAGAAACTGACTTTACTGCTCAAGTCCAATCTTGTCCTTTATAAAATGTGTGAACAATATAAGTGTACTATAATTTGTACCAGGTATGTTAAAATCAATTCTAAAAAAGGAAGTGAAATTACGGAAATGCTATTCATTTATGCCGGTATGCAATGTACCTAATGGTACACATATGATATGTGTCAAAATGTAGTGCACGTGTTGCCTCCATACTAAATGGTGCCTTCCTTTTCCTATTTTTAGGTCGCGGATATTTTGGGTCGCGGATATTTTTCGCGGTTCCTATTTTGTTGCGGATAGGGAGGCTTAAGCTAACCAATAACCTAATCTATAATGTAAACAAGTGTTGAAAGGGAATTTTGAGATACGGAAATTGCATTCCCATTCTTATGTTTATGCATTTGCTATTTGTTTGTTACATGCAGCATTTTAAACGGATTGTGATTTTATTTATAATTCCTATATTATTTTGGTGTTTATTGGTGCTTTTGGCTGTGATTAATGGAAATAAGATATTCATGTAAATAATAGTGTAGAGAATGTTTCATTTTTGTAACAAAAGTTGAAGAATGAGCGAGATTCTATGTCCTTTCTAATGTATTGTCTTATGTACCTGAGCTCCCAGTTGCACGTGCATCGATCTCATTGGATGTACAATATTGTACTGAGCCTAATGGGTCAATAAATTCGCAATGCAGTAAGTGTGAATGTATTGTAGGATCCAAAGCTTCCAGTGCAATATTGTACACCCCGTGAGGCGAGGCTCGTGCAACCGGGAGCGATTTTTTAACCTATAATCCCTGGACGGCCAGCCGCGATTCGAATCTGGTTCTAAAGCGGTAAACGGCCGTTAGGTAGGGCGGAACAACGGCGATTCGCAGCAGTTTTGTGTCCGAAAAAGTGGACATTTGACCCTAAACCGCGCGTAATACAACTAAAAAACGCCTAGGAACCGACGCGTACCCTTCGGCGAAACATCCTTGATTTTCAATTGGGATGT
Organism: Morinoia aosen; assembly: GCA_030386875.1. NCBI lineage: Eukaryota > Metazoa > Arthropoda > Malacostraca > Amphipoda > Talitridae > Morinoia > Morinoia aosen. Next base: position 6,528,439 of record CM059570.1, read on the forward strand.
TCAGTCGGCAGGCGCTGCGGCCCCTTCCCCATCAGGAAAATTTTTGCCGTCTTGCACAGTCCGTGCATCTTTGAAGTGTTGAAAGGCTTGATTATTGTATATCTTATCTGTTGTCTTCCGCATCGTTGTAAATTTTGTGATTGTGTAGTTACAATTCGCATGGAGGCGCTTCTTTCGAGGTTGGATTTTGACGTCGAAACATCTTGAATACCTTCAGTGGAAGCGTTGGCACATTTGCACTTGGTGATTATCGCCGCGGAGCTGATGTTCTTTTAGTAGTCTTCGTTGCAATTTAGCTCCTCGACGAGTGCTCGCTCAATGTTCGTTGACTTCTTGATCCTTCAAAGAAGTTATCAGGATTCACTTGCACAAACGGATTTGTGTAAATTTTGTTACTCTAGAAGAGTTAAACATCAGCCTTCCCATGTCGTGTTCGGCTGAATTATCATGCCAGGTGGACCAGCATATCGCCGAACCCCCGGCACTTACGCTTCAAATTTCACACGTCTTTCTTTTTCGCCTCACTGATCTCAGAATTCTCTCGATTCTCGTCGTGAATTCCATATATCCGCGTCGCTTCATTCTTTCTCGAAAAATCCAGATCCTTTCCCGTTTCAGAGTAAGTTATTCTCTCCTGATTGGTGCTTTTCTTCGTTATCCTGACGTTTTGTATGTTCATTGGTTGAGTCAGCTCTTCTTTGACACACCCTCCAGACGCGTCACGCTCATTCGTCCAAGGTATGCGGCTCTTAATGCCCACGTTTTTCCGCGTGATGAGTGGCTGAGACTCCGTGTCTTGGCTGTTGGTCCCACCTTTCTTCCCGCAACGCTCTACGTAGCTTGATTTCGTGCTTGCGTGTGTGTTGGGTGAATGTGCGTTATGTTCGTGTACGTGCTTTTGTGTGTTGTTGTATGTTCGTATGTGGATACTCGAGCCCTCAGTTTGGTATAGCGCTGACCATATAGGGCTACATTGGAGAATGCCATCTCTTGGGCTCGCCAAATTTGAGACGGCCACAGCAGAGTCTCCGCGTTCTCTACATCCTGTGTTCAGATGCCTTTCTCTTCATGCCGCTCCCACGCTGATGTTCGTTGTAACGGCTTTCTTAGCACAGTAGAAAAACGCCCCTACTGCACTTTTCAGGCAAACTTTGCTTGCTATGTTCTCACGCTCAAACTTAACGTTTTTTTTAATCCCTACATTTGTTTCAGCTTTACGTGATCTAGCCCAATTCTATTATGTTTCCCAACATTCGTTTCACGCGTAAAAAAATATATTCACACTTAAAGCTTCTACTGCTTTCAAAATTGTGACAAATCACTAAATGATTGGATATATTACTCGTTCAAATTTAGGGAAAATTATATCCACAGTATGGTGATAAATTCAAAAAATTGGGGTCGTCTCCGAAATTTAAAAACGGACAAGTCGTTTTATTGGTTGAATCTAAATAACATAATTTCACAACACCACCCTGATAAAATTTTGTGCAAAAAATTCGCAGCTGTTCTTGTATTTTCTTAAACTTCTGTGGGGTGGAAGCGGCTGGCTGCGAGGTTAAAATTCCGTTGACGCAATATAGTCTACCTCGCTCATCGGCCAGACCGTCCAAGTGATATGTAACTGTCACGTTTTCGCAACTCTAGACAAGCGCAGTGCGTCATCGCTATGTGGGCACCAATAGGAGGCCTGAAGAGGGCGATCTACGAGGGAAACGAGCCTGGGTAACGGTCGCTTCTGCGCGAGCAAAAAGCGCTCGCGTGGGCAAGAGTAGAGACAGCACAGAACAACCAATCAACGCAACTGAAATTTGCGGGAAAGAGGGAGAAGCAACATCGTCCGGACATGGACCAACCAGAGAGCGGGGCATCAGTACAAGAGAAAAGTTCCCGACATGGCTGCGAACGAATTTGATTAAGCAGGAATCATCGAGAAAACGGGGTCTTTTGTGGAACATTCGAGTTGAGGTGCGATACAACGCCTTGAAGAGAAAGAGTCCGTGGGGCAGCACGTAGTGTCATCGGTCTGAACACCCGGCACCGTGCACTTCTCAACTCCAGTACACGGTACGAAGATACCTAAGCGCATCAATATGCCGCGAAGCAAGTCTTCCGGTACGCAATAGTCAACATCATCAGAAGACGTATTCAACCAGAATGAAGGAATCAGTGCAGGAAGAACATGCCATCATCAGCATTCTGTGCGGCCTAGCATCAGTACCCTCACACCAAACGTACTTACAACGTACCAGTGACAAAAGAAGCAAGATACCAGATGGCGAGGTGCAACAGCATTCGAAATAAGTCAACTTATCACTTGTGAGTTGGATATACATGAACCTCGAAGTACCCAGGCTCCTTCAGGATACCGATGTGGTCCACGCAATCACGGAGCCTCCAGCAGTACGGGTACGAGCCGGACACAACGCATCAGTGTTTCCGAGAGACGATCGGCTTCAAGATACTAGTCGAGGGAGACGTTGGAAGTAAATGAAGAAACACTTTGAGGAGGATGGAAACTGCAAGGTTTGTGAAATTTGTGTGTTGTGTATCGTACGAGTCTTCGGAGAAAAAAGTGCAACGCAGATGTTCAGGGACTGATTGAAACTTGCTGCTCCCATCGTGGGTTCATTCATGTGTTTACTTTCTCGCAGAGCAATGCGAATGCAAAATTTCCACGCAGTATATTTTGATGTGTTTAATCTTAAAAAATGTGGTATGCGGAAGTCAGGAAGAAACATGCGGCCATCAAATGTCTGTGATTTTGGTGTCGTGTCATATCCTGGAAGACCTAAGTTTTAATTTTGGGTGTAACCGTCTTAACCGTTGATCTTAATGCTCATGTTTGTCGTTAGATTCAAATATAAATCTGGATTTTTTTTTGGTAGTCACTATTATCCAATGTTGATCCAACAAATTCAGAGTAAGTAGAACTTCCTGTTTCTATTCTTGATATGCCTACCATATTCTCGAGATGTGCAACTTTCATTTCTTATTTTTTTGCTTTGCTCTCTTACTTTTTGAAGATTCAATTACCTTCAGACGTGGACAACTAAAGCGAAGCATTTTAACGTGCCTGACATTAGAAACATTCATGATTTAATCTATGAACACTCTGGTGTATAAAATGGCGACACTCGGATGTTGTAAGGAAAGAACACTAAGATGGTGCAATTTAGCAACTCTAAAATGGTAGAATGATAAAACTATGATAAAATAAACTATAAAACTCAAAACTATGATAAAAATATTTAAATTTTCTAAAAACACACACAAACGACATCCATGCAGTTGAGAAATACAATTGTAAAATCCTGAAGGAAATAAAGGTTAGTTAATGAGTTCAGTGTTATAACTTATGAAAAAACTTTTCTGCTTCGAGATGTCCGTCGGTGTGCATCCAGTGCGCTGTCGTTTGAAATGCTCAGCCTGTCTAATGTCATCTTATTTCTGACGATTGGATGCCCGTTTCTGACTCTGCAGCAAATTCTGGTAAGTGGAATGGTCTCTTCCCTAAAGCAGGTGGTATAACTCGCTTACTAAATCACTGTCTAAAACATTACAATGTCAAAGAGCTACTGAGACTGACAAAATGAGCGGTGAACTTGGATTAGCGTGAGTGTTGGTGTGAAAAAGTTTACCGGCATTTTTTCATAAAAAGTCAAGCAAAAAACCCGGTATGGTTCTATATATCAACGTGAATGAGTCGTTTTATGAGAATGAGAAACAAACGTGCATGTGTGTCATACAAAATACTGAGTAGATGAATCAGCTGAAGTTACAGTGCTTTTAGAGTGAGGACTTGTTTGGTGCTCCACTGTAAAAATTTTAACCGTAATTTCACGGTAAAGTGTCCGGCAACTTCGCTGCCAACGAAAAACTGTTAAAAAACGTTAAAACATCCTGTAAAAAACGGTAAAAAAACGTGATTTCTAGAGTTTCCGTGTTTTAAACGGTAATCCTCGGAATTTAAAAACGGTAAGAAACTGTAATTTATACGAAATTGCCGTAAAATAACATTAAAACTTGGGTATTGAAAACGGTAGAAACCAGTATTTTCTTCTCGTTTGCCCTTGAAAAGCGGTGGTAAAACCAAAAAATTTTGTATTATTAGCCGAATTACCGTGTAAAATGCAAGTAATCGTAAAACAAAAACAAATGAAAATCCCTAATTGCTTAATTGGCAAGAAAAAACAATCGCTTGTTGTAACTTAAAAATACGATGAACATAGTACAAGCCATGTATCGTAGGAAATTGTTGAGATTAGGGTTGTAATGTCTGTAAAATAATAGTTTACCTAAAGCAATAGAATGCTAAAACGGCTTCCATTGGTCAACCCGAGGAGTATACTTCAACGAACCTTTTACTTCATTAAACTTTAAAGTGGGACTTGCGTCACATGCAAACGTAAGTCATTTCCGCTGGTCACGCTCGACAATTGACATTGGTATGAAATCAACTGTTTGGACGTACGTTCAACTGACCTCAGTTACCTAAACACCCAAAAAACTCATAGCGATAGGTCAATGACTTTAACAACGTTTCATTTCGGAAACGTTAATTGGCTTTTAAAAGAAAATCATATCCTCTGCTTAAGAAAAGGTACGGATGACAGGTGATTATTTCAATTTAATTAAATCAGAAATATTATACAAGGATTCAAATTGAAATAAAAAGAAGAATCAACGTTACAGAAACATTTATTGATACGATCGTTTCGGAATGTAATTATCGTATCAATATATCTTCTCTATAACATTCTTCTTTTAATTATGAAAATAAGATTCCTATAGCACTACTGAAGTCAAATCATTATGTGCTTCACATAACATAAAGTTCATTAAGGACTAAGTCCTCCATTGGATCCAGGATTTTGGCGATGATTTCACAAATGGAAATTTGATGCTACAATATAAAGTGTAGGAGGTCAGACACATCCTGTGAAAAAATGAGACTCGTACGTTCACTCGTTCGCCCGCTAGGGGGGTTTGAAGAATGGGGGGTGATGAAAGGGGTAATTTATCATGATACACTTCCCCCTTGGCACTTTCTTCACGGCGCGACGTTGCTATGTCATTTCCTATTTCTTTGTATTACTCCATAATAATTTCAGGGGTCTAGCCTGAACCAAAAATTTTTAAAAAATTTTATTTAAAATTTTTAATGTTTCTTTGTTTTGCGTTTAATGTAAACAATGGACTTTCGGGTTTCAAAATGCTTCTTCTCCTACAGTTTTTAAGCTACAAGAATGATTTTGGTATAATTGGATGCGTAAAAACATAGGAATTCTAAAAACTTTTATCGTTTTTCAAAAATAATTTTTGTTTAAAAGTTATGGCGTCATTAACCTGAAATTTTTCGAAAATTATGTTTGTTCTCAAATTATTTCATTTTTTATAAAACTGGAAATTTGGGAAAAACCATTGGAGTTATTGGAATGTCCACGTCTTTCCGCATCCAATGGTACCAAAATCATCACTGTAGCTTAAAAACTCTCCGACAATAAGTATTTTGAAAACCCCCCTAAAAACACAGTTTTCCAAGAATGAATAGTTTTCTTCAGAGAAAAATCAAATTTTTTTGTAGCAGATAATCGATTTTAAATTGCATTTTCTATTAGTATACCAAATTTTATTGCTCTAAGTTCAATAATAAAAAAAGTTCCTTTGGGGGACTCTGTCAAACTAATTTTCAATTTGTCTTAACCAAATAAATCAATAACTTCCGGGGTTCCTCTACCCTTCCATTGACGCTCTAAAAACACTTCTTTGTTAAAATACATCTTTACGCGAATCAAATAACAATTTGAGCTTTTACGTCAATAGATTCCGAATCATCACCGCAATTCTTATATAACGACAATAAAATTAGCTAGATAGATCGAAAACAAAAATATTTGGCTGCATTACACAACGCTATACAAATTAAATAATACGAAGGTGAATTTTTAATATAAATTTTAGTATTTTCCTGCAACTAAAATCGAGTGTGCAATTTAATACGTAAAATAGGCGTTAAAATAATTCTTTAACAAATGCTTCACTAGATACCATAATCAGATCACGAGACCCGGCATAAATTACAAGCCGAAAGCATTCACACTTTCTCCTTCGCTGACGTTCACAGTCCTCCAAGATCGTCCCTTAACAACAGAGTGAACGTTTACACGCATACGAAGTATCATTTCATAGGAATAGTGAGGCCTAAAATATAGAACACACTTTAATTAAAGTAGAGTTTTCAGATTCTTAAATCCATTTCGACAACAAGAAATCCTACCAACTTCAAAAACACATTGGTGAATGATATCCTATTTTCATTATTTTCTGATACACAATTTATTAACTAACCTGCTTATAATCATCCACATATTTATTCACATCATTTTTTAGTCTATAAAATACGAAGCATATAATATACGCAAAATGTATGAAGTACGTATGTTAAAACTGTTTTTGCATAGATTATGGCTAAACACGAGTATACATCATATAGGGATCAAGTGATAGGTCTAAAAGTTTAAGGGTTACCAGAACAAAAATTCAAGAATTGAGTCACGAGCAAAATAAATTTCCTAAAACTATAATAATTTCATTTAGGCCTCTACTACGTAAAACATTCACGAATGACGTTTAGTTATGACACCCAAGAATATTAAGTTTGGGCTAATATCGCAAGATAGGCTCAACAAAAATCATCTCATTCCCTAAGCGAACAGGGCAAGCAATGCAACCATCTAATCCACTACATATAAGCAGCGATTAGTGCAAATATGTGGAAGATGTGTGGAATTGCAAAGAAAGAGAAGCAGTCAATCACCTAGTAACGAAGCGAGTATTGTAAGTGGAGAAATACAAGAGTTTTCAGTAATGATTGTACATCAATATAAATATATTCATGCAACAGATGTTGTCAATAAAGCGAAAAGCTACTATAAATGTTAGAAAACAAAAATAAGAATACGAGAGGCTACCATTTAATGTTGTAAAATGAAAAATATTTGATATTACGAGCTTATTGGATAGAATTCAACTGTACGTTATCAAGTAAGTCAACTGAGCGCGTAATCAGATATTTATTTTGAAGGCTTACAATGTTCATAGTTCAGTCCATTCAAAATTTGCAAGACCATTGGAGAAAGAGAGCACCTTCGGGTTCATTGATAAACCATAAAGCTTCTCACGACTGAATATCACGACTGAACATCTTCTCCAATGGAACCTCAAATTCGTGAGCCCAGTTGGGATTAATGAGGCCAGGTACGGATGATATCACTGAGCCTGAATCCAACATTGAACCCTTCTCAGCACTTGTAGATGGTTGATGCATTGTTGGGATTAGATGTATTTGCAGCAGCCTTTTTACCTGTGGAATAATCAATATATGAATTAACACTTGCAATATATGAACAACATAAATGGCGCGAGAAGTTTCCAGGCAAAATATGCACACACATAAATTAAGAGATATAGGAGAAGATTAATTCATTTATTGAGTAACAAAACCAATTTAATATCAAATTGCAAGTAAGGAACTCAACTGCCAGGAATCAAAGATTAAAATTCAGGTCAAGTCTGACTCTCCCTAACCACACAACAAGGGTGTTCCCATGAGAGAAAGGCATCATTTAGTAAGGAATCAAGGGACATGACAATCTATGCACAAAGTGTGTCCTTGCACCAAGTGCATAGATATGAATTAGGAAGTAATTCGTGAAACCAGCTCAAAGGTGAAGAAGAAATTGATAGGAGCAGAAAAAGACGACAGTGAACCAAAAGTAGGCGGTGTGTAACTAGCCAAAAAACTTATTCCGTTTGAACTAAAGGAAGACCAACCAAACATTAAGCTATGGAGGCTTCAAATCTCCTCTCCTGGGAGCACTAATATCAAAACACACAGTAGTTGTATCTTCTCAAGAGAAACAACAAGTACCACATATTATTAATTTTTGAAATGTAAGATAATTATACACAATTATATGACCTAGAATGCTTGCACATTCTTGCAAGCATTTTTGCTTCATCAGCGAACATTCTATTTGTTTCAATCAAACATCAAAAATATATATTCAACAAAAAAATTAGGTTAGGCAGGTTGGTTCTACCCAGTGGGTAGAACCAACCTGCCGTCCTGGAACAATAGGGCAGCAGCAGCAGGACGGCCACCGCCAAGGCGGCAGGACGGCCACCACCAGGGTAGCAGCAGCAGGACGGCCACCGCCAGGGCGGCAGGACAGCCACCACCAGAGCAGCAGCAGCAGGATGGCCACCGCCAGGGCGGCAGAGAGCAGGAGGTCCACCACCAGGATAGCAGCAGCAGGACGGCCACCGCCAGGGCAGCAGGACGGCCACCACCAACATCTGGGTCTCTTATATTTTTATTTTATTTTTTATACCTGAACTTTCTGCGTATATAATACATACATACATATACATATACCGGGCTTATCCTCCCTATGGGAGGGTAGCCGACAGCAGGCCACAATCACCACACTTAGTCACTAGGAGGCGAGAGGGGCAGCACTGGCCGCACCTGAACTGCCAGGATCAGCAGCAGCCCAGCACAACCACCTTCCACAGTCAGGCCCGACAGCCACAGCTGGTTTACCCCGACCGCTTCATTGAGTGCAGCCCCTCCCCCCGCGCATGACAGGTCAACCCCATCACACGCGGGCAGCTTCCAGTAACGCGTCAAAAATAAAATTACCTCCTTATACACTGCCCCCACTCACCTCTGTGCGCAGCCATCCCTCTCGCCACGTCCACAGTCAGACCCCTCTCATACAAAGCACGTCGCACCCCATCCATCCAACTCATCCGTGGTCTACCTCGCGCTCGAAGACCACTCACTTCCGACATATATATCTTTTTCACCAGCCGCTCAGCATTCATTCTTTCTACATGCCCAAACCATCCAAGCACTCTTTCATCCACTCGCCTGCTCAACTTTTTGATAACACCCGTCTGCCCCCTAACCAACTCATTCCTGATCCTATCTCTTCTAGTTACTCCATACATGCTCCTCAAACACTTCATCTCAAACACATCCAACTTCCTCCTCTCAGCTGCTCTCAACCCCCAGGACTCTGCTCCATACAACAAAACTGGCACAATCAAACTTTCATACAGTCCCCTCTTAGCATTCATACTCAAACTACTGCATTCAAAAACTTTCCTCATTGCACCCAATGTCTTACAACCTTCACTCACTCGATGCTTCACTTCTACTTCCATACTATCCTTAACAGTCACATCCGACCCGAGGTACCTAAAATGCTCTACCTCCTCTAAAACTTCCCCATTCAACCTCACATCCAAAGTTCCAAACACTCCACCTCTGGAACATCTCATCACCTTACTTTTATTTACATTTACTCTCAATTTCCGCCTTTCGCACACTCTACCAAACTCTGCAACCAGTCTCCTCAGTTTTTCCTCTGAATCAGCCACAAGCGCTGTATCATCTGCAAACAACAGCTGACACACTTCCCAATACATACCATTTCGTCCCACCAACTGCGCACCTTTTCCCAACACTCTGGCATTCACTTCTCTCACCACACCATCCATAAACAAATTAAACAACCACGGCGACATCACACATCCCTGTCTCACACCTGTCACAACTGGGAACCATTCACTCACCTCATTCCCTACTCTCACACATGCTCTGCTATCAATGTAGAAACTCTTGATCGCATTCAACAGTCTCCCACCCACTCCATACAAACTTACCACTTGCCATAGAGCCTCGCGATCCACTCTGTCATACGCCTTCTCTAGATCCATAAATGCCCAATATACATCCTTTCCCTTTAATAAGTATTTTTCATTCACCTGCCTCACAGCAAACATTTGATCCACACAACCTCTACCACACCTAAAACCACACTGTTCTTCAGCAAGCACACGATCCGTCAACACTCTCACTCTTCCAATTAACACTCTTCCATACAGCTTCCCAACGACACTCAGTAGACTTATACCCCTAGAATTACTGCACTCATACCTGTCACCTTTCCCCTTGTACAACGGAACTACGCACGCGCTACTCCAATCAACCGGCACTTTACTAGCCTCGAAACACACATTTAATAAACGCACCAACCATTCTATAACCACATTTCCTCCTTTCTTTAGACATTCAACCGTGCAGCCATCCAAACCTGGAGCTTTCCCATTTTTCATTTCATCCAACGCACATCTCACCTCTGCACTTCTTATTCGACTTCTATTCACTTCACCAAACACAGGCATTCTAACATCACTTCTAACAGCTACTACTCTCGCAATCCTATCATCCCTCACGTTCAGCAGTTCCTCAAAATACTCCGCCCGTCTCTTTCTCACATTACAACTCTCCACTAGCAGCCTACCATTTGCATCCTTCACTCTTGCCTCATTCTCCACCTGACCCTTCCTAATTCTCTTCACTTCCTTCCAGAAAACCTTCCTTCTCTTCATGAAATCCCCCCCCCCCCCCAACTTCCTCCCCCCATTCCTCATCCGCCGCCCTCTTCGCTCTCCTTACCATTCTGTGTACCTCTTTCTTCCTCTCCTTATACTCTTCAAATTTTGCTGGTTGCCTCTTTGCAGCCACCTTTCGAACGCCCCCCGCTTTCTTTGCACAGCCGCTCCTACTTCTCCGTTCCACCATTCACTCCCCTTTCTAATTCAGCCTCCAACCTTCCTTACCCCACACACTTCCCTTGCACATTTTTCCACCGCATCTTTAAACAACTTCCATTCCCCTTCCACTCCACCCACCTCACTTTCCTTCACCCTCCCATACTCCACTTTCATCTTCTCCTGATACTCACACTCACCCTCAGAATCATGTAACTTGCTTACATTTAATACCTCCCTTCCACTCCTCCTTTATACACCTCCCCACATTCCACTAACTCTCAGCTTTCCTTCCACCAAATAATGATCCGAAAACCCATTCATCTCACCACGGAACACATGCACATCGAGCAAACGACCCATCACTCCCCTTCTAACCAAAATATAATCCATCAATGCTCTCTCCTCTATCACACCTCCATTCGTCCTCACATATGTATACTTGTTTATACTTTTTTTCTGAAACAAACTATTCCCAACCACTAACTCACTCTACACACATAACCCCACCAAGAAATCCCCACTCTCATTCACCCCAGCTACTCCGTACTTACCAACAACACCATCCAACACGTATATAATAGGAAAGAAATAACCGGTCTCCTTGATTTATCAAGGGGACCCACCCCCTTGAAAAGCTAATTACAATGAGTGAAGAGTGTCCGACGAGTGTTGATCTGGAGGAGATGGAAGACTCGCAACGTGTAATGGGAGATCAAGACAACGGCGATTCGCACTGTGAAATGGAGCAGAGGAGCAGGATTGAAGGCATTCGAAGGAGGATAAAGGGAGCAATTGCTTTAATGATCAATGAATCTGAGGAGAGTCGAGAATCCACAGCTACGGAAAAGAGTGGTGCTGGTGGCGTGAGTGAGATTGAGGGGCGGCTAAGGCGAATCGAGGAGGCAGTGCAGCGGTCACAATCCAACACACCTGCAAGACAAAATCTACCAGCGGAGAAAAAGGAAAAAAGCAGAAGAAAGGAAAAAAAGAAATACGTTCCTCTAGTCATGAAGGCCGATGAACAATTTTTTTCTAAGTACTTATCAATGACATTTGAAACCGGAAAAAAGAGAACTCTCAACCCATTCAACATCATCAATAAAATCGAATAGATAACTGGAGCAAAATCGAGAAGAATCTTTTAAATGGGTCGTGAGATGATGATGGTGGAGGTGCAGAGCGCGGTGCAGGCAGAGTGACGTGCGTGACGTTGGCGTGACGTGCGTGGAAGTTGGACTATGCCAGACGACAGAACACGGCCGATTTAATCACTCAGTCGGCTTAATATACATCAGTGACTTCGACATTACCGATATCGAAGAATTCAAGTCAGGCCTGCAGGAAGAGTACAACATAGAGGAAGTAACCAGAGCAACCTTCATCAAGCCAAGATACCCAGAAGCTCAAGCTTTTTTGATAACATTTCGAAAATTAACAGTTCCATACAGCATCTATATCCCCAGAGAAAGACAGGATACCAAGGTATACCCATTTAATAGTAAGCCATTTATGTGTTTCAACTGTCAGGCATATGGACACACCGCCAAGCGATGCCGCAGCACCTCACTTATCTGCAGGAAGTGTGCTGAGGTGGGCCATTCCTCGCCAAACTCCAGCTCTGAGCAGCTGAAGTGTGCTCACTGTGGAGGACCCCATGCAGCTGGCAGCACCCGGTGTGACAAAGAAATGGAAGAGAGAAGTTTGCTGCAGATAATGGAAAAGGAAAAGGTAACATTAGCAAGGGCAAAACAAATTAAAGATGGTATGCATGAAACTGAGTGAGCACCAGCACCTGATAAGTTCTTTACACATTTCGACTGCAAAATGAATGAAGCGCACCGCAAAAAATGTCGCCGTGGCTGCTTGAAAAGGGCATCACTCAACATCTTAGACGCAAACCAAAGGCAATTAGATCCCGCAACAAAACCGTATTTACTGTAGAAGTGTGCGATGCAACAAAAAGCCATAAAATGAAGCAGATACGACAATTATATGAGCTACCGATCACAGTGGAAGAAAATCTCGATTTTGCAGTCCAAAAAGGGCTTGTGTTTGTTTATGAATACGATTTAAACAATTTTGAAGTATTCATGACGAGTGTCTTGGATAAATGCGGCGCTCAAGATGTAGTCCAAGCAACATGGATAAAGCCCAAAAATCACCTCGCAAAACCTTTATTAGTGTCCTTCAGACCACCTATCCTGATGAATTATATTTATATAGCTGGAGAGCAGCAAGATCACAAGTTTACGAAGTAAAGCCGAGACCTATGTTGTGCTAAATATGTCAAGAGTACGGCCATGGAGTGAAGAACTGCTAAGGGGAAAAAATCGGCCACAAGTGTAGCTTGGCTGGCCATGAAATAGACGAGTGTACATCAGAATAAAAAAAGTGCGACCACTGCGGTGGGAGACATTTAACTGGAGCAAGGAATTGTCGGCTGCGAGCAATGGAAGAGGAAATTTTGGTAATTCAAGGTAGAGAGCGCGTGTCGAAGGGGCAAGCCCGAGCACTATTCCATAACCGACACCCCAACTTTTGAATGAATTACAGCAAGGCAGTAACGACACCTATCAACCATGACAAAATAGAACTAACAACAAATAAGAAAAGAAATCGTGCAGATGACCTGGAACCGACAGCGGAACTGCAGCAAAGCAAGAAGAAGACGACTGGAAGAGTCGGTGAAGGAAACGGTGGCCAGAGCAGAAAGTGGTCCGTGACTGGAGACGAAACTCAGAGAGAGACAGAAGTGGTTTGCGAAAGCCCCAATATATGAAGACTTTACACCACGAAAATCAGTCTAAGCCGTGAGACATCCGCCCGCGAAAAAGAAAGAGAGTCCAAAGCGAGAGGAACTGAAAAGATATTTGATCAATACACCCGAGAGGCAAGAGGGAGAGAGTAGAAAGAAGATAGAATTAACTACGAAGAGGAGCTACGGAAGTCTACTCGCTCAAAAGTATGAGAGAATATAGGACAGCGGCTGCGTGGAAATTCGGGAGAGAGCTAAAGACGAAGATTTCCTGAGACCGAGAGGAAGGAAGGAAGCCCGGTCAACATTTTAAGGAATGCAACTGACTCAAGTGGGGGTAATGGCGAAGGAAGAAGTCAAGTTCATCAAGTGGAATCTACAGGGAATGGCGACGTCAAAAGGAGACCCAATAAACCTTGTTGATACACCCAAACCTGCAGTGATATCAGTCCAGGAGACATTCTATGGGAATGATTTTGTGTCACCTGTAAGGGATATAACGGTCTGTGCAAGCAGGGCCATTACAACCACAGATTTCATGGAGGAGTGGCTATGCATGTACACTCGTCGAAACCAACTAAAGAAATTGAAATCAATTCACCGGCTCAAATTATTGCTGCAAGGGTGTGCCTAAATAACTATAAAGTCATCACAGTAGAATCTATTTACCTTCAACCAAAAACAAATATAAACCTTGAAGAGCTTTTCGACACAATGAAAGGAATGCCAAGACCTGTTACCTTGATGGGAGATATTAATGTTCATCACAGTGACTGGGGAAATAATACCATAGATCGAAGGGGACGACTGATGCAAGATTTTCTAAAGCAGGGTATCTTCAACATTATTAACAAGAACTCAGCAACCCATATTTCAGGATCGACGATTGACCTGATCTTGACTTCCTTTGAGATTACACCGGATTTAAAATTTACCGCCCTCTCGTCACTGCTTAGCAGCGACCATTTCCCGATAGTGTTGACCTTATCAGTGGGACAGGCTGACGGACGTGTGGAACCGGAGTGATGGAATTTCAGGAAGGTCAATTGGAAGCAATTTCGCGAAGACGAATATCGAATAATGCCCATGAACTTGAAATACCGGATGATGCAGACGCGGCAGTGGTCTATCTTTACACAAGGTTTAGTTGTGCTGCTGAGAGGTGGGTGCCTAAATACAAGAAAAGACGGTGTTATGCAAAGCCGTGGTGGATTGCAGACTGCAAAGCAGCATGGCGGGAAAGAGAAAGGTGCTACAGGATATTTAAGAGGACGGGAATGATGGAGGATAAAGTCAAGTGGAAGAGAGCACGTGCAGTGGCAACGAGGACCTTCAGGGAGGCAAAACAGAGCAGCTGGCGGGAATACGTCTCAACTCTCAGCACCAACTCGCCTAGCAGCTGCGTGTGGAAGAAAATAAATAGAATCCGAGGAAGAGTGATGAGACAAATAAGAATGCTAAGCCAAAACGTATGAGCAACTTATCGGACAAATCCCAATCGACTTCACAAGCGACAACAAGGAACCATACAATGCACCTTTCACCATGTGTGAACCATCATCTGCCATCAAGAGTAACAAAATCGCGACACCTGGACCGGACAATTTCAGTAAACTGATGATCAAGAATCTACCGTTTAATGCTCTCCAGGAAATTTCACTGTTCCCTTTACCGATTTTATTGGTGCCGAACTGTGTTATCATCATTTGTATCGCAAAGGGAGCAGACTATAGACAAGGATTTGAAAAGGATTACTTGCAAGTATTCCAGCCCACCCACACCTTCCCGTGGTGGTACCGTTAGTATACCCACTAGGAGTTGCAACTCATTACATATTGTTTATGTAAATTGACAACATAGTGATCATAAGCTTATTTATACAAGTGTTTGCCGTGGGTTGAACCGACGTGGGGGGCGCCCAGTAGCACCTGGGCTTATTTCTTACTAGTTTTGTGTAATTATCTTGAATTGTTCATGTGTTAAAAAGGAAAACTAAAAGCGTGCAGTAGCACCTGGGCTCATTTGTTACTAGTTTTGTGTAATTATCTTGAATTGTTCATGTGTTAAAAAGGAAAACTAAAAGCGGCCCCCTTGATTTATCGTGTATACAATGAGCGAGGAGTGCACAGAAAGTTTTCATCGAAGAGCAATGGAGCCTCTACAGCTGTGCGAGGAGAGAACAGGAAGTGATCTAGCGGACAGAAGAGAACAAATCAGCAAAATAGCATATTCTAAGAGACGAATTGAAAAAGCGATCGAGTTGATGCTGGGTGGAATTGGCAGAGAAGATGAAAACAACATGCATGCTGATCTGAGTGCCGAGGAGATAACTTTGATTGAGCGGCAGTTGGCAGAAATTGAACAAGCAATTGTATCAACGCGAACCAAGGCCCGAATGGACCCAAAATTAGCAGACAGCAGACAAACGGTGAAAAAAAAATGTGTGCCATTCGTGTTTACTGAGGAGAGAAACTTTCCAAGGTTCTTCTCAATCACCTTTGAACGCGAAAAGAAGAGGACGATAAATCCTTTCGATATTATAGGACAAATTGAAGAAGTGACTGGCCCAACACCGATGAGGATCTTTAGCATGAACAGTGAAACAATGCTGGTGGAGGTACGGAGTGCGGAACAGGCGGCGAGGATGGCGGATCTGACATGCGGGGATGGTGCACCGTGCCGAACAGCTCAGTATGGACGCTTCAACAATTCAGTGGGCCTCATATATATAAATGACTTTGACATAACTGACATAGACGAATTCAAGATTAAACTACAGAAACACTACAATATAGAGGACGTCACCAAAGCCACTTTCATCAAACCAAGAAACCCGGAGACCCAAGCCTTTTTGATTACCTTAAAGCAACCGACAGTTCCATACAGCATCTACATTAACGGTGAAAGACAAGACACGTAGGTTTACCCCTTCAAAAACAAACCAATGATGTTCTTTAATTGCCAAGCATACGGACACACCACCAAACGCTGTCGCAACACCTCAGCGGTATGGGGAAGATGCACCGAAGTCGGGCATTCCTCGCCGAGCTGCACGTCGGACCAGCCGAAATGTTTTCATTGTGGAGGTCCTCACGTAGCCGGAAGTATGCTTTGTGAAAGAGAAGTTGAAGAGAGGGGCTTGCTAGAAATAATAGAGGGGGAAAAAGTAACCATGAGAAGAGCGAAGCAAATCAGAGAAAGAACAAGTGAAACCCGACCAGTACCACCATCCATCAAATTCAAAACGCACTTCGACTGTAAGATGAACGAGGCACACAGACGGAAGTTGTCGCCGTGGCTCTTAGAGATGTGCATCACCCAACACCTTGGAAGTAAACCTAAAGCAATCAGACAACGCAGCAAAACAGTATTTGCAGTAGAAGTAAGTAATGCAACACAGAGCCTCGGGATGAAACAATTGCATCAAATCAACCAATTACTCGTTTCTGTTGAAGAAAATTTGAACTTTGCCGTCCATAAGGGCCTCATATATATCTATGAGTATGACCTAAACAACTTTGAGGTATTTAAGAGGGGCTAGTTGGAAAAGTGTGGTATACAAGACGCAGTCCCGGCCACCTGGATGAAACCAAGAAATCAGCTAGCCAAACCCATTCTTGTATCATTCAGACAACCCATACTCCCAGAGTATATTGACATCCCAGGAGAGCAAGCAAAATCGAGTTAAGTATTGCCAAGGGAGACAAGTATGCTCGAAATGTAGCTCAGTTAGTCACAGTATAGACGACTGTAAATCAGAAGAGCTGAAATGCTATCATTGCGGCGAGCTTCATATTGCAGGTGTGAGGGGCTGCAAGACGAGAGCAACTGAGGAGGAAATATTAGTTATACAGGGCAGAGAAAGAGTTTTAAAGGGACAGGTCAGATTATTGTTTCTTCATAGACATCCCAACTTCTCAATAAACTTCGCCAAGGCAGTTACGACGCCCAATGGCGCACTTAATGTAGAGGTAACAAACAGAAAGAGAAACCGCCAAGAAGACCAGGAACCATCACCGGAACCCCAGGGTAGTAGGAAGAAAGCAGGAAAAACGAATGAAGCAGATGAGAAGAGAAGGAGATTCTGAACATGAACAACCTGGAAGAACGGAAGTGGTGTGTGAAAGCCCCAGACCGGAAGACTATTCACAGCTACAAAAACCTTAACCCCCCTACAGTAACACCGAAAAAAGAAAGTGAATCCCGAAGGAGAGAAACTAGGAAGATCTTTGATATGTAATTGCGCCAGGAGCGAGCAAGATCGGAAGACCAAGACAGGGACAACTATGAAGAGGTATTGAAAAAGGCAAATTGTTCAAAACCGAGGGAAAGGGGACGGAGGTTCCGTGGAAGATCGAGGGAAGAATACCGCAAAAGATCTCCGAGAGGGAAAGAGGAAGAGAGAAAATCTGGGCGAAGGACTCCAGAAGAAACTAGGCGTAAGTGGAGGTGATGGCGACTATATAGACAGTGGTCATCCAGTGGAATGTCCAAGGAATGACATCAATTAAAGAAGACTTGAATAACCAGGCCCAAACTTTCAAACTGGCAGTGTTGTCTCTCCAGGAAACTTTTTATGGCAATGATTTTTTATCCCCAATATCAGGGTACAATGGATTCTGTAAGCAAGGTCACTATAATCAACGGTTCCGTGGAGGAGTGGCGTTGTATATCCATTCATTAATACCAACCCAAGAAATTCAACTACAATCTAATCTCCACATAGCAGCAGTAAAGATATGCTTAAACCAATACAAGGTGATAACAGTTGCATCTGTTTATCTACTACAAAAGTCAAATGTGAACCTCGAAGAGTTATTCACTGTAATAAAAGCTTTGGCAAAGCCGAATATCATAATGGGGGACTTCAATGCCAATCACAGCGAATGGGGTGTAGTGCCATTGATAGACGAGGGCGGTTACAGCAGATGTTCGTATCACAGGACTTTAACATAATTAATGATAATTCTGCCACCCATACCTCTGGAACAATAATAGACCTCACAGTGACTTCTCCTGAGATCGCCCCAGACGTGAAGTTCGCAGTACTTCCGTCGGCCCTGAGCAGCGACCACTTTCCGATAACGCTGACCCTTTTGACGCGACAAGCTGACGGACGGGTTCAGACGGAAGGATGAAATTTTAAAAAATGTAGCTGGGAGCGGTATCCACAGGATGAAGTTTGGGAAAATTTACAAGAACTTGATATACCTGAAGACCCTGAAGCGGCGGTTAGAGAACTATATGTACGATTTAACCATGCCGCTGAGAGATGTATACCCAAATACAAAAGACGACGGTTCTATGCGAAACCTTGGTGAATGTCAGGCTATTGTCAGAGATGCCGACTAGTGCTTTGTAATTTCGCGGGAGGAAAAATAATTCTCTCGCAAATAATCGAACTGGCGTATCACAGATACTTGCGAACCCTATATCCATCACAGATTTCAAAATTTCAAGAGCTCGAATTTCATTTCGGCTCTAACTTTCGACGGCTGCATTACCAGCGTGAAAAGCTCCATAGCCAGAAAATTCTTCGGCTCTAAAACTTCAAAGCTTGATTTTTATATCGGCTAAAATTTCAACTGCTGGAAAATAATTCGCCTCCTGAAAACCTGTGGGCAAGCCCCAACTAATAAATTAAGTCGCCAAAACCTGACTTTCCATTTTCCCTGAAGATATCAGGAAGATCCTTCCGGGATAAGAAGACTCTGAAATTCTGGCTCCCAAGAAGGACCAGCAAAAATTGCAACTATCTACAAATTGGCACCCAAAGAGGATATTGCCAAAACCAAATATCTAACAATTTGGCGCCCGAACAGGGACTACGAATCCTGAAAGCTGAAAAAAAAAAAAATAAATAAAATAAAAACAAGAGGACTTGACTCCCTGAAGCAGAAGAAAATAAAGAAGGACTTTGAATCCTGAAAACCAAGAAAAATAAAAAGGAACCTCGACTTCCTGAAGCAAAGAGAAATGGATTGCGTCCAACGTGCCCGAGAGTACATGACTGCCCTAGGCCTCACTCCGGAGCAACCAGACTATCGTGAAACCTTTCTTCAAAGAATCCGAATTCTAGAGGAAGCTGAAGAACGAGCACTAGAAAGAGAAGAACGAGAACGAGAACGAGCACTAGAAAGAGAAGAACGAGAACGAGAACGAGAGAGAGAAAGAGAACGAGAGGGAGAAAGAGAACGAGAGAGAGAAAGAGAACGAGAGAGAGAAAGAGAACGAGAGCATGAAATCCAGCTCCAACAACTCAACCAACCAAGGGCACCAGAAGCCAGACGGGCCAAAATACCCGATATCGCTGCTTTCAACCCTGAACAAGAGGGGATCCAAGAATTCATGCAGCGTTTCGAGAGTCACAGCAACGCACTCGAATACACGGAATTTGAGGCTGTTCTCGCACTAGAAAATCTAGTAACGGCTAAGGAAAGAAGACTCATCCAGACATTGGCCGCTGTCGACCGCTACCAATTTAGGGAAATCAAAGATTTACTGCTGGAGTCCCACAAGATAACCCCCGCTAAACTGCGCAGTAACTACTATGAACTAAAGCCTGAGGAAGGAGACAACATGAGTAGATACATCCGGAGATTGGAACAAGCGCTTAACGCATGGCTCACCGGAAGCCAAGTAGAAGAAAACTACGACCAACTGAAAAATTTCATGCTTATGGATAGGGTCTACTCCAGTCTACCGTCTCACCGTGCTACTCAACTCAAGGACAGAAGCGGTAACACCTTAGCGACTCTAGCTGAACAAGGGGACAAATTTCTACAAGCCCGACCCAACACAACTCTCCAGAAACTGTGTGAGAACCCTCTGTCGACTAACAAAAACGAAGGTCAAGAATCTTCAATGGGAAAACCTTCCAGAAGTTCTCAAGTGAATCAAGTTTCTAACTCCACAACCGGAAACTATCGACCTTCACCTCTTCAGACCCAAAATTTCAACTATCGACCTCCTCAAAACCGAAATCCCCAGTATCGACCTGCACCGCCTCAGAATCAGAATTTCCAGTATCGGCCAAGGACAACTGGACCAGCTCACGTAGAAGGCAGACCCAACTACTTTAACCGTCCGCCAATCAACTGGAGAACATTCTTCTGTAATCACCATGGAGAAAATCCAACTCATTCTAGCGCGGAGTGCCAAGTACTTAACCCGCAATCTCAGCAAAATACCTCTTCCCGAAATGAAAGAGGTGCGGCCCAACCTACTGCCCACATCAATTATATCGAAGAAGAGTCCCCAGGATATACCCTGCCACCCGTCGAATGCAATCATGCTGCGGTAATTTCGAATACAACCGAAGTACTATTAGGAGAATTAAAAAAGTGCCAAGGCCAACTCAATGATCAACCTGTGGAAATCTTACTGGATGGAGGAGCCACAGCCGTATTTGTAAATAAAGCCCTTGTGCCCGGAAAAAATATGTCTAAAAACAAAATCACCGTGAAGCTAGCTGACAGCCAAACTTTCGTAGCGCCGTTAGCAAACGTAAAACTTGACTGCCCATATTATCGAGGCAACATCACAGTCGTAGTGATGGAAAACCCTGCAACCGACATAATCCTAGGACGTGTGCCAGGAACTACATCCTTTGAAGAAGAACACACGCCTCCTATCATTATTGAAACCTCTCATGACACTACAAAAGCAAGTGCAAAGAGAGAAGAAATTGACAATTCTAAAGAACCAAAACAGCTGCAAATCAATAAGAAAGAGTTCATTAAACTTCAGCACAACTGTGCTCCTTCAAAGCAGCTCTTCAAAAGAGTAGATAATAAAACTGAAGAAATTCAGAAAAATAGCGGAATCGCTACGTACGAGCCTCAAAAAGAAGTTCCTTATCGAAAGACTCTCCAAAATGGCCACATCAACTCTAATAAGGAGTCTCCGCTATATGGAAAGGTGCTGGAGCCAATCAAAGAAGAAATAGAGAAATTAGAAAGTGATGATCTTAATACACTAAGGTCTTTCATGCGCGATAAAGGCCTACACCTAAAAAGACCAAGGCGTCCATGGCCACCGGCATCTACGGTAGACCGCAGGACACCCTGGCCTCCAAACAGCAGCTGCTGCCAGAAAACGACGAATGCGTTCCGAGCTCGTCATCTCAAAAGGATCAACAAACAAAACTGGCGACCAGATCAGCGATCAAACTGGCGACCAGATCAGCGATCAAACTGGCGACCAGATCAGCAATCAAACTGGCGACCAGATCACCGATCAAACTGGCGACCAGATCAGCAATCGAAAATTGGCGACCATATCAGCGACCAAAATTGGCGACCAAGATCAACGATGCACCTTGGCGACCATCGACCTCTTATATATCTGCAACAAGCTGGTAAACTAAACCGACGAGGGCTTCATACTTCAGCCTCTTCCAATTTATATCGGAACATATTCCGGGAATGGAGAACCATCTCGCCGACTTCTTATCGCGCTCTCCCAACCAACCAGAACTGGATTCAGCCTCTTCAGAAGAGAAAGGACAAGACTGTTCCTGAGCTGTATTAGAAAAAGTGTTTCTAATTGTTAAGAAATATTCTTAAGTATTCTGTATAAGCTATCTGATGTACATATGTACCATTATATTCATTTATAGGTTAAAAAAAAAAAAGGCACAGTCGACATCTGGCTTAATAGCATGTTCGCGACATTACTTGCAGTAATGTCTTCTCGGTAAGGGCGTGTCAGGCTATTGTCAGAGATGCCGACTAGTGCTTTGTAATTTCGCGGGAGGAAAAATAATTCTCTCGCAAATAATCGAACTGGCGTATCACAGATACTTGCGAACCCTATATCCATCACAGATTTCAAAATTTCAAGAGCTCGAATTTCATTTCGGCTCTAACTTTCGACGGCTGCATTACCAGCGTGAAAAGCTCCATAGCCAGAAAATTCTTCGGCTCTAAAACTTCAAAGCTTGATTTTTATATCGGCTAAAATTTCAACTGCTGGAAAATAATTCGCCTCCTGAAAACCTGTGGGCAAGCCCCAACTAATAAATTAAGTCGCCAAAACCTGACTTTCCATTTTCCCTGAAGATATCAGGAAGATCCTTCCGGGATAAGAAGACTCTGAAATTCTGGCTCCCAAGAAGGACCAGCAAAAATTGCAACTATCTACAAATTGGCACCCAAAGAGGATATTGCCAAAACCAAATATCTAACAGTGAACGGCAGAATGGAAAGCTGCATGGCTAGAAAGAGAAAAATGTTACAGGTTGTACAAGAGGACTGGGACGATGGAAGACAAGGTGAGGTGGAAAAAATCAAGAGCGGTTGCGGCGAAGACGTTCCAAGAGGCGAAACAGAACAGCTGGAGAGAATTTGTCTCCACTCATAACACAGAGACACCAAGCAACATTATCTGGGACCGAGTAAACAGAATCCGTGGCAGAGAGAAAAAGCAAATAAAAATGCTAAATGAAGGAAATGTCCAATTTGTAACGGTGAGTGAAATTGCGGAAAAACTGGCTGAAACCTTCAAAGCTGTTTCCAGTGACACAAACTACTCAAATGAATTTAAACAATACAAGCAACAGATAGAGAGAATTTCTATTGACTTTTTGAGCGATAATACTGAACCTTCAATGGGCTTTTTGTGGGCTTTTTACCACACAGGAGTTAACGTCAGCTATAGAAAGTAATAGAATCACCACTCCTGGACTTGATAACATAAGCGATCTCATGATCAAGAACATGCCGGAAAACGCTCGCCACTACTTACTGAAGGTCTACAACAGGCTGTGGGTCGAAGAACATGTCTACCAACCATGGAAAGAAGTCATAGTTATTCCTATTCCAAAACCCGGCAAAGACCACTGCAATCGTATAAATTAAAAGCCAACTTCTTTAACTAGCTGTTTGTGTAAAACCTACGAGAAAATGGTTAATAGAAGATTGATGGAGTATTTAGAAAACAGCAAACTACTAACTAGTATCCAGTGCGGCTTCCAAAAACATCGTTCAACTGTAGATCATCTGGTGATGTTCGACACTTATATAAGGAAGGCGTTGGCTTGCGGCAAAACTGTTCAGGCTGTTTTCTTCGATCTAGAAAAGGGGTATGATAAGAAATGGAGTAATGGTATCTTGAGAGACCTAGCAGCTTCCGGTTTGAAGGGAAGATTGCCAAAATTCATTGTGGAATTTTTGAAGAATCGAACCTTTCGGTTGAGAGTTGACGGTGTGTTATCTTCTCCGTGTGAGCGCGCTACAGGAACGCCGCAGGGTAGCACAATAAAAGTGACACTCTTCCTCATCAAAATCAACTCACTGGCGGACGAAATCCCTGGGGAAATTTTCAGCTCCTTATTTGTGGATGACCTCCTCGCCTATGCGGATCATGGCAGTGCCAAAGTTACAAAAACCCTGCAAGCAGCTATAGACCGAATCACAATCTGGGCCAAGCGCAATGGATTTAGATTTTCATCAACAAAGACCACATCAATGCAGGTTTACAGAAGAAATGAACCCATGTTGATTCCAACGCTAAAATTAGGAACTAACAGTATTCCAATAGTTGAAAGCACCAAATTTCTCGGACTCCACTGGGATAAAAAACTCAACTGGATCACTCATATTCACAAACTGAAAGCCAAACGTAGTAAAGATTAAATCTGTGTCTTCTTATTCTTGGGGCGCAGATCAAGACATCCTAATGCGACTTTACCGATCTCTCATTGGCTCAAAGATTGACTATGGATGTATAGTCTATGGATCTGCGAGCGCGGTTGTGCTGCGAGAGCTGGACGTTGTGGCAAATGAAGCAATGCTTATAAGCACAGGAGCGTTCAAAACAACACCAATAGCAGACCTGCAAGTCCTGTGTAGTGAGCCTAAATTGGAATTGCGGAGGAAAGATCTGCTCCTCATGTACTGCTTTAAACTGAAATGTCATTTTCTGAACCCAGCTTGTACTTGTGTGAATAACTCTAATTTTGAACTGTACTTCACCAGCAGAAAATGTAGCAATGAGCCAATTATTTAGAGAATCCGCAAAACCATCAACGAATACAGTATTCCTACTCAGCCAGTACAACCCTTCCTCACGCCTACCTCCTTTTCATGGATGCTTCAAAAACCCAAAATTGAGCATAACCCAGCAATATGGAAAAAGATCCAAATTGTGCCTTCCATATTACGATCCATGCCTAAAGATTAGATTAGATTAGATTATTACTTAGTTTAAGCCTCCCTATCCGCAACAAAGGCTATCCAAAGAGAGGAAGGAAGAAGGCCCCATTTAGTATGGAGTTAAAGAAACGTGGAATCTATGCAGAAAGGGCACAGAAACAGAAAGCTAAGAAAGAAGATCATGAAACAAGAACAAGTTGAAGAAGAAAGTAGTAGGTGCTGAAAAACAGGACAGCAGTGAACCGAAAAAAGATGGTCCGTAACAAAACAAAAACCTATTCTATTTTAACAAATAGAAAGCCTACCTAACCTTTAGCTCAGGCCCTTACATAGTCCCCCTGGGAGCGCTAATTCCCATAGATACAATAGTTGTATCCCCCTGAGGGGCCATGCCTAAAGATAACATCAGCAACTACCCAAATTGGAAAATCATTTACACAGATGGCTCCAAATCCCCATCAGAGGTTGGAGCAGCAGCCGTCATAGAAAACGTGACCAAGACGTTGTCTCTACCTATAGTAGCAAGTGTGATGACAGCAGAATTGCACGCAATCAGACTTGCTTTACATATAATAAAATGAACCCAACACCGTGACTTTGTAATATGCAGCGATTCCATAAGCTCCATACAGGCAATCGAATACTTCATTGAAAACAACGAGCATTTAAAAAAGATAGTGCTGGAGATCCATCAAATTATTGAAAATGGTTACTACATCACAACCAGCTGGGTCCCAGCGCATGTGGGTATTGCTGAAAACGAACGTGCAGACCAGGCAGCAAGGGCAGCAGAGACCAGCTGAATTTGTATCAATCCCGTATAGAGATTTGTTTCCGGTGATAAAGAAGAGGACTTACGAAATATGGAATCGAGAATGGCAGGAGGCATTCAAAACCTTAAGGAAATCAAAGCAAGCCCTGGAAGATGGAAGAAGGGTGTCCGCAAGCTGAATCGCCAAGAAGAGGTGGTGATTAACAGGCTGCGACTGAACCATAATGCACTGTGTTGGGGTTTTGTCGCTTGATAAAGCCAACGGCTGACCTAATTTTAGAGTTTAAGTTCTAGCCACCCCTTAAACTTCCAAACGATATGGGATTTCACACGAGTTCATTATAAGACTTTAATTTTACAGACAAGTTTTCACATTTTTACAAATAATAAGTACACTGAATTACTAGCATTGAAGTCACATCCAATTAATTTAGATCCCGTCCCCAGAATAAATAGTATTAGATTATACACTCCATTGGGTAGCACGACCGAAGCCCGAAGATGAAGCAAGTAGGACAAACAGCGATCAGGCATCAGCTACGGAACAGGCTCCTTGAGGTGTCGACCACAGTGCCGCCTACAAAGAACGGACTAATTAAGACTCTAAACAGTAACTAAGTTGAATATGCGACAACGAGAACTGAATCTTATCTCACAATATTCAAAAGAGATTAATAAGGCAGAACGAACTTTCTATTTACGTGGGTCGGAAGACACCTAGGAGAGAGTGAAGGTAATAAGAAACCGATACCAAGAGGTCGCGTCGTAAGACCAGAAAGAAGTAGGATTATACTGTCAGTAATCCGGATTGTTTATTTTGGGAATCACTGACAATACCCCCAACTGAAGTATAACTGCCACAGATATACAAACATCTGATTCACAAAATCAGGTACACGAAAGCATCACAAGAAGTTTATTGAAAAGTTTCGAATCCTTAGTCCTAAAGCAACGAACACGAACAAACGCGAACAAACACGAACAAACACGAACAAACACGAACATATAAGTTATTCCTTACCAGCAATTCCGCTCAAAACAAAGATGAGCCGTAGTACAGAACAAAATTCTTAAGGTTAAATAAACGCAAACACGTGTAGTAACAAGGGTAATATAATTAGGCGATCAGATTATTGTTGGCAGATCCTGCTGAGCCTATCAGCACTAACATTTTCGGAACCCCTAATGTAGGCTACTCTGTAGCAGTAACTCTGCAACGCGAGAGCCCATCTCATCAGACGACCATTATTTGGCTTCATCGTCTGCAGGTAAGTGAGAGGCTGGTGGTCAGTTTCTAGAACGAATTCTTTTCCATAGAGATAGGTATGGAACTTAGCAAATGCCCAGACTACTGCCAAGCACTCCTTCTCAATAGCCGCGTAGTTTTGTTCGCTCCCGGCGAGTTTACGACTAGCGTAGGCCACTGGAAATGGGACGTCGTCATGGTACTGCAGCAAGACTGCCCCAACGTCTACTCCGGAAGCATTAGTTCGGACGACGAAGACTTTACTGGTGTCAGGTAGCCTCAGCACTGGAGTCTTTGCAAGAAGGACCGGCTTCACGCGGCCACGAGCAGAGACCTTCCGACAAACGTCACAGGACTGGCAGTATCTGCGAATGTGAGCGCCGGCACCTGGCCAGTAAAATTTGTCGAACACTTTCATTTCTGTTTTCCTGAAAGAACAGTGTCCAGAGATTAGATCATCATGAGCTAACTTTAGAACCAGATTTCTGCACAATTTAGGTATTACAAGAACGAGCTTACCGATATCCATACCGTTTTTGCTTGAAATGCATTTTCTGTAGATCAAAGAGTTATGGAGAACGTACTCGTACTGGTACCCAGATTTACTCTGTTCAACTATTCGGCTGGTCACTTTATGCCTCACTCCTGCTAGAGATTTGCAAGACATTTGATGGAGTTTGAGGTCTGCTGCCGTAGAGTTAAGACTAGCAAGATCATCGGAAAGATTTGACTTTGACCTAGCCACTGCACAGGTGAGTTTCGTGCCACTAGACGTCAAGTTGGGATTTTTATCAACTTTAACAGGATCAGGCAAATTTTTGACAACAGACATTACATTTACATTATTACCCATTAAAACTGAGCAGAACTTAATGGGGGCTTTCACTGCCTCAACCCAGCCAGTCAAGTAAGGACAAGAAATATGGCAGCGAACTACCGGAAACTCGTTAGTTCGCCCCAAATAATCAGAAATTGACACGGTACGCAGGACATTTGCATTACCTGGAATCAAGTTATCGGATACAATCAAACATGAACACCCTGTATCTCTTAAAATAGACGACACGTGTGCACCGTTAAAGGTACCAGACACAAGTTCACTCTGACGCTTTGCTGCATTTAGTGCGAAATTCACTTGGTAACTTGAATCGCTCCAGGCAAACGTTGCCGGATTTTGAGGACAATTACGTCTAGTGTGACCTGATAAGCCACAGGCATAACATTTAGTGCTTGGAGAGCTCTGAACCGGTTTAGCATTAGTTTCAGGATACAATGATTCGTTATTGGGTGTTACGTCAAGGGGTTTCGCTCGTGAAGGTCGTGCGTCTGAGTAAGCGTCAGCTAATTGTGCCATTTCACGAAGTGAAATAGGTTTACGTTCTTTAATAAAGATACGTAGTTCTGGAGAACAAACTGACAAGAATTGGTAAATTAAAATAAATTCTCTCAGACTGTCGGAACTTTTTGTCCGTTCGGAGGATTCAAACCACTGATCGAACAGCCTACCCAAAGTCGTTACAAATTGTAAATAATTTTCGTTGGAAGAAATACGAGCTGATCTGAACGTTTTCCTATGCTGATCGGGAGTGTACTTAAATGCTACAAGTAATGCACTTTTCAGGTCATCATAGTTTGAGGTTATTTCGATAAGGAGAGACGAGTAAACTGACAACGCTTTACCTGTCAGTAAGTACCCGAGCTGAATAGCGTAGTCCCTCTCATTAATCCAACCACGCAGCTCAGCCAAACGTTCAAATCGAATCAAGTAGGCGACCAAGTCGTCGCCGTCCTCCAGAGGAGTCGGCTTAGGAAAATATTGCATAGGGAGAACATTCTGAGCTGGCTCGGTACGGCCAGTCAGTTCAGCTAACTTCAACTCATGTTCCCTCAGCTTTGCTCTTTCTTCTCTCTGCCTCTGTTTCTCTCTTTCCTCCCTTTCTTGTGCCCTGTCTTCACGAGCAGCGGTCTGCTGAGAGCAAATGAAGGTAGCTAACTCTGAGCCGGTCAACCCCATGTCCTCGCCTATCTTCCTCAACTCCATCAGAGTAGGCGTAGGCCGATCCATAATGGAAGTTATTTTTGTACGCGCTCAATAACAAAAGAATACTAGTTCAAATCGAAGATTCACTAGAACACAGTAAACCCAATTTTACAGCTATCGTGGCCACACAAAGCTATACCAGCGTTGGCGGCACAACAACAGGTACGGACAAAATTACGAAAATGACAAAAGGATAACTCTAGAGGTACACGAATTTCTAAGAAAGCCTCGCACGAGCATCGCAACCAAACAGCCAAAGAAGTGTAGTTTACACAAGGCGACCAGTTTCACCAAATAGATACGATCGCCTGCCTAGTTCCTAGCTGATCTAACCTGATTCCTGTGCACAGTCACTTGACTAATGACATTAAAACGCATCAGGAGCATCACTGTCTCCACTCTCGGCTGCAAACCTCTAGGATAATTTTTAACAAGAAAATAAAGGAACGATGAATAATTATCAAAATACGAGCACAATCGAATGGAAGTTATGCAACAAACCAATCCTGTCTACAGCGCCACTTGTTGGGGTTTTGTCGCTTGATAAAGCCAACGGCTGACCTAATTTTAGAGTTTAAGTTCCAGCCACCCCTTAAACTTCCAAACGATATGGGATTTCACACGAGTTCATTATAAGACTTTAATTTACAGACAAGTTTTCACATTTTTACAAATAATAAGTACACTGAATTACTAGCACTAAAGTCACATCCAATTAATTAAGATCCCGTCCCCAGAATAAATAGTATTAGATTATACACTCCATTGGGTAGCACGACCGAAGCCCGAAGATGAAGCAAGTAGGACAAACAGCGATCAGGCATCAGCTACGGAACAGGCTCCTTGAGGTGTCGACCACAGTGCCGCCTACAAAGAACGGACTAATTAAGACTCTAAACAGTAACTAAGTTGAATATGCGACAACGAGAACTGAATCTTATCTCACAATATTCTAAAGAGATTAATAAGGCAGAACGAACTTTCTATTTACCTGGGTCGGAAGACACCTAGGAGAGAGTGAAGGTAATAAGAAACCGATACCAAGAGGTCGCGTCGTAAGACCAGAAAGAAGTAGGATTATACTGTCAGTAATCCGGATTGTTTATTTTGGGAATCACTGACACACTGACCCATAGCTACCTCGTGTACCCTGAATCACTTGGACATAGACCGGTTTGCGGATGGTGTGGAGTGGCAGTCTTAACAGTGAGGCACATTTTGGAGGAGTGTGTGGTGTTACAGCCGAAGAGAGCTACGTGGCTTCGAGCGGTGACTAGAGGAAACATATGTGTCGCCAACCTGCTATCTGATGGGGGACCTATCCATAAAGTACTGGAATTTGTTAAAGAAGTGAATGTATTCGGTAATATTTGATATTGAATCTGAGTTGACCCAGTTCAGGAGATGCGAGGTTATGGTTTAATGTTTGTATTACGGTTTGTTTAAGCCCTAGAGGCTTGTAGAAGTTGATATTTTCTGCTGCTAAGCTTAGAACCAAAATGGCCGAGCGTACTGGGCTCCTATACTCAACATTGAGTTGAGAAGGGGTTCCAGCGCGGGTAAGACGCTCGGCCAAGTTAGGGTGGGAGCCGGAACCTCAACTCTGGGGTCCTGTCTTCAAACCTTCAAAATATAATGTTCCCTACATCCATGTACACTGGTTCTGTAGGTAAAAATGACTAGATTCAGCTATATTGGCTTCAACCTTTGTTCTTATGGTGATTGAACCTTTAGGATGATAAGTAAAAGAAGCAAATATTGTGAAAAATGCCTAGAAATAAAGATTTGTGTACTGCTATATCGCTGTGTAACGGATGGGGATGCAGTTTTGGAGAATTGCTGTGGCCCGACGAAGGGACGGCATGATTTAAGTTGTGCCAGCTATTGTTAAAGTTGGACATGAAGTCTGTTTTCGTGTTAAAAAGTGTATTATATTGTGTTGTATCACACATGGCGGAGTTATATCGAATATGGGAGCAATAACGTGGTAATTTGAGTAATGTGTCTTGAAAGCGGGGAGAGATGGAAGACATTCATGACTTCAGGACATCACCTTACGACAGCACAGAAGCTTTGACAGAAATGCCAAAGCGACAACTAAATATAGTCTCTGACCGAAGTTGTCGTTACCTGAGTTTATTATTATTATCACCAATACCTCTAGAAAATATACAACAAACTTTGGAGTTCCGAATTTGTCTACACCCATGGAAACAGGCTATTGTAATTCCTATCCCAAAATCCGGTATAGATCACACAAACCCTAATAACTACAGACCTATCTCATTGACGAGTTGTTTATGCAAAACATACGAAAAGATGATCAACAGAAGGTTAATGGAATACCTCGAGAACAATAAACTCCTCTCCAGTGTGCAGTGTGGCTTCAGAAGACATCGAGCAACCGTGGATCATCTTGTACGGTTGATACCTACATGAGACAGTCGCTGGCCAACAATAAATTCGTCATGGCAGTGTTTTTTGACTTGGAAAAAGCCTATGACATGACGTGGCACCACGGAATTATGAAAGATTTGGAGACCGCTGGTCTAAAGGGAAGACTGCCAAAATTCGTAGGGAAATTCCTCAAAAATCGAACGTTTAACAATCATCGCTCTACGATAATAACTTTCGAGGGAGATAGCTTCTGAAAATAACCTATTTTCCCCCATTTCTCCCCATTACCTCGGTAATTAGTTCAAAAATGGGAAAAAAGTTTGGGAGACGCACCTGTAACCTTATTCAAAATATATGGCATGCCAAATTTTATAGATCTAGTTCCCATACAACAAACGTGACAGCAATTTTTCTGATTCAGGGTAAACGTTCCGTTGAAAGTAAAACTTTGAGAGGAAATGTCTCAAGTTGAAGATCTAGCCACAGGAACGCTTCAGGGAAGCACCTTAAGTGTCACTTTTTTCACAGTAAAAATAAACTCATTGGCAAGTGAAATTCCAGCAGAAGTGTTCAGTTTTCTGTTCGTGGACGATCTCCTCATCGGGTTTGCAGACCACGACAAGACTGAAGTACAAGCAAAGTTACAGACACCAATAGATAAAGTCACCCACTGGGCAATGCAAAACGGATTTAATTCTCCTCAACGAAGACGACAGCAATGAATTTTTATAAAGGGAGTGAACCTACACTCATTCCAACCCTGCAACTGGAAGGAAAAATAATACTAACCATCGAAAGCACTAAATTTCTTGGTCTCCACTGGGATAGAAAACTGAATTGGATTACTCATATTCATAAGACGAAAGAAAAATGCAGAAATGACTTGAACCTGATGAGATCTGTGTCTGCATATACTTGGGGTGCAGATCAAGGTATTCTAATAAAATTATACAGATCCCTGATTCGGTCATAAATTTATTATGGAAGTGTAGTGTACGGTTCTGCCAGTGCAGAGGCGCTAAGGGAACTCCACGCTGTCGTAAACTAGGCAATGAGCATTAGTACGGGCGCATTTAGGACGACACCAATTGCAAACCTCCATATCATATGTAATGAACCAAATTTAGAGATACGAAGAAACGACCTGCTACTCCGATATTTCTATAAGCTTAAATGCCATTTCCTTAACCCAGCACATTTTTGTGTCAACAATACTAAACTTGAACTGTTTTTTACAAGCCGCAAGTGCACCTCAGAACCGGTTATCCAGAGAATACGTCAGGCTTTAACTCAGTATAGCATTCCAACTCAGCCTGTCCAGCCGAGCTTTGCACCTGCATCCTTTTCGTGAATCTTGAAGAGACCAGAAGTGGAACAGCACATGGCTAATATAAAGAAAGAAGAAATAGACCCATCTATCGTAAGACACATACACTGAGATTACATGATGAGGTAACAAAAGCATAAAATCATCTACACAGATGGATCAAAGTCACCGACGGGAGTTGGAGCAGCGGCCGTGATGGACGATATCATCAGAAGCGCCTCTCTCCCAGTCGTGGCAAGTGTTATGACAGCCGAACTGCATGCCATTAAGCTCAAAGATCAAGGAAACGCCAGCCCAGAACTTCGTAATATACAGCGATTCAATGAGCTCGATACAATTGATCGATAGCTATACTAAAAATAATGAACTTATGAATAAATTTATGCGTGAGATGCACCAAATTATTTCGGATGGAAAGAACATAACAATCAGTTGGGTTCCAGCCCACGTGGGCATAGTCGAAAATGAACGCGCGGACAAGGCGGCAAAGACAGCAGCAACCAGACCTGCTGAATTTTTGCTGATTTCCTACAGCGACTGGTTCCCGGTAATCAGGAGAAGAACATACGAGATTTGGAATTTAGAATGGCAACAGGAGCGAGGAGACTTGAGAGCAATAAAAACCAGGCCCGGAAAGTGGAAGAGAGCCGATTTGAAGTTGAACCGACAGGAAGAAGTGGTCATAAATAGGTTGCGATTGAATTATACAACCCTAACTAAGTTATATCCTGGACCCGCAGGCTCTCGGACAAATACCCATTTGCGGATGGTGTGGAACAGAGATCGTAACGATGAAAAATAGCATGGAAGGATGTACCGCACTGCAGCTAACAGAAGACCGAATACTTAAATCGGGAACCGGAGAGAATGTTAATACGGGGAACTTGGTACGGGGCGGAGGACCCCTCCGCAAAGTGCTGGAGTTCATCAAGGAAATTAATGTGTTCTGAAATCTGTAAAGGTTAAAGTGGACAAGTGGAGGTGTGTCGGACACTACCTTGGAATTTTGATTCAGAAGTAGGCAGTCCAAGGCTCTCGTCGGGTCGAGCGTTCCATAGCATAAGTCGCTCATTGTCAACTTTGATAAGCAAATGGCCGAGCGCTCTGTGCTGATATCCTCAACTCTCTGTCGAGAGGGGGTTCGAGCATGGGTCAGCGCTCGGCCATAGGGAGGGCGGGTAGCTGGAACCCCACCCGGGAGTTCTAGCTACCATCAATGAAATTAAACTCTGGATAATCTCCTTCCATCCTCGAATACGGGAAGAATTTTGATCTGCACCAAATTTTTGTGTCTCGCTCTATCAGTTTTGCCTCGGCGTGGTTGCTTCCGTGAAGTTCTAGGTGGATGAAATTGAACTTACGGACTTAAATTACTCTTAGTAATATGGCTATGAAATCATAACTGCATCAAGACGAAGGTTACTTTGGTAAACTACCAAAGCGATAACTAAATAGTCCCTGACCGAAGTTGTCGTTAGCTGAGTTTATTATTATTATTATTAAACTTCTTTATTTAACTTTTTTTGTTTTATGAACTTCTTTCCTAGCTTACTCTTTCTGTGAACCTTGTGCATAGATTCCGCGTTCCTTCAACTCCGTACTAAATGGTTCCTTCCTCTTTCCTCTCCTATAACATCTTTGTCGTGGTTAAGGGAGGCTAAAACTTCCTTATATAATAATAATAATACAACCATGTCTGTTAATATGCGAAGCCAATCATTGAGATGAAAGTAGGAAAAGATGCATTTCCTTAGTTGCGCTGATCCATGTTAAAGAATTCATACATATGCAAGCTAAATGGAAATGATACCGTTGCAATGTTGGAAACACCCATCAGTTAGTGTGTGATAGGTACGTTTACGGTAATAGGAGTGAAAAGGGATTGCGTTTGATGTCTTGAACTGAAGTGTACGAGCTGAAGAACGTGATTGAGGATGAGCGTGTTGTACGATAACTGTCGTGAACTTAGTTTTTTATTATTGTTCCAAGTGTTCCGAAACAATTTTTTCTAATGTGTTCCGGAACGATTTGTTCTGAGTGTCCCTAAACGATTTATTCAGGGTGTTCGGAACGATTTCTTCCGTGTGCTCCGGAACGGTTTGTTCCGGACACTCCGGAACGATTCGTTCCGGGCACTACGGAACGGATCGTTCTGGGCACTAAGGAACTATATTAGGCTCCTGGGAAGAAATGTTGGTGTGGTGTTTATAGAGCTCAATTATTGTCGTGTTTCATGATTGTTTACAGGGGCAAACTGTCTCCGCGTGTTCCATCACCACTTACGACAATTTGAAGCTAGGTTTTTGAGAGTTCCGTTACTCTTCCGGGCGTTCCGGATTTTAGGACTAGTAATATCACTTCCACGGAACGTTCCGTTCCGGGCGTTCCATCGTTCAGTACTTTAGGGATTGCCAAATTTAGGTTGATATTGTATGGATGCATGTTTACACAATAGATTAGATAATTGGTTAGCGCCTACCTATCCGCAACATATGCGACCCAAAGAGAGGAAAAGGAAGGCAACATTTAGTATGGAGGCAACACGTGCACTACATTTTGGGACATATCATATGTGTGCCATTAGGTACATTGCATACCGGCATAAATGAATAGCATTTCCATAATTTCACTACGTTTTTTAGAATTGACTTTAACCTACCTGGTAAAAATTATAGCACACTTAAATTTCTCACTTTCTTTATAAAGGATAAGAATGGACTTGAGCAGTACAGTCAGTTTCTAAATTCTCCTACTCACAATTTAACCGAACCAACCGTAGCA
This sequence comes from Morinoia aosen, assembly GCA_030386875.1. Lineage (NCBI taxonomy): Eukaryota > Metazoa > Arthropoda > Malacostraca > Amphipoda > Talitridae > Morinoia > Morinoia aosen. Next base: position 6,563,543 of record CM059570.1, read on the forward strand.
ATCGCACAAACGTAGTCAACGTTTTAAAGGAACGCGGAATCTGTGCAGAAAGGGTATAAAAACTGTAAGTTGAGAAAAAAGTTCATGAAACCAGATCAAAGTTGAAGAAGAAAGTAGTATGTGCTAAAAAACAGGACAGCAGTGAAACGAAAATACGTGGTCCTTAACATAACAAAAACATTTTATTTCAACGAAATGAAGGCCTACCTAACTCATAGCTCGGGCCCTCACATTTTCCTCCCTGGGAGTGCTAGCTCCCATAGATACAATAGTTCTATCCCTCAGAGGAGTGTCTACATTATATCACGTGTCCCACAAAAATGTCTCGGAGTTTTTGAATGATTATTTTTCCGCTTTAAATTAACATATTTAAAATGTATTTTTTCACAATGTATTAAATTTTGTTTCCGTTTCGAACAATCAATTTTTTTGAAAATCGTTTAGTAACCACTTTACACTGATCGATTTAAATAAAGAGGTAGAAAACTAATTGTTCCGGGGAAAGATTTTAAAAACATCGCTAGTGTTCTTCATTTCTAAATACCTACCTTTAAAAATTATTTTACAATGATATATCCAACATACCACCAAATATTAAAACCCTCTGAAAGGTTATTTACTCACTTATTTCAGCATTTGAAGACACCTAAAATGCAGCTCACTAACGATCAAAGAATTTTCATCGCATTGGAATGTGAAGCAACGAAAAACTGTGAAAACGTTCGAAGTGCAATTAATGAAAAAATCCCTAAAGGAACTCGTCCGATAAGAAAACTGTGTATCGTTTGGGTTAGAAAATTAGGAAGAAAATTGAATGCTCCTCTAACTTTGTCACAGTTTTTCGTTCCTTCATATTCTAATGCGATGAAAATTTTTTGATGGTTAGTGAGTTGCCTTTTAGGTGTCTTGAAATAATGAAATAAGAAAGTAAATAATCTCTACGAGGATTTAAATACTTCGGGATATGTAGGACACATCATTGTAAAATTATTTTTAACAATAGGTATTGAGAAATTAAGAACACCATAATTGTTTCCTATGAACAATTAGTTGCCTCTGAACAATTAATTTTACATCTGTTTCAGTAAATCGATCACTGTAGAGATAAACAATTTGAAAAAAACTTGAATTATCAGAGAAGAAAAGAAAATTTATTGCATTGTGAGAAGAAGAAATTCAAAAATGTCAATTTAATTAAAGCGGTGATATATTCAATGAAAAAGTAGGAAACATTTCTATGGGACACTCGGTATGTACAGGGTGTTGTGTAATGCGATGCATATATTTTAACCAAATACCGAAAAACGTAAAATAAAACGATTATCACGAGGGGCAAAAACCTCAAAACTCCGTTTTCGAGAAGTAATGATCTGAAATAATTATAGATTCCCGTAGGAATAGCCCGAAGCGCGTGCCAACAGCCCGCCAAAGAAGTTAGATTTTACTCGTTGGCTGCATGGTAAGCCTATTCGTGCGGGAATCTAAAATTATTTCAGGCCGCCATTTCTCGAAAACAAAGGAGTTTTGGGTTTTTTCTCACTTGAGAAAATTGTTTTATTTCGCGTTTATATATATATATATATTATTTCTCGCATATCTATACATCAAGAAATAAACCAATAGGAATTTTTTTTCTAAATAGACAGATATATCAACTCATTTATACAGAGTTCCCTTTCAAAGCTCATTTATATCATATATATATCATTCCTGAGACCTCTCTCAAATATTTTGACTTCATAGAAATGATTGGCCTGCAGGAACATTTTGAATATCATTAAAGAAAATAACAAATGAAATTGAATTTACAATGTAAGTTTTCAATGCCCCTTTCTTAGCTGGGTCACCAATGAACCAGCACCGAAAAAAGCATTTTTGCAAAAGAAATGCATCATTCACAAAATGCATAGGTAGGCACTTAAAATCGACTGAATGAGCTTGTTTATTGGCTGGATGCTGAACAGCATCTTTTATAACAAATTCAAACACTGAAAAATAATATTTAAAATATTTCATTAGAGAACCAAATGAAAAATAATGGCAGAGAATAGCACAAAATAATTTCCTGGCATTACTAATGCGGTTTTAGAAAAAAAATCAAAGCATAATTAGCTAGGGCAATTATCTTCCAAAAAATTATTTACAATAAACCATACCCTCAAATCATAGATAGGGTGCACTGTTGCTCAGGACTCAATGCACAGAATTACAAATGTTGAAAAACAAATTAAACAAGAGAATAGTTGAAGACAGAAAGACAAGCTGACATGGACAACAAAAAAGTGAATGAAAAAATGTTCCTGACGAAAAATAATTCAATAACTAACAACAATAAAAAATGACCCTAATGCACATCTCACTCGGACTCTGTAGGAGTGCTAAGTCCCAAAAGTGCAAGATTCATACAAATCAATGGTATTTTTTGGCCATGGTACATATTTGCAGCGATCAATTTTTCATTATAAACTCACAGTTTTGGTTATCACCAGCATACTTCTCTATTCTTGTTGGCGATGATACAAAGCTCTGTAAAAAGCATATTGGTCTTTTTTTTTGTTCAAGGTCAGCATACAGTTACACTTATTAATTTGGTGAATATAAGTAAGTTATTGTGACATCAATACACATTTGTAAAAAGAAACCAGTCTTTTTGGCCACTCTGTAACACATGAGTGAAAATATTCAATTTACATTTCTTTAAAAATCATCAAGAAAAATTATCATGATATTAACAGCATGGAATTTAAGCCTCTCTTTAATACAACAATAGCATTTTCATGAGTGGGAATAATAAAGGGACCATTTAGAGGACATCCTTTCATGGCAACATGTGTCCCCACACAGGCTAGCAAGTGCATGATTTAAATTATTTCGTAATCAAATTTTGTTAACTCAAAAACGATGTTAAAAAACATTGGAGCTCTTTCAATTATGTTTATTACCCACAAATAATTAAGTTAGCAAAATCGTTAATGTAGAAATGTAACAAATCATGAGGATAGAGACATAATTCTCTATTAACGTAGCGTAAAACATAGCTGATTACCTATATCTTTATTTACCAAACTCTCTACTAGAACTACTGGGAATGAGTTTACAAAAATAATTCTATCATCTTCATACTTCTAATGTTCATGAATATTCAGAATAGAACTTACAAATGAATCAAATGAATATGAAATGTTCTGTAAACTTGTTCAGTAATCTATCCAGAATACTTTGATATGAATACCACTGTTCTAGTTTCAAAACAGTTGGACGAACAACACTTCACGCAACTAAAGGGGTGTTTACACTAGGGGACATTTCGGCTGTGAGGCGCGACTCGTGTAGCCGAAGCTCACCACTGAGGCTCAAATTTGTGTGTGTGAGCCCGAAGTTCCCGATTCGCTTTGGTTGAATCCGTGCAGCGGCTACACGTGTGCGAGGCGCAGCTCTAGCCCGGTCAGTGTGCGGATGGCAGTCATCAAGTGAGGTAGCGCCTCTCTCTCACCCGTCATGGCTGACTCAACACTACCGCGAGAAACTACACTGCTTCTAATTGAAATGTACTAAGCCCATCAATGCCTTTGGCTGACTAAAAGCTGTGAATATAAGGAGGCTGCTTTCCATTATATTTTAATGAAGATGAACGAATATAGTAACATTTAACTCATGCAAATAAAAAAGAGATTACGTAGCTACGATGCAGCAACAATATTCACACAAGCTCGTCTACAGCTGCATGGCTGCCACTTGGTTTTGTGCTGCATGGCTGCCACTTGTGTTTGACCAAAAAATCTAGTGTGACCTCAAAAAATATCGAGAAACATATAGATTTAATAATAAAACATCCAAAAATTTATCTAGAAATAAATTAATTATCTACTATAATAAATTAGTTGAACAATAGCATATAAGGATATTTATTTCATAAATTTCTTTATTTTAGGCAATTTATCTTTATATAAATTATTTGGTATCCTGATATTTACCCTAATGAAGCTTGGTATCCAAATATTCTTCAATTTTACACGTGTTGCGAGTAGAAAGGTCAGTCTCTATTGCATTGCATTTCATCAATGCTCAGATTCCTACTTATCAACAATTGTTTTAAGGCTTTCACACCGCTATCTTCATCACTTTTAATAATTTTGCAATTACTAAGTAAGTTGATTCTACTTTATTAGATGCATTACTTTAGTAAATAACTGATACACCAAGTAGTTTCATGATAGAAATATCATTGCTCCATCCAACAATAAACTGAACTCCTTGTTACCAATATCATTGGTCGGTCTTCGTCAAAATGAGGCCACATTATATTATTGATAATGTATGTGCATTTCATTCCATGATTTTCTGATATCATCACTAGTTTTGCAATTGGAGATAGTGTGCTGTAGCTTATGAACCGTGAAATAGCCGTCTTGGTGTCGTTCATAATCTGAACATAACATGATCAGAATATGGTTGCTTCACTATTCAGACAATTTGCTTAAGTAAATTAACAAATATAATAAGAATGAAGCAGTAACCAACCATTATGGTGACTTCCTAATTCGAATTTACAGTAATCTATCATATACATAGCTTAATTGTAATTCTAGCTAGAAAATTTCTATCACGCTGAAAAAACTATTTGGATTTTATAGCTAATATCTAGGTTCGAAATTTTACATCTAAGCTTCAGCAAAAACACCTAGATCTAGCTATATAATATCTAGCTTGGCAGCCCTGTTGAGCAGCGCGCGCTCCATGGCTCGCTCCAATGGTGTCTAGTCTAAACGCACATGGCTCTTGTGAAGCTCCACACGAGGCGTCTACACGTGAGGCTGCAGCAAAATGTAGACCAGTGTAAACGGCCCTTAAGTTTAAAAAATTGAACTCCGCTTGAGCTCGACAACCGACGAGAAAAATCTGAGGATGAGCGTGACGGTTGATCGCCAACATCCCGGAAAACAATCAATGAGCATCAATAAACATGTTTTTGGCATCTGATGCAATAATACAATACTACGTCACAATTCATCTAATGCAAAGATTGCGAAGAACACAGTCAAAACCTCACTCGCGGCTTTTGCAGAGGCAGTAACCGCCACTACGCTGCAAGATGACAAACGGTCTTTAACTGACAGATCGAGTGATTTCGAGTCATGACTCAAAAGTGCTTTGAACAAGCCCCTAGATCAAATTTTAAGTTACCCTAAAATTGGCTTACCGACAATACAATATTTTAATATTGAAATACTTTATTTTGACAATTTTATATATTTTAATATATATAAACTTTTTTTTTTTGTTTTTCAGTTCTAATCCAAACTTTCAAGGCAAACGTAAATTAACAATTTATAACCAGTTTTTTTCTAAAAACTGGTGTATGGGACATGTTTAAAGGGGTGCTCCGAAAAAATTTTTTTATCCGATTGGTCTGAAATTTAGTCAGTATATGTATTTTTGCAAGACAAACATATATGAACTCATTAAATTTTTTTGATTTAGGCCTTAGTTTCTCAGAAAAATTTCAAAAATAAGTTTTTTGGGTCATTTTTATACCTATTTCAAAAAAATATGTCATTGAGTTTTTATGCTAGAACAAATTATTCAAAGACAGTTTTGGAATCCTTGGAACATTTCTAACAAAGGCATATTCAGGGATTTTGCATTTTTATTTTTTTATTTTTTTATATGCGATATTTTACCAATATCTCATATATACCAAAATTTTTGGATTTGAGCTATGATAAAAAAAATAAAACGTAAAAATGGAAAAGTGGCAATATATCTTTGTCAGAAATGTTCCAAAGATTCCAAAACTGTCTTTGTTTTCTTCCTAGCTTAAAAACTCAATGACTTCTATTCTTTTGAATTTTGAAAACAAGTGACTTGCCAGTTTAGGCCGTAAACAAATTTTTCGTTGAAGTGTGATATAATGGAAAGTTTATGTAATTGAATGCTTTTTTCATTTTTATTTCGAGAATCTCCATGCATAACATCATATTCACCCTGTGAATTGTAATTTACAAAAAATCAAACAATACAATTTTTTTTTCTTCATATAATTATGAATTTTTTTGTTTTCAGTCTGATTCTCATGAAATTTGACTATTCTATGTAACTTTTGAAAAGAAATACAACTTCTTCCATACATTTTTTGATTCAGGCATTAGTTTTTGAAAAAAATTTGACATATATGTTTTTAGCCCCTTGGTATTGATGTTTCAAAGGAATAGAACTCATTGAGTTTTTATGGTAGAACAAAAACAAAGACAGTTTTAGAATCCTTGGAACATATCCAACAAAAGAACATTCGCAAATTTTCAATTTCTTCTTTTGTTTTCTTTTTATATGGGGTCGAAATGCGGTCGAAAATTTAGGATTTATGTCCCCTTACCCCTCCTGGGGGGGATCTATCGCCCGTAGCGCCATAAAGTTTTAGGACCGAATAGTCCACCACCTAATGGTCTTTTTCCAACAAAAACATGAAAAATGAACATCGGAGAGAAAAGTTTCCCCGGAGGACCTCCTTAAGCACGCAACGACTAAATTCGTTTTTGCGGTTTAAGTTTAGAATTTGGTGACATTGTCAATATATACTAATTTTTCAAGTTCAAAGATTAAAAAAAAAATACATCCTTTCATGACGATTTTCAAAGACCGAATAATAGAACTGATCGTGACAATAAGTACATTTGCAGCTTTAACGCTTGCATGAATTATCAAACAATTTCAGCTGATAGGTGACATTTCGTAGAAAAATGCAATTAAAACAAACCCACATCAATCGTAGGCACATAAAAGAACGCAAGTTAGCGCACCGGTGTTTTATTGTAAGCATAGTAAGGTTAAGTGTTCATTTACCATGTTGTGGACATTTCGAGAGAAGAATAAATATGAATTAAAATGTTCGACACATTGTTTTAAGCAGAACATACTGTACGCTACGCAACAATGTCAAAACACACGTTTTGACATTCTCACACCACCTGCGGTACACCACCGGCATCACACCACCTGCAGCACACCGTTTGCAGCGCACCATCGGCAGCATACCACCTGCAGCACACCGTTTGCAGCGCACCACCGGCAGCACACCACCGGCAGTACACCACCGTCAGCACACCACTGGTAGCACACCACCTGCAACACACCACCGGCAGCACACCACCGGTAGCACACCACCTGCAGCCGACCACCGGCAGCACACCGCCTGCAGCACACCATCGGCAGCACACCACCTGCAGCACACGACCGGCAACACACCACCGGCAGCACACCATCTGCAGCACACCACTGGCAGCACACCACCTGCAGCACACCACCGGCAGCACACCACCTGTAGCACACCTCCTGTAGCACACCACTGGCAGCACACCACCGGCAGCACACCACCGACAGCACACCACCGGCAGCACACCTCCGCAGCACACCACCTTTAGCACACCACCTGAAACACACCCCCTGCAGCGCACCACTGGCAGCACACCACCTGCAGAACACCACCGGCAGCACACCACCGGCAGCACACCACCTGCAGCACACATTTGGAAGTCTCTAAACCACGGATGGCCGCTGTCAAATGTAACGGCCATTCCCCAACTGAAAATTTTGCGTCTTCAAATCGTCCATGGCCAACTGTGAATTTCACGTCCGAACTCGACCGCCCGTAGTTAAGAGCGCGTTGAAGGAGTGTTAATGCAGAGTAGTCCGACCAGCCTATAAATCGCACATAATCGACCGTCACGTCCTTAACCCACCAGTGATACGTCCTTGATTTTCAATTGGGTTTGTTCAAATATATCAACTTTGCTAGACCTGAGACTCAATCTAATGTTGTATCTCATGTAGCGAATAAATTGTTTAAATTATTTTATTCATAACAAAAACTACTAAATCAGTATCATAGATTGTGTTTCATAAACAAACGTAACTGCTGAATCAGGACCAAATATTGAATTCATCAAGAACAAGACTACTGTATCAAAATCAACCCCGCCTCAGCTGCCCGGTGGTGCGTGGAGACGGTCTTCTGCACGGCGCTGCAGCGCTGCCCAGCTGTGCCTCAGCTGCCCGGTGGTAGGTGGAGAAGATCTGCTGCACGGCGCTATAGCGCCGCCCAGCTGTATCGTAACTGTCTCCCTCATCACGAAAGACTCTCATAGAGTGGTATTTAGGATTAAGTGAATATCTGTTCCGTAAATGAAGGAATTGGATCTATCACATTTATTTCTATTGATAAAATACAGATTGAAAATGAATTGAACTCAAATCGGCACTAATAACTTTATTTTCTTATAATTCGAACGTCAGATTTATGAAATTTGACGTAAGTCGACTTTCAAGCCCTACTTGGTTCAGCATATTAGATTTGAATATTTAATTAACCTTTCGCAATCACCATGAACTTGTGTTCAAAAGGATCAATTAATTTTTTAAATCTCGTATGATTTTGTCTAACATAAATATTTATCGAAAATAAATTTTTTACTTATTAAGGTATCATTTTTATTTTGTTTCAAGACGTAAATAAATGTCGTTAGGCTTTTTGTACAATGTTCTGCAAGCATTATTTACGTTGCATAATTTATTTACTTCCATGAGTATCAACCTATATCAACTAACACGCAGGGGATTGAATCGCTTGAAATTGGAAAATGCTAGATTAATCTACTGAACACATTCAACAGAAAAACTTTTTTGATTAAGGATTAAATCATTTCCTTTTTACGCATTTTGCCTCTGGTCAGCATCCTCAGGTACTGCTGACCTGTAGACAACTACGTTAGTATGATATGAATCGCAGGTTTAATTAAACATCTTTAAAATCACCTTTGTTACACACATGGCGAGCTGCAAAACACATGTGATTATAATTGATCCATAATATTCGTACTTTTATATGTTTTTTGAATAAAATATGATATTTCGGGTGTTTCTGACTGCAGTGTTTGAGCTTTTGTAAATAAGCTCTTGTTTCTTGCTCTTGTAGTCTGTTGTAATAAGAAAAGAGGTTCTAAAAGCCTAACTTTTAAGGCAGAAAACCCTTTTTGGGAAATTCGAAGCCTCACATTCCAATTTTGATGACAGGAGACAATTTTTAATAACAATTAGAAGTTTATGTCATTGGTTGTAGATAATCTCCTAAGCCTCAGCCCAATTGAATATTCATTTTCTACGTTTTTGAAACCTATTTGCCCATCGTAGTGTCAAGCTGATTTAATATTGAAGCAAAAAAAAAACGTGGCCGCGCCCTTCAGCCACCGCCGAGCCAGTGACTCGACTACTCCACACGATTTATACATCGAACTTATAGTCTGTTTCGTTGCAGTGTTGTGTTCTGCAATTTTGTACGACCCTGGTTCACTCTCAGAATCTGTCAGACGTGAACCTGGCCATCAATCGTCATAAGCAATTATTTCCTATCCACTCATCGTCATGCTTGCGAATAATTCCATTACTTTACAGCCTGCACCTTCAACAAGCGAATAGTATTTCAGTTCACGTTAGTACCTTGATATATGCTGCGCACTAGAATTCATATAATTCAAAAACAGTTCAGGCATTCACATTTCATATTTTTACCATACTTTTTAAACAATTACAACCTTTTCTATGAACCATCATGAAAGATTTTCAACTGTTATTAAGAGGAAGATATTTTGAGAATCCAATCTATTGTGCTAATATCCAATATAGCCGTAAAACGGAAGTTTTAAAATTCCGAAATGGTCTCGGTTGTTAATTCATCCCTGAGAGGTAGCCATTAGCCCGGCGGATTTCCAAGCAATAGCACCCCAGATTTTACGAATGGGAAAAAGCAGTCTGGATTGAAGGCTTCTTTGGGTTGTCTCCAAACGTACACTAAGCCGGAGAAGGGAAATAAGGTAAACGATGATTCGTGAGAGAAAAGAACATTTTCCCTCCGCTCGACGGACCAATTCTGGTCGTTTCTACACCACTCTGAACACCTCGAACACATGTCTTTGAGAACAGAGGTTTTCTGATTGCAGCTCTTCCGTGGAATCCAGATTTGTGCAACTCCCAAGGAACAGTTTTTGTGGAAATAGGGCTCTGTAGGTGTTCATTGAACTCTGCAGGGATTTCAAGAGTTTTGATCTTTCGACCCTCTCTAAAAAATTCAATTTCGAGTCCATTGGTCTCTCTCAGACAACTTCACCTTTTGGACGGACCTGAGCTTTGGTGAGGACGTTTTTCCTTCTCTTTCAAAGGCCGACATTACTTTTTAAAGCGCTAAGCATTGGGGCAGTTTCTGTTACACTAGCGCATGCCATATGAGCACCAACAATTTGGCCTTTTCGAAGTATTTAGAGGTCTGCCTTATTTATAAATTATTATCAACGGTTTTTGAATATTTGTAAAAGACGGGTATTTTAAACAACCATATCAAATGACAAAAATAATAAACAAAAAACATTAAAACATGTCAAGTTTTGGTTGTTCAAAATATGTTCAAAGCTAATGATGCCATAATGTAAGGTGTTTCCATTATTTTATTCAGCCTTGTATATTACAAAAGAACATGACGATTGTAATTTTTGGTTCATACTGCAGAGAGAACGATCTCAGGGTACTCATAGGATAACCTTCACCGAAATAAAGGGGATAATGCTTAGACATCATAGTTATTTGCTGAGGTATCTATCGCCTACATGAGAGAAACGAAGCTATGTTTCTGGAACCATTAAACTGTATGAATTCCAAAAACACTGATTGACTTTTAGGCTGACTATAAAACCGTTCATCTAAGTTTCCTCAACTGTTCGTACGATATAATAAGATGGGCAGTCTCTAAAGAAGTAAAAAAAAGAAGGACAGCCATTAGTTTCTCTAACCTAGAGGAATGAGTATTGCATCAGAAATAGTTTTCAGTTTTGTAAATCAAAGCTCCGATCATTGGTTTTTAGGTAAAAATTGATATCAACGTCGAGATTTGAAAATAAAAATAAGAAAAGCGTGAAAGTCTCCCGCTCAATTTTTGGGGGCAATGGTGTCGGCGTTCGCAAGGCTAACTAACGTTGCCTGCAAGAGGCAAAGTTAATCTTAATTAAATGCTGCACCGATAGTTAGAGATGGAGATCGGACTCCGGCAGTAGCTTATCAGTTACGGAAGAACATTATCTTGATTGCAGATGACTAGCAAATGGATTCGTATGTAAGCAGAGTACTTGAGAAACATTCAGAGTACGTGAAAAGCATTCAGAGTACCTGAGAAATACTCAGAGTTTTTAATATCTGAGTATTTGAAAATTACTCAGGGTGCTTGAAAAGTACTCAAGTGACTACAGTACTCCAGTCAGACCGCTGCGTCGCACGTCCCTGTACTCCACAGTAGGTCTGTGAAGATCGTGCGTACTTCATGACGCTGACGTGCGTGAGCGAGGTGGGAATTGTGTCGGGCGTGAGATGTTCACTCATGTTATCATTATTATTGCCTCACCTTTAGGGGGACGTCTGCCCATAATCAGAAAAATGGCTGTACCGTTTGTTTTATGTGAACTAGATCTATGAAGTTTGGTATTTGCACTTATTTTTGTAAGGGTTATAAGTGCGTATCCCAAAATTTTTGGAATTTCAAATTAATTACTGGGATAATGGGGAAAAATGGGTGAAAAATAGGGTACTTGCAAAGGCTGTCTCCTCCGAAAGTTATTATCGTGGAGCAATGATTTTGTTTTCATTGAATGTGCAAAATGTCGCTGCATAACTGGACGTGGGCTCGTTATGAAATTTGCAAGGTTTTTTGATGATATTAATTATTCTTTAAATCATGCATTTTTCTGTAGATTTTGTCAATGTAACTTAGAAATTACGTAACTTTTTGCGCATTCAATGAGACCTAAACCATTGCTTTACGATAGTAACTTGCGAAGGAGATAGATTTTGAAATTTTTACTATAAACTGTTCAGGAAGAGCATTTTTCTACAATTTTTCATTTTTTCCATTGCAAGCCATATTACTTGTAAAAATTGACGCGGTTGACTTTCTGAACATAGGAATATTTTTTCTCGCAAGGTTTTTGTTGTTCCTTGAAGGCACTGGTACCACAGATATCGCAGATACGTTTGGAACATGGTATCACTGATACGCATCACCGCTCCAGGAGCGCACGCTGTGGAGTCCTCTTCGATGCGCTGCACCCCTTCGCGCCTTTGTTTCCCCCTCTCACGGAGCAAAAGAACGTTGTGTAACTTGGCTAAATTGTAAACTAAGGAGTTCTGTATCGAATATAGCAACAAAACCAAATCCAGATACTTCTGTTTCGTGTCTAATGCACTTACTGTCCGTCGCTAGCAGCTGCATTCGAATCCATTCCCCTTCCCCCTCGTTTCCCCCTCTCACGAAGCCCAGAACGTTCTGGACTTTTGATAGCTGGTAAAATAAGGACTTTTGAATTGAATAGAACTAAAAACACAAAAAATTATTTCCAGGGGCGTGGCATATTAACTTGCTGGTCGGCGGTGGCTGCTGATTGGACCCCCTTTTTTCCAACCCCATTTTCCCCTTTTACGGTGCTCAGATCGTTTTGCAAATTTGTCTGCTTGTGAAGTACGCACATCTCTAGCAATAAAAAATCCGGATTCGGTTCCGGCGTTCCCCTTTATGCTCATTATAATTTGTGTTACTGGTACATCTGCGTTCATTAACATTTACGGTGCTGAAAATTTTAAAACACGTTCATTTTCAATGTTGTTTTAATTGAATCAAACGTTTTGCTAACGACAAAATTTAAATTCCTAAGTCCTGCTGTGATCTACACGACGGTCATTCCTGTAGAGTTGGTGTGATAGATAAAATGATCATTTTACTGATCTATTTTATTACCTACATACATACATATACCGGGCTTATCCTCCCTATGGGAGGGTAGCCGACAGCAGGCCACAATCACCACACTTAGTCACTAGGAGGCGAGAGAGGCAGCACTGGCCGCACCTGAACTGCCAGGATCAGCAGCAGCCCAGCACAACCACCTTCCACAGTCAGGCCCGACAGCCATAGCTGGTTTACCCCGACAGCTTCATTGAGTGCAGCCCCTCCCCCCGCACAGGACAGGTCAACCCCATCACACGCGAGCAACTTCCAGTAACGCGTCAAAAATAAAATTACCTTCTTAAGCACTGCCCCCACTCACTTCTGTCCGCAGAAATCCCTCTCGCCACGTCCACAGTCAGACCCCTCTCTTACAAAGCATGTTTCACCCTATCCATCCAACTCATCCGTGGTCTACCTCGCGCTCGAAGACCTCTCACTTCCGACATATATATTTTTTTTCACCAGCACCTCAACATTCGTTCTTTCAACATGCTCAAGCCATCCAAGCACTCATTCATCCACTCGCCTGCTCAACTTTTTGATAACACCCTTCTGCCCCCTAACCAACTCAATAATGATCCTACCTCTTCTTGTTACTCCATACATGCTCCTCAAACACTACATCTCAAACACATCCAACTTCCTCTTCTCAGCTGCTCTTAACCCCCAGGACTCTGCTCCATACAACAAAACTGGCACAATCAACCTTTCATACAGTCCCCTCTTAGCATTCATACTCAAACTCCTGTATTCCAAAACTTTCCTCATTGCACCCAATGTCTTACAGCCTTCACTCACTCGATGCCTCACTTCTACTTCCATACTATCCTTAACAGTCAGTTCCGACCCGAGGTACCTAAAATGCTCTACCTCCTCGTAAACTTATCCATTCAACCTCACATCCAAAGTTCCAAACATTCCATCTCTTGAACTTCTCATCACCTTACTTTTATTCACATTTACCCTCAATTTCCGCCTTTCGCACACTCTACCAAACTCTGCAACCAGTCTCCTCAGTTTTTCCTCTGAATCAGCCACAAGCGCTGTATCATCTGCAAACAACAGCTGACACACTTCCCAATACATACCATTTTGTCCCACCAACTGCGCACCTTTTCCCAACACTTTGGCATTCATTTCTCTCACCACACCATCCATAAACAAATTAAACAACCACGGCGACATCACACATCCCTGTCTCACGAACCATAACTGTTTGTCACAACTGGGAACCATTCACTCACCTCATTCCCTACTCTCACACATGCTTTGCTATCACTGTAGAAACTCTTGATCGCATTCAACAGTCTCCCACCCATTCCATACAAGCTTTCCACTTGCCATAGAGCCTCACGATCCACTCTGTCATACGCCTTCTCTAGATCCATAAATGCCCAATATACATCTTTTCCCTTTAATAAGTATTTTTCATTCACCTGCCTCACAGCAAACATTTGATCCTCTACCACACCTAAAACCACACTGTTCTTCAGCAAGCACATGATCCGTCAACACTCTCACTCTTCCAATTAAAACTCTTCCATACAGCTTCCCAACGACACTCAGTAGACTTATACCCCTAGAATTACTGCACTCATACCTGTCACCTTTCCCCTTGTACAACGGAACTACAGACACGCTACTCCAATCGACCGGCACTTTACTAGCCTCGAAACATACATTTAATAAACGTACCAACCAATCTACAACCACATTTTCTCTTTTCGTTAGACATTCAACCGTGCAGCCATCCATACCTGGAGCTTTCCCATTTTTCATTTCATCCAACGCACTTTTCCTCTCTGCACTTCTTATTCGACTTCTATTCACTTCACCAAACACAGGCATTCTAACATCACTTCCAACAGCTACTACTCTCGCAACCCTATCATTCCTCACGTTCAGCAGTTCCTCAAAATACTCCGCCCATCTCTTTCTCACATCAAAACTCTCCAGCAGCCTACCATTTGCATCCTTCACTCTTGCCTCATTCTCCACCTGACCTTTCCTAATTCTCTTCCCTTCCTTCCAGAAAACCTTCCTTCTCTACATGAAATCACCTCCCAACTTCCTCCCCTATTCCTCATCCGCCGCCCTTTTTGCTCTCCTTACCATTCTTTGTACCTCTTTCTTCCTCTCCTTATACTCTTCGAACTTTTACTGGTTGCCTCGTTGCAAGCACCTTTCGAACGCCCCCGCTTTCTTCTCACAGCCGCTCCTACTTCTCCGTTCCACCATTCACTCCCCTTTCTAATCCCCCTCCAACTTTCCTTACCCCACACACTTCCCTTGCACATTTCTCCACCACATCTTTAAACAACTTCCATTCCCCTTCTACTCCACCCACCTCACTTTCCTTCGCCCTCCCATACTTTACTTTCGTCTTCTCCTGATACTCACACTCACGCTCAGTTCATCTTCTCCTGATACTCACACTCACGCTCAGAATCATGCAACTTGCCTACATTTAACACCTCCCTTCCACTCCTCCTTTTTACACCTCCCCACATTCCACTTACTCTCAACTTTCCTTCCACCAAGTAATCATCCGAAATCCCATTCATCTCACCACGGAAGACATGCACATCAAGCAAACGACCCATCACTCCCCTGCTATCCAAAATATAATCCATCAATGCTCTCTCCTCTATCACACCTCCATTCGTCCTCACATATGTAACTTGTTTATACTTTTATTCCGAAACAAACTATTCCCAATCACTAACTCACTCTCTACACATAACCCCACCAAGAATTCACCACTCTCATTCACCCCAGCTACTCCATACTTACCAACGACACCATCCACCACCTCATCACCCACTCTTGCATTCAGGTCCCCCATCACCACAATTCTACAACCACTCCCCACTCTTGCAACACACTTGGACAATTTCTCCCAAAACTCCTCTCTCTCTTCCCCACTCCTTTCCGATCCCGGTCCTTACGCGCTCAAAAACACCCATGACACTCGCACCCACATCATTCTTGATCACACCTCACCCCATTCAACTACTTTCTCTCTGATTCTTACACTCAAAAATATATCCACACCCTCTCTTGCATGTCCCCCACGCACTCCAGATACTCTCCCCCCCACCCTCCCAAACATCAACTCACCACTACCCTTCAACTTCGTCTCACTCAGGGCCAACACATCCATCTTCCGATTTAACATCATTCTTCCGATCTCCTCCTTCTTACTCTCAGTTGATCAACTTCCACACCCCCTTACATTTATAGATCCTAGTATTAGGGTTTGAGTGGTCTTTCGACCTCTCTCACCCCCTTCATTGGCCTGCTGCCTCTCGGGAAAATCATTACAGAGAAGGGGATCCCCAGTCCTATCGCTCCGTCCACTTCAGTCACCTCTGACGACAAGCAGCGGACCACGGGAGGAGAATTCTGACCCCCCCACAGGGGGGGTCATATGTAAAATGGGGGGGTGACATCTATTTTATTAATTTCAAAAATCCATGAACTTCAACTTGAATCGTGCATCAAGCGACAGGAAGCAATCACGATGATCTGTTGCAGGGCTGGAAATGAACAAAATAACAGAATTCTTAGAAATTCAGATTTGAGATAGGACTGACGCATGTAGCTATTGCATTTGATGAGCAGAACCTACATTTGGGAGCCTAAAACCAGAGAGGTTCAGCCGAAATTGCTTGACTGGGAAAATGGCAGGGCTGCACAAATGGAAATATTACGTAATAATTATAACAAAAAATATTTAGCAGGTTTGCTAAATATACCTGAGAATGTATCAATAAATGTACCAATGAGGTCTTTTTATAGTATTTCAGATGCCTGCTCAAGGTACGGCATAAAGTGTTAGAGCTGTTCCGTTTTGGAGCTCCACGGCTCCCTCAGGGACGGCTGTAATAATTATTGTGTGCGGCTAAGGGGAGGCCAGCGGTGTATGTGGGCGCTGGTGCGTTGTTGTGGTGATGCAACTGGTGCTGAATTCGGTGCGTAACTGATGGCTTTACTGTTGGTCTCAACAGACAGACTGGCGGCTTGAATATTCCAACCGGCGGAATTATATTATAAACTGGCGATTTTATCACACCAACTGGCGGCATTACCACACCAACTGGTGGCCTAGACTTATCAACTGGAGCATCCAACAGTAGTAATTGATTTGACATCAGCACACAGCAACGCCTGTACGTTCAGGGAGTTTTGTGTTACCTCCACTTGTTTTAGATTTAATCTAAAAGTGTATTAATTAGTTACTAAGCTTATTTTGCGATATGAATGTATTTCTATCAATGTGTTGATGTTCAGTGATATTTGAAATGCTGCTTTTACCTTGAAACCAACGATAAATTATTAGGTAAACAAATTTTTTTCAAAATATATACACTGAGAGGCCTAAATTTGAATTTGGTGTCATTGGTCTGTTTTAGAAAAAATTATCGCAGGTGTCTTGAGGTTTTGGGTCACTTTCATTCGTTCAACAGAGACGCATTTTGAAAAATGGAGATTAAACATCTTAACATCTAAAATCAATTAAATGTGATATTTTGACAACCGTGTAAACTTTCGGTGCATTTTCAAATTTAGTAACAATCTTTATCAAATCTAGCAACATATATAATTCCAGGTCGATCAGTATATTTTCACAGTGAAATAAAAAATCAAAGTCTTTGACGTTCGAATACACAATAAGTACACTCCTGTAGTGTAATAACAAGGAATATCAGTGGGAACGATAATCAATAATTTTAATTTTCCATAAGAACCACACTAGAAATTCAAAATGCACCACAGAAGTTGAGCACGCTGTGCATCATCGCTATTCCAATAAGGTTCAGCATTCAGTAGAATATTCCAAAGACAATCCCGCAATAAAGTTCATAGACATATCAGTAGTATAGTCTATAGACAATACAGTACTTTAGTTCATAGAAATTCAGTAGTATAGTCTTTAGAGAATTTAGTAGTATAGTCTGTAAACAATTCAATAGTATTGTCCATGAACAACTCAGTAGTATAGTCTGTAGACAATTTTGTAGTATTGTCCTTACTCAGTTCAGTAGTAAAGTCTATAGCCACTTCAGTAGTATAGTCTGTAGTAATACAGTAGTATAGTCACAATACAGTAGTATAGTCTATGGACAAATCAGTTGTTTAGTCTACTAGCTTAATACGGTCAAAGAGGAAAGTGCTGGCCGTGCTGATCGAATACCTTATTCTATCTCATATTTTAGTAATAGAAGAGTTTTATACACACCCACACACAGGGCAGCAGCCAATTAATTCAATAAAAAAAATTTTTAAATCTAGTAAACACTATACATGAAACTGATATTGCTGTAAAGTTTTTGATGAAATATAACCTATGAAACTGAAATAGTAGTCATGTTTTTGGTATAGTAGTTTTTTTCTGAAAAAATAATGCTAAAAATAGGACGCCTGTCAGCCGTAACGAGTATGCAATGTCGTGCTTGTTAACGAAAGATGCACCTAAGGCTCTAAGCTATTGCGAACTAGACATTGGAAGTTTTCCGAGCTTCATCAATTACTTTTACCAGTTCTGTCCGCTTATGTTTGGAAGTTTCTAAACCCTAATGTCACGGGATCAGATCCCGTGTCGACTTTGGGCGAGTACGTTCTTCAAAAAACACCCACAACGTGTAGATGAGAGTGTACACCACGCAAGGATGTGGTTGGTCTTCAATAACTTAAGCGGGAGGCTATCAGGCTAAACGCTTATCTTCTGTAAAATTTACGTAGAAACAGCTAACCTGTGCTAGCAAGTAGCACATTCCCTGCTTAATTGTCAACTTTGCTTCGCTGTAATACGAGTACATTAAATAGAGGCCGCTACTAGTTAACAATCCTGCAAGAAGAGCAACGTAAGTCGTAGAACGTATCACTTGTGTTCAGAACCTAGGATACTTATTAACTTTTCATGTTGCGGAATTTATATAAATCAAATATGTTTTACATTGAATGAAAGAGATACTCACGATACCCGGGGAGCAAAAATAAAAATAACTTGCATTGGATATGATATTGAATAGAGTAGTTTCATAAAATTTCCCAAAAAAGGCATTGTTAATTAACTGTGAGAATTACACGAGGAATCAAGATGAGTGAATACAAATCCTTTATTTATTCCCTCATAATTTTAAGCATTACTTATTCAGTTTATTTAACGTATCCCACACGTTCATGTGTGAACCTCCACAAATTGGACAATGTTAAGAAAATGGAAGCGCAAGGATATCAATCTGTTTTCTGAATTTGATAAGTCTTTTAGTTGGGGCCAAACCAGCTGTTTCTGCAGGAAAATTTTTCTTTTCTATGTCACTTAGTTTACAATGAGTGTCTCGCTCTAATGTCATCATATGTCGTCTTCTTTTAAAGAGCTTCTCGTCTCTGGAACAAATAAGTGCAGAACCGCTACGTGATCGCCGTATGGTATCGAGAGCATGATGTGTTAAAACAAAAAATATAAATATTGAGGCGGGGTAAAGTTTCTATGGGATAATTTCCCTATCTCCATTGGTAGCCAAGTTGAGCCTGTATATTTGGAATTGAAAGCAAACATTTATTTGTGTTTTCTAGACAGCCTGGCGCTATTGCTGTATGCTGTGGCCAAAATTGAGGCATTTAGTCAGACATCCAGAGGCTGGCCATTCTGCCACAGGTGCCATCAACCTGCATTTGTACTCCTATACCTGCGCACTACTCGCTCTCAGCTCTGTAATTGGTGCTAATTAAACTCCCAATGACAGCTAATAACAACCACTTAGTCTTCAACTTGTGCTAGCCTTATTTTTTAAGTGTCGTATTGAATTTAAGGCTGTAATGTGCCATATTGTATTGAGCTTGTGATAAACCTTTTTTTGTCTGTTTATAAATTAAGGCTTTCAATACGTCGTTCAACGTTGTCTACAGTAGTTTCAAACACATTAACGGAGGGTAGTGCAAGTTCTATTAATTTTGTTGATTTGGCTCAGTGCATTGCAAGGGTGAAGCGTTATAAATAAGCACTGCTATATACGTACTAAACATATTTGTTATCCTTGTTTTCTTCTCGTAATTGGAACTCTTGAGAAAAAGTTAATTGTATTTACTCTTTGAAACCTTTGCTTTCTTATGACAAATTCATCAAATAGGTTTCGATATGTATTATTTGAAAAAAGCTTTAGACTGGCAGTGAAAATACTCACGTAACTAGAGTTATGCTCACCTGATAATTTTTCGCATTTTGAGGCTTATGTTGGAATAGGCACACTTCCCGGCAGTCTCTACAAAGTTAACGTAGTCTTTGAAAATTTACCTGGAGTGTAGTCTTGTTATTAAGCAACTCAGTTCGCTTTTGAACTTTCCGCTGAATTTACTTCTGCTAATGGATGATCAGACAATCGTGTGTAAAAACTATTATACCTATATGAGGGATTGATTTCGATCACGATACCTGTACTTGGTGAAAGATGCATTGTACTCTTCCCACTCGCATTGAGCGAGAAGAATCGGTACCCGAATAGTACGTTTGACCTTAACTGGTCTTTCTAATGTTTATCTCTATAGTCAATTATGCTGCATTTTTTCCTTTTTGATTTTAACTGTTTAGTTTCTTTTAATTTGATATTTCTCTCAGGGGTATACAACTATTGTATCTATGGGAATTAGCGCTCCCAGGGCGACTAGGTGAGGGCCCAAGCGAAACGTTAGGTAGGCCTCCTTTTTGTTGATATAGGATAGGTTTAGTTTTGTTACAGACCATCTTTTTTCGGTTCACTGCTGTCCTGCTTTTCAGCACCCACTACTTCTTCAACTTTTTCTTGTTTCATGAACTTCTTTTTTAGCTTACTGCTTCTGTGCTCCTTGTGCATAGATTCCGCGTTCCCTCAACTCCTACGAAATGGTGCCTTCCTCTTTCCTCCCTTGGAACGTCTTTGTCTTGGTTAAGGGAGGCTAAAACTTTCTTATATAATAATAATAATAATTGATTTAATATTTCACTACTTATTGGAACGCAGAGCACGAGTTCTGATTTTTGAAGAGCATTAGGAGTGCTGGCGTTTGCGCTCTGTGATGTTTAGTAAGTCATTGTGTATGACTAGCCCTTACATAAATTTGAATACGTACTCAGTTTCATGATGTGTTGTGTTTAAATTTCGGAATTTATTAGCAGAAAAATTCTGAACGTCCCTTGAGCGGTCGGTGGTGTACCAATTATTGCTTTTGATTAAAAATAGTTCATTGAATTCATTATCATCAAAAATTTACGAGACATCGAGATATTAGAAACGAAATATATTTTTAAGTAATGGAAATATTTATTCAGGGAAGAGTTGTTGGCTTATATTTTGTTCCCCATTTGTATAGTACAAGTGAGGTAAAGTCCAGTGATGATAGTTTGGTAGGCCTTCTTTTTGTTGAAATTAAAATGCTTCGTTTTCTTTTGTTAAGGGTCATATTTTTTCGGTTCATTGCTGTCCTGTTTTTCATCACATATGACTTTCTTCTTCAGCTTATATTTTGTTTCATAACCTTACTCCTCAACTTACTGCTTCTATGCGCACATTCTCTTGTGTGGAAACACACCTGGTGTATTAATTACGCGTTCCCTTTTAACTCCGGTGGTTCATTCCTCTCTTTGAGCTGCTTTATTGCAGTAAGGGAGGCTGAACTCAAGTCGTAATATGATCTATTGAACTAGTCAGTATTTATAATAAAAACTTCGTGTTATATGTGAGAAGATGTAAAGTTCCGCGAGTGTGCTTTCTTTGAACAGCTTTGTTGTGGCAAGGGAAGCTGGAATATATGTTATAATCTAAACTGTAGAACTAGTAAGTATTTTTATTGAAAACTTGGTCTTCTATGGGAGAGGATTTAAAGTCCCACAACTAACTTACATAAGCCGTCAATTTGTTGAAAATAGAAAACGTTTTTGATTTCCTTGCAGACCATCTTTCGATTCGCTGCTGTCCTTGTATGTATTTTATTTGTGATTGAACTAATTATAATTTTTTAACATGAAAATATCGTGGCATAACTCGGGAGTGATATTGAATACGGTAGCCCTTATAGGGAAACACAGAATGGAAAGAACAAACTTACCAGATTTTTATTTACTTTATCCCCCTCAAAGCGACACAACTATTGTATCTATGGGAATTAACACTCGATCCCTTGGGGGAAATGTGAGATCCCGAGCTGAGAGTTGGGTTGGCTTTCTTTTCGTTGAAATGCAATGTCTTTGATATGTTAAGGAACATTTTTGTAATTTCACAGCCATCCTGTGTTTCAGCACCTACTACTTTCTTCTTCAACTTTGATCTTGTTTCATTATTTTTTTCTAATCCCACTGTTTTTATCCCCTTTCTGCAGAGATTCTGCGTTCCCATAACTCGATACTAAATGATGCCTTCCTATTTTGGTTTTTGGTGCCTTCCATTCCTATTTATTTACTAAATGGTGCCTTCCTATTTGTTTTTGTTGCGGATAGGGTGGCTTAAACTAACTAATAATCTTATCTAATAACGTGTGTGGAGTCTTGTGTGAGAACAAATATTGTGCATACATTCTCCTTCATGTCAAATTCATATTGAATGATTTCTACCTTCCTTCGATTGAACTTTGTTGTGGCAGGGAAGCTTGTACTACTTATAATCTAACCTTAAAATTTTTGATTGAGGTTCTACCGATTTTTTTCGACCCATTGCTATCATGTTCTCTGGAACCTTACATATTCCTGGTAAATTTGTTATTACAAACTTCGTACCTAATGAAGCACATCTTTTGCTTGGCGGTAACGCGAGTTTATTAAAAATTTAAAAGCGAAGAAAAATTTTTAAACATTTATGAACGTTTCGGGATAAATCCCATCATCAACTGAAAAACAGACGATATGAAATAAATGAGATCAGTTGCAGACATAAAGGGTTAGCGAGATAATAATAAACTAAATGGAAAGACACAATGGTAAAGAACTAGAAGTATCATTCAGTGCTGGTCTGCCTTTTAAAACATGCAGAGATTCTAAAATGAGCACGTCGGTAAAATTTGACCACTGTCCTATGATAGAAAAATTATTTGCTCAATTGAACTACAGTTATCTGCGTGAATATGGATTACAGAATGGGGTAGTTGACCTAGCCTTGATCCTTTGCGGTAACTGACTCCCCTATGCTGTGCGATTCTCTGTCCTAGGGTACGACCGGTGCAACCGATGTACCTGGATGCACACTGTGCACAACCATATTCATAAACAATTGAGGATCGCAAGTAACCATAAGTTTTTCCCAAAACTTAAAAACGATCTAATACAAAAGTTGTTGACATAAATAACATGAAATTTAATGTTGAAGTATTTAAACACCTGAGATCCTGAAACGTTCATAAGTGTTTATAATTTTATTCTTCGCTTTTTAAATTTTTAATAAACTTCGTACCTTGATGCTTTCATCCAAAACATATATTGGAACACACCTCGTGCATAGCTTTCCTGATCTCTTATCTCCATACCGATTGGTGCCTTCTTCCTTCCTGTTTATGAAACACCATTTTTGCGGAAAAAGGTGCTGAAACGATGTCATATTCATCTAGATTTTCTGCATTTTATCGTTTTTTCATATAATGTTTACAACAATGTGAACGCGAGTAATTTCAACTTTCCCTCACAACCATAACAAGAATCAATGGTCTCTGTTCTTAGCGCTTTCATGGGGAATGTACGAGGTCTTGAGCTAATGGCTGGGTAAGCCTTTCGTTTAAGTAGAGGAGGTGTTTTAATTTTGTTACGGACCATTTTTCGGTTCACTGTTGTTCTGTTATCCAGCACCTATTACATTCGTCTTCAACTCTTATCTTTTTTCATAAACTCGGTTCTCAACTTACTGTTTCTATGACCCCTTCTGGATAGGTTCCGCGTTTCCTTGACTCCGTACTAAATTGAGCCTTACTTTCTTCGGAAGTATTTTTTTAGCTTTAAAATCTGATGCGCTGAAAAAGGAAATTACAACAGCGAATCCCGTTCAGTTCATAAACTTACGAGCGCAATATATCGCACGTTTTATTGCAAATAAATATTTGAATACGGAATTTTATATTATTCTTCTTACGATTGAACACGGCGCGCTATCGTCAGCTTCATCCGCATGGAAAAGGTATTAAAACGTCTTGTATGATTGAATAAAGTAAATTTTCCTTCAGTTTGGATAGAGCTTTCAATTTTTGAAGCTGCCGGGATGAGTTAATTAAAGATCGATAACTTTTTAGTTCTGGTAGATTTGCGCGTAGCCGGACGGAATTCAATTTTTCAAAAATCCAAATCCGTTCCTGCGGAAGCACACAGGCAGTCGGTCCTGTTGTTGATCGTACGTCTGGAAGGGCTGAGTATGGTGCGTGGTAGTACGCTGCCGCCGCTGACGTTATGTTGTGTGCAGGTGACGTCATACGGCTGGTTTGAAATGAAGCCTTCCATTGGCTAGTCGAATTGGCGAATGTGCGAGACTGACCGCGCGTAGAAGTGACTCTACCTCTTTAAGGCTGCTCGCCCACTGAGCAGGGCTGCCAATGAGAATTTTCCCATTTCCCCAGCTATAAGTTTGAATTTCCCCAGATTACGAAGAACATCCCCAGATTTTAAGAAGGTACTTAAAACTACAATTTACTCACCTAAACTCATACTACTGTAGTCAGTGTAGTGTTTCTCCATCATCAGCTTCCATTTCTATCGTTTCTTTCTGATTATTTCTTCTTTGTTGGTAACGTTGGCTGACCGCACCGCTTACCAGATCAGTCACCAATGACTTGCTTGGGGTCCAATTAGTGCAGTCCTTGTTTCCTCTTGTAATAGATTGCTTTGCATCTAAAGAATTCGTTTGCTTAGTTTTGACGTGATTCATCAAAGAAAATATACGCTCCACCGCTGCCGATGAGTGAGGTAATATGGTTAGACTGGTCATGAAGTCGGATAATATGCTGTATTTCATGTTTCCCAATCCATCTTTGATGTTTCTTAGCTGATACCAATAACTTGGAATGCTCTGGGAAGTGATTTTTAAATGTTCAACATTAGTTCTATAGCTTCTCCATTGGTCATCCAAATCGTTTAGATTATTGCCGGGCACAATTGATGGAAAATTAACCCCCAGAGGTATAATAGATGAAGGAAGATAACGTTGGTCAATCTTCGGATCCAATATATTCAATTTAGCAAGCACGCTATCATCACTGAAACAAAATCTTTTCTTGAATTGATTGTGTTCATGATTGTGTTCATGATTTTTCATTGTTGGGATCGATGTCTGCTAATATTATTTAGACGTCCGCAAAACTTCATCTTTAATAAAGAAACTCAAGATATCTCTGTACTGTGTTGACACCATTGAATACAGGGCATGCAGCCTAAAATGTTCTGACTGAAATTCAATATTAAGATTGTTCACTTTTTGCAACACGTATTGTAGAAACAGTAACATAGGTTTCGTACCACGATCACTTAAGATTCGGAAGATTTCACTTGCACCATCAACTTTGTCCGTTTTTGATTCACTTTGAAAATATAAAAGCAAAGCCGGGTATTGGTCTAGGATAGCAGATATAACATTCTCTCTTGACAACCATCGTGTTTGAGATAATTTGGGAATTTTATGAAGAGGAGCAGCAGCAGCTTCTTGAATAAGAGAGAAATCACGCTGTCTCTTACTGCTACGTGAAAAATATGCAGAAATGTTCTTAATAAATGCCTCCAAATATGAGGGTAAAACCATAATAGCGTGACTTGCACACAATGAGAATGAATGGCACACACAACCCATTACAAAGATGGAAGGAACGTCATTTTTTAACAGAGCTTGAAACCCACTTAGCTTACCCATCATGGACGAACAATTATCGCTTCCAAATCCCACTACGTTAGGGATTTGGCACTCCAAGCAACACTTTTACTGCATTATACAAACCGGCAGCTGTTCCATTTTCAACAACAATGCTATCCAAAAGATCGTCAACAACATCTTGTTTTACTGAATTAAAATAACGGACAACAATTGCTAAAATTTGAGTAACAGAGTTATCTGTGCTCTCATCAATTATCAGAGAAAACTTTTGTTTTCTGCATATTTCTGTTACTGTGCGTTTCTACTCGAAAGCTATTCCGTCTTGAATCAAATACGAAAGTTTTGTCCGCTTCATTGATAAATTTTTAGCAATCTTACTGTCAGGAAATGCAACTTTGCATACTTCAAGAAGGTGGTCAACATTGGCCAAAGGAATACTGTGCTCCGCGAAAAATGAAGCAAGGGCTATTTCACTTTTAGCTATTTGTTCTTTTTCTGTTGGAGTGTCTTTCTTTAAGAAGTGAGTAATATCAACGGCTTTCTTAGCAATTTCAAAATTTCTTGCATGTTTTTCAGAATTACAATGTTTTATTAATGCAGATGTGTTAGCTTTTCTGAGAGTGATGTTACAACTCTTGCAGTAACTAGATTCCTTATCATCTTTATCTTGTGCCAGCCAATTTTTAAATTGTTCTTCATTACACCACTCTTCTTTGAAACACTGTGAATACCACTTTCGCTTCTTTGGTTCACTCATTTTCTGGTGATGGGTTGGGTTTTGAAAAAAATAACTGAGCAAGCAACCGTAAGTACGCGACGACACACCAATGACTGACTGACTGCTGGTACCACACTACCTGAACAGAGGCAATATGCATCGGAGACGTCACGTAACACGTATGATCGGCGTTTGAACGAATCTTTCTGTCAGATACCAGCGTGGTTGACTAATTATAATTGTTTCATACTTGAACGTGCATTGGCAATTCATATGTTTTGTTTTAATTCAGAAAAAATCATGAAATATCTCTTGTCAATCGCCGTGAATTGAAATATTTTCATTGACAACTGCCCATGAAATGGCCAATCTGGCAACCCCGGTCCCCGGTTAGTGTCGCAGAGCGGTATCCGGCCAAGCCGGTCCAACGCTACGTAATAAACGGTACTAAACGCAGACATTTACTAGACAATACAAAAACAGAACGCGTTATGAACGCGTTTACGGACGTATGATAGGAGAGATTTTTGTTCAGGAAATGCATATTTCACTGGTGAGTGAAACAATATACTTATTTCATTCAGGATCAGAGCAATACATGTATAAACTTGTTAGGAACACATTTTCCCAAGATTTCTACAAAATTAGTTAGGAATTCCCCATATCCCCAGACAAAGGGTCATTTCCCAAGATCTGGGGAAACTTCCCCCGCATGGGCAGCCCTGCCACTGAGGCGATGCGATAGACGAGACATAGCACGAAAATAGAGCTCATCATATCACATGCGAAGCGTTACAACAGTACCGCCAACTGAAGCAACTCGTATCGCACGAGAACCCAATAAACATCTAGCATCTGGCAACAACTCGAGCCCTGCTTTGCAGCGCTCAACTGTAATGAGCTGCGCCGCGGGAAATTTTATGTATACAAATTCTAGTGACCGCTCAGTCACTATGAACATGGATCCAGTGGTGATATACCTGAACGACGGCAACGTATACAATCCAGACAGTGGGTTCATCCCGTAAATCTTTTACGCGCAGAAAGAGGTGTCATGAAAACATTATACATACAACTACGTAATGACGAAGAAAAGTTTGGAAACTATGCAAGAATTAGGACGGCTGCATTCGACGAGTTGTTAGGAAAAGTGCATCTCAAATTGAACTGTCTTGACACAAACTGCCGACGCTCCATTGATCCGTTAATAAAAACTTCTCCTTACATTGAAATGAGTGGGAAATAATTTTGTTTTTGAGATTGTTGATGTAGTTAATGTAGAGGAATAAGAAATTTTTGCTCAAAACAGTGCATTGATCTTTTACTCGGAAAATCCATCCACATGTGCAACAATGCCGTATAATTTCAGTAAATAATAGCTCACGAAAAGTGAAGTTCCTATGAATATGTTGAATAACTAATTTAGGCTTAGGAAAGTTTTTTTGCACATGCCAGCCCCCCTCAGATTTAGTCCTAACTTTCACAATCTATCTAATTTTCGTTCCAAATGCAACGAAGAACAAGCTCAGTCTCCCACAAGAGAAGACGTGCTCAAACGTGCTTCGGTTGAGCCACCAGGCATACACTTCCACACTAACCTGCAACAACTCTCATTCAGTCCCTCGGATAAGCATCCGCTTCAGCGTAGCTGTGTTAGCGCGGCTCACTTGTCCTGGATCGCGACATCAGTGTTATGGCTGAAGTCAGTGTCGGCTAAGTCCGACTTCGGGGGGACTGCGCGTCGGCAGCGGGGGAGGCAGAGGGGATCGTCTACTGAGACGACCACCACGGGGGAAGACATGGCCCACAAGGATACTCCTCGTCTGAGGTTCGTTCGATACAGTGCTTGGCACCTGCATCTGATCGTGTATCCGTTCTTGCGTTTCGCAAGCGCCTCATGGACTACCTCTTCTTCATAACAATTTGGCTGTGCAAATTACTTTCTTGTAGTCCAAATATATCATACTTTGGATGTGGTACCGATTTGATGAAATTATTACTTCGTAATCAGCAAGCTCACATTCAATGCTTCCATATTACGATAAATTGAGAATATGAAGCTTGCCTGAATTCTACCACAATGATTTTCTAAAAATCTCGATATTTTTCCTATTTTCTCAGTATAACTTTTATATGCAGGTGGGGTGCAACAGTGCGGAGCAAGCCGGTCCCGCGCCGTGACTCGCTCTTTCCTGCGCATTCGAGACACGCCCGGCTCGCGAATTACTCTGCTGCTATCGCTGCACCCCCACGTAGTTTTCTGAGACTTCTCAGAGATAAAATTTAATTTTTCGGAGATTCTTTCAATAAAGAAAACATTTAAGAGCCTTTTCGGCTTCTAAGCATTGAAGCGTACTGTTTTTACCCCCTAACGTTTGAGCAGCCAGCTTGCAAATTTATATTAGAGATTTTTCAGCAGAATATAAATAAGGATCTCTAACGAAAAATCTGTACTATAAATACATATAACATCTGACCCAAACCAGATTATTTATCGTGTGAAACGACTGATAATAGAAAAATATGTGAAGTAAACAACGCCGCTTCATAAGCAAATTTATCTCTTACTCATAAAATCATGTTTCGCATAAGAAATAAAAAACCTAACTAAATTCTTAAGGAACTAGAATCACATTCTAATAAATAATTCCCAATTAATTATTTAATATTCATCAATATGAAACCAAATGACGTTATGATAACCTGCAGAGATGCTAGTAACCATTACCTCTTCGCACGAAAAATGCAACATACCACATTTTGGTGCGACGGACAAATGAGGAGGAATGAAGGCAGGAATCGTATTTCCTCAGTGGGCGGTGAGCTTGTCTACACAATTTTATTCCTACGGAGCTGAAATGCAGCGTGCGATTTCGCAATGCGTTGCACTAATCGCGTCGCATCAGTGGGCGGGCTGCCTTGAGGGGTGTTTACACTCGGGAACTTTTCGGCCATGAGGCCCGACTCGTGTAGACGAGGCTCACCAATGAGGCTCATATTTGTGGGTGTGTGTCCGAAGTTCTCTATTCGTTCTGATCGAATTCGTGAGGCACGACGCACGTGGGCCGCGAAGCTCAGTCCCCGGTCAGCCGGGTCAGTGAGTAGTGAGCAGTCATCAGGTGAGGTGATGCCCTTTGCTCATCGATTATGGCTGACATCATGCTGCCACGAGAAACTACTTTGCTTTTAATTGAAATTTACTAAGCCCATCAATGCATTTGGCAGACCAAAAGCTGCATATATAAGGAGGCTGCTTTCCATTATATTTGAATGAAAATAAATGCGTATAGTATCATTGCACTCATGTAAATAAAAAGAGATAACGTAGCTTATGCTGCAGCAGCAATATTCAGACAACCTTGTCGACTGCAACCCATCTTCCATAGCAGCTGGCCACACACTGACTGATTTTGAGCAGCGCGGGCTCCGTGGCACGCTCAATGTCTAGTTTAAACGCACATGGCTGTTGTGAAGCTCCACACGAGGCGTCTACACGTGAGCCTGCAGCAAAATGCATACCAGTGTAAACAGGGCTTTAGTCTACCATGGGGCAGTCTACCTTTAGTTTAGTTTCTTTAGTCTACCATGGTTTAGTCTACCAAATGTTGGGGCAGTGAAACACTTATAGTAATCTTGGTGGAGGCTTTACTGGAGAGAAACAAGGGCGGTAACAGGAGCGGTCGAATATGATTCAGCGTCAAACGACAGGTGACAACGCCTTATAAAGGCTGCGAGACGGGGCAGCAGACAAGAGAAAACGCAAGAGATTGCTGCAAACATTCCTAGGACTGGAACAATATTGTCCAATACGGAAATACCCATTTTCCGTGGGAGACGTAGGAAGGACGACCCAGAATTTCCTGAAAATAAAAGCTGGAGCACTCACATAATGAATTTAAAAGCTTACATGTCTCTTCTGCCAGATGTGAGTTCTGATGATATCAAAAAAGAGCTTCTTGTTCGGTCTGCCAATAAACAAGTAGGAGATTTTAATTCCGTAGTAACCAAGTTAGTGAACTCAGACCCAAATTATACTTTCGAGGAAGTTATTAAAATTTTGGATGATATCTACGTATGCAGGGGTGAAAAGTCAATTCACGCTCTGGCACGCGATCTAAATGAGTTACAGTTGGTACGAAATGATGCTTTAGCAGCTCAATTGGTCACAGCTTTTGCAAAAATACCTAAATTGACAGAGAATATTTTGAATTCAAACACGTTGAGTTGGCAGCGTCATCCTTATTACCAAGCTTGTGCTACTCAAGCTGAACTCAAACGTTTCGTAGGAGACAGCATAGTTTACAGTCTCGCGTTAACCATTTTGGGTCCTTTGCTGGACGTATCTTTCTCGAAAAAAATATTTGAATGTCAATTTAGTACTACAGAAGAACTGCTAGCGCGCTTGATAGCTGCTGTTAGAAGTCAAACTGAGACAAAGAAAATCCTTGCGATCCAGTACCCAACCCTTTACGAGAATAAGAGTTATTTGGCAGATGTGACTAGTGGTCTTGATGAATGCGTTGAGGCGCAGGACTCTTTGCAGGAGAGTGAAGTTTTCTACGGGAATTTTGGGAATTACGGGAACTACCGTAGGAAACGCAAGACAATGAAGGCAAGAGTAAACGCTCGCACACAGGTCTGAAACAGACGGGCGTCACAGCGAGGAGCAGTACCGTTTTGTTCATTAACGAGAGAGGTGTGCTGTTATGTCTTGCTCCGCAATTGATTAGGCAAAACTCAAACGCTGAATTTTATTGACACATTTCATAATTACGACTGCTTGTGGAATGTAAAAAACAGCTCTTACAGAAAGCTACAGTACAGCGCAATGGGTGCTTTCTTTTTATCCTGCGTTCTATACGGCGGGTCACATTTGCGCACCTACCCGTACGACACTCTGAGGTAGACTGACGCCTTGCAATTCATTCCGCGGTGCTTCATCTTGCGTGCTGAGTGTATCATGTCGCCAGATCTCACTTCAACAGGCGGCCGGATCACGGTATGCACAAGACAGGTAGGCCCACTTCAGAGGGAACAGCCGCTCCCAACCGTTAGACAAGCCAGCCAATAGGAGACGGTTGAGATGATGACGTTACCTCACCCATACCACGTGACCCACACCACACACACTCGCAGCAGCAATGCACTACGTGCCGTACGTGTGATTGCACCATGGCTAGAACAGCCAGGTTTCCGCACATACATATTGAAAAATTTAAAATCGTCTGGAAACTTTGATACTGAAAAACGTTGCATATCTCGTATGCAATGCTTAAGCGCATACTGTGCAAAATCGTATTTATCAATACGAAGCCCCGTTTCCGGCTTGCATCCTCTGTGTAATTCTCAAATTCAAATCTTTCAAATCGAATGATTAAAAGGATAATTCAAATGAAAGTCCACATAATGTTACTATGTATTTCAGAAATAAACACTAAGTTCATCGTTTGTCGACGTAAATTTATCCTGTATAAACCACAGGATGAAATTACCCTGGCAAACGATGCTTTCCGCTTCAGAAACTCTTCAATTCTAATAGAGAACTGGTTAAACGGTATATCATAAGAAGCAGGACTAGTTCTTTTACAATATCCACCCTCTTTTATGCACATTGATTTTAGACTCTATATATACATATATGATATATAGGCCTCGGATAAATAAATTGTAAGAATAGGCTCCCGAAGTACAAATCTTCCGTACAAAACTTTCTCTTGAATCTTTTTCATAATCAGCTCTGCTCTCTTGAGGGCACCATCCAGATTTTTGAGCTTTTTTCGTCTGATTCATTGGCAAATTAGCCAGTTTATGTATGTTGTGAGAGTAAACATTTCTTAATCATGTCAATTTTTCGATTTAGGCCCTTTTTTTAATAAAAATTAGTTTTTTTGGTACATTTTTATGCTTATTTCAGGTCGTATAAACTCATTGAGTTTTGATGCTAGAACAAAACCAAAGACAGTTTTAGAATCCTTGAAGCATTCATAACAAAATTAGGTTGTAAAATTCTAACATTTTGAAAAAAAAATTGTGGTAAGCGAAATTTTATCATTACAGAGATACATTATTTTGTGTGTTTTGAGCTATATAACTTTTTTTTTCTTAAATTTGGAAGAAAGCCAACATACATTGGTTAGAAATGTTCCAAAGATTCTAAAACTGTCTTTGGTTTTGTTATAGCATCAAAACTCAATGAGTTGATACGATTTGAA
This sequence comes from Morinoia aosen, assembly GCA_030386875.1. NCBI lineage: Eukaryota > Metazoa > Arthropoda > Malacostraca > Amphipoda > Talitridae > Morinoia > Morinoia aosen. The sequence continues at coordinate 6,596,099 of CM059570.1, forward strand.
TGTTGAAAGTCATTTTTTTGGGTATAAGCAAAACAAAATTATTCGTTGAAGTGTAATGTAATGGACAATTTATGTAATTGAATGCAGTTTTAATTTTTATTTCGATAATTGACATGAATAAATTCATATTCACACAGTGAATTGTGATTTTCAAAAAAAAAAGAAAAAAGAAAATAGTTTTGTACATATTATAAAAATATTTATTTTGAGTCTGATTCTTATGAAATTTGACTGTAATACGTAACTTTTGAAAAGAAGCACAATTTCTTCGGTTCATTTTTTTGATTCAGGCCATAGTTTTGGAAGAAAATTGGACATATTGATTTCTTAGTTCGTTTGTATTGATATTTCAAGACGTCTCAACTCAGTGAGTTTTCATGCGAGAACAAAACCAAAGACAGTTTTATAATCCTGGAAGCATTTCCAACAAAAGGATGTTGTGAAATTATCCATTTTCCGTTTGGTTTCCTTTTTATATGAGGTCGAAATGGGGTCAAAAATAAATGATTTTTGTCCCCTTAAGGAGGGGGGGGGGGGTCGATCTAGGGTCCGTAGCGCCATAAAATTTTAGGACCGAATAGTCCACCACCTAAGGGTCCTTTTTCAACAAAAGATGAATAATGCTCATCGGAGCGACAGGGGCCTCGGATGATGGCTTTAATCTTACCTACCGATTTGTTCAGACAATTTTTGAATAATCACTGCTACATCACATTGCGTTATAAACAAATGTGTTATAAAGATTAGTTACTTCTCAAATTGCCCTATCCATGACCGAGGTCTAAATATTTGAAAATATGAATAACGAGAAACGTCGAACTAAAAGTGTAGCGGCCTAAGTGACTACAGGAATATTGACAGTATTGCTGTAGTCATTCAAGCAGCTACACTTTACCCAGTGAAAATCCCTCAATAGAGGAAAACATGCATTCGACTAAGTTTTCTTACATTCGCATAAGTAGCTTCACATCCGTATTTATTCGATGAATACACTAGTGTAACAATTTAGTATTGAAAACTACGTCCTTTTATTATCGAAATATGTACAGAGTTTTCCGTAATTCGGTGCACATACTTCAACCATATGCAGAAAAATGCCAAAAAAACGATTTTCATGCGCGACATAAACCTAAAAACGCTTTCGTTTTCGAGGAATGATGACCTGAAATAATTTTAGATTCCCGTAGAAATAGCCTAAAGCGCGCGCCAACAGCCAGCCCCAAAAGTTCGATTTTACTCGTTGACTGCAGGGTAAACCTAATCCAACGGGAATCATATCTTATATATCAGGTAATAATTCTTCGAAAACGAAGGATTTTTGTAATATTTGTCACCAATGAAAATCGTTTTATTTAGCGTTTTTCTGCACATGGTGAAAATATGTGCTTCGAATTACGAATCACTCTGTAAATACAAACATGAACGGCACACATCGTATAATAAGCAACTTGCTTCATTTACTTATAATATGAATGAATAATGAATCTCCTAGAAATGACGAAACTCATTTCTTTTCCTATTCGACAAAACAAATTATAAGACTTCAGCTGTAACCAGCACTCGAAACGTACAGTACACATTTTGTGAAATCTATCCTGCAAATTTGAAAAACCTTGGAAATACCTTTCCGCTATTACATCAAGAACAACGTGAAGATAACTCTCGAACATAATGCTAAAACTGGAAAAAACAATTTGCCAACTGTCATACATACACATGGTGGGAGACAAGTAAATAGCCTTTTAATTTACTAATAAAAGGAAAAATGTGAACGCTTTGATGTTTAAATTTTTTTATTTGAACGAATAACATTTTTATAGTTTATCAACACTAGGTTTTGAACATGTTTAAATGACTGTCAAGGCTGTTATGACAAATTAGGGATCTTTTCTTTGTCGTTTCCATAATGCTCTTTATTGTATCTGGTTAGAATTGAGCTATTCCATAATGAATGTTGTTTTTATGTTTTAGTAAATTTGTTGGATTTGTTACATATACTCGTGAATTACGGTAACCCCACAAGAAGTCGCATAAGGACAAATCTGGAGAACGAGTGGGACAAGGGACGTTACCAAATCATGAAATCAAACGATTTAGAAAGCATTCTCCCAACAATGTCAAATTTCTCTTGTTGTTAATAACAATAGTGTTGTTAAACCATAAAAGAATTTCTCCAAATAAATCAAGTTCCAACTTCGTTGCCTTCATAGTTTTATTTTTATTAGCAAATTATAAGAGTCAGTTACATCTGGCGTATCTTGTAATAACTGAGAGACAATTAGCATGGGCTGTACAGTAGTGGAACACATTACAGCTCTTACCACACCTTAGGAGCACGGTCGTGGCTAACATCAAAAATTGCGGAAGAAAAAAAATAAATGCTAGAAGAAAAGTTGTAGCACGCAAGCATTCCACTAAAAATGAACAGTCCTGAAACCTACAAAGCCCAAGCTACTATTAGTGCGTGATTCAGAATTGATATTGGAAAAGTAATGTCGATGATTCTCGCTACGTTTTAACCGCAACAAAGACGTTCGAAATAGAGGGAGGAAAAAGGCACTGCCAAATATGGAGTTAAGGGGACGCAGAATCTATGCACAAGGCACATAGAAACTGAACGTTCAGAAAGAATTTCATGAAACAAGATAAAAGTTCAATGAAAAAGTAGTAGGAGCTCAAAAACAGGACATCAGTGAACCCATAAAAAGATTTTCTATACCATACCATGACAAAAACCTTTCATTTTAACAAAAAAAGCCTTCCCAGCTCTCAGCTCAGGACCTCACATATTCCCCCTGGAATACCTAATTTTCTCTGATACAAAAATTGTTCCCCCCGATTATTAAATGTATATTGGGTGCTAAGCCCCTTAACACCAATAAGTTATGTGAAACTCCACGATGAGAAACTCCACGGGTGTCTTCATATTTCTTAAGGTGAAGACAAAAGTATAGCCTCAGTCAAAAGATAAGACTTTGAAAAGCAATTAATTAATTTGTCAAGTTGAGATGTCGACTGTTGCCTGAGAATTTTCATCGTTGTAACTGAAATGTTTTCTTTCCGATATACCAAAATGTGTATGTCAGAAACTTGCTACTGCTCTCTGCCAGTGTCAAATTTCAACTGTGCAATGTGCATGACTGTCAGCACCACTGGACTAGCTTTATCCAAAGTTGTCAGGTCCAACAGTTTTCCAGCTGAAAAGATCTGAGACTTTAAGAGGCCTCACCCCGATCAAGGCGAAGAAAGGTGAAGACGAGCATCTTGAAGTTTCTCCAGTAGACAAACCTAGTGGTAAATGCTAAAGCTTCCATTTTGCAATTTGCAATGCAGGTTTCCATTACTGCCAATCATGAATTAAAAGAATAAATATTGTCAAAAAGGGTGCCAGCTTTGGATAAATTTGTGATAGACTGTTGAAATTTTAAACAGAACAATTGTCCTCTTCTTTGTAACAGCTTTTTCTTCCATTCCTTCTTTTTTGCTGCCCTTTTTACCTAGATGAAGCAAGTAGATAAATTCCTTCAACAAGAGGGGTCATAAAATGCCTTGATATTTTCTGCCAATAGACATTCATCAAAATTCAAATCTGGTTGAACCAGGGTTCTTAACAACTTCTATTAGTTCCAAATCGGAATGTTGTAGAGATGCTTTCAAAAATTGTTTGAGGGCTAAACAAATTTGAAGTGCCTGCTATAACGATTAAAGTTCTTCTAGTTACACTTTCAGGAGTTACACTAGTGAGGATGTCATAGTAACATCATAAACAGTCTGACAAGCCCCTACGTTTGCCAATTTAAAAGATGGGGAGGCTCTCTTTTAAGCTGCTAGAAGATTTGAGCATGCTTACTTATTTACTGTCTGAGAAGTAGAATATTTTCTGCACCTTGTGAATTACCTAACTTAGTTGACCATTATTTGAACATGCAGTGTAAACTCACGTCCAACTGAAGTCGGTAGATGACATGATGCAGCATTCATTGAAGGTGAAACATTCCCAGGGCAGTGACTGGCAAGTAGCATACGTTAACTTGACCACACTCCTTCTGTTGGACAAAAAGAAAAAATAGACAAGGTACAGAAAGTTAGCATAATTATCAATCATGAATAATATTATTTGCTCTTAACCAGGTAGCAAAATTTATTGACCTAATATCGAGCCAATATATATTCTCAATGTTGACTGGATATTCAAAATGAACATTGGGGCAATACCTTATTTCGGAAAATTCTGTTGATATTGGAAAAATATATTTGCCCATAACAATATTATCACAACACAATATCAATCAATTATTAAGTCAATATTGACTTGATAATGAGGTGTACCCTACAATAACGTTGGCTTAATTCTCAATTCCTGATATCAGGTTGATATTGGTAAAACATATTGTCCCGATAATGATATTTGCACTAACCCAATATCAGCTAATTATTGTGTCACTATGGACTTGATATTGAGGTGTTCCTTAGAAAAATATTGGTCCAATCTTCATTTTCTGATTTCAAGTTGATATTTTGGTAGAATATATTGTCCCAATAATAATTTATTTTTAACCCAGTATCAGCTAATTACTGTGTCACTATTGAGTTCATATTGAGGTGTTTCCTTAAACAACACTTTGACTCAATAATTAGTTTCTAAAATCACATCAATATTCATAAGTGTTCAAAGACGAGAAATATATACAATTCTGTAAACTATGTTATCTGAGGTACATACCTACACACCTACAAGATTATGAATTAAACTAGATTCACAATTTATCTAAAATACATGATTCCATGATTACAAACTTCTTTGGCGTCGTAGAGTTGAAGTCCAAATTTTGTGTTGCACTTACCAGTGGTCGCGCAACCTGTACATGCGGTTTGATCCCGTTTCACCTGAAAATAAATCGTGTCCCCAAGATGTATTATTTTAGCTCAAAAATGCGCATAAGTGATGTATTTCAAATTAGTTAACTAGCTATAACTATATTAATACGTAATGAAAAAATTACTGCCAGCGATGATGGCAAAAGTGGTAGCCGCTCGTTTTGTGGCGACAGTAATTCGGTTCATTGCAAGCAAAAATAAGAACGCGGGGACATAGTTTACATTAAATTGAAAACATATCGCGTATCGAGTTCCCAGTATTTCGTTCTTGAATGAAACTACGTTCTTGCCATTATAAAAGAGTGAGGGACCGGTTTTGCTCATGACTAGTAGTCAGTACGATACATCTTGGTATTAATGAGCGTTTCAGGACAGCCCAAATCCTTCATTGTGGCACGAATGCTAATGTTCATGAACAGCTAATTTAATTCTTCATTACATTAAGTTCAAGTAATAAAAAACTGAGGTACATACTGGATTAAAGGGGACTGTATATGCAGCTGAAATATATATTAAAATTATGACTGATTCAAGAATATTAGCGGGCCTGTTTACAAATTTCTTAAGGTCATACTGAATCTAATATGCGTGAACATATATTTATTACTGACTTGAAAAAATGCATGATTTCAATTAAAATTTGAATTAAAACAATAACAGTTGAACTGAACAAATTACAAATACAGTTTGTAAAACAAACGAAATAAAACTACTGTCAGTGTAGCTTCAGATTAATTTCAAACTAAAAAAATGTTGAATTGGTCTCCATTAACAGGGTAACTTACAATTCAGGTTTATATAATATTCTAGGTAAATATATGTACATAAGTCCAGTACTTTTATGTCACCATTATTTTTATATCACCATTATGATTGTTAATGTGTGGATACTTACCTATTAGCCTAGCTAACTAGTAGCTAAATACTACCTAGATATACATACATAATAGGGAGGTGAAAATGGTCAATCCAGTTTTGATTCGTGAAATGATAACGAGCAGGATATAAAAACTTAGGGAATGCTATAAAAACAAGGTGTGCAAAATATCAGTACAATCGAACAATACCCAAGTAGACACAGATGTGGGATTGACATGGAGCCCAAATGGGTCGCCCATTTCAGCCCATATGAACTTCCCATATGGGGGAAATATGGATTTTTGAAAAGTGCACCCATGTGGGCTAGACATGGACTAACCACTGGTTATCCCAGTCGATGCCCATGTGGGCTTTACATTGCATCTACTGGATATCGTACCCACTACATGGGGCCCACATGTCTCACCCATTCTTAGCCCATGTTTTTTCACATGGGGGATTAATATGTTTTCGAGAAGTAACCCCATATTGGTCAGACATGGACTAACCAAGCGTTGGTCCAGTTGATGCCAATTTGGATGCACCTAAGCATAAACGGGGCCGTCTTTCACATATTTACGGACCTATTTTACCTCAGTAGGCAGTTGTGCACTGAACCTGAGTTGTAAGATGGATGGTTCTGGTTGTTGTAGACTTAGAGGATAAGTAAATAAACTACCAGCCATTAGAAGAATGCTGATATATCTGAAAAATAATTATACCTTTTCACATTTGTTGCACAATGTACGATGGATGGTAGTATTACTGTAGATTTGTGCTTTTCATAGTGGAGAGGAATATAAAAACATGATTTATTGATGGCCACATGAAAAGTTCAGCTGCAATCTACCTGCCTCTCTATACACATGCATCTTTAAGAGGTGGGAAGAATTGAAGTGAAAAAACTATATGGTTCTTTTCATTAAATTTATATATACACTGTTAGTTTACTTATAGAAATAAAAATATTTGCTACATTGTCCTAATAACAAGTTCAAATCATGAATAAAGACAACATAAATCTCTAGAAATTAAATATTTTGATCTATTCTGGTCCCTTTGACAAGATAGGCCAACTAATTCAGATAATTTCTCACAAAATTGATAAGTCATTAAAAGGAAGCAAGCACAGCATTGGAACAACCTAATGCAAGCAGTGTTCATTCACTTGGTGTGATAAAATGATTAAATTTAGAAACGTTTAGGGTACCATCCTTGTCATTTGCGCCAATCCACATCACTGTTTGAACACGTACATGTATACCCAGTCTAACATTTTTGCGACCTGCATGCATGTTTTTTGCAGCCCAAGTAATTGAATCGCTAGGGGAGCGAAAATTATGCATCCCAATTGAAAATCAAGGACGTGTCGCCGGTGAATTAAAGACGAGACAGTCGATCAAGTACGAATTAAAGGCGAGTCGGCCGGTTCGGCCTTATAACTCTATCTCCGCGCTCTTAACCACGAACGGTCGAGCTCGGACGTAATATGCTGAGCCGGCCAGTTATAATTAGAGGGCGCAAACTTCTAAGTTGGTTAATGGCCGTAGTATTTGAGGAGGCCATCCGTTGTTTACAGCCATACAAATATCATTGATCTATCGCAATGAAACGTATGCTCTGACATTGTTGCGTACGATGCATCAAGCTTGAAATTATATTTCACATATTTTATTCAATTTCATGCTTTTCCAGAAATATTCACAACGTTGAAAGTGAAGACTTTACTGTACTGCAGAATAAATGCATTGCTGCGTTTACTTGTGTTCATTTGTGTATTTTTTACCATGCCATTGTTATACGCATGTTTTTATTTCTTTCTTCAAAACCAGACACAAGTCAAACACATTACCACAGTCCCAGCAGTCTATCTCTCTCAGAAGAGAAGTGCTACTTACTGAGAGGACATGAATATTTATTCATATCTATGCATGATTTTACATTGAGAAATGATATTCACGAGTGAAATCGGTGTAATTACTTTTTAATTCTAAATACATTCTAATAAATTTAATCATCATTCGGAAATTTATAAAATAAGAAGTAACATAAAATGGAATTTATAAATCGTGAATCATATACCTAAGAATTATACCTAAGATTAATCGTATTTCTAAATTTTATTCTTAATCGTTTTTTTTATGGTGAAGATATCGTGATGTTGACAATGCTAATTATTTCAAGAAGCACAAAGATTTCAAACAATGCTAAGAGAAAGCGCATTTCATTATGATAGTTTCTAATAACAAGTTTCCTGACAGTACACGCTGTAGTTTCCTAAACGAAATGCCGCATACAACTTTGCTAATTACCTTGCAAAGAATTACATGTGGTAATAAGAAACACTTTTGTTCTAACGAGTAATCAAATTGATTATTGTTTGAAAACGTAAAGCAATACAAGTTCCCCTCAGGGGGATACAACTGTTGTATCTATGGGAATTGGCGCTCCCAGGGGGACTTTGTGAGCGCCCGAGCTAGAGGTTAGGTATTCTTCCTTGTTGTTAAAATAGAATAGGTTTTTGTTTTGTTACGGACCACCTTTTTTCGGTTCACTGCTGTCCTGTTTTTCAGCACTTACTACTTTCTTCTTCAATTTTATCTCGTTTCATGAACTTCTTTCATAGCTTCCTGTTTCTGTGCACCTTGTGCATAGATTCCGCGTTCCCTCAACTCCATACTGAATGGCGCCTTCCTCCTTCCTCTCTTAGAACATCTTTGTTGTGGTTAAGGGAGGCTAAAACTTTCTTATATGATAATGATAAAAATAATAATAATAATAATAATAGTAATAATTAAGCAATACAAGTCTAAAGTTTTCATGGTTCGCAATTCAAGTAACGTTGATCTTTTAATTTTTATAGAACTTTTTTCATTCCCGAGGCAGTCGTGCGTAAGCTGAAGTCTCTTCTCAAGACATATGAGTGTTTGTAAGATGGAAATAATACTTAAAATATTAATGTTATTCTAATTATTACGTTCTAGAGACATCGCACTAATGAATATTCGTTTGAATGAGAGAAAGAGATGAGAAAATTAGAGACACGTTCACACTCTCGCATTTTGAATAGCAAAATGATTACAAATTCACCACATACCTCAACACTTAAAACGAAAACTAAAAATCGGTTATTATTTTTACTCAATGTAATACAAAAACTTAATCATCAACGAAACACACTGAGAAGACATATAATAAATAAACATGTCTGGAATAGAAGTTAACAAGTGATTTGTAAAGAGTCGATTATCAGTCGAAGGCCTGTCGATGACCAATCTACAAACTACCCTATCCTTGCTAGTTTGAAGGCTGTACTGATACAGCCTTCCAAGAACAAGTGATATGGATAGTTTTTTTTGTCTAGAATAATGTATTCATTCAAAAATTTGTAACGAACATTCAAACATGAAGTCTCGGAGTTGATTTACCCTAAAAACTTGCCCTATGAGCTGGTCGAAGCACTCGAACTCTCGAAGTTTTGAAGTAGCAGTCCGTTTCACCGCCCCGGCGCTGCTGCACTGGCAGTTGGTTAGTTGTGAAGTTGCCCGACGTGAAGTGACTAATTTGCAATTATTGCTTTAAAACTGATATTTTATTGATTGTAATGCAGGTGTTTGAACGTTATTTGCATGGGCAAACTTAGAATTTGTACTGGATGAAAGTTTTAAATGATTTTGCGTCGATCGACAGTTACTCTCATCGTTAGAACTTCCTTATCGGTAGGAGAGTTCTAGCTTAGTTTAATTTTTCAAATTCTGTTATGTGAAGGGTATTTTTTAGAGGTATTTATGTAAAAGTACTCAAGATCGTTTGCTTTCTCATTATATTTCTTGATTTACTTATTAAAAAAATTTACTTATTAAAAAATGTTGTTTTTTTCAGTAAAAAAATAAAAAAGAAGCAATTTCTTCTATCGAATTAAATATTTACTGAAGGCCATGATAAAAGTGCGGTGGCCAAGTGAAGAAAATGTTACAGAACTTGCTCGTTGCCTGAAAAAACTGCTGCAAAGGCGAGGGGCGTTCATACACCTTCAAACTTAAGGCTCATCAAGTAAGTAGTTTACGCGTGTGTGAATAATTGTGTTGAGGTTTGGTTATTTTAAAATATACATATTTCTAGTATTTCATTGTTTTTAATTACTTGAGTTTTATCGCTTTTAGGGGCTTATTGAGGCAGTTGATAAATATTTGAGTAGACATATGACTACTACAGCTTTTTAACTCTAATTCAAAAAATCTCAAGTTCAATTTCAAAAAGCTCAAGTTCAATTTAAAAAAGCTCAAGTTTAATTTAAAAAAGGTCAAGTTCAATTTAAAAAAGCTCAAGCTCAATTTAAAAAAGCTCAAGTTCATAAAAAAGCTCAAGTTCAATTTAAAAAAGTTCAAGGTCAATTTAAAAAAGCTCAAGTTCAATTTAAAAAAGATCAAGTTTAATTTGAAAAGTCTCAAGCAGGCTATACCTATATAAAAAAAAAGAATTTCAATTTTGAAACATTGGGTTTCTAAAATTTCATACCTATGTAATAATAATTTAAGTAAAGTTTATTTCTGAGAATGCATGCATATATTTAAAAAAACTGACACTGAAAATAGAGTAAATCGAATATCAGACAAACCAAGCTGTTGTGATTTTGTACTTAATTTGACGTTCTTCAAGTTTTACCAATGAATCATTTGCTAAACATTTTACAAGCAGATCATCAGTACATACAGTGTATATCTATTGACCAAAAAATTCAAGATAAATTTTATGTTATAAGTAACTGTGTGACATTTATCAAACTGCACTGACTGAAAAGTTGAACATTATATAGCTTCAAAATTATATTTAAACAATAATGCTCTACAATAATGGCTTATTATATCATGTTATATAACCTAGTATTACACATAAAATGTAAACCAAATTAAAGGCCAATCTCTCAACTAATAATTCAATTTTTACCCCATTATACCATACCTAAGTGCATTTATACGTTATTTCACATCTTTAAATCTTCTAACGCAAGTATTCCAGCAAAATGCTTCTATATATGATTGTAGGAGCGTAGACATAGATAGCCTGGGTGTTATGGCAGTAATGGATTCCTCTAAAAGTCAACTTTTTAAATTAAACTTGATCTTTTTTAAATTAAACTTTAGCTTTTTTAAATTGACCTTAAACTTTTTAAATTAAACTTGAGTTTTTTAAATTAAACTTGAGTTTTTTTAAATTAAACTTGACCTTTTTTAAATTAAACATGAGCTTTTGTAAATTAAACTTGAGCTTTTTTGAATTGAACTAGACCTATTTTAGATAAAACTTGAGCTGTTTTAAATTGAACTTGATCTCTTTTAAATTAAAGTTGAATAGATGTAGAGAATCGAGGTAAGTGAACAGACAATGCAAGGGTCTACGCTACAAACTTGAAAATGCGTATAAATGTTTATACAATTAAAAATAGGCTGATCTCACGCAGCATTATTGTTAATTAGAATATCAAAGTGAAAAGGAGGGACTGTAATTGTGTGCAGACGAAGTAAGAGATTTTTGTTGAGAAGTAGTCAACTTGTCGTTCACCACCTCTTGTAATAAGTGGAATGGCGCACAAATTATACTCGTCATATATGCTTCCCTCTGTAAATGTTTCTTTACCGAAAATAATATTTTTACGATTCTTTTATCAATGATAAGGAAAGAGCGAGTTGAGCTTTAAAGTACTGTGGCATCAATAACAGTAATACCCTTTACTTAACTATATACTAATAATTTACTTCATTTTATAATGTTTTGGAACATTCCCTTTCTTCATACACATTAGAGGATTTTTTATTGCTATAACCTTTTTCTTCAGCACATCTTCATAGGAATTTGTTGGAGTATCTTTTTGAGAATATATTTCTATAATAATTATAGCAGTGGACGTAAATTGTATGTGTTTCTAATACAAATGTGTGAATATAATAATACTTTAGTGTAAACATAATTGAATATGAACAGGATAATATAACAACTTCCATTTATAGTTGCCAGTTCAATTTCTAATAAAAATCTCCCATTAGTTCTCTTGCAATCGATATTGTAGGATTAAATCCAACATTAAATATCTGCAGCCCACGCAAAATCTAACAGTGCCATTAACATATTTTCACCGTCCACAGTAATGTTTTCTTTTTGTTCAATTGAGCATTAAATGACTTGTCATAACTCACCCTAAAAAAATCTTAACTCAACCTTGCTCGACGTGTAGACTGCTTAAACACAAAAACACTTGAATATGTCCAGCAGGAAACCTAAATAATTTTCAACATCTTAATTTAGAGGTTACGTATTGAGCAGTCATCCACACTAGTACCTATAGGGGTGAAATTGTTAATCTTCTGCAAGAAATTTTAGTAAGACTATTATTGTACAAAAACTAAGGCGGAATAAAGAAATTTTCTTTTCAGAAAAAAATACGTGATACATTCTTACATCGACCTAGACCTATCTGGAAGTATCTCATATCCGCGTTTTACTTTCAGAAGAATCGGATTCATCTGAGGACCCTGAGAGAGATACTCAACCGCCCCAATTATGAAAATGGATGAATTCTTTCCTGACGTAAGCCGGCGAGAATAACGCTCAGATAACGTTGTTTCGTTCATATTGATATGTAAAATTCGTTTTTTTTCTGCTCATATGAGGCCTCGCATTGGAAGGAAATCTATTCCAGTTAATGTTTAGTGCTAATTTATTTTATTTTATTCTAATTTTTTTGTGACATTTTGGGTGCGTAATGCATTGGGACTCTCCTCTTCTTGATTTCTTGATACACACTAGAGAATTTTTTATTGCTATAACCTTTTTCTTCAACGCTTTATAGGAATTTGATGGTATAGTTTATTTTTAACAATACAATTTTATCATAGTAGTGAAAGCATAATTTCACATGTGTCTCTAATATGTACGTCAGAATATAATTAAAACGAAAGGTTGGTAATATATTAAAGATGTATTTTTAATTTTTGATACACAAGTAATTCGGTATTTATCTCTTTCAGAGTTTTTGTCTAGCCAGTATATCCTTATTAACACGTTAACAGCGATGGGGTAAACTGAAGTTCAATATTCAATTCAAATTTTAAGTCAAATGTGGTAATCAACTTTGAAAATAGCGAATATTTACTGTATCGAGCCTATATTTAGCTTTCATTAAATATTAATAATAAATGAGTTAGTGACTGCAGGTGGGTCAGCAGCACTATGGAAATCACCTAAGTGACCACCGGTTGGTCACTTCGCAGGAAATGTGTTAGAAGAGTTAAGCTGCTGATACATGACCTAAAATGAAGAGTAAACTTGATAAAACCTCTTTCTATGACGAGCATTTATCCTCATTGAAATTCAATTTATGAAATAGGTAAAGAAAAAGAAGCTGCGCACCACACTGCTTTTCGGAGGTGATATTTTGGCCACACTCCGAAGTTTTCCTTGCATTTGCATAACTGGTTCGTATAAAAGTTCCAGTCAAAAATAAAAAATGTTCGTAGAATGCCAGAAATATCAGAAATCTGGAGTTAAGGCATTACGCAATGAGAGAATATTCATTTGTTATATCGTAATCCAATGCTTGGCAATTAACCATGCTTTTTATACAGGATCGGTTAACGGGAGTGGAGGAAGAGGCAAGAGACTCCTCACTTCTCCTCCAGCAGTGGAGAATCGTTCACCAGCCGGTGTGGAGCCACTGTCAGTGTCAGTAGAATTAGACAGGAAGACATTAGCCGTGCTCTGAGTTGGAGTGATAAAAGTTTCCTTAGAACTATTGTATCTATGAGAACTAGCGCTCCCAGGATGATTCGTAAGCACGAGGTTAGGTAGGCCGTTCATTAGTTGTTATAATAAAACATTTTCAAGAAGCCAGGGAAGTTACTTTTTTTGAAGCGAATGATCTTTGGGAATTTAGAAATGAAGAAAGGACTAAGTATTAAAATCATATTTTAAAAGATTTCTCGAAATATATGATGATATGATTTAAGGGAGCTGGTCTTCGAAACGTTGAATAGAACTGACGCTATGTACTTATTTAGAAACTTAAGATGGAAGAAAATTCTGATAAAATTTATCATCGTTACCAAGAACACATTTCGGAGTCCCGCTCCATCATCAGTTCCAAGGAAAACAATAATTACGTCTGAAAGAAAAGATCAAAGTACAGTGAATTGTAGGCACCAAAAATATATCAGGAGAGTAAAAATACAATGTATGGCACGGGAAAATGAAAAACAAAACACAGAAGCACAGGCCTCAAATGCTAGCCGCATTGATGTACTCTTGTGTGTGCAGTGCACATCTTTGTTCGTTGGTATTACGTTATGAAATTTCTAGATCAGAGTGGCAAAGCCTAGAGGTAGAGGCTTGCGTACTGGGAATCAACCAACACACCCATCGCATTCTGCAGTGCGAAATCATGCCGGAAATGTAATGTCCCTACATCTCCTATCGATTTCGAAATTTTATACTCTGCTTCAACACCGTATGACCTCAGAATTTTGAAGTCCGTGCATATTTTTAAGCGAAACCCTGATTTGAACAATATGGACAGTTCGTACCCTTTGCAAGGATTGAATAGAAACCTCGTCATTACCAGCTCAATTTCATTTCATACTCATATTTTAAGGGATTTTTTTGTGCTTCTGTGTTTTGTTTTTGTTTCCGTGCCATACTTTGTTTTTACTCGCATGATATATTTTTAGTCTCCGCAATTCATTGTACTTAGGTCTTTTATTTCAGACGCAATGATTTTTTCCTTTGAATCGATGATGGAGCAGGACTCTGGAATGTTTTCTTAGTAAAGATGATAAATTTTATCGGAAAGTTTCCTAAAGTCTCTGATAAGGTTGCGTTTAAAGCAAATCACTGACTTGTTCAGGAATTTTAAACCAAAATACGAAGATGCGGAAATTCGTACTTATTTTAGTTTCAAATTTTGTGAACTCGTTATTAAATATTATTTCAAAACTTAGAGCTTTTTGTTTTGCATGTATACGTAAATATATATCCCTGTCCTGAAATGTTCTAGTTAAACTTGTGTGGCACTAAATCGTTTCTTGCGCTCTTGAGTACATTATAACAACACTATTTTAGGTAGTTTGACTTTTTGTGTTGACCAAGCTATGCGGCAAATGCTATGGTTGGCATTGTACAACGATCCTTATGTTTTTGACAGGGAAACTTTTTTGCTCCAGTATTATTACCGTAGGAAATTATAACTTTGTGTTATGGTAAAATATTTTATTCACTTCGAGCTCGTTATTTTGGCACAATAGTAGATACGCAAGAATGAAAAATTGTCCCGAATGTTGACCTCATTGTCTTAGACGCAAAACAATTGAAATATGTCCATTTTACTTTCAACATTAATCTCTCATGTGACTAGGTCTTATGTTCGCATGCTAAAATGACAATGTAAGTGCGCACTTCTTAGATAGTTTTCAACAATACATCATTATGATTATGTTTCCTTATCACTTGTATTTATATGCATTATCAAAATCAGATTACCGCAAAGAAGGGAACGTAGATAAAGGCACGTAGACCGTGCCTTTCTCTCAATCATTTTGTATTTCGACAATAATTGACATGGGTATTACGACACCCATGTGCGAATATCAACCAAGGATCTTAATATTAAGATGTTTTAATTGTTTCATTCCGACAGCTTTTTGACTTCATGATTTTGGTAGGCATTCACAAAATTTTCCATTCGGTTTGTAAAATGTTTTCGATTAGTATTATGCGACTATCATCTCCTTGGTCCTGACTCGAGTGTTTTTTTTTATTTTTTGTGGGCAAATACATGGCCTATTATGCTCGCGTAAGAAATATCATGAATTGGTTGAATGGTTAAACTTTTTCCGAGCTAGTCTCTTGGTATACTAGTTGAAACCCAAACATAAGACGCTTCCGAATTTATACTGCGTCGATCCTTTAGACTGTACATCCACCAATTTTTACACTCAATTCATCTCCCCGATATCGCTAAAGGCTGCCTTCATATTTCAATTAAAGTAAGGACTAAACAAATTTTTTTTCATCAATGCGTCGGTTGCATTATTCATGAATCGATAGAGATATACATATGTAGGTGCATGTATATTTAGTGTTTATGCATCAAAAACCTCAAAATAATTCAACAGGGGAAAACATTTTCATGATTTTCTGTCAATTACTTTTTTTCGACACCCACACACAAATGTTTATCAACTAAGGATCTTCAAGTTGAAGCGTTATAAAATCCAATGGCCTGTGTCTTAATTGAAATAAACTGTTTTTTTTCTTGTAACGGAACATCTTATCCCGGTTCGCTGGTGTCTTTTTCCATCACCTTTTACTTTTTTCTCCAATTTTTATCTTTCATAAATTTTTTCCAATTTTGTGCCTGTGCACAAGGCTTGTAGACGCGCTTTGGTCAAACGGATTCCCAGTGTCCTTCCACTAACTTCCATTTTAATTCTTTCTTCGAAATTCTTTGAATAAAGGATTTACTTTTAAAAGCTCGGCTACGCTCAGCGATATTGCCATCCTGGAGAGCAGCCGTCAAATATGTTATATATTTGCAGTTTTATAGATATATATGTATACAGTGAGTCTCCGGTTTACGGCATTTCAGCTTAGGGTATTCGCCGTTACGAGCAATCGCCCATAAACTCTACTAATACATAAATACATTTTCCCTATTAATATATGTATGATTTGAGCCTGGCAATCCTTCAATTTTGCGATTAAAAAACTCTCGGCAGCGCACAACCAAGATAATCGCTACTGAACGACTCAGAAATTTATATATAATTATATAAATACCTAAATAAATATATAATTGTATCTATAAATATATATACGCAGCTGGCCATCCTTGAATTCTGCTTTAAAAAAACTCTCGGCCACGCACAGCCGAGATTTATCGCCTCTGAACGACCCTATATATAAATTTGAGGGTCGTTCAGAGGCGATAAATCTCGGCTATGCGTGGCCGAGAGTTTTTTTTTAAAGCAGAATTCAAGGATGGCCAGCCGCGTATCATGTGCATATCGCCGGCGAAATTAGACATGCCGGAGACGAGCAAAGACGTAGAATGGCCGATCATCGCAGTTGGCCGCCGATGTCCCTGGGCCGAAAATTTCGTCCCTAAGTGGACATTTCGCCTATGATGCGGAGATGATTTACCGGCGATACGGCTCTTACATTATCCCTTGCTCGGCCATAACACATCGGTGCGACGTCCTCGATTTTCAATTGGGATGCGCTGGCAATTACGTTAGATTGGGTAACCTCATAGAAGGAGCAGAAGTTGACCTCGTCGTAGATCAGTATATGTTTTCTGACTCTCATTGGGATCTCTTGGGTAAATTTCTGAATGTCAGTCCCTCCATTTGCAAGAATTTAATTTTTACGTTGAAAAGTGCTGTAAAGAGCTAAATGTTCATACAAATATAATTTATTGAACGTAAGCAAATAAAGTTTTGTCACTTGCAAATGAGGGTTAGGAAAGGGTATCATGGGTGCCATTGCCCACTCATTGTGGCTGACTTCGTAAATGAATAACGTATGGTTCAAAATTTATTATGGTACCATACATGTCATTCACAAACAGGCACTAACATTGATGCTTAACAAAATGCCGAAAGAAAATATAAGATTATGTTAGTTTAGGCAGCCCTAACCACACAGCAAAAACGTTCCAAAGGGAGGAATGCTGGCAATGTTGCGAGTCATTGAGTCGTGTTTCTGCTAGCTTGGATGTACATCTGTCCTTCACACTTTTGTGAAAGGCATAATGCATCTTTTTCATTTTTGTAGTATTTGCACAGTATTTTAAGGAACAAACCGTTAATCAACTGGTCTGGACAATAAAAAAGAAAAATAGAAGAACTATTAAAAATAATGAGAATAAAAATATACGGGAAACAAAAACAGAATTAAAGAAATGCTACTATTAAAATCAAGAGGAAACTATGTACAAAGGGTTGGCACTATTAGTTTCATTAAGAGGCGGTTTCCACCTTTCACAATTTTCACCTCCCTATTATGTATGTATATCTAGGTAGTCTTGATTCTTAATGAAACTAATAGTGCCCACCCTTTGTACACAGTTTCCCTTTGATTTTAATAGTAGCATTTCTTTAATTCTGTGTTTGTTTCCCGTATATTTTAATGTATTCATCTCTGTTTTGTTCATTTCAGACTTGTACTGATGATGAGCCTGGTGCTCGAAACGTTTACGTTTCAATATCTGACGGCATTAAATAATTTTAATAATGTTGTCTTTGAGAGTAGCAGCCTTGGTGTTTTTATTTACGATTCGTTTGCGCCACAATGCAGTTCATGACGTTCTTCAATATATAAAGTGAATAATAGTTAAAAAAACATTAATATCACTTATCATTAACAATTAAGAATAAACATGTACAATACGTAGAGCTGTTATGTAAAAAAAATTGTAAGAATTGAAAACCTTTTATCAATTAATGAAATAAGAAAAATAAAGAAATAATATAGAAGTTTTCTCAAATAATGTAATAGTCAGAACTCACACCCTGCATCACTCAAAAAGCTCTCCCATTTGTAGTTATTTACACACATTGTAAAATTGCAAAACTTCCAATAAAACACACTTTAAATGAGAAGCCTTCCAAGCAAATATTACATATGTTTTTGTCACCCTTGTAAAACTTTCTCATGCTGAAAAAAATCGTTTCACAAATATTTTCCATGTCTTGATAAACGATATTTATAACTTCATTTACAACATCAATAATTGGAAAAATAAATTCTTCAATGCTTCCCACACTTTCAATTGTACCAATCGTGTGAGGTTGCCATTGTCATAAATGCGTTCAGAACAAGGTTTGTGTTCAGGTTACGGATATACGACTTGGATGAACCGGTGGAAACATAAGAATAAGGTTTTACAGTTTACTCAAGTTGGACATTTTAAATGAAATTTAGTGCGCAGCACTTGACGAATACACGAAATTAGAATAAAAAACCAAGAAACCATTAAATAAATAATGCGGACACCTAGACAGCTATAACGGATGAATTTAAACAATATGCACTTAGCGCATGACTGACTAAAGTACTGCCGTAGCAACTAAACGAGT
Source organism: Morinoia aosen (assembly GCA_030386875.1). NCBI lineage: Eukaryota > Metazoa > Arthropoda > Malacostraca > Amphipoda > Talitridae > Morinoia > Morinoia aosen. The sequence goes on from CM059570.1 coordinate 6,614,962, forward strand.
GAATAAAGAATTCCCTAAATACTTTTAGGATAGACTGCTTCAAGCCGGCCAGATCGCAGCTTCTAGTGTCGAATGTGAAGTTATAGGTCGAACGAGCGCCGGAAGAGACATGAAATCAAGTCCACGAAAAGTCGCAAGCATAGAAGCCGGGAAATTATCGGTTTTCCAGAAACCGCCACCAGCAGCAGCCTCTGGCACTCTTCGGCTTTCAACTCGAAGTTACGTTGAACAAATATTCTTCTTAACCTATAGGATCCGTTCAGGTTGAAGCTGGAACTTGCCCAGGGTATCCCAGTCTGGGGGACGACTGAAGACCTCACTGATGAACATATCAAAACCAAAGTGATACACACTAAAATACGAAATAATTAAAATATTGTCAAGACTATAACGGATAAATAAAGCTCATAAGTATCATATCATAAAACGCACCTCCGCCTCGAGCGTTAATTGCTGAAGCTATGAATGAATTCCTGGCTCTCCCTGACTAAATAAGAAAAGGTGTGCGTTCAGCACGCGTTGTCTTTAAACGCAAGACAACAGTAATGAAGACAGATGGAAAAAAAACAAGCTGAAGCACAACACCGGGCGACAGAAATTTAGAAAAAAAGTCTAAACCGAAAACATTTTAATCCCTACGTCTTTCCATTCCTTGACAGTTTGTCACGCCTATTATTTATGCCCTTCACTGCACAGTGACTCGAATATGACGAATGCTGAATGTAGATTTTTATAGACCATTAATTCATGAACAACTGAATTACAATGAGTTGTACCACAAATTTGGCCTACTCTATATGTGATTGATGGGAGGATGAAAGCCGTTTTCTACGCGTAGTTCGGTTAAATTTGAAGCGCAGGGAATGTTTTCTTTACGAAAACACAGTTACATATGTTACGTTCGTCGCGCGGCCGTTCAACGAACAAGCAGTCGATCATTACTCGTTTCAAACGGGTTATATCGAGCATGAAATAGCTGAAAAGTGCTTTTACCCATTTCGATTCGAGTTCTTTTGTGTCAAGTACGCGTACTTGTTCAATATATAGACATTTATTGCTACAGTAACATATGACAAACGATTATAGCATAATTTTTTGAAAAAAACTTGACCTTCGAAACTCCTTGGACGACTGAAAAAACAAGTACTGTTAACCTGTGATCACAGTAATTCTGAATATACATATTATTGTAACGTTTTCACATTTCTTGATATCTGTCAAATATATGTGCACTCATTAATGTCTGAAATAACCATTCATTAACTTAATTGTTACATTTTATACAAATTACTCCGTATAATTGGCGTACGATATCAACCCAATGTTTGGGCAATGATCTTTATATTTTAACAAATTTTATTAAATTGTGAGATTTTTAATTATTATGAGATAGTTTCCAATTATATGAATATCGTACATATATATACACTGTTAGTTTACTTATAGAAATAAAACTATTTGCTACATTGTCCTAATAACTAGTTCAAATCATGAATAAATATATCTTTTATATTGTTTTGATATTAAAGATATTGTTTTGTTATTAGCCTATTATTGTAATCCAAGATTCCAATATCAGGTCAATAAATAATTATCAACCCAATATTGGCCAAATAATTTTTTGCTACCTGGGTCTTAGTACTCTCAAATGGGTTTAAAAGCTCACGTTTATTAGAAACAGTTAAAAATTGTTTAAAGGGGGAAACAGGTAAAATCTGCACTTTAAGGGCTGATTCACACCATAGGTCCGATCACGTTCCGTTCTCGCTCCAGTCACGGTTCGTTCCCAGCCCTGGGCATTCTCATGTTCGGTCTGGTCACGGACCGTTCTCGCTGCTGTCCCATCCGTATCACCAGTGGCGAAGCATGTGCGACTTTTCTTCATCCGATTTGGCAGTCATAGCAATTGCACATGATGATGAGAAAGAAATAAAGCAAAGAAGGAAGAGATTGTGAGTTCATCCAACGCTATGATAGAAAGAGTAAAGGAGATGAGGTCCTCATGTTTTATCCTCATCTTATTGATGATGAGACTAAATTTTTTGAATATTTTCGAATGAACATTGGAACATGACATTTTTTTTATCAAAAACTGAAGATGACCTGGAAAATAAAAAAGCCAAACAGAGAAGCAATCACTACAAGAGAAAGATTGACTGTCCAAAAAAAAGGCGTGACTCAAATGTTTCCTTGCTATTCAAGGATAAATTAAGACTAGCAGGACCCGTGGAAATTCTACGGACAATGTAATAATAAGCAAGGTGTACCCATGAAAAAATTCGGTCAACATTACTTAACAAATTTTAAGATATCATATTTTAACCTAACCTATCTTGTCCTAACCTATGCTAAGCAAATCTATCCCAACGTAACATAACGTAACCAATCCTAACATAACATATATAAACCAATCCTAACCTAACCCATCCTATCCTAACCTAACTTTAACCAATGTCATCGTTAAGCTAGGTGGATCCGTGAAAAAATTCGGTCAACATTACCTGACAAATTCTTACAAAACAATTCTAACTTAACCCATCCTATCCCTGCCGAAGTGCCTTAATAATTGAACTACTAAGAAGGCCTCTAAAAAATTAAAATAAATACACAAAACATAAAAAATGTATCCTTTTTTCTGAACTATTTTCTATAATGCAGACAAATCATAATTATGCTGGTTAGGCAACAGACTGGACGGGACCTCGTTGTTAGTTCACACTGGCAGTGCCGGTCAGGTCTCGCTCCGTTCTTGCCGCGGTCAAAATATCTTTTGACTGTATCGTGACAGGAGCGTGACTGGAACCAGACCTGACCGGCACTGCCTGTGTGAATGCTTGCACTGAAATGCATTGAACAATATTAGACCGGACCGCGAATGGATCGAGAACGGAACGTGACCGGACCTATGGTGTGAATCAGCCCTAAACGGTTGACGAATTGAGACACAAAAACGCCTGATCACTCAGGTAACTCGAGCACACGAGACTACAGCAAATTCACGGATACAGAGGCAACCCGCAGGAGCAACCGCTGACAGTGCTGCCAAGACACTGGCAACCGCGCGTGTTAAGGCCCTATTACACGGGGCAACACTTTGCCTCGGTTACGGCAACTGAAATGAGGCAACTTATGGGTGCGCTATCACACAAGGCAACCAGTGTGGCGTTGCCAATTGCAGAGGGAGGTTGTAGCTCGCAGTGACTGCAGCATTTGACATCTTCATTTCATCATTAAATGAAATGCATTAAGAACGCATACAAAACTTAGATCCTGTTTTGCACTTTTAAATGTCCTTGCATAATTTATTGTCTTTATTTTCTGACAATGGATGAGATTGAAGGGTCGTACGACTGTTGATTTAAAATAATTATTTTGATGTATTATTGACTTCTAGGAAAATATCTAATTTATGAGAATCAACCTAAAATGCAGCAATATAAACATCGTAATATTGTAATAAATTTTTAACATCTTTTTTACAGCTCATATTCGCATATAAATATAATAATTTGTGTTTTTATATCGCACAGAAATAAACAAAAGGAAGAGTAATTTAATTAATTAACACTTTGACTGCGGCAACTAAACATAAAGTTCAACACCAAACTCAAATTTTGAGTCAATTGTAGTAAACTATTTTGAAAATCCCAAACATGAACTGGATCGTGCCTTCATGTAGCTTTGATTAAATATTTATGGAAATTGAGTTTGCGTCGGTGAGCAGCATTATGAAAATTACCTCCGTATACCACCGGTGGCGCACGTCGCAGTCAAAGTGTTAACCCCATTCATTTGGTATATTGATATAGTTAGGTTCAAGCCTAAAAAACATATTAAATGGTTTGATCATTAGAAGCTGAATAAATTATTGCCTATTTTTCTACCCGCTACTTATGATAGAAAATTAAAAATGAATGCACATTCAGTTACCTGACTTCATAGAGTCAACCTTCTTAATGTTTTTTCTATTTTTTGTGGCTTAGATAGTTACATCAAATCCAGCTAAACTGTTTAAACTTATAAACCTATGGATTATTCTTCTTCAAATTTCTGACCACTTTATTTATCATAAAATTCTACCTGATAAACATTCCGATGTATGGAAAAGTTACAGCATTTGAAATGAAACGTCACGAATGAAACGTCACTTTAAATGGTAATATTCCGCTTTATTTTATACAGAAATTACGACTAATTATATGAATAAAATGACACTTAATTGCTTATATAAGACTTATCAGCTTCCATATTATAGAACACTGCGCGATTTATTAACACTTTGACTGCGACGTTCGCCACCGGTGGTACACAGAGGAAATTTTCATAATGCTGCTGACCGACCAATAGTCGCAAACTCAATTTTCATAAATATTTAATCACAACAAAATACATGCACGATCCAGTTTATGTTTGATATTTACAAAATAGTTTTCTATAATTGACTTAAAAATTTGAGTTTGGTGGTGAACTTCATTAATACTTAGTTGCCGCAGTCAAAGTATTAAATCCTTCGATTTTCTATTGCATGGTGGACCAAGTTTATGTTGGCCCAGTGGGAGGCGGTGTTTCATAGCATAGGACATTGATGAAAGGCTTCTTTTATCAATTGTATGGCGGATCGAGACCATAGTGAACCAGACGGAGACGGTGTTGCAGACATCCTCACACTACGACGCTCAGTCGAGCACTGCTCCGTTGCTCTGAGGTGCACGACTCAGCACGAGATTTTTGAACAAACGCGATAAAGCTGGGTTTACACGGAGGGTGACTTCCCCAGGGTGACGCCCCCACCCTACCCCTCTCACCAGCTCAAGCTTCCCCACTTGCGTTTAGACGGAGGGTGAGATGCCCAGGGTGCCGAAATTGGTGCGTTCAGAAAATGTACAAGTTCCCCTTACAAAAATGAATTTTAATTTTTCTTGAGTGAGAATTTTATTATGGGCAACTTCATAAAAAGGGATCTATTGATTTCGAATGACAATAATTGCAAAATAAATGTAGGCAACCCCACAAACTATGTCAATATAAATGAGATTTATTTTGGTGCTGCTGCACAAAGCATTCTCCTGGGAAATGTCAACAAAATATGTACCAAAAAACTAGAAGAGTTTGGATTGAAAGATCTTAATAAATGTAATTCAATAACACCATATTCAATGCATTTCTCCAATTTCGTGAAAGAAGAGCAGCATGAAAAGATAAAGATGAAGTGGCGAGAACTGTTTGTTTAAGATGCTCCTTTCAAGACAGAAATTGTGTCTGAAAAATTCTGGTGCGCAGCTTTGTTACTCGCTGCTTCCCGAGTAAATTACAGCTTATGTTAATACCGCTTTATTTTGCTGCAGCTAGAAAATTTTTTGACCTTAACTACATAAAAACAAAAAACAGGATTTCGTTAAAATGAGCAAGACTAAATGCACGAATGCGATCAAAATTTACGTTAGAGAACATAGATTGCACAAATTGGAACCATCACGGTAGCTTAGTCAACAAATGAAATAAAAAAAACTGGCAGATGAAGGAAGAAGAGGAGGAAAAAATTTCATCCAAACAGGAAAAGTAGGTAAAACCCTAAAATTTTCGTTTTATTGCTAGTTTAATATATTTGGTACACTTTAACAATTTTTGGTACGTTTTCATGGAGGTTTTATTCAATCAGAAAAAAAAGTCGGCAACCCTGGAGATAACAGTGACTGAGTGAGGATGTCGAAATGTAATTCAAGGTACGTGCAAAAAAGATGTTATTTTTAACCTGTAAACTATTTCACGGAGGCCGGCATAAGATATCAACGTATTCGTGGAGAATTCAAGAATTACTTCTTAAACGAAGGCCAAGTGCCTTGGCAGAAACGAATGTGTCAATTGGTTGAATAAGGAATGGAGGCAAATCAATAAAACTTCGCGCAGATATAGCTTCTTTTATGACGTTATTGTTAATGCCCAAACTAAGGAATAACGAAATATAACTTGCCCAGCAGATGTATATAAAGACCAAAATAAATGAAATATGCGCGATAGAGTCTGATAACAGGAAATAGAAATAAGTAAAAAAAATTATATCAGTCTAAGTCCTATCACGTGCCATCTTGTGTTAATAATAGCATGACAGCGAACAATTTGTGTTACTATTGTTAGAGGTAATTACTTTTGAATTAGATCGAAAATCATTTCAGCTACAGATCATTTCAGCGATAATTCTTGATAAAAAAATTATATTTACAGCCGTAATAAATACAATCAGACTGACGCTTTGCTTTCAATAAATCTATCAATGTGAAAACTTTAGCCTTCAGTCACTTTTCCAGATCAGGAGAGACTTTTTGGATTGAGATTACGCATGAGAACATGACGACAGAGCAGCCAAGACATACATCCTACCCTCAAGACTGTCTGGAGCGCACTGTCTCTCCGTCGTTCCACAGGCAGTCCCAGCATGTGGGGCAGCAGCGTCGACACGCATGGGGTAGTGGTGGGAGGCGTTAGACCGGGGGATTGGGGGTTTTTTGAAGAGGCGGGGAGGGAGAGAGGGCGTTGCCCCGGGGAAGTCACCCTCCGTGTAAACCCAGCTTAACCAAAACTCGCCGAGCAAATGCAGTCCGTTGCTCTCAGAAGCATCCGTCGCTGCTTTTTGGAGCAAGTGTAATAGGGCCTTTACATACAAACACGGCGTACGAGCAGAGCGTATCGGTACGGCAATCCACGCACTTGTCCTCTACCTGTGCGGTACAAACTTAGATCTGCACGCTGTCTCGCTCTCTCTCTCTGACTCTCTACTGCTTGCATCGGCTTAACCTTGGCTGCCGCTGCAGTCTGACTACTTCTTCTGCTGGCGCTCTCCGTATAGTGGTTAAGTGAAAAATGCCTCCGTCACACTACAACCATATTTATAGTACGCGTACTTGAAATCTATGACTTGTCATTCAATACAGAAAATGATAGCTTCCATGGTTTTCCATGAATTTCTTTAAAAACTCAAGAAGAGTAACAATAAAAACCTAACTTTACATTTACTGCCCTGGAATTGAACTGCCAACAGACTGTTGCATGAGGGTCACACATGACAACAAAGATTCACCTGTCTGTAATAAAAATAATTTTCATAAAACCTTAACTGTATGATCCAAATTAGAAATCTCCCTGCGCGAGCATGGTTCAGAAAAAAAACACCATGAGGCTATGCTTACTTCTTCCAAAACTATGAGTAAAAATGTACACTTTTTCACAAGCTTCTTGCCTAAATTCAAATTAGCTTGCATGGAATCTCACCCATTTTCAGATCCGTAACTTCTCTGCCATATACTTTTAACACAAGCAAAAAACTGAATACCCAGAGTCAACTGTAAGGCAGATTAACAAAACATCTGCACTAATTTCACATTTGCAAAAATGAACAAATTCATGAGTACAGCAACATAGAGCCAACCTATTCCATCAAAGATGATGAACACATTGCAAATAAATTATTTACAATTCATTACATAAAATAACAAATACTATTGTTCAAAATTAAGAGTAAAATTTAAGAATATAACATGATATAAATAACCGGTCGTGTAATAGTTAGAATATGCAACCACAAACATTTATACTATTTGCTGTACTCCTCAGAACAACAATACCATAATGAATATTTTCTAAGTTCATAACTTTTTCACTAATGTTTGCCTATCAACACTGTTTGATAATATTTTCCCTACTTTTCATTTATGCTGTGTTCAACGTTGACATGCTCATCCTCATAGTAAGGAATGTAAATGGTAAAAAAAAATTATCCAACACTATTTGTTCAATTATAAGATTGTGCACCAATCCTGGAGAAAAATATGACTAATGTTCTCCACAAAATACAGTAGATTTCTAAAAGCATGATCAAGTCATTATTAGTTGTAATTTCCATTCAAATTAAAGGTGCAACATGAATTGAAAATACTTTGAATTTTTTTTTGCTAGCTCAAGTATTTGCAATTATGGTACTTCTCTAATAGTTTTATCCCCTCTCAGTCCTGAGCCATTGTTCATTCTTAAAATTTGACATTAAGTGAGTAAATAATTTTGAAAAAATATAGTTGCATTTTTTAAAGTCGCTAACAGCAGTCAAATTAACCTGAATCAAATGTCATTTGAAACTTCATACACTGCACTCCTAAACTGACCACTTTCTTTATTGAATTTAAAAACTGCTCATTCACAATATTTCCATAATTTCACCAAATTTAATGCCTGCACAAAATATAAAATGAACCTTTGAGACATTCTGCACATCTTCAAACTTACCTAAGGGTGTTATCTCCCCGTCAAGATTAGGGAAGCTCTCAATGGATTTTTTGGTAATTGTTTTGAAGAAGAATTGCTCGATGGTACCGCTTTGAGTATAATGGTGCTCTGTGGCCCCAAAAATATGGGTATTTAGATACAATACCTATTAGTTGAGATTGGTTTTCAGCGTTCCACATAATTGATGGAAGTTATTATCTATAACTAACTCATGGTTTAAGATCTGCAAATTAATAATCATTAAAATTAGAGGGATAACTTTCTTATACAAAACAATAGCTAAATAAATAGAATACTTTTACAGCAAACTTGATCGTATATTAAATACTCGAATGTACATACTTCTATTCAATTGTATTGAAGCTTTCGAAAGTAAAAGAAAATAAAAATATTCTAGTAAACTGAAAGAAACTGCAATAAAAATGAAGCCAATACAAATTTTTAACACATCTTTCTGTTAACAGTATTCATAAGCTATGCTAAGATATTAAAAATCCAACAGTTTTTTCTATATTGCATAATCATTTCCGTAAAATGATGAATGAGTCGGGTTTTTCCTCCGCTCTTTCTTGCCTTATGGCCTTGAAGTTTAATTCATCCTCTATATTTAGGATAATCCATAAACACTCTATATTTATGAGTTTCAATTCTCCCGTCTGTTTCTTTTCTGAACAGACTCAGTCCGCATGAAGTTATAGTAAATAATGAGGAATGATGTTTAATGATTATGATATGATAGGGCTGCCACCAGGAGCGGATAGCTCCGACTAAGTTTAAATTATAAATTAATCGTGCGAATTTAATTTGGTAGCAATGGCGTCGCTTAGGCGCGTGTTTCAGGCGCTAGTTTCTGAGAGAGATGAGAGGTAAGGGACGACGACTGACAATTTAATCATTTATTAGGTTAGTGCTAACCGGTCGAACACATTTTACGAGTTGAGACTGACGCCACGATCTAGCGGTAATTAACCTGATCCGCGAGTACTTTACCAAGACTTTACAATCAACTTGTCCCAACAACACGCTAACGGGGGCAAGTCTCGACACTTATCACGGACAGTTTAACAAGTATTTGAACACAACTCCACTCTTTCTATGACGTCTGCATACGTCGACAACAATCCACGGAAACCCATCCAAAGGGACGTATCACAAACGCCCGACAACAATCCCAGGGACACGATCCAAGGTGAACGTCACGCATACGCTTTGCCACAATCACAGTATTGAATTTCACTAATGGAGACGCCGCTCTTAAGTTATGAACTGCTATTACGGGAGCCTCTACTGCCCGAACTCCGCTCGATGGGTATTATTTACTTTACTCTATCCGTCTCTGGTCCCTCTCCGACTCGAGCCCCTTGACTCCTCACGCTCACGTCCGGCGACCGAATGTCGTTTCTCTCAGCCCGCTCTCCCCTGGTCTCGCGCCTCCTTCCCAAAAAGGGGGGTTAGGTTTTGTGGGGAGAAGGGATGCAGGGGTGAGCTCTCGTGGGGGCCCCGCTTTCTCCGACCATGACGTATTCAGCCCTTATTGCCCTCCCGCTTGGCCCGCCGTCCCGCGACTGAAGTTGGCCGTCGTTTTATATATTTCCAATAACTTATAGTGCCCTTGACCAATCTACGTGGTCGCGCTCTACGAGTCCTGCGTCGTCTTTTATGACGGTGTGACCGCCGCAGCCCACGCACATCCCATTATTAAATTTACTATGGCAGTGTTTTGTAGTGAGAACGTCTCTCTTATATCTTTCCCAAGACCATAGCACGAAAGCTGGTACAAACTTTACGACCCGTGTCATTTAAGATCCAGTCTTAACATTAAATATATTCTTTTGCTCGGCAATGCTACGGCAAAGATGGGATGAATCTGACTTCATACCCTGACTTTATACACCCTTCCCCCACTTGCGCAAAAAGAAATTATGACATAATTTCTTTTTCTATGTCTTGGCCTCAGTGCATTTCTTACCCGACTGGCGAACACTGATACGAAGCACCCCGAAACGACACCGAAAAAAAAAACAAGACGACAGACAATGAAGATATGCCTCGCGAGTGCCCCCAATATTTCCCGAAGACATCAATAAATTGCAATGACCCTACTTTAGCATGAGACACGTATTTCTGTATTTCGCCTAGCTCGCGGTGACATTACTACAGCCGTGGGTGGCGTCCAGCGACTCTCAGCTACTATGACCATGAATCTTGCATTACAGTGTTCCGCGTTATAACCGTTGCTAGCAACTGATCATCAGTCGGAATTCCTGATGTCGCAGTGTTTCCTTCCAGGCGTAAAAGGGGAACACCGACGCTGATGAGAACGTCGTGCCCGCCGTCCTTGCTTCGATTACTCCGCCATCCCGAGGCACGACCAGGTGCCTGATGAAGTCGTTGAGGGTCGTCCCGGCCAGGTGGAATCCCGGCCTCGGGACGAAGTGGACGATTAGCGCGTGCCCCTCCAGGGTCGCAGCCGCCCGTGCCCAGTCCGTCTCCCCCGAGACGGTTGCCAGACTCCCGTCGGGTAGCCACAGTGCCGCCTCGTAGTGGTGCGCTGCGACGTAGGTTCCGAGCTGGCGCACCACCTCGCTGGGCCTCCTTCTCCGCCCTCGGTGCATATACGTCACCGTTTCCTACGGCACACGTTCGAGCATTAGTTATGTTACATGGGTTAGACATCAATATAGAGCCTATTTTCAAAAATTTTCCTTTCTTCGCCTCATAAGGAGCGCGTTTGTTACATGATGACTGATATATGATTATGGAATTCATGAACATAACAAGTCCTAGCAGACTTGAATGACTAAGTCCCTACACTCCTGCACACTATACAGCACATACTCCTGCGCACGTTACCGCACATACTCTGACAACACACACCTTCTTTCATTCTTCGCGGTGCAGGTCCTTATGATTAAATGATGGATGAATTTTCCTAATTCCTATTCTTTCCGTGTCAGCTGACTGTTTTCTCCCTTTTTTTGTCTTCTTTTATTGAATGACATTTGCTAATCTCTCGTGAGAAGCAAGCATAAATTTCGTATGGGTGCAATACGTAGGCGTCCCTGCGTTTGCATGTATATTTTTTTTTTTTTTTTTGTACCGGTCGCACACGACTTATCTTTTAATCCTCCAAATCTCATGGTATCGGGTACCCGCTGCGATGCCTCAAGCATTGCGCACATGCCTCTGGATGGCCCATCAATCCCTCTCAGTCATGCTTCGTGCCGTATCACTCCAACGCTCATTAGCAGACCCGGCATCCATAACACTATCCACAGTTCACACCCGTGTTTCCTACGCGCAGGGGTATTCCCGATCTTACCATTTCCGAGTGCCTCTCCGCTCTCTCTTACGTCGTCTGCTACTTCCGTTCTGCTGGATGCCGCTGTGGTGCTCTTTAACACACGCACACACCCGCACCTCGCTCGCTGTCGCCTTCCTGAAAATCTTCAAAATAACCTTAGTACATTTATCATTAAATATTTCAGCTCTAGCGTCGGTTTGGTGCGGTTCACGCTCTGATTTCTCAGCACAGGAGCCGTCCATCTCTGTTATCTATATTCTTTTTGCTCATCTCTGATTACTTTGTTCTCCCATCTATCTCGTACTTAGCATCGCACACGAATCGCTGTGCGCTTCTCTCTGCTCAGACTGCCTCCTCTCGTCTCCGGCGTGTCGCCGCTCATATTACATGAGTTCCAGCGTGGAACGCATCTCAAGTTTTATGGTCCCTCTGTGGCTTTCATTGTCCCGTGGGCACATGCCTCGAGTCTCTGCCTCGCCCGTGCTCGACCGGCCTGCCTTTCCACGCTAAGCTACGTTATTTTTAAAGACCGTAATGTTAAAGCTTATGCTAGGTCCGTAATGGACGTCTTTAATTTACTCTGTTGTCTCGCTAAGCATTCTACCCAACTCTCAGGGTTCTGCTATACGCGATCTTATTATCGGCTCCACTCGGCTCATGACAGGCTCAGGTTTCTCTTTTTAAAACGTCATTTAGACGCAATAATAAAAAAATTTAATTTCTTAAATTTTCTTCCCCTCCGACGATCCAAGAAAAATTCCTTCACGGGGAATTTTTCACGCTAACAAACAATTACGAGAAGGATATATTTCTTTCCCATCCAAGTTGCTGACTCTTCAAACCTACACCTGAAAGGCAATGGTTTATTAGTGCTTATAACTTGTCATTTCTCAGGCTACTCAAAAAAAACTTCGTCCACTCAGTCGTAACCTACTAGTTATGAGAGGACTAACTAGCCGTACCCACTACTGGCCGTATTAAAGAAAACATCAGCTGTGGCTGTGCTATACTTGTATTTTAAAACTGTCTACTTATATCTCTGCCTAGACGGCTAGTTTCCTTCGAAATCCCTCTTCAGTCCTTATACATCTCAAACCATTGACCAGCAATCAAATTCCTATTTCGATGTGAAGTCAATATATCTAAGTTTTATTCCCGTCATTCAAAATGCGCAGCCAGCCCGATACACTTTTCCTAGTGCGTTATCATAATTTGTATGCCCGTCTCTACTCGTATTTCCCAGGCCCGGACTGAGTTCCTTTATGCCTCTCGATTTTATGACTCTCATCCTGTGCCGGCTCTAAAGCTCTGCGCTCAGTCGCTCGTGCTGGCTGCTAGCATTCCTACAAGTTATTTGCCTAGCAGTCGACTACTCAGAAATTTTTTCTGCTAACCTAGTTGTTGCTAAGCTATTCTGTAAAGGAATTTGATTAGTGTCTACTACTTATTTTGCTAGGTTTAATCTGCAAAGAAAATTAGATTAGTCAGTTTTTTCTACCTACTTATTTACTAGGTTAATCTGAAAGAGAACATGAAATTATTAGGCTTATCTATTATTTACTTGCTAGTTTTATTCTGTAAGGAAATTTAGATTAGTAGGCTTAATCTATTCTCTACTTGTTACATAGGCTTTTACTTCTGTAGTCCCCTCTTCTACTCTTCCACCGGACCGGCCGATCTCAGAGCGTAAGGACGCCTGGCTGCCGGGGTGGGTAGGGGTGAGGGTGCTTCAGGCCTTGTTACATAGATGTCGTCATCGCTGCTCTCCGAATCGCTATCTTCGTGCAGTTCCTTGGTGACGTGCTCGACGCTCCTCCCTTTGCCGCTGGGATGCCCGTCTCGTATTACGAGAGCCTCCTCTGGTTTAAATGACGCGGGCTTCAGTCGATTTCTGTGTACCGTTATCTCCTGCCGGCGGCCGTGGACTTGTCGTATTACGACGTTCATCGGTGTTGGGAGGGCCTGAATCCTGAACGGCCCCAGCCAATTAGGTCGAAATTTCCCCATCGCCTTGTTCCTTCCTGCTGTATTCCGTAGGAATACACAATCACCGACTTTAAGTTCCTTATCTCTCACGCGCTGATATCTCACATTCTTGTCATGTGCATTTTGGCTTGCTGCCATCGCGTTTTCGAACGCAATTTGCAATCTGGCAAAAGCGGCGTGAGGAAAGTTCTCCTCCACAGCATAGTTTAGTATCCTGGGCTGCAGAATATCAGACAGTGGCAAGGGAGCGTCGCGTCCATGGAACAAAAAATACGGTGTGTTGTCTACCGAGGCATGATACGAACAGTTTAGGGCGAGCGTGGCGAAAGGTAGCTGCTCGTCCCATGATGTGAGATCCTTCTCTACGGTGGCTGCCAGCGTCGTCTTCAGGAGTTTGTTGAATGCTTCTGTCATACCGTTACTGGCTGGATGGAAAGCCGTGGTGAAATGCAACTTGGACTTCAAAATGCGGCACACTTCTTGAAAATTTTGGGCTGTAAACTCAGTACCTCGATCCGACACGATGTGTTCCGGACAGCCATACCTGCATACATAGTCCATGAACGCTCGCGCAACTGTTTCGCTCTTCTTATCGCGCAATGGGTACGCCTGCACGTGTCTAGAGAAATGGCACACGATCGTCAGAATATATCTATGGCCTGCCTGTGACTGTGTCAGCTCTCCAATGAGATCAATCCCCACCCTCTCTAATGGTCGTGAGACTGGCGGTAATTCTCCTATTTTTGCTTTGAGGCCCCCGTGCGGACTTCGTTTCTGACACGTCATGCAGTTTTTCACGTGTTCTTGTACATGTCGTGCCATATTTGGCCAAAAGAATAATTCTCTAGCACGGTGGAGGGTCTTTTTCGCTCCAAAATGTCCGGAAATTCGCGTATCGTGCGACATTATTAACGCGGGCTTTATTAGGGATTCGGGAATCACTGCACGTTTGCGAATGTCTCCATTGTCTTTAACTTCCAGGTAGAATAGACAGTTTCTGTCCAGCACGAAATCCCTATACTGGCTCGGATCTGTCACCATTTCGCCCTTACCTTCCAATGCGTTGATGACTTTGGCCCAGTGCTGTGCTTTGCGCTGCTCCATACTTACCCTGTCCGCACAGAAGACTTCGTACGGGTCCAGCGCTTCCGTCACGGTCGGGCGGACGGCTGCCACTCCGCGTGAGAGTGTGTCTGGGATTACATTCTCCTTGCCGGGTCTATACGAAATTTCATATTCGAACTGTGACAGTAGCACTGCCCAGCGGGCGATCCGCGGAACGGTAGCTTTGTATTGGAACAAATATCGCAGCGGCTGATGGTCAGTTAGGATCTGAAACTTCCGACCGTAGAGGTATCGAGCAAAATGGCGGACGTTTTCCACAATAGCTAAAGCTTCTCGTTCTGTGGTAGAGTACCGGGTCTCTGCCGGTGTAAATTTCCGTGAATAGTATGCTATCGGGTGATCCAGGCCGTCCTTTTCTTGCGTCAGTACTCCTCCCAAAGCGACATCACTGGCGTCGGTATGCAGCCTGAACGGTCGCTCGAAATCTGGGTAACCCAACACCGGCGCTTCAGCTAGAGCCGATTTAAGCGCGTCGAATGCGGCCTGATGTTCGTTCGTCCACACAAACTTGGCACACTTCTTAGTCAAAGCCGTCAAAAGTGCGACGCGTTCAGAGAAGTTTGGTATGTGTCTTCGATAGTAGCCTGCCATTCCCAAAATTCTTCGTACATCTTTCGGTTTTTTCGGTGGTAACAACTCGCGAATGGCCGTGATTTTCCTTTGGTCAACTTGAATTCCGTCCTTCGAGACAACATGACCTAAATATTCGATGGAGGGTTTTGCAAAGCTGCACTTTTTCAGGGACATTTTTAAACCTGACTTCTGAAGGAGAGCGAGAACTTTTTCCAAATGAGCGATGTGATCCTCAAACGTCTTCGAAAATACCACTACGTCGTCTATGAAAACGTAGCTCGTCTTCCCAATCACTGGCTCCAACACTCGATTGACCAAACGCTGGAATGTGGCCGGAGCTGTAGTCAAGCCGAAGGGCATTCTTTTGAATCGGTACTGAGCCGACTCCGTAGCAAATGCTGTCTTGTCGCGGTCTGCTTCCGCGACAGGAATCTGCCAGTAGCCTGACTTCAAGTCTATTGCTGAGAAGTAGCATGCGCCTCCGAGTGACTCCAAAATTTGCTCGATGCGTGGCATTGGATATTTGTCTGCGAGCGTGACTTCATTAATTCGTCGAAAATCAACACAGAACCTATGCGTGCCGTCCTTCTTTTTGATGAGGAGCACTGGAGATGCCCACGCGCTTGCTGATGGCTCAATTACATCCATTTTTAACATATTCTGCACTTGTTCTTCGATTGCTGCGCGTGTTGCTTGGGGTAGCGGCCACTGTTTCGTAGCGATCGGCGCCGCGTTCCTGGTGTCAATTCGATGTGGGAGCAAGTCACATCGTCCTAAATCTTGCTCATGCTGAGAAATGGCTGGCGCATACTTACCGATGAGCGCTAACAAACTCTCACGCTGCTGCGTGTGCAGATGCTCTAGGCTTGGTACTTCCGCCTCGGGTAGCTCGTCGGTTACACCATACTCACCATCGTCACTGCTCACTGTTGGTAGCACCGCCGCGACCTCAGACTGTCGCATACTTACCCTTTTCCTTTGTCTGATCAAATTGATCGACTCTCCGGCATACTTACCGTCCCTAAATGCATACGAATGACCGTTCACGATCACTCTACTACCATATCTACCGGTCATGTCCAGCGTCACCTTACCTATGCGCTGGAGTAAATCGAGCCCTACTAGGATGTCTCCTGGATAATTTCCGACCTGCGCTACAACCGTGTCGTGCACGTACGTCTTACCTCCTATCCTAATGTTCAGCGCGATCCTGCCCCGCACATCTATTTCTGCGCCACTTACTGTACTTAACTTTAGCTTGGCTGTCTTTATTCTTACTGTACCTGCTCCTGCCGACACGATTTTTTCTGCCATTTCCGGCCTTATTAAGCAGCACACCGATCCCGTGTCCAGGAATGCTTCGCATTCTTGCTCGTTGATTTTAATTTGGATGATCGGTTTGGCCTCGTTTGTGTCGACAGGGTTTCCTAGTTTTTTCTATTAGGCGGGCCTTGTGCGTATCGCCACGGTGCGTTGTTATCCACGTTGAAACTCCGATGGGCTGCGGGGCTCGAGCCTTGTGGCTCGCCTAACTGTCGGTTCGGCTGGGCTGGGTTTTGTGACCGCCACTGTGCCCTACATTGTCTGGCCATATGGCCGGCTTGGCCGCAGTTGAAGCAGTTTATGGTTCTTCGCTGTACGTTCTGGGCAAATGTATTTTGTCTCGGAATCACCGCCGGGTTGCGACACTCTCGAGAGAAATGGCCTACTTGGTTGCACGCCCAGCACCTCGGTGGTGGCCGGAGTGGGGCTGCTTCTACTTCTTCTATGGCGCAAATGTGCCTGCGCTGCTTTTCATCTTCCAGCATTCGTTCGCATTTCTGTGCCATTTTGACACAATCTGCGAGCTTGTTTGGTTCGTATGTTGCCATTGTCCTTTTCAATGCCGGGTCGAGACCATTGATAAACACTTCCGCCAAGAGCTTGTCGCGAGATGCTGGTTTTTGCAGCTCCACTATAACATGCGCCAAGGCAACCGAGGCGGTCTCCAGTCGCGAAGCAAACTCTTCGATTGGGCCCCGGTTCATTTTTATTGCAGCCAGTTCCATATGTGCATCTGTCAGCGAAATGCTTTTAAGGAAACGATCCTCAAGGCGTTTGGTCAGCTCCGTCAGATCGCATTCTTCGAGCTCGGGGTTTGAATCCAGGAAGTTTTCCGCGGTGTCGGTGCAGAGATATCTGATGACGTCAGCGCTTCGGGCGTCTGACCACTTTTCTAGGAGTGCCCTCTTTTTTACTGTATTTAGAAACTTCACCACGTTCGACTTTCCGTCGAATTTTGGCAATTTGCCAAGCACTGGCCCGCTTGCTGCTGTTTGATCGGTTCCTGCGTCCTGTTTATTTGCCGCGGCACTTCCCGAGTTGCTATCTTCGTTCTTTCCCATCTTGAAACTTGAATTCCGCGATGATCAGCCCGAATGTTATTTTATATATTTTTTTTTTCAACTCTATTTATTTGCAGTTGCAACTCACGACGCACTACACTGAACCTCTAATTTTTACGATAAATACAGGTAATAAATGCCCAGCATGAATAAAGTACACACAAAAAAAAATTTTTTCCCGGGTGTATCCAAGAGAGGAAATGCGAGGGCCCCACTTGGCAAAATTACCGAAATGCGGATTCTCGTGCGTAGGGCATCAAATCATAAGTCAGGAGGGAATCTCCTTATCAAATACCGTTAATTAAACGAGTCATATACCAACGCAATTTTTGCGTAAATATTTACGTTAATCGTTCCCTCGATTTGCAATATTACTCGTACATATTCTTTTCACTGTCTCTAGTTCAGCCCAAGACACACAAAAATATTATATATTTTCATTGAACGCCCGTAAAAAAATTTTAACTTGGAGCGTTGCTCGACTCCCCAATTTTTATGGCTGAGTCCGTACCTAGTCTCACGAACAATGGCGTTTCCTTCCCGTGCCACAGCTTAATTACGTTCAGCTGGCCTCACTATCACACAATGATGGCTATTTGCCATCTAGATTTGCACCACAATCCCTAAATTTGCAATCCTGCTCCAACACAATATTCACCCAATATGTACCTAATTTACAACACAACGAGCACGAGAATCAAATGTCTCTTTCGGAGACATAAAAAAAAATATACTATTCCTAAAGAATCTTCGATGCTTCTACTTTTCAGGTGCAGCAATCTCTACCAAATTGAAATGCACTTTCTCTTGGCTTTCTCGCGCTCAAGGACTGGCTGTAAGGTTTTATGGCTGGGTCCGCTTCCAATCTCACAGAAAATGACACTTCCCGGCTGCACCGCGATATGCGCACTATCTGTTAGGGCTACACTCACACGACACACATCGAACAGAAAAACGATAAATAAGTAAAATTTGCAGTTGAAGACATACACAGAAATGAAATGAAATGGTGTTTACTTACAGTTTTCTGTTGATCTTGGACGCCGTCGCCCTGCTTGCAGCTCTGGTGGTTGCTTCTGGTTCTTCTCTTCTTTTTTTGTTTCAATCTTTCACCACCTAACAGCTCTATTTCCTCCTCGCTCTCTCTCAGCGACTAGTATCCGCCTTCGCAATTAGCTGCCACCACTGAATGAGTCGGGTTTTTCCTCCGCTCTTTCTTGCCTTATGGCCTTGAAGTTTAATTCATCCTCTATATTTAGGATAATCCATAAACACTCTATATTTATGAGTTTCAATTCTCCCGTCTGTTTCTTTTCTGAACAGACTCAGTCCGCATGAAGTTATAGTAAATAATGAGGAATGATGTTTAATGATTATGATATGATAGGGCTGCCACCAGGAGCGGATAGCTCCGACTAAGTTTAAATTATAAATTAATCGTGCGAATTTAATTTGGTAGCAATGGCGTCGCTTAGGCGCGTGTTTCAGGCGCTAGTTTCTGAGAGAGATGAGAGGTAAGGGACGACGACTGACAATTTAATCATTTATTAGGTTAGTGCTAACCGGTCGAACACATTTTACGAGTTGAGACTGACGCCACGATCTAGCGGTAATTAACCTGATCCGCGAGTACTTTACCAAGACTTTACAATCAACTTGTCCCAACAACACGCTAACGGGGGCAAGTCTCGACACTTATCACGGACAGTTTAACAAGTATTTGAACACAACTCCACTCTTTCTATGACGTCTGCATACGTCGACAACAATCCACGGAAACCCATCCAAAGGGACGTATCACAAACGCCCGACAACAATCCCAGGGACACGATCCAAGGTGAACGTCACGCATACGCTTTGCCACAATCACAGTATTGAATTTCACTAATGGAGACGCCGCTCTTAAGTTATGAACTGCTATTACGGGAGCCTCTACTGCCCGAACTCCGCTCGATGGGTATTATTTACTTTACTCTATCCGTCTCTGGTCCCTCTCCGACTCGAGCCCCTTGACTCCTCACGCTCACGTCCGGCGACCGAATGTCGTTTCTCTCAGCCCGCTCTCCCCTGGTCTCGCGCCTCCTTCCCAAAAAGGGGGGTTAGGTTTTGTGGGGAGAAGGGATGCAGGGGTGAGCTCTCGTGGGGGCCCCGCTTTCTCCGACCATGACGTATTCAGCCCTTATTGCCCTCCCGCTTGGCCCGCCGTCCCGCGACTGAAGTTGGCCGTCGTTTTATATATTTCCAATAACTTATAGTGCCCTTGACCAATCTACGTGGTCGCGCTCTACGAGTCCTGCGTCGTCTTTTATGACGGTGTGACCGCCGCAGCCCACGCACATCCCATTATTAAATTTACTATGGCAGTGTTTTGTAGTGAGAACGTCTCTCTTATATCTTTCCCAAGACCATAGCACGAAAGCTGGTACAAACTTTACGACCCGTGTCATTTAAGATCCAGTCTTAACATTAAATATATTCTTTTGCTCGGCAATGCTACGGCAAAGATGGGATGAATCTGACTTCATACCCTGACTTTATACAATGAGTCAACATTATTCTAAATTAATGTTTAGTTTGTTTGATGGGAGGCCACTTGCTTTTTCACTGAACTGGAAGACCTAGCACCTAATTTCATTACTTTGCACTAGGATACCACCATAAAAACATCTCACAACCACATTATAAGTATATCTCATGTCATATATCGCCACAATCATAATATAAAGTCAACATAACTGCCGCGAAACTTTTCAACACTGTCCGCCATCTTTATTCTTCTAATTCATTTGGTGACAGAAAACCTCCGACGACCTTTCACGATATGATGAACATCCATTCATTAAATGATGAGCGAATGGGCCTTCCAGAATTCATTCGACGTACGGAGTTCATTTGACGAACGAATGTTAGCCTAGTGTGGCCCCGGCATTAGGAGCACTCTGACGCCCTCTTTTAGCTGGTGAGGTACAGCTATTTTTGCATTTTGAACTCGCACTTGAGATGCCTAATGTTTTCATATAAGTTAAAAGACCTATTACGTCAAGCGATGAAATACATTTCAGAATCAGTTAGGTTGGAGCACTCTTGCCAGTTTCAAAATAAAAATGTTTGCAAAGATAGCTCATTTAAAAATCATTTTAATGCGTGAACGTTGCGGCTTAAGCTAAAGCCATTATCAACACCTGTAAAAGCGAATTGGGAAACAGAAAATATGACATGGCTAAAAGACAAAAATAATACAACTTAAAATAGTACATGAAAAGGGAATGGAGAGATTATATTGCAATTAATTTTTGAAAATCCGGCTATTGCTAACTGGAATGTTGGCAACATTGAATTTAGAGCTGGTTTCAATTCTTTAATATAATGAGATTCTAGTATATGTAGGTCGTTTTATTTGCACAGAAACTTGAAATTGAAAAATTAGATTTGCTTACTATTACACTACACTGCTCTGCGTGATCCTTAATAGCTGAAAAAGATGGCTTAGCTACAACTCTACCCGTTCTGGAGCTCCTACCAACGTGCTCGAAAAATCTAGTTCTAAAACTACCCGCACAGCGGGCAACAATACTTGTAGATTATGCGAGAGCACAGTTCAGTAGGTAGACGGGCTTTAAATCTAAAAAAACGATCCTATAGTACGCTTGTTTGTCAATATTGGAATAAAACCTAAGCAATTGTAGAATTTCTCCACCAGCTTTGAAACTTCACTGGCTAGCTTCTCGGACTATCATTTTTATTTTCAGAATCTTTAAACTTTGGCCTTTTTAACCGTGGGATAAATTACTAATTACTACCCACCAAGTGGATGACCCAACTTCCGCACGCGATTTTCAGTTCGCGTTCTTCTGATGTGACTTCCGTCGCCTAATCAATTGGACCAACATAAACACACATTGACCATAACCATCTGAATTAAAAAAAACGACATCCTAATACACAGAGTGTACGTGTTCTCCTACAACTGCTTCACGCTCCAGGCAGACTGTGCATATCTAAAGACCTTAAAAATCAATGCCCGAAGCGAATGGCTGAGGTACAAACGAACCCGACAGGGTGAAAAAAAAACACAACTGAAATAAATGCCGAAATTCTGTTGGGAAAATCGACGACAATAATGACACACGAAGAAAATATTATAGTCAGGTAGTCCTGCACGAAGGGACACCTTAGAGGTCCGTCAGAGGACGTGGAGTTACAGCGCGGATAGCGGTCGAATGACTGTTGAGTGCGAAGCGGCAGTAACGGCAGCGAGGCTACTGCTGGCTGAGCGGCTTCGACTTGTGAATATCAGAGCCGCTGTGAGAGAACTGCTGCGAGGAGAGTCGCTGCTAGAAGACTTGTGGGAGCCACTGCTGTGAGGAGGCTGTCTCAGCTCCCACTGCACCTCCTTATATAGTGCCTGACGAAGCGTTAACGCGCTGAACACGCGTTCCTTCGTTAGGCGGTTGGTGGCGCTTCGAAAATGTGAAGCCTTGCACGCAAACTATGGTGAAGTGCCGAGCAAATGTCAAGTTTGATGGAAAGGAGGTAATTTTAGAGCCTAGAATTAAGTGGACGCCTTACGTGGGAGCCACCGCAGCAAAAGTGCAAAATGGGTATGTTCTGATGCCTGTACTTACACTTTTCCGAAGAAATCGCTCTAACTGAAGGAACAGTAATTGCAACATGCCACGAAATCTCGAATGAAGATGCAACTGCAGAAGAAAATAATGATGAAAACAGCGAAGCAGAAAATCTCCGCAGAGAGAAGCGCTTTCAGCAAATTGATGTGCTCGATCTCAGTTACTTGGATCAGGAAAGGCAGGAGCAAGTCAGAGCTCTGCTGAAGGAGTATCATGAAACAATCAGCGCAGATGAAATGGACATTGGACATGTAAAGGGTGTGAAATACAAAATTTTGTTAAATGATTACAGGCCCATTCAGACGAGAGGATGGCGAATTCCGTACGCCAGCCAAGAAATTATTGATGAAAAGGTGTCGGAGATGATCAAGAGTGGAATTGTGCAAGAGAGTACAAGTGCCTAGAAAATTCCCCTCGTACTCGTGAAAAAACCTGGGGGAGGCCATAGAGTTTGCCTTCATTTGCGAGCTGTAAACATGCGGGTGGTGAACGAACATTATCCTATTCCCAATATCGTAGGAACGCTGGAAGAAGTTGCTGGCAAAGAATACTACTCGATAGTCGATGCAAAATCAGCCTTCCATCAAATTGAGCTAGATGAAGAAAGTAAGCAGTACACGGCAATTCAAACTCGACAAAGAAACTTCGAGTTTGCTAGGCTCCCTATGGGACTCAAGTGTTCAACATCAGTGTACCAGAGAGTAATTTGCCATGTTCTCAAAAGGCAGCTTGGAAAATTCGCCACCATTTCTTTGGACGATGTGTGCATCAGCTCTATGACTTTTGAGAGTCACCTAGAAAATTTAAGGGAAGTGTTACACGAATTTCAATGTGCCGGAGTAAAAATAGGCTTAGGCAAGTGCAAATTTGCGCAAAAGCAAGTAAAGTACCTAGGATGTTACATCAGTCGTGAGTGGTTAATCCCAGATCCCAAGAATGTTGAGGTCATGCAGAATTACCCTAGGCCTGCGACCGCACGCAAGGTCCGCTCATTTGTGGCTGCGCTCAACTTCTATCGGCGGTTCATTCCGCATTTCGCCACAGCAGCTGCTCCCCTTAATGCGCTGACCAAGAAGGGACAAAAATTTAAGTGGAATGAAGAACACGAGCAAACCTTCTGTAAACTTAAGCAGCTAATGATAGAAGCTCCAGTTCTGATGAAGCCTTCTCCAGATGAAACTTATTATTTAAGCTGTGATGCATCAAATGAGGGCTCTGGCGCAGTGCTTGCACAAATGTGTAATGGTAAGGAACAACCTATTGGATATTTCAGCAAAAGATTCAATGATGCTGAAGAACGGTATTCAATCACTGAACGTGAAGGATTAGCAGTGGTGGCGGCGATAAATCACTTTTCACCTTATTTGTACGGCAATAAATTTGTGGTAATAACGGATCACACGGCCCTCAAATATTTGTTCAAAGGTAAAAACACCAAGAACAACAGAACTATGAGGTGGGCACTAACACTCTCACAGTATGATTTTGAGGTTTTCTATCGGCCTGGAGCTCAGAACGTTGTGCCCGACGCGTTGTCGAGAAACATCGCGAGCAGCAACGAAGAAAAAATCAAGACGACGAAGCCCCTAAAACAGTGTTCGTCACGTCGATGTTAGATGAAGCACCCAGTGTACAAGAAGCGGAAAGCAGCTTGCAGAAGGAAAATGTGCGAGCAGAACAATTGAGGGATCCGGTGTGGGGGCCTGTGCTAAGCTACCTTGAGAGCGACAAAACGGGAAATGTGCCCAGTCTAGCAATGATTCCAGAAATTTTTGCCGATGATGGAATACTGTATTACAGAAAAATGCAACGAAAGCCTAATAGAACAAGGCACTTGATCGTTGTGCCAGACGCTCTGAGAGAAGCAGCGATAACGTTAGCACATGACAGCACAATCGGTGCCCACCAAGGTTGTGCTAAAACGTGGAAAAAGCTCATGGAATTCGGGTACTGGATTAACATGGCGGGCGACGTTAACAAATACATCGAATCGTGCATGCAGTGTCAAAAGCGAAAGATCAACAATCGCATTTGTGTCAGCATGGGTTCATTCCCTGAAATTGACAAGCCCCTGGATAGCGTAGGTGTTGACTTAAAATTAAAATGCCAGTTTCGTATGAGGGCCACAAGTACATCCTGACCGTGGTTGACCACTTCAGTAGATATGTGGCAGCCTTCCCACTCAGAAGCAAGACAACTGAGGAAGTAACGAAAGCGTTGACTAAATTCGTGACTACGAACGGCCCTGCCAAAACGCTCATCTCAGACAGGGGCACCGAGTTCACGTCAGCTTTATCCAGAAGTGTTTGCGAAAAATTGAAAATAAAAGTTCTACAACACCTCAGCATATCATCCTCAATCCAACGGGATGACAGAACGGCAAAACCAGAACATCAAAGCGGTTTTGTCACATCTTGCCGCCAATGATCAATCATCATGGCCGGATGCACTTTCGTGGACATGCTTGGCGCTGAACACAAGTTACCAAAGTGTTATTGAAGAAATTCCGTACTATTTATTCTTTGGCCGGGACGCCGAAATTCCTTTTGCTGACTGGCTGAAAACCCCTCGCATGGATTATTCTTTAGGGGGGAATTACTGTGCAGAGGTTAGCGCCCGACCTCACAATGCGTTCAAAATTGTAAAGACTAAATCAAAAGCGTCACACGACAAGTCTGTGCAAATGAAGGAGAGAGGAGTGAAAAACAACCAGGTGCAACCAGGCGATATCGTCTTATTACACAATCCGACAGAAAAAGCCGAAGCTGCAAACGCGTGGCCGACCGACTGGGTTGGACCGTATCGTATTATTTAAAAGAGTGACCGTTAAGAAAGGGTTCACCTGGATAGATTAATTAAAGGTTGTTCACCTGCGTGGTGAGGCTTACCCCGGTACGTCGGACGCCGCAGCTGAGCCAGGGACCGGAAACGAATATGAAACAATTGATAGCGAAGATGAAGACCTGAGGACAGAAAAAACGTGAACGAGCGAGCTGCGTTCAAAGAGCGGCGGAAATACAATTTGCGTTCAAGGTGTAGGTGAATCGTCGGCAAAAACAATGATAAGCTGCAATGAATAAAGTTCATGATTTTTTTTAATTTTTCAGGATGTTTCCTTAGTGAGTAATTTTAGATGTATTCTTCAATAGGAAGGCGTGTTCTAGCTTCGTTTTATCGTAATTTGCACTCGCAAGAGTGAGATGTATCCTTGAGTAGTTGTATGTTTTCCTAGCTGTGTGTAACTTTGAATTCCCGCTCACAAGAGATCTTGTTGGGAAACGAGATGCTTGCCTGAGTGTTCTAATCTTACGCTATGCTTAGAATTTCATTTCTATCATTGCTAAGTAAAGGGAAACTGAGCTTTTCATTAGGTTAATTTCGTGTGTTTCTCAAGAGGAGTGCTGTGTTACCTTTCGTAGTACGCTCTTATTTCCTCAACAGCATCTCGAAAACCGTACTCGATTAATACGAAATAACTCAAGCTAATGAGTTAAGTTTCATCAGAAATTCTTAGGCTGATGTTATCTCAGACTTGCTAATTTTATCAATACCTTTAAACCGTTCATCTCTTCGCAACGGGGAGAATATGTTTAGCATTAGATTAAAAGTAGCGTGTCCATTCTTGCTGTAGTGGTGAATTTTTCTGTGTTTGTGTCCTTCTCTAGCTCTGAAAGAAAATCGTAAAAACGATGTTCTGGAAAGAACAAATCTTACCTTATTCTGTAGACTGTAGTGCGTTTCTTTTCTTCAGACTTAAGGAATTAATTTTCTTGGTAGATTAGCGTAGGAATTACTTCAGCACAAAAATAGGCCAGAACATTGCATAACACGAATGCGTCTCGTATAAGGAGCAAACGAAAGCACGGACAATTAAGGAATAATTACGTGGCACACAAATGGTTATTTGCAAGAACGAAAAACAGATAGCAACGGTACGACATAGGGGATTCATCGCACTTGTAATGGAAGTATTTGAATATAGAACAAATTCAAGCGTTGCATTGAGAGACGACGACGACGAACGCATGGCTGGAATTTGTGCATCATGTTTCAGAAGAATGTTGAAGGCAAAAGTAATTGCCTCAGAGTTGCTTGTGGTCAAGCTTGCGGCGAAACCCATCGTTAGCCAACTGCAGAGCCAGGAAAGGGCTTCTCAAGTAATTAGTACTCCATGCTTCGGAGTGCATAGCACCACAGAGCAAAAGAAGCATAACCACGAGGATGGAAGAAGAAACAAAAACAATGGAGATAATACTTTTAGGGTGCCGTGATGTACTAGCGTTCAAAAATGCTTTTATATAATGAGCACTCAAATAACAGTAACAATGCTTTTATATTATTGAGTGTTGAAACTAACTTGAGTAATTTGGAATTTGCATTGTGACATAAATGCTTAGCAAGGCATTCTTGAAACTCGAATGCAAGTTCCCTGTGAATTTTTTAGCTAGGCAAATAATCACATTGGAATACTGAAGCCGCATCTTGAGGCATCTTTATTTACACGTAAAATAGGGAATTCGAAGAGATCACGTCGGATATAATTCGAATGAGACGTACGCTCTTCGAAAAATATTAACCCACGAAGTTCTCGCACAAATAAGAGTATTGACTCGGACAAATGGTTGGAACATCATCTCGTTTCTACCAGAGATTCTACGTCGATATCAAGGAATACTGAGACGCATTCTACAGGATACTACCGTGCATTGCCCAGGAGTATACCTCGGATTCTTCAGGATTACCTCGTAGGATTCAGGTCCTTATCGCGAATGGAGACTGTATTGAATGAAATTTATCTACGCTTCAACTCGTATTTATCAACGGAGCAACATAACTTCATGACAAGCCGAGCCGCCTGATCAAGGGGTCAGCGTAAATGAATATTCTGATGATTGAAACTGAGTTTGAATAAGCGTCTTATAATGTAAGTGAAACATTGCATTTGACATGATTTAGTAGTAATTTGAATCG
Organism: Morinoia aosen; assembly: GCA_030386875.1. Taxonomy (NCBI): domain Eukaryota; kingdom Metazoa; phylum Arthropoda; class Malacostraca; order Amphipoda; family Talitridae; genus Morinoia; species Morinoia aosen. Next base: position 6,642,207 of record CM059570.1, read on the forward strand.
TCACAATGATCCATCTTACAGAACGGAATCGTGCAGTTAATGTGGTGTATAGAAATTTTATATGGGTCTGGATATTGGACTCGCAATACTTTCTCCTGAAAATGAGTACCTATCATCAACGCGTGTGCGAAGCTATGAAATGCCATACGAAAAGCATGGAAGAAAAAACAAACACAGTTAGCGAAACCAAAGGAGTCAAGATCGAATCAGCAATTGCATCGTCAAGAAGTTGTGCAACAGAACATGCAAACGTAAATTGAGATCTACGAGATAAAATTATCAATACTTTAGGATTTTTGAGTGTGTAAGAAATGTGCCCGTAAGACTTTGTGAATGTGTTTAGGGTGAGCACTTAAGCATTTATGATGTATTTCTCTTCGGCGGAAGATAGATACATCGGTTAAATGAAGACAATACAATATATAAAAATATTGATGATTGTAATGAATAGGATTCTTAATTGTAATGTAACTGTTTCCTGCGGATTTAATTTTAGAATATAATGTGCTTAAGTAGAAGTTACCATGTGTGTCTTATGTTGGCTCCAGACTGCAGTAATCATTATTCAATAAATAGCTGAAAAGTGATTCAAAAAAAAATTGACATGCCAATTTTTTATCTGTAGGAGGGCGGTCTGTTAAGAATGATTAATTTTGCGAATTAAAACTGAAAATATAGAAAAAACTTTAATTATGTGTAATAAATCTTTTAAGTGTGTGTAACAAATTTTGTGCTACCTAAAAAAAATTTGTTCGTTGAAATATCTTAGTAAATTCCAGCAGTACAGGTGGGTCGCTTCAACAAGTATGTTACGTGCCTGTATTTTTTTGGGCTCAAGAAATGTTATGTGTATCGATTAAATGTTATGGGTAGCGATAACCGGTGTTGTTTCTTGCGAGGTCTGTTTACATTGAGTGCGGGAAGTTTTGTGGTGTAGGCAAACTTCGAGAGGTCTCGGGCGATCCCTTGGGCCTAGAAATTTAATCACTCCCTCCACTTGAGACGTTCCAAAAGTGCCGATGCCGTGGGAAACAACTCGCCGCAGGATTTGACATAGACATATGGCGCGACACATGAGCTGCGAGGGTGAACGTAGCAACGGTTTCGTATGTTTGGAAATTAGATGGGGCGGGACTTCATGCGTTCTCGGCAAAAAAAAGAGCTTAGGCCAATCAGAAACAAGTATACCAGAAAAGGAAATTTAGAGGGACTGAAGCTACGAATAATATATCAAAAGCAACGCACAGGCAGAGCTTCGAACATTACGTGTGGACTTAGAAACTGCTGATTGGCGGTACAAAAAGTAGAAAATCGCTCTCGCCAGACATTTTGGTAGAAACTGATGAAATAATTTCAGTCTAGCGCCGAGCCTCGTCGGAGAAAGTACGTGCTATAAATAGGAAGTGGTGAAGATAAAGTGACTCTAAAAGAAAAATACCAATCTGAAATAACGTGACAGTGTATTCAAAGTGAAGATAGTTGAACTTATCAAAAATGTCTCTTCTTTTCAATAGAGTAAATATTCTCCGTTTTTTTGTGCAGAGGGAAATTTGAAAACCCAATCAAATCGTAGGAGTCATTAATGGAACATTTAGATGCAACGTCTCTGGGAGGGTAAGAGAGATGCAGTTTCTTGGAGAAAGATAATTTTTTTTTTTAAATAAATATTACAGAAATTTATTGGCATTCAGTGATGTAACAATTGAAATGTTTGGAGGGAACGTAATTGGCGCAATCATGATTAACGAGTTATAAATTGATCTTGCAGGTGGGAGGCCTGTGCATAGAAGTTCGCAGGGAAAGGAAATGCTCGTGAGCTCCGAATTTAGCTACTGGCAGCAGACATTCTTTGCACTGCGCATAAGACAGTGATTTGAACTGAAGCTGTATTAGCTCATGAATGAGTGGGTTGAAGTCATGACCACGTCCTGTGCTGCTGGAATAACTGAGATGGAAATAGGCCAGAATAGATCATTTCTCATGTGTAGCTCATGTAAACTTAGTGGTGGCCGGCCAGCCGAATCATTCAGTAAAATTATGTGATGTAAGTCATTTAGCGTATGCAGTTTTTTTTAGATTCCATCATCTAGTTTGCATCATTCCTAATACCATTCATTGTGCGTACGCTCATTGATGTTTGTATGACGTACAGCTGGAAATCATAAATGTTAAGCGTATTTACCTGTGTATCATGCCCCAATATCAGCAGCAACTGCTCGTAACATCACGAAGGCGCTCAGAAAATGCGCTGTGTAAGTGAGTGACATCTTACATCGGTGAGTACCGCTCTAAATTTAAAATACAATAATTGTTTGTCTTTTTCCTGAGTGACTGTGTTCTTTATATATCCTCGTATTTCTTGTGTGTTTAGGTATGCACCTGGAGGTGTGCCAATTCCTCTATTCCGAGAACCTGATCTTCTTACTAATGTAAATTAGTAAGGAGGCGGGACCTTTTCTCGTGACAGTTTGACTCAGTAGTACTTATATGAATCTTATTTTCATAGTTAGAAAAACAACGTTATAGTGAGCATTTATTGATACGATAAATATATTCCGAAACGTTTGCATCAATAAATATTCCTATAACGTGGATTCTTCTTTTTATTCTGATATGACTTCTTGTATAATATTACTTATTAAATCAAATTAAAATAATCACCAGTCGCCTGTACTTTTTCTTAAGCAGAGGATATGATTTTATTTTAGAAGTCGATAAACGTTCCGAAAATGAAACATTGTGTCATTGACCCATCGCTATGAGATTTTCGGGTGTTTAGGTAACTAAGGTCAGTTGAACGTATTTCCAAATTGTTGATTTCATACCAATGTCAATTGCCGAGCATGACCAGCAGAAATAAATTAGACGTGTCGCAAGTCCCATTTTAAAGTTTAATGTAGTAAAATGTTCGTTGAAGTACTCGGGTTGACAATAGGACCCAGGTAGCAAAATTTATTGACCTAATATTGAGCCAATATACAGTCTCAAAATTGACTGGATATTCAAAATGAACATTGGGGCAATACCTTATTTTGGAAAATTTGGTTGATATTAGAAAAATATATTGGCCCAATAACAATATTATCATCAACACAATATCAACTAATTATTGTGTCAATATTGGCTTGATAATGAAGTGTTCCCATCAATAACATTGGCTTAATACCCAATTCCTGATGGGTTGATATTTGTAAAACATATCACCTCGATAATGATAATTTCACTAAACCAATAATAGCTAATTAATGTGTTACCAGGGATTTCATATTGAGGTGTTCCTTAGAAAAATATTGGCCTGTAAGGCCTTGAATGGATGCTGCTTTAGCAATCGAGTTCCGCTAGCAGCGAGTGAAGCAGCGACTTTAGTTAAATACTCGTACTTCTCCCGAAGTTGGTATAGGTGATACACTTTTTAGGTTTTCGTACTTTCCGCTTGGATAATTTCACATTTACACGTATTAATATTACTGAACACAAATGGACTAGAACTAAGTTTGAGGGGTAACTAAGGTAGGGTACTACATACCCAATACTTATTTTCTGACATCAAGTGGATATTGGTAGAATATATTGTCCCAATAATAATTTATTTTTACCCCAGTATCAGCTAATTACTGTGTCACTATTTACTTGATATTGAGGTGTTTCCTTAAACAAATTACTCCGTATTATTGGCGTACAATATCAACCCAATATTTGGGCAATAGTAATTTATATTTTAACAAATTTGATTAAATTGCGAGATTTTTAATTATTATGAGATAGTTTCCACTTATATGAATATCGTACATATATACATACACTGGTAGTTTAATATTAGAAATAAAACTATTTACTACATTGTCCCAATAAAAAATTGATATCATAAATAAATATATATTTCTTCGATATTGTCTTGTTATTAGCCTAATATTGTAATCCAAGATTCCAATATCAGGTCAATAAAAAATTATCAACCCAATATTGGCCTAATAATTTTTTGCTACATGGGGAAGCCGTTGTAGCATTGCATTGCTTTAGGTAATCTATTCTTTTACAGACATTTTAACAGTTTTCGACAATTTTGTTCGATATATGGCTTCCACTACGCTCATCGTATATCAAAGTTTCAACGAGCGATTGTATTTTCTTAGCAATTTAGCAATTATAGATTTTTACCTTTTTTGTCTCACGATTACTTACCTTTCACACTGTAATTCGGCCTAAAATAATAAAATATACACGTTTTGCCACTTTTTTTACATGGCAAATCAGAAGAAAATACTGGTTTCCCCCTTTTTCAATACCCAAGGTTCACTGCTATTATACTGCAATTCCTCATATATTAAAGTTTTTACCGTTTTTAATTTCCTAGTATTACCGTTTAAAGCACAGGAACTCCGTAGAAATCCCGGTTTTTTACCATTTTTAACCCCCAGGTTTTACCGATTTTTTCACGGCTTTTTGTTGGCAGCAAAATTGCCAGAAATTTTACCGTGAAATCACGGTGAAATTTTTTACAGTGAATGTTAACTCCATCAAATTCCCCTTTTCAATATATTGATAATATAATCATCATACAGAAAAATATTTTTTCTTATCAACAATTACGTCTCAAGACAAATAAATTTTCATCAGTAATGTAACTGATGCATCGTCTTCTGATTTCCTGCAGAAAACATAGTGTATAACCAATTGAAAATCAAGGACGTGTCGCCGTTGAATTAAGGTCGAAACGGTTGATTAGGGAAGAGACAGGAGCAAAGTAGGACGGCTCAGCCTTGTAACTCTCTTTCCGCGCTCTTAACAACTCACGGTCGAGCACGGACGACGTATTCGAAGCTGGCCAGATACGATTTGAGGCTGCAAAATTTTCATTTGACGATGGCCGTAATATTTAAGGACGGCCATCGGTGGTTTCCAGCTATACAAACGTCGTTGAATTATGGCCGTGCAATGGACGGACATAAGCCATCAAACACGTGTTTTTACGCTGTTGTGTATACACTGCATCAAGCTTGAAACTAAATGTCGCATGTTTTAAAATTGTATTCATCAACAATGGTCACATCAATGTGAATGAACGCTTAACTATGCTGTACAATAGAATTATTGGTGCGTTTACTTATGTGTTTATTTATGTGTTTGTATCTTTGCCAGCGTACGCGACACATCACAGATAGGACGGCATTGTACAATGTTCGATAAAGTAGAAATTGCCCGTTCTTTTTAAAATGTTGGATTCAAGTACTGCATTAGGTATATCTTATTAATTCAAAGGAAAATTTGAGAAGTTTTGAAGCATGCATATTAGCCTCAGAATACAGCTCTGAACCGATCGTTAAGCATCTGTTTATGTTTTCCTAGCTAATATTGAACAAGTCGCAAATAAGAAATTATATACAAGAATACGTATACAGGTTTTGTCGCTAACACTTGAAGAATCATAGGAACTTTTTGCCCCTAACCGCTGAAAGCTCGTTGAACATGCAGTATTTGAGATAAGGGCTTCACTTGAAACCTGAATTTTACTCTTGTGGTCTTTTACATGCAGCCGAGTAACAATTCAATGCACGTATGTGTGAATGATATCTAATTGGTCACAAAGGATATTTAATTTGGAACCCAGGATATCTATTTTGTTGGAAAGGTTATCTAATTTATTACGAAGGCTATCTAATTCGCTGCAATGGAAATCTAAATTGTCACCGATGAAATATCATGTCATCAAGGATACATGATTCTTGATAAATCATATCTAATTTATCGTCAAGGCTATGATATTTGTTACCAAGAATATCTAATTTGTCACATAAGTAATGATGTGTATCAGAAACAAATTTGACTGTCATCCGAAGTAAAATTTGAATTGTCATGAATGAAATATTCAGTCAAACATCAAAAATTTGTCTTATATTTAATGTAATTGGCTCTATCATAAATGAATATTGGTTAACCTTTGTCTAAAATACTAGGAATGTTCATTTTATTTTGTTTCATACTTATTTATATTTTCATTTATCGAACAATTTTCTAAGCAAATTATGCTCTTGCATTGTAAACTGAGCAAAATTTAATCCTGAAGTAAGTCGCAGTGTCTAGACCAACCGTTCAGAGTCACCTGTATAAAATAGGACTGCTTTTGAAAGGAAATATATATAGGCTGTATAAATATTTTAGAAAAAATGTTTTCCAAGAAAATAATACCACATTTTTTAGATTAAATTTTCTTTCAATACGTAACATTTTTTTATATATATCATTTCTTCGCATATACGAGTTGTAAAACTCTATTGTAAAAATAGGTTGTCAACAATAAAATGTACACAAATATGATCTGAAATTTGTACCCTACATACAAGGTCACGTGGAAGCCACATGGTTACGACATGGATTGTCCATGTTTGCCATATGGGTTCTATCTGCCCATGCTATAAGGAAACCACATGGACTTTTGGAAAGTGGCCCCACCTGGTACCCACATGGTTAGGACACTTGTCGAGGATGTGGGTTCTACATGGAAACCACATGGTTACGACATGGATTGTAGATGTTTTACATATGGGTTCTATCTGCCCATGCTATGTGGAAACCACATGGACTTTTGGAAAGTGGCCCCACCTGGTGCCCACATGGTTAGGACACGTGTCGAGGATGTGGGTTCTACATGGACACCATATGCCTCATGGTTATCCCTCGCTTCTGCCAGCTAAGATCCATTTGGTAATTACGCGTGGGTTCCATCTATGAATCAAGCAGACTTACCATGAATTCTACTGACGTGTATTATACACCGTTTCCATGTGGTTATCAAAGTTAGTTAATCGCTTTGGTGTGACGGTGCCGCTGCATTGTCATGTCTTGTAGGAGATTACCTGTTTGCAATCAAACGTGTAGAACACGTCCCCCCAAAATGCCATTCTCCTCACTCACTAATCCTTGATTCCATATATGGTTATTTTATGAACACTCATGCCAATGTTTCGCGACTTGCTTTGCAGTAATTTATCAGCCGGGACAGTAATTAGTGGCGAAAGGAATGGCATTTCAGTATTCATAGGGTTTCATGGCAGCCTCCACCACTCTTTGTAGCGTGTTTTAGTGACATATATACAAGTATTATACTAATATTTATGTCACAAGGCTGTTAATTCACAAAGGCGCACATGCATTGTGATTGAAATATCAACCGACGATCTCGGAGCAACTTGCAAATTGCGATATTTTTTCCCGAGTGAAGAAAGTAGGGTTAACAGCCAGGCTAAGATGCAGTGAATAATTCCATTATTCAAACATTTCAAATTTTCTTTGTACTCATTGACTTGTAATAAGATAAATTCAAAAATTGAATGCTTCTATAAATAAGGCTTTCAAAGAAGAACAAAGACTATGAACCCTCCATGGCATAACTTACACCACGCTATACCTGGTGTCCCATGAAAATGTCCCCGACTTTTCGATTGATTATATCTCCGCAATAAATAAACATATTTGACATGTCTTTTTTTCACAGTGTTGCAAATTTCGTTTCTTTTTCGAATAATTTAAGTTTTTGAAAATCGTTTAAAACCACTTAACAGTGATCGATTTACTAAAAGAGGTAGAAAAACTAATTGTTCAAATGAAAGTTTTAAAAAAAACACTGGTGATCTTCTTCATTTCTGAATACCTACTGTTAAGAATAATTTCACAATGATGTATCCTACACACCGCCAAGTCTTTAAACCCTCTGAGAGGTTTTTCACTTTCTTATTTCATCATTTGAAGTCTGAAGACACTCAAAATGCAGCTCACTAACGATCAAAGAATTTTCATCGTATTGGAATGAATATGAAGCAACGAAAAGCGGTGAAAAAGTATGAGCATTAAATTTTCTTCCATATTTTCTAACAGTGAGAAACACAGTCTTCTTATATGACGAGTTCCTTTCCGGGAATGTTTCATTAAACGCTTTTCAAACTTTTTAATAGATTTCCATTGCTTCGTATTCCAATACGATGGAAATTCATTGATAGTTAGTTAGCTGCATTTTAAGTGTCTTCAAATGATGAAATAAGAAAGTAAATAACCTCTCAGAGGGTTTAAAGACTTGGCGGTATGTAGGATACATCGTTGTGAAATTATTCTTAACAGTAGGTATTGGGAAATGAAGAAGATCACCAGTGTTGTTTTTAAAACTTTCCTTTGAACAATTAGTTTTTCTACCTTTTTTAGTAAATCGATCACTGTTAGTGTAGTGACATACTAAGCGTTAAAACGCGCTTCCGCGCAAAGCTGCGGTAGCCGCAAATCCGTCAGCACGTGTTGTCTTACCAGGCCTGACATACTAGAGAAACCGCGGCGCGGAAAACGCGCGCGGTATTTTTTCTACCGCGCGTGTCGGCGGAAGGAGATTTACCGCGGCGCGGTTTAGAGCAGTCAACACAGAAAGTAATGACAAGTGACACGTTAGCCGCTCACAGCGCTGCAGTAAACGCAATTCATTTCTAGTTTCCCATAGAATATCAGGAAGATATCCATATATTTTCATCAAATATTATTTATTATTATTATTTTATCTATTATCTATTATTATTTCTGATTTGTAATAGCAATTATAATTTCATTTATCACTGTGCTCTCTAATATTTACATAAAAACGAGGAAACTTATCTCAGGCACGTTGTATGGGTGCACGAAATATCTCCGTACACGAGGCATATCCAATAATCCTTCGCTCTCAGCAGCGCACACAGTGGCAACATTTATGAAATGTGAAACCTCCATTCTGTTCAGAGTTCCAAACAGCACTGTACGAAAAAACGCGCGACAACCTTCAAGGTTAGCGCGCCAATGTGTCATCTACCTACAAATGCGTTTTTACCGCGCGCGGTCGCGGTAACAGTTTCCCGCTGCCGCAACCGCATAGTATGTCATAACACTTAAGTGGTTATTAAACTATTTTCAAAAACGTAAATTATTCGAAAAAGAAACTAAATTTGCTACACTGTGAAAAAAAGACATCTCAAATATGTTAATTTATTGCGGAGATATAATCAACCGACAAGTCGGGGACATTTTGGGGGGACACCCAGTTTGGGTGTTCGTAGTAAAAGCACGTTCATAAATTTTTTCCAGGGCAGATATCCACCACATTAATTTGGAATGGAAAAACCTGACCGTCAGCAAGAAATTTTTTGTTTAATTTTGCAATGATTTCTAGAAAAAATTAAAGTCCACTAATACTATGGCAGGGAATATAAATATTCAAACTCGAAAAATCAAGGTGACAGATGAATTGTTCAATTATGAATTGTAACATTTTTATTAAAGCAAATCAAATTCCTATAATATAATGGCACCGCAAACTTCATCAATCAAAATCGAGAAATTGTACTAGCTTAATTGTTCATTCTTGGATTTTGTTAACTTTTCTTAGAAACAAATTCAATTCCTTAAATATGATAAAATGGCAGCGCTAACTTTAATGTTCACTTATGAAACATCATGGTTCTATAAAAATGAACTATGAAGAATGAATTTACCCCTCAAATGCATGAAAATTTTTTAACAATTCACTTCCAATTCGTTCAAATTCATATATAATGGTTGTGAATACATGTTTATGCATTTTAGGGTGTAAATTTGTCCTTCATTGTATATTTCTAATGTGTCATGACAAATTCAGGCAAAACATTGACAAAATAAATTATACTCACAAACCTCATCCATAATGTGAAGACTGATAAACCCTCAAAATGAAGGTCAACACAATAAATAATGAAATAAGAAACAAAATCTTACCAGTCAATAATTGTAATGATGGATTTCTTAGGCGGTATTTCAAATTTAAATGCTTACGTATAATATATTTTATAGCATAAGTACCACAAAGCAACAAAATGAATTACAAGAAAAAGAATTAGAAGATATTTTATTCATTCAGCGCAAACGAGAAATGGCTCAATTAAAGTTATCATTACTGTCGAAAGGTTTACATTTATATGAGAACTAGAACTCTGTATATTAATCTTACACGATTTCCAGCGACTCATCACTCCTCATCACAACGGCGTGCTTATGAGAGAATTATTGTATTAAAATCAGATTATTGTTCATGGCTTCAGTACCAAAATGAGCTACAGTTCAACAGAAAGTAATGAAGACAAATTAACCAGCCGTATCGCTTTAACCAGCAGCACATAAGAACTATGCTCAGTTTTAATGTCTCTAACATGGACAGTGAAAAGGTCGTCTTGTTAATTATCCCTATCTTCCACTTAGATTCACTAATACTGCGAATTGAATGATGTTCCTAGAAATATACAGGAGCACAATTAACACCGATCACGTCTTGAGCAAAACTAAGTAACGGTCACGGAAGACGGATCACGGACGTTTGAATAGGAGGTGCCACAACGTCTGAGAGGAGGGGTAGTTGCCAGATGCACATTCTTTCGAAATCGAAACGTCAAAACTTATCCAAATAGTTTCATGTGTGTATATCAATTTATTCATTGGTGTGTTCTGTCTTTCAGTATTATTTTACGAAAGCTTTTGAAATCGCACCAGACGCATATATAGAATTTAGTTATCCCAATTTTTGGTTCAAAGAGATTATCAGCATATATTTCATAGGAAATGATTAACTTATTAGTTATTACTAATGTTTAAAATGAGCATTACAACTGAATAAGACACAGCTAAGACTTGAAAAGGCGCATATTAGATTTTTTAGCACAAAGAGTTTCTTTTATCTCAGCTTGACCCTGAATACTACAAATAATAACGTATATATTTTTTACCATCAAGAAAATATTAGTAAATTTGGGAATAATCTGATGTGTAAACGGGTAATTGGTTATAAATGTAGAATTTAATATGTGCTCTGAATGGAATCTTTGATATTTCATCGAAAACATATAACAATTATTTTAATATTTATATATACGCAATATTTTCTTAAAAGCCGTTCATAAGCAAGTACGTTGCATACACACGTGCCTCCCATGTGGAAAAATTTGTTTGAAGGCAATGTGGTAGCTAATAGGAAATCACACGTGGATCCCACGTATCAAATCCAGCATGCAATGTACTAATATGGCTATGATGAGTATATTCAGTGGTAAATCCATTTTGCCAACTAAAATCCACGTAACCAGCACCTAACCACGTGGCTTCCATGTGACATTGTATGTAGGGTACTGCAAAACTTTTCTATTATCATCAATGACATGCAAAGAATTATTTCTATCAAATTAGACTACACTAATGATGAACTAAATTCCATTCATGTCAATTGAAAGTTGCTTTGATCTAAATCGACATGAAAATGGTATACTATGAATGTACTCGTGAATTTGTCACACATCAAAATAGTTTGGAAATCACGCAAGAGTTAAATGTGAAGATCTACTTCATTTTACGATCAATCTCATTACTCAGTATTTCCAAATTGTCACGTAAAGTAGTTAATTTGATTTTATTTCAAATATTTTAACTTGAAAAATTACTATATTTTAGCAACGCCGCAAAATTTTAAACCTTAATGAAACGAATTTAGTCGATGGGTGCATTTTTAGCATACGTCATATGATGCAAGCGGTTGCTAGTTAATAACAATTTCTCCAATACGCTTATTGATGGAATTGGTTACTTTGTAAGTCGAATTTTTAATGGGGATGATAATCCAGGATATTATGCGGAACATATATATATACTATGGAAATCAAATGCATTGCAATTACAAAATTAATGAACGTGTCTTCAAAAATGTTGGTAAAACTTTCGTGAAACCAATAATGTCAATAAAACTTCGTGTGTACTACAAAATCACAAAATCAGTTATCTCCTAGTTAGAAACAATATTTCCAGATCCGGATTCAGTGACCTTGGCAGAGGCAATGTGATATATCAGTTCGAATGTAACAGGATAGAACGCAAGTCTTTCAATAAATGTTGCATTGGCATTACTAGGATGACACTGAAGCTAAGATTAACCTCACGCATGTATTAAGGTTTCAATTTCAATCATTTCCGTGTTGATCATAGCTGTAAGCCCTCAAATGAAGATCTGTGCTCAAATGCAAAAATATTGTGTAATGTTGTAAAATGGAGCATATTCAAATAATAGAAGTCATACACTTTAACTAGCCTCAACGAGATTACAAATAATTTTTTTGTTCTAAAATTGTTCAATAGGACTGTGGCTTATAGACATGTGAAACCTCCAGTAGTTCATTCATTTTGCGTCTATCTCTGGTGCCGTTAACATGCGAATATCTGGTGAGCAGAAACAACTAGTCATCTGTAATTTCAATCATGTACAAAATTACCTTACCTAGTCTTCTCGCATTGTGATATTTGATACCAATATTTGTGATACCAATAATTTTGTTCTGTCAAAATTAGCTTAAATCAGTGATTATCTTTGTATTCTAACATGGGTAGAACTATTGAAACACAAGTAATTCGATATTTTTCTCTAACAAAGTTTTTTGCAAGCCAGTATTCCCTTACTAATTAAATAAGTAAAGCTACTGATATGGAACCGAAAACGAAGGATAAACTTCATAAACCTATACTGTGAGGAGTGAGGAGCATTTATTCTCACTAAAATTTGACCAGGAAACTATTAAAGGTATATCCCCTCACGGGGATACAAATATTGTATCTATGGGAATTAGCGCTCCCAGGGGGACTATGCGAGGGCCGAGCTAAAGGTTAGGTAGGCTTTCTTTTTGTTGAAATAGAATAGGTTTTTGTTTTGTTATGGAATATCTTTTTTTCGGTTCACTACTGTCCTGTTTTTAAGCACCTACTACTTTTTTCTCTAACTTTTTCTTGTTTCATGAACTTTTTTCTTGGCTTCCTGTTTCTGTGCACCATGTGCATAGATTCCGCGTTCCCTCAACTCCAAACTAAATGGTGCCTTCCTCCTTCCTCTCTTAAAACATTTTTGTCGGGGTTGAGGGAGCTAAAACTTTCTTGTATAATAATAATAACTATTAAAGGTATTTCGTACTCAGAATATTCATTGGTTGGTTAGCAATCCTATACTCAATATCCAACTATTTTTTTCAACAGGATCAGTTGACTGGGATGGAGAAGGGGCAAGAGACCCGTCACTTATCTTCCAGCTATCACTTGGACATTTGAAAATTGTGCACCAGCCCTTGACGAGCCAGTTGCACTCGAGTTAGACGGAAAGACACTGGGTTCTAAGATGAAGTGTCCCTGGAGGTTTAGACCCCCTCAGCATAAAACTATTATATCCATGGGAACTAGCTATCCCAGGGGAATTTCTGCGGCCCAGCTGAAAGTGAGGTAGGCATTCCTTTTTATTTGATATGCTTTTGCATTACTACGGATCAATTTTTTGCAGCTCACTGCTGAATTTTTCATTGTTTGTTTCGTTCTTCTCTAACTTCTATCATGTTTCATAAACTTCAGTGTATCCTGTTGATTCTGAAAACAAGGTGTGAAGGTACGCCGTGTTCATAGATTCCCCGTTTGCTTAATTCCCTTCGAATTTGTGTTTTCCATCATCCACTCTTTACAACGCATTAATATGGCTAGGAAGGCTTATCCTAATATTCTAGATTTAGCTTGAATAAAGGATTAATTTTAATGAAATGTTTTATTTATACCTTTTTGGGTGCTCAATGCCGATTGTGCTTTGCATTTTCGTAAAAAATTAAAGCAATAAATAACTTAGGTGTCAAAACATGTTTTAATAACTGCGAGTTCAGTATGTGATCGTAGAAATAAGACCAGCGCAGTCTATGCTGTATTTGGAAAGGTGTGCTTAATTTTCGGCCAAGATGAGCCGGTATTTTGTTTCTTCACATAATTAATAACGAGGGTAAGCATTTCAGTGTTTAGTAAGCTTTGTCATTGGAAACTCTCTGCCACGCTATTCAAAACGACAACTTTCGGCGACAAAAAAAAAAACTTTCGGCCGCGCGTAGCCGAGATTTTGCGCCTCTAATCGACCCTCAAATATAAATATTTGTATTTGAGGGTCGTTTAGAGCGATAAATCCCGGCTGTGCGCGGCCGAAGGTTTATTTTAACGCCAAATTCAAGGATGGCCATCCGCGAGTCATGTGCGTGTCGCCGGTGAAATGGGTCGAGCAGGGACGTAGCATGGACCTAGCATGTATGATCGTCGCGGACGGCCGCGTACGTATCTGAGCCAAAAAGTTCGTGCTCAAGTGGACATTTCGCCTATGATTCGGAGGCGATTTACGCATGATACGTCCTTTGGGTTCTCTCTTGCCCGACCATATCACATCGGCGATACGTCCTCGATTTTCAATTGGGTATGCTCTAGTATTTGCTGTTGAGGGGTGAGAGGTATTTGGGGTGAGTGGTGCCTTACTGTAGTGGAGTAAGGTGTGCCTTCCTGTAGAGGGGTAAGTGGTGCCTCGCTGTAGAGGGGTGAGTGGTGCCTCGCTGTAGAGATGTGAGTGGTGCTTCGCTGCAGAGGAGTGAGTGGTGCCTCGCTGTAGAGGGGTGAGTGGTGCCTCGCTGTTGAGGGGTGAGTGGTGCCATGCTGTAGAGGGGTGAGTGGTGCCTTGCTGTTGAAGGGTGAATGGTGCCTTGCTGTTGAGGGGTGAGTGGTGCTTTGCTGTAGAGGGGTGAGTGGTGCCTCGCTGATGAGGGGTGAGTGGTGCCATGCTGTAGAGGAGTGAGTGGTGCCTTGCTGTTGAGGGGTGAGTGGTGCCTTGCTGTTGAGGGGTGAGTGGTGCTTTGCTGTAGAGTCGTGAGTGGTGCCTTCCTGTGGAGGGGTGAGAGGCACCGTAAAGCACCACTCTCACCTTTACTCACTCCATAAGGCACCGTAAGACGAGTGAAGGCTTAATTTCCGCAATAAGTCTGGTGAAAAAGAAAAGAGCAAACAAGCTAACGAAAATTTGAAAATCAAGACAGAAGTCTGATTCGCAAGTATCTACGATGCCCGAGCTCAGTTTATCCCATAGAAGCATTATTATTACTAGTCCACCCTCCTTTATTTGAAATAAAAAAGAGGGCGATATGAGAGAAAGGCCATAAGAAATTAAAAAATAAAATCTCTCGAGAGTTGATGAAGCTGCGAGAACACGGCCCGTCAAAATATATAGGGTTGGAGCTTGTATCACAGATACGCTCATCACACACTTTCGGCTGGCTTCGGACAGACCGACGGACGGACGCGGCTCTTATTATAGTATAGATTAATATTACTAATATTATTATTATCATTATATAAGAAAGTTCAAGCCTCCCTGTACCACGACAGAGATGTTCAAAAAGAGGTAGGATGAAGGCACTATTTCGTTTGGAGTTGACGAAACGCGGAATCTATGCACATTGCACAAGGTGCATTCTAACAGTAACAGTAAGCTAAGAATTAAGTTCATGAAACACGAAAAATATTTAATATTGTATAATAGAGCTCACCTGATGCCCTTACAACATTCAATGCTGCACGTTATACCAGTGATCGCATGCCCAGCAGAAAACTGAATGAAATGAGCGACCAGTAAAAGACGAGATAGGAAGCTGAAAATTTTCCTGGTCAAATTTCTCACGACAGAAAACAAGGGCACCAAGTGCTGGAGTATTTCCGATTCACTTTGATTTCTTGGGACACCCTAATATATATAAATTTTGAGCAAGAAAATATATATATATTTTTCTAGCTCAAATACCACAATGAACTTATGAGAAAAAAACGTTCAAAAATACTATTTCAATTATGAATAGTTTGGTACAGCAATATGATTTGAAAAGCTATCATATTCTTTGAGCGCAGGTCGAGAAATGGAGCAAATAAAGTCTTCATTATCATCGAAAAGCTTGAATAGGTAAACGAATTAGAACCCTGTATAATTAGAACCCTGTATTGTTCATGACCTGTTGAGTGGGCTTCAGTACCGAAATTAGTTACAGTTAAACAGAAAGTAATGAAGAGTTATTTACCGGCTATATCGTTTTAACCAACAGCGCTTCAGAATTAAGCTCAGATTTAATGTCTCCAATATCGACAGTGAAAAGCTTGTCTCATAGCAATTTTATTCCATAAACAATGTTTTTTTCAAGAGCCGTTCAAACTCATATACATTGCAAACACACCCCAATCCGAATTTTTTCGTCAGCGAACCGGTATTTATAATCGATTTCCATCGTTTATCGTAAGATTTCCAACAGTAAGTAAATTACTGGTAATCACCGGTAATTTTAGACCTTATAAATGCCCACCGACAATGGTGACCGTTATCTACCGTCGATTTTTGACAGTAATTTCGACCTTAGAAAAACGCTGGTAAAAATACGATCGTTTTTTACGCTATATTTTATAATTTTAAATTAACAGTAATGCTGGATGGCCCAAGCCTAAGTTTAATTTATGAAAAGTTACATAATATTATGTGATGTATTTCTGATAGTCAAATATTATTTTACTTATCCTTTACATGCAATAGTCTGACCCTCAGTTCTTCCAACATGAGAGTCAAAAACATAAGTTCAAAATTAGGATATTGCAGGAGCAAATTTACATATTTCGCTATTTTTATACGCTCTCATTTTTAAGACGTTAGAATATGAAGTTCATGTTTTCTACTTTAAGCTTCAAATGTTGAGAATTCAACATGAAATGTCTGAATTTTAGCGCTTGATAATTTCGTTTCAAATAAAAGGATGAATTTTAATAATACAGGACCATTATTGTGAAAACAAAGAATAGGTGCATTTCATTTGAATAGCTTATTTATTTCTAAAGAAAAAATCCTGGATGTATACAATGCATTATTATAGTTTGATGTCAACGGACAAAATGTATTTCTGACTATATTCAATATGTAACTCACGCTTCAAAACGTTTCAAAGGATATAAAAGGTTCCAGCTCTTTAAAACGTGACAGTTTCGATGAGTTGGAATATCAGTGTCAAGTTCTTTTTTACGGTTGAAGAGAACGCGATCCTAAACCAGAAGGACTTATTTTTAAATATTACAATTTTATGTGAATTCGTTAAGTTTTACATGTTCAAAAGATGGATCACCTATAACCCAATACATTCACAGCATCAATTAATGTGAATGTTTTAAAATTTGATAATTTTTTTAATGAAAATATTTCTTTCTCAAATCAGAGAAAAATACAAGAAAAATTACTCGAGCCTTCGCGTACAGTACACGAAGTTCCGAACGTTAATGTAGGCTTGAATTCGAAAATTGTGCACATATTTGCGACTCTAACTATAAAGGGGTGTTTACACTAGGGGACATTTCGGCTGTGAGGCGCGACTCGTGTAGCCGAAGCTCACCACTGAGGCTCAAATTTGTGTGTGTGAGCCCGAAGTTCCCGATTCGCTTTGGTTGAATCCGTGCAGCGGCTACACGTGTGCGAGGCGCAGCTCTAGCCCGGTCAGTGTGCGGATGGCAGTCATCAAGTGAGGTAGCGCCTCTCTCTCACCCGTCATGGCTGACTCAACACTACCGCGAGAAACTACACTGCTTCTAATTGAAATGTACTAAGCCCATCAATGCCTTTGGCTGACTAAAAGCTGTGAATATAAGGAGGCTGCTTTCCATTATATTTTAATGAAGATGAACGAATATAGTAACATTTAACTCATGCAAATAAAAAAGAGATTACGTAGCTACGATGCAGCAACAATATTCACACAAGCTCGTCTACAGCTGCATGGCTGCCACTTGGTTTTGTGCTGCATGGCTGCCACTTGTGTTTGACCAAAAAATCTAGTGTGACCTCAAAAAATATCGAGAAACATATAGATTTAATAATAAAACATCCAAAAATTTATCTAGAAATAAATTAATTATCTACTATAATAAATTAGTTGAACAATAGCATATAAGGATATTTATTTCATAAATTTCTTTATTTTAGGCAATTTATCTTTATATAAATTATTTAGTATCCTGATATTTACCCTAATAAAGCTTGGTATCCAAATATTCTTCAATTTTACACGTGTTGCGAGTAGAAAGGTCAGTCTCTATTGCATTGCATTTCATCAATGCTCAGATTCCTACTTCTCAACAATTGTTTTAAGGCTTTCACACCGCTATCTTCATCACTTTTAATAATTTTGCAATTACTAAGTAAGTTGATTCTACTTTATTAGATGCATTACTTTAGTAAATAACTGATACACCAAGTAGTTTCATGATAGAAATATCATTGCTCCATCCAACAATAAACTGACCTCCTTGTTACCAAAATCATTGGTCGGTCTTTCGTCAAAATAAGGCCACATTACATTATTGATAATGTATGTGCATTTTATTCCTTGATTTTCTGATATCATCACTAGTTTTGCAATTGGAGATAGTGTGCTGTAGCTTATGAAGCGTGAAATAGCCGTCTTGGTGTCGTTCATAATCTGAACATAACATGATCAGAATATGGTTGCTTCACTATTCAGACAATTTGCTTAAGTAAATTAACAAATATAATAAGAATGAAGCAGTAACCAACCATTATGGTGACTTCCTAATTCGAATTTACAGTAATCTATCATATACATAGCTTAATTGTAATTCTAGCTAGAAAATTTCTATCACGCTGAAAAAACTATATGGATTTTATAGCTAATATCTAGGTGCGAAATTTTACATCTAAGCTTCAGCAAAAACACCTAGATCTAGCTATATAATATCTAGCGTGGCAGCCCTGTTGAGCAGCGCGCGCTCCATGGCTCGCTCCAATGGTGTCTAGTCTAAACGCACATGGCTCTTGTGAAGCTCCACACGAGGCGTCTACACGTGAGGCTGCAGCAAAATGTAGACCAGTGTAAACGGCCCTTAAAATAGCTAGATCCAGATAGTTTTCGTTCCATCTAGATATCGAATTTTGTATTTTTGCTAATAGCTGTAAATCTAGATAGCTTAAAAATATCCTAGATAGTTTTTAGCTAAACACATCAGTAATGAGTTGAAAGCTGAAGTACATTAAATTTGACATCAGTTGAGACCTTATATTCCATGCTTGATAGGCGTTCAAGCGTTGTTTGAGTGTCGATCGTTCCTCGTTTGGTCACGTGAGTCTGTGTGAGAAATTCCGCGGGAAGTTAGTTGTACTTGCACTCTATTTGGGATTAGTCGGGAGTCGGTACTCGGAAACATGAGTGATCAGAGTCTCAGTTGTCAGCTTGTGTGGATAATCGTTTGTGATACTGTGACTCCCTTGAAAATACCGAAATTTAGCCTGTCACAGTATTCAAGATATGGAAATTGGGTCAAACTATATAGGTTTTAGCTGTATAAGTATAGAAATTTCGTTAACTATTCATGCTACATAGCTTTCACTTGCTGACCGTGCGTGACTCATCGGGAATTCAAATTGGTAAATTCAGTTAACGGGCCTGATTAAACTCTGTAATTCCACAGTTAGCTACTAATTTACTAGGTATGAATAGGCTCTTTATTTGATTATATTTTCACTTTCATGATTTATGACTTTCATTTATAAGATAAAATCCGTATTATTGGAAAGTAATTTTATTGCTTCAAGGTATGAAGTCGAAATCATGAAATAGCTCAGCTGGCAACATGAATGACTAACAAGTAGCATGCTATTTGACTTTGTTGCACGAGTTGGAGCAGTGTTTTGTAACATATAACTCATTCTCTAGGTTTAAAAATAATATCTTGAACTATGAAAGATTTGATTCTCATTAATTACAAATTTATGCAATACATGACATAGAACTAAGATCTAACTCCCGAATACTATTGTTGGTATTTGAATTTTTTTAATTGCTTCACTGCTGATGTAAGATTTCAAAAACTGATTGAACGGTATTAAAGCTCACCGTTGTGCATTCGCATGAGAAATGCATATGTTTCATAAATATATATGTATCCATTACAAATAAGACATGACTGTACCATGTTAAACTGTGTACAGTCATGAACAAGGATTTCTGAATATAACAGCTGACTGATGCTAACAAAATCCCAGTTTGACCAAAAATTATAGTAACAAAAATATCCTTTTACACTCATATTCATTTGTGTTGAGGGGTAATTTCTCAAAATTTAGTCAACTTATCCTTACCAATTTAAATAATCTTTGCTTTCAGTAGTGTAAATTGTTTATGGGATGAATAATGTACTGAAATATGCATGTATAAAAATTTCAAAATATCAATCTAGAATCTGTCTCTGAAAGATGCTGTCCAGGAAATGAGAAGCATTCAACTCTCATTCATTGAATACTATGGCAATGTTTCTCTTTGGATCCTATTATTTGTACAATGTTGGTATAGAAATTACTTGATTGGTTTCAGTGCAAATGTAAAATTTGTTAATCAATTTCCTTCTGATGAAACACATTACTCTGTCTATTCACTAAAGGAAACTACTTACTAGTAAAAATTTGTCCGTGGAAAATATAGGAACCTATATGTGAATGCCTATTTTGTTCATATAAAGATAGACATAGAAATTTATTCCAGATATGTGAGAGGTACCAGTTTCCAAACAAAAAATGATTAAGTTTATAGGGCCTTGTTTCAACCGTGTGGTATCATAATTCCTATTCTGATTTAAGCACTGTGTATTTATGAAAAAACTATTGGTAAATGGTAATTGACACCAGAAATATTATATGAGAAAAATTTTATGAAATATTCTCCCATTATGACTCATGTGAACGGATAGACATTTTCTGCTGAACTTTTGCTATCTTGACTCTACAAATCTACAATATCAAAGGAGAGCTTGAGTTTGATGATTGTAAAATGAGTTCATCTAGGAGATTGTTCTCAATCTAATGATAACAGACATGAATTAGTTTTTCATACTTGCCCAAGCAAACTTGTTTGACTTCAAACTTTGTGTGTACAATAAATTGATCTCAGAGTCGTCCAGTAATGCAAATGAAAGCTTAGTCAGAGATATCCCTCTAGATTTGCTTGAGTTCTGAACCTAAAGATAGAAGTTCATCTCATAGCAATTCTTCCAATGATGCTTCTATTAGTACCTCATATTAAATATTACTTCAGGTTCGCACGACCTATCTTGGTGAATTGTGAAGTATTTAGACCTTATTAAGTGAATACTAATTCAATACTCATAAGGCAATCCTTTAATTCCAATAATTTTAGTATTTGAATTGCTTTGATGGCTCAGTGTAGAAAAAAAACTTCAAAATGATTTTTCTTCTGATTAAAATTATTTTCATTATTGTTCAAAACGAGAAATTACTTTCCAGGAATATTTCTGTTTGTGAAATATATATGTAAGTTCAAATTCCTTACAAATATAAAGATAGACATAAAACTTATTATAGATATGACATTAAAGTTTCCAGGTTCAAACCACGGTCAATAATAAGGATTAAAGAGGACAACAAACTAAATTTTAATTTGTGGACAGATTGCTCAGAAATTTGCCCAGTTTATGTAATTTTTTGAAAGACTAACATTTTGCTCTATGTAAATTTCGTGATTTTGGCCATAGTTTTTGAGAAAATGAGGAATATTTTTCATAATACATGGGATTTTTTTGGACATTTCATAGGAATGGAAGTCGGAAATTTTATATTCTAGAACAAAAACTAAAACAGTTTTAGAATCTTTTTAACATTGCTAGCAAAGTTACAAAACTGGATTTTTCATTTTTCTTTCGTTTTCAATTGAAATGCTGGTCAAAAATTCATATTTTTTTACCCTGTGCTCTCCGTGGTACAGTGGTTAAGGGATCGGGCTCGTAGGTTGGAGTCGCGGGTTCGTATCCCGGCGCTGGCGCAGAGATTTTCCCCGTTGGGTATAAGGGAAAGCTCCAGCACAATACCCCACTCAACCCAGGTGTCGGAAATGGGTACCGGCTTTACGGGGGAACCGTCATGGTGTCCTATATATAGGGTTAGTTATAAGACATTTGAAAAACCAATGCTAAGACCATATGTATCAGGCTTGATTGGAAATAAAGCATCCCAAAGATGCCGATGTTAACCTAACCTAACCTTAACCTCACCATCCATCTTTAGACCCCTCTTTGGGGGGCTCTAGTACCCGTAACCCTAATAAATTTTAGGACACAACAGCCCCTTCGACTTAATGAACCTTTCTCAGCAAAATTTAAAATTTTTGATCAAAACACATAGTTGTCCCCCTCAAGTTATTAAGAACTTTTTCAAACATGTGGTAACACTACAAGTTCT
Organism: Morinoia aosen; assembly: GCA_030386875.1. Taxonomy (NCBI): domain Eukaryota; kingdom Metazoa; phylum Arthropoda; class Malacostraca; order Amphipoda; family Talitridae; genus Morinoia; species Morinoia aosen. The sequence goes on from CM059570.1 coordinate 6,664,345, forward strand.
ATTGTGATTTACTCTAACTGTGCATTTTGATATGAGATGTAGAGTTTTTGGGTCAAACTGATCAACACAAGCAAAATCATTGCTTGTAAAATGATTTGTGAATATTTTTTTAACCCTCAGAGTCATTCAGCTTGAAAGTTACTTTCAGAAAAACCTTCGTCAGCTTGCTACTGGTAATCTACCATGCCTTCACAGAAACGCAAATTATTTTCTGAATTGTCGACGCGGCAGAAGCATCGAAGGATTGTTGAAAGAATTTTTTCAGAAGATGATTCAGATGAAGCAGTTTCTCATACTTTCCCGTTGAAGATGGTTGTGATTCGAAATCTTGTTTTCATGATAAAATTATCCCAGAATCCTCCAATGATGCTATTGAAGCGAACTGCTCAAAGTAACTGTTGTCGAGTGATACTCTTCCTGACAACAGATCAGACATGAACATGTCTGATCAGTTATCAGGTTCATTGGTTCATACCAATGGAGCAATGATCATTGCTCCATTGACTGTTCAATACGTGATGTTCCTAATCGCATAGGGTCAAGCAAAGAACCTTCAGACGAATGTCTGAGCTCAATCAGTGATACTCCTAAGCATAGTGACACATCTTCATTTCATAGCGATTCCTCAAGTGATGGTTCAAGCAATTGTGTCCGAGATTGCAATTTTAGCGTTACTCCACCAACTACATCGGACAATCTTGAAGAATTATTGGGTGAGATCTTCGCTAAGTGGGCCACCTCTGAAAAATAATTGTCAAGTGATTGATTAAGTAGACTTTTATGCGATTTAAATGTGATTCACCCATCTATTCCGAAGACTGCCAAAGCTCTAAAATAATCGTATCAAGGTGTGAACGTCAAAACAATGAGTGAATTTGGAGAGTATGTTCATTTCGAAGACTGGATTAGATGTTGTACAGAATTGGTGAACAACTCGTCAATGCCTAATTTGCCAAAATTGAATTTGTGTGTTGACGGTATTCCTCTGTACACAAATTCAAGAAAATATTGTGCATATCCAATTTTAGTGAAGTTTATGCACATTGAAAAGCTTGTGTGTGCAGGTTTGTATTGCACAAACACTCCTGACAGGTTGCTTCCACCACCTGAAATTTTTCTTGACCAGTTCATCAAAGACTTAATGACATGCTCCGATGAGGAGCTATTTGAAGCAAATTATTGGACACTACGGCTACAATAGTTGTGAACGATGTGTGCAAAAAGGAGAGTATTGGGGTGGGTATGTTGCTCTCTTCGAAACTGAATTTGATGTAAGAACAAACGACTCATTCAAATCTAAAGCTGACCGTGATCATCATCTCAAAGATAAGACATCTCCTCTTCTGTCATTATTAGATTTTCCAATGGTTTCACATGTTGTTCTTGATTATATGCACCTTGCATGCTGATGATGTCGATGCTCAAAGTGAAAATAATGCACAACCTGAAGAGAACTGGACTACATCTCGAGTGAAGAAAATTCTTGCACAGTCAAGTAAGTATTTTCTTACTTATCCTTAGTTATGTTTTGTGCATTGATCGTTCTAAAATTTACAAAATTTAAATCTTTAAAAGAAACCCACAGGTTTTAGAGGACGTGTCACTTCCTCTGATGTTGTATCTTTTGAATTTTCTAATGATATTTATGAATGAGAAGTATTCAAATTGATAGCAAATCAAGAATGAGTTTTTGCAATCAATAATTTAAGAAGCAATGACTCAAACTATTTGCTTCTATTATGCATGTACTAAGTATTTAATTTCTTTGTGTGTTATATTGTATAGCAAAGGATTTTATGTGTAGATGAGCAAAAAACTTACTTGATATAGCTGTGGCCCTGAGAGAAATTTCGGACTGGGAATATGACCCTATCAAACCTTCTTTTGTCTCTCTTTTCTTTGGCACTGATAACCCTTGTTTGACTGGTGCACTGCATCTCACATCCCCCAACAAATGCTACAGTAGGTGAACAGTTTCAATTCATGAAGGTATGACAAATGCATGAGTCAGGTTTAGTTGGCTCACACAACAGCTTCATGTCAAGTAGTGTTACTTCTATGCATTTTTTATTTTTCTTTCCACTTAAGCTTTATAAATGCTAAACAAACTTCTATGAATTGATGTAAATGTTCAGTAATAAAATTGCATCTGTAATAAATACGATGCCATTTTTTCATTCTTGCATTCAGGTACATTTAGAGGTGCTGAACTGAAGCTGTACACTCCTGGTGGCAATGAGGCAGACAGTGTTAAGCAACCTGAGTGTTCATCTTTTGTGTCATCGTCTGGAGCTTCAACTCAGTATACTACTTCTTCTCCTGCTGCAACTCGGTCTATTGCTTCCTCAGCTGCTTCGACTCATTCAGTTGCTTCATCTGCAGCTACCTGTGGAGCACCCTCACCAAGTGCTTTCAAGTTACACAAGCCCATTGCTCCCACACCCGTTTCAATTACAGACCCATGCAGGTAATGCTATAAAATATAGCAGTTAATTATCATGTATTAGAATCCTTGATAACAGATATTGTCATGAATTGTTATACAGCTTGTTGATTGGTCATTTATAGGCAAGAGAATGCATGCACTACATTTATGGAATGTACAAATTATTCTATTTAATTTCGTCTCGGAAGTTGTTTCTTCCCTACACATTTTCACTTATTTTCGGGAACATAAATCAGGCAAAAATGTGTAACATGTATGTGTACTTCTTTTCTCCATATCATATTTTAAAAATTGAAAAAATAAACATTCATGTTTCTTGGAGTATCATGAGTTCCATTTTTATATCGTGACTTAGGCCTCTAACTTTTAAGGGATGTTACCTGGGTTGGTTGCACTCAATTACCTGTAATAACTTTGGTTACTCAAGGTAAAGTTTAACGTACTTTGAAATGTTAGCTGAAAAAATTTTTCGATTACTCCTGTGACTAACTATATTTTATTCTAATCTCCATAATAGACCTATCTTTATTTTTTTACTTTTATTTCAGGAAGGACTTTACTGCGATTGCGAAGATCAACAATAAGGTTGAAGTTCTGCTCAACATGTCTCGCTCAAACAGACGAGACATCAAGAAAATTTTGACCATTCTTGAACCTCAGAAGCCTTCTGCCACCTGTGCTCAGCCTGTCTCAACATTTCATCGAGCAACGTCAATGGAGGAGCTTGACCAAATAGCGACCAATCAAACAGTGGTGAGGAAACACAATAGCTCTTAATAATTCAATACCTCAAAAAAATCCTGAGGTTGAGTAACGCATTCTAATTTTTTTGTGGATAAGATTAATTGTTCATTATGCTCCAGGCTGTCACAATACGTACATCCATACTTAGTGATTGCTCTTGCGTTAATCGATGCCCCATCAGCTACATGAGTTATCGTAGTGTAGGGCTCAATATCACGTACAAAGTGGAAGATTAATATAAACTTTCATTTTATAGAAGCTAATATAACTGGTATACAAGACTTCAGGACTAAAATGTCTGAGACAAATTATTTTCTGTTGAGGATTTAGCAACTCTTGAATCCGTTAATGACGATCGTTAACTTTTGATGCCAGTTCAAAAGAAAATATTGTTCGAGTAAAATGGCATTTAATAATAAATTATCAGACCGTACAGATTAATGGATGTTTTATTCCTGTCATGTACATTGATTATACTTCTAAGTTCCAGATATGTTCTACTGACAAGTTAAGTCAAATCTGAAAATGATCTCCGGAAAATTATCATTGGGTTCAACAGATTATTGGGTTCCTGATCTCAAAGTATATAATTTTGACATGGAAAAAACATGAAGTTGGTCAGTGATCGCACACATTAAGTTGATCATTATCTTGAAAGTAATTCATAATTTAAGCTATGATTGCTGTCTTCGCACCACCTGCTCGCAGACGTGGTGAATTATCTCAAACAAACTGAACTTATAGAGTTATTCACCATTTCTAGAGAATATAGCACTCCATAGCAACTCTTCCGAAGGAGGTAGAAACTGTATGAATTTCGATTCTACTTGGTCGTTTAAATATCCAATCATCGAAGTTCCGCAATAGTTTCATTCGCTTCGTTTGTACTTCCGATTAGGTGAATGAAGTTTCGTTTTAATGAACTGTCGTTAGTTTAAGAACGCTTATGTTTATTGCTTCTTTATTTCTTGTTCTCAAGTGAGCGTTGATTATAAAGGCAAATTCAACTGAATGCGTCCTGGTCATTCAACATGATACGGTGTTGATAAGAGATTTCAATGCGATTAGAGTTTCATCCGTACAGTTAGGCCATTCCTCATATAGAGTGCGTATTTGATTTTGATTTACCAACACAATAACAGTGCATCTTCTATCACTAGATGACGGAGCTCCAGCGATGCGTTGGCGTTAGTTTGCGGGACACCACGAAGCGAATGATGCAGCGCATCACGACGGCTGATGTAGCTAAAGAAATGTCCTACTCGGGATTAGGACTGGCTCTCCAACGGACGAAGATATCTTTCAACGAGCATCCTGCCTGCCAGTTGATATTAGGTTCGTGTAAGCTCATCCCTATTTTTGTTCATGGAGGACCAACATAGAAGACTGTTGTCCATTGAAATTACACTACGATCAAATACAGTACGTATAATCGGTAATTTAATGCTGTAATAAATGAAAAATTGCGCTGTTTTTTCTTTTGAGCATTGTTTATTCTTAAATGTATTTGTTCGTAGTGTAATTGCAATAGACAACAGTCCTCTATGTTGCGTTGTAATATCAGTTCTCCTCAGGGGAATACAACTATTATATATATGGGAATTGGCATTTCAAGGGGAAAATTTGAGAGCCCGACCAGATAGATAAGTGAGCCTTTTTCTTGAATAAGATGTTTTTGTTTGGTCAAGGACCAGCTTTTTCGGCTCACTTCCGTCCTGTTTTTCAGCATCTCAGACTTTCTCCTTCAACTTTCATCATTGTTTCATAACCTTCCTACGTGACATTCTGTTTCTGTGTGCGCGGAATCCTATACGGGAACACCTCTTGTGCATAGATTTCACTTTCCCTTGACTCTACAGGGTGTCTCAGATAAACGATACCCAATTCAAAAACCATTAAGAAATTAGAAAGTCACATTTTGTTTTTTAGTATTTTTTCCATCTCTGTACAAAATTCCGGGAGAATTGATCCAGCCGTTTTTTGTAAGCAGTATCTTTAGTGACCGATGCTGAAAACCTGTTTGCACTTCTTTGGTAAATTTCGAATGTTATGATATTAAAACCATGTTTTTAAAAGTTATAAACCGTTTATTAAATGGAAAATGCCACTAAAAAGAAGAAATGTTACTCCTATTGTTCGTTTCCTTCGTTGTGTCCTCCGTTTCTTTCAATATACAGTTGCATTCGCCTCATTCTCGCCATCACTCGTCTAACGTGAGCATCTCCTTGCAGCAAATTGGCGGATGATGCAAATTGATGATTGCAGCAAATGTTCCAAATCTCCTTGCAGCAAACGAACAATAGGAGGTACATTTCGTTGGTGTTCTTTCTTTTAGTGGTACGTTCCATTTAATAAATGAGTAAAAGTTAATTATAACATGGTTTTAAGGTCATAAAATTCTAAGTTTACCAAAAGTGTGCGAACAGGCTTTCAGTATCGGTCGTTAAACTGATTAATGAAACGGTTGAATGAATTCATCTGAAATTTTGTACAGAAATGGAACGAATGTTAGGAAACAAAATGTGACTTCTCATTTTTTTCAAGTTCAATAGTTTCTGAATTACACCCCTGGAAAATTAGGTATAGGTTTTTTGGGACACCCGGTAAACTTGATGGTGCTTTCATCCTTTCTCTTTTTGAAAATCTTTGGAGTGGTAAGGAAGGCTATAATTAATTTATAAGCAATGTAATGGTTTTTTAATCCGTATAAAATAATTTGATCCAGATCTGACCGCCTATAGTTATACTCAAAGTTACCTTATAAATAAATTATCAATAACTTTACCGCCCAGTTGTGCAATAGGGTACAGATATCAAGTGTTGTATTCAGAGTTAAGTTAATTGACTTGTTCTCTGATAGCAGCCAAAGTTCCCAATGTTGCTATCACAAGTAGAGCTAGCCTGGCCTGCTCCAAACACAGTGGTAGCTAAAACAGTCATTGGGCAAACGGTAATTTAATTTATTTTGTTTTTATTTGCACAGTTAATATTACTAATGTATTTCAATTTATCAGGTTCTTTAGCTGCAGTCGGGCATAATGAAGATCAGAGACTAAAGGCGTCAGCCATCCAAGAGGTCCAGCGTCACTGCAAAGATTGGGCTGGCTCCAAGAGACGACGGATTGAGTCAGAAGTGTCCCTGGCGGAAACGAGTACACTTCCTCGAAGTCTACTTGCTTCTCCATCTCTTGCTTTGACCGCCTCTCAGACTCCTCATTTGCTTGCTCCGTCGGCATCAGCTGATCATGCTCTTCCCTTACCAGGAGTGGATAAAGTTTAAGTTGACTATGAAAATCCTACAATTTTCTACGGGCGATATGAGTGGGGGTGTATAACTTGGCGAACGTTGTGCCTTTGAAAATCCCTGCAGGGGGATACAAATATTGTATCTATGAGAATTAACACTCCCAGGGGGAAAATAAGAGGGTCCGAGCTGAAAGTTAGGTAGGCCTACTTCTTTGGAGAAATGATATGTTGTTAGTTTTATGAAAGTCCATCTTATTTCTTTTTATTTTCTTGCCGGTTCACTGCTGTCCTATTTTTTAGCATCTCTGACTTCTTTAAATTTTATCTTGTTTCATAAACTTTTTCCAACTTGCTGTTTTCATGCCCCATCTACATAGATTCCGAATTCCCTAATAACCATATTAAATGGTGCCTTCCTCATTCCTTTCTTCGATACGCTCTTTTTCGTAGCGATAAGGGAGGCTCAACCCTCTAACGCCCATCAGGACATTTCGGTCCTCTTTCAAGATAGCCTCAATATATTATATTTCTCGCAATTTTGTTCTCTAATGTGTACTTCGGAATTCACTGCCGAGGGGTAGCTCCATCCTCGTTCTGAAACCTGTTACTCCCTGACGGCAGAGTAGGTCTTCTGATGGTAGTTATGTTTACGACCATTTAATGAGTAAAATGCTGACGCTGAAGGGTTTCCCTGTGGAGAATCCACACTAATAGGTTCAATGGTAAACAGGGAATGACAGCAAAAAAGTTTATTGAACGCTGCAAGTAGCAGTAATTTTAGATGATACGAACCATTCAATAGGCCGAACATCAGGATCGTAGGTTCACGAGCCAGGAACAAGAATTAATCAACTAGGACAAATCTTAGGACTAATGCCTGCTCAGCGCATAAGGTTACAAAATTACATTAACTCTAATTAACAACAACAAAGTTCAGGAACGAAGGATCTAGGGGTAACCTAGATAAACGAAAGAAAGGCGATTCCTATAAATTAACAAAAATGGCGACTCCTTGCATGGTGGCTAAAAACGCAGCAGCACTGTTTCCACTACGAAGGCGCGAAACCTGGCATTCTTCAGCGGCGATCCTAATCAGCTTGCGGCGTGGCCCTCCAGAGGACTAGCCGTTCGCCCAGCAGGCAAAATTCAAGCCGCACGGCCCCGAGAATCCCCAGTAGTTTAACGCAGCTCAGTAGGCCGATCAACAGCCAGGGTAGCCAGCACCGCACAACTGAAATGACAGCCTCCTCTGAAATCGCAGCGCAGACTTAAAACCAGCTGTCCCGCAACGTTCCCGGTAGAGCAGCCTCAAGCTGGGCTTTTGGAGCCCGAAGACGCAGATACTAGAAAAATGGAACAAATGAATTAATGCAATGAAGAACTCAATGGAGTAAGAAGTTGTTCATAATGATTTTGCAGCAAACAGGAACATTATAGCAGGACTATTTCATAGGCTAACCTGAGTTTAATTATGCCTCAGTGTGGAAGCCACTCGTAGAGTTAGAAAGATGGTAAATGTGAAGAAAAAGGTGCAAGCAAAGAGCAAGTTTAGGAAATAGAATTAGGTTTAAGAGTCAATAGTACTACCCGGAGAATTAGACAGCTGGTAAGCCGTCTTTCAGTTAGGCTCCAGGTAGGATAATTAAGTTAAGGAAAAAGGTTAAGGGCCCATTCCAAGCAAGCTCGAAATAGATTTAGGTTATAAGAATTTAAGATATAGTATTAAGTTAGCGAAGATATTAAGGTTTAAGGATTTAATAATTCAAGAAATTTAAGGTAGCTTAACAAGATCACGCACACTCACAGTCATACAATTAACAATGGCAAGGTTATCTTTCAGAGCAATAGGACAAAAGAGATTAATTCATAAGAAATAGAAGCAAAGATGGCTTTAGGAAATAGAGAGAATAGGTGAAGAAACGATCCACCAGGACACGCGCTTGAGGACGTGCCACGGCTGAACACCGAGCGCCGGCACCCACGACTGCGGAACGCCTTTACTCTCGGGATTGATAACCGCTGAGATCGCGACTAAAGTACACCACCATAGCTAGGAAGTCGCAACTTAAATAAGGGAACGAAACAGCAAAAGATACCAAACGGGTACCACTGCAACAAAAGGGATCAACCCAATGTATAAATAGGCTGAAATGAAGCTGTACTGACTCGCCGTAAAGCAGCTCCCACCTCACCTGGTCCGAGCCAAGCTGCAAAGGTACTAAAGTTTTAACTGCTAAGTAACTCTCAGGGCAATGGGGAATGTCAGAATTCTCCATATCCCGTCAAATCTGAGTTTTGATCCGATTGGCCTGAAATTTGGCCAGTACATGTATTTTTGAAAGAAAAACATTTTACTCGTGTAACTTTTTTATTAAGGCCTTAGTTTTTTTGAAAAATTGTAAATATTAGTTTTTCAGTTATTTTTATACATATATCAAAAAGATAGAAGTCCAAGTGTTTTTATGGTGGAACAAATTCAAAGACAGTTTTGGAATCCTTGGAACATTTCTAAGAAAGTGATAGTTTTTTTTGTATTTGAATCTTGTTTTCATATACATGTGCGTTATTATACCAATGTATAAAATATAGCGAATTTCTGTTTTTGGACTATGATAAAAAAAATTAAAGTGTACAAATTGGAAAAAAAGGACTATCAGTTTGTTAGAAATGCTCCAAGGATTCTGAAACTGTCTTTGTTTTCTTCCTAGCATAAAAAATCAATGGCTTCTATTCTTTTGAATGTTGAAAATAAGTAACTATACAGGCCATACAAGTTAGTAGTACAGGCCATAAACAAAACTTTTTGTTGAAGTGTAATTTATTGGAAAATTCATGTAATTGAATGTTGTTTGTATTTCGATTACCTATATGCATAACTTAATATTCACAGTGTGAATATATTATATATATTGTAATTTCCATGAAAAATTTTATTTATATTTTTCATGGAAAAATTAGGATTTTTTTATTTTCAATCTGATTCATATGAAATTTGAGTGGAATATGTAACTTTCAAAAAGAAACACAATTTCCACCATACATTTTTTTGATTCAGGCCTTGGTTTTTGAAAAAATTGACATAGTGGTATTTAGTCCATTGGTATTGATGTTTTGAAAGAATAGAACTCATTGAAGTTTTATGCTAGAACTAAAACAAAGACAGTTTTAGAATCCTTAGAACATGTATAAGAAAAAATAATGGCAATTTTTTTTATTTTTTCGTTTGTTTTCTTTTTTTATATGGGGGTCGAAAATTCCAGATTTTGGTAGCCTGTATTTTTGTTGAAATAAAATGTTTTTGTTATGTTAAAGACCACGTTTTTTCGGTTCACTGATGTCCTGTTTTTCAGCACCTACTACTTAGTTCTTCAACTTTGGTCTCGTTTCATAATCTTCTTTCACAACTTACTGTTTTTATGCCCTTTCTGCGTAGATTCCGCGTTTCCTTAACTTCATAATAAATGATGCGTTCCTCCTTCCTCTCTTTGGATCTCATTTATTTCTGCGAGTAGGGAGGCTAAAACTAACAACTAATCTAATTTTATCTTTTATTTTCGTTTAATCAAACAGGAGGTTTTAGCATTACAAAAATTTCTGTGTTGTAGCACCATTTCTATGGGAAAGTTGTATTTGAAAAATTTTGAGTTGTTTATTTGCTTATGATGTGAATATCTGGTAAATTAATAATTCTATAGAAAAAACAAACGTTAGAGCCGCACAGAAGCGGGAGGTGGAGGGCTACTTCTTCTGAAGAGGTGTAGCTGTGGAGGATAACCTCGCCCTCTGCTACTTGCGACTCGATAGCATTAGTGCAGGCCCTGTCGTCTCCTCATCCCAATTAAAGGACTAAGATGTGTAGTGGTTATGAGAGTTGGACATAGTAGATATTTGATGTGTAAGAATGGAAGTGCGCAAATTTAATTTACAATTGGTAAAATTTTCCTAGTAATCGGTTGCTTGATGAGTCCTTTTGTGGTGGTGGTGGTGGTTAATTTTAAATGAAAGTTATATACGTAGTGTTTGTAGTGATGAATCTTACAAACAACCTGGGATGAAATTCTTTGCGTGCCGAAGATATTTTTGTAAGAATTTATTTATGTAGTTGAATGATGGCTGCTGAAAATGAAATAAATATATTTGTTGAACATCTGTAATGTTTTACCCTATTTATAAATCACTGGCAATTAAAAATGATTTTACATTTTTTGTGAGACTCATCATAATTGTCTCGTGTTCTACGATGAAGATGACAATTTGAGCCTTCTTACTGTAGCATTCATCAGCATCGCAGCTATTTTTTCTAATAATGCATTGTTACTTGTTACAATAGGCCTCACCCTGTAATAATAATCTGTTCAATTATCGCAATTTGCAAGAAACTTGCCGAAAAATATAGACAGTATTAAACACATTTGTTGAATTAAAATAGGTAATTTCGGAATTTATGTGCAGTCTTCAAATTCGCGGTAATTGGACAGATGCATTTCACGAGGTGTGGCCTATTGTTTTTGGGAGCAACTCGCTACTTTTGGGACAAATCGTTTCACTGCTTATGAATCTCCTGGAATATAGTGGTTAGAGTAGCCATTTATAACGATAAATCAACGGTAATTATCGTAAGTTTTGAACGAAAACCGATTTTAATAACCGTTTAACTGCCGGTAACCGACTGGTTAATATCGTCGGTCTTTGTCCAAAATTCACGATAAAAACCGGTAATTTAACGTAAATCGGACGATAATTTGAGACATTCGCGACACTAATTCTGACGATATATCGTCGGTTTATAGGAAGAAGAAGATGATAATTACTGGTAAATTCGGACGTAAATTTTCGTCGGTCAGACGATAAATTTCTGACTGGGACTTGCCTCCCATGTGGACAAATTCATTGAAAGCCAATGTGGTAGCTAATAGGAAATCCCACGTGGACACCACGTATCAAATCCTGCATGCAGAGTACTAATATGGCTATTATGAGTACATTCAGTGGCAAATACATTTTTCCTGCTAAAATCCACGAAACCAGCAACTAACCATGTGGCTTCCATGTGACACTGTATGTAGGGAAGTGTGATTGATTGTGGCCTGCTGTCGGCTATCCTCCCGTAGGGAGGAGAAGCCTGGTATATGTATTTACGTACATAATGGATTTCATTTATATTGGGAGATTGAGTTTAAACTTTTAGAAAAATGTATAAGCTAAGTGTGCGACAAATGTTACTAAGATAAATAGATGAATTTACAATATCGAAAATATTAAATTTGAAATCAGAAAAGCTATCGCTATGGAGTTGCCACATAATTCGAAAGAATCGAGCTATTTATATTTTCGATTCATACTATAAGGAGGACAGTCTCAGGGAAGGATATTATTTCTCTGCCTCATACATTTCTTAATTTCTGCTTCTAGAACATTATTCCATCTCAGGGATCCAACATTCTGGCCCCATGAGTTGTTATCCAGTGATCACTTTTGAAGTAAAATTAAAGTGATCGCGTATTCAACAGTAACACTTGTGAAAATGAGCATAAAGGTGAGGACCATAATAATGGCAACATGAGAGAACGTCTCACGGCAAACACAATCTCCACCTCGCTCACACCGCGCACACATGCCAGCTTCGTGACGTACGCACGAGCGTCACAGACGTACTGTGGAGTACAGTAGAACTCCTAAAAACCGAAATCCCAAAATTCGAAATACTCGTAAATCCGACATCCTAAAACCCGAAAATTCTAAAATCCGAACCGACGGTAGCGTCATCTGTTGCTAACCGGGCAAATTCATAACTTTACCTAAGCAACAGGATTGTAAATGAGCAGTAGCCGTGTCTGTGCGTAATACAAACAATTCGTGTTGTAAAGTTGCCATGTTACTCTTAGTTACAATACCGTTTAAAACGTACAACTGGTCTTTAGATGTATTTCTCAATGATTTATTTATACCACAGATTCATCGATAATACATAGAAAGGTAGTTATAATTTATTCATCGAGAAACCCATAATGGCGTTTGAACGAAAAGAACAGCAACGGGCAATAGCAAGATATAAGGTATTAACTCTTGTGGAAAAACGGCAAGTACTGCAATGCATAGAAGACGGAATGTCATATAAAGAAATTAAAAGACGAAATGAAATCGGTATTTCTACCATTTGTGATACTAAAAAAAAAGAGAAAAATTCTGGCTGCCGTTGGTAATTCCCAATGTAAAAGAACGTTAGGAAGGAAAACATTACACCAACCAAGAGATGCGACTTTTGACAAATGTTTGTACGCTTGGTTTTCAAAAAAACGGAAGGAAGGTGTACCTGTATCAGGCCCATTGTTGATTGCTAGAGCTAAGATATTGAAGGAAGAAATGAAAATAACTTCGGATATTACATTTAGTCAAGGTTGGTTGCGATCATTCAAGCAACGGCATGGCATACGACAGCTAAGTATTTCTGGGGAAAAGCGATCGGCAGACGCAGATGCAGCAACAGTCTTCAAGAACACCTTTGAAAATGTTATGAAAGAAAATGAACTAACGCCCGATCAAATTTATAACTGCGACGAGACAGGGCTCAATTGGAAATGCCTACCTAGTAAAACACTTGCTGCAAATGAAGAAGCAACAGCAACTGGATTTAAAAAGAATAAAGAAAGAGTTACGGTATTAACCTGCACCAATGCTTCTGGGAAGCAAAAATTAAAACTTCTAGTGATTGGAAAGTCAAAAAATTCAAGAGCATTGAAAGGAACACATAATTTGCCAGGCACATATCGTTCATAACCTAATGCATGGATGAACAAATACATCTTCAAAGAATGGTTTTTCAATTATTTCGTTCCAGCAGTACAAAAAAAATTGCAAGCAGTGGGAAAGCCTCGTGCAAAGTGCGTGCTTCTTTTAGATAACTGTGCAGTGCATCCAGAGGAAACGGAACTGGTTTCTGATGATGGCAATATATTCGAATGTTATTTTACCCCAAATGTTACGGCACTGATCCAACCTATGGATCAAGGTGTAATACAAAGTTTGAAATGCTTCTACAAGAGAAATTTCATTCATCAAATGATACATGGCGACACACATCCTGGCGAATTTCAGCGCTGCTTTACCATCAAACACGCTTTGTATGCGATAGCGTCAGCGTGGAACACTGTGAAATGCGAAACTCTCTCGAATGCATGGCATCAATTGTTGCATGGCATCAAGTCAATGAATGAAGCATACCATGAACACAACAATTCTGTAAAGTCACGAAATAAAGAGTTAATTAATGAATCATTTCACTTAGCTTCATCAAGCGGCGCATTCGCAGATATTGAACGTGAGGATGTAGAAAAGTGGATAGAAGACATAGACGAGATTATCCACTCCGCTCCAAAAAATTATGAGAACATTGAATGCTTGCCGAATCCAGATAGTAGCGAAAGCGACCTTACTGACAATGAATGCCAAGGTAAAACAACGTGGAATGAAGCAGAATCCTACATAGATAAAGTTATAGAATTTATGGAAATGACTCATTGTTTCAACGGTGATGACACATAGCAGGCGTATAACTTAAAAACAACATTACTTTCTCGTAAAGCAAGAAACGCAAAATTGAACGAAGTCCGCCAAAGCATCAAGAAAGGTATACAAGAGTCCTTTGATTTTACTGATTATGATAGAGAAGCATGATAAATGATTACAGTTTGTCAGTTTCTGTTCACCCACATTTGAAATTGCTGTTACATTATGTGTGTTGTTACCTGTTGTATTTGTCTAATTTTTAACTAGATATTGTCTAAACGAACAATACAATGCTTTCCACTATACTATATTTCTACAAAATAAATATTTGTTATTTAGTTTTCTACAATCAGTTTATGCAAATATTTTTGTGTTTAATAATTCAATATATGTTAGTCATAAATATTTATGTTGCTGCATATTTTCAGTTTGCGTCATACCTTGTCATGGTAGACACTCTTTAAGTTTTCAAATAATTCATTTCCACGAACAGTTGTTTGATTTGACCTTTTAACACAGTCATAAAGCTTTAGAGTTTAGACCCTTAGTTGAATTTTTTATGACTCAGTTGGCCGTAGAATACGAGTAATATGTTTTCTTTTGAGAAAGAAAATTTGTTCATAGAAAACTTTGAGGTTACACAATGCTAAATGTGTCCTTCCCGAAATCCGAAAACTTCCTAGTATCCGGAATAGCAAAATGTTCGAATTTTAGGAGTAATACTGTACATGGACTTACGACACAGTGGTCTGGCTGAAGTACTCTAGTCATTTGAGTACTTCTCATGTAACCAGAGTATTTGAAGAACTCTGAAAACTTGTTGAATACTCTCAAAACTTTTCGAATATTCTTAGTAATTGTTGTGAGAACTTCTAATGAACTCTGAATTGTTCTCAAATACTCTTGAGTATCTACGAATTCATAGGCTAATCATCAGCAAATCTGTCTCTGATGTGCTACAGCCGGTGTCCGATCAGCTTATCCACGAATCGTAGCTGCATCTGAGGTTCACTTTGCCTCTTTCAGGCAACGTAGAGTCGATCATGTGAACGTCAATACACTTACCTCCAAAAATTTCGAGGTAGGCTTTCACGATTTTCAATTTTTTACCTCTGGCCTCGAAGTTGTTGGCACTGTTTCTACTTAAATAATTGAGGGTCTAAACTTCGAATTACTAAATCGTTTTTATGCCACGAATATAATTTAGGAGGTCATCCCACTTGGTCAACTTTTTTTGTCCGATTCGTTTGAAAATTGGCCAGTATATGTATTTTTTGAAAGTAACAACTTTTTACTCATGTCCCTTTTTCGATTTAGGCCTTAGGTTTTCATTTATACAAAAAATTAGATTTTTGTTAAATTTTTATTTTTATTTCAAGACGTATCTTCTCATTCAGTTTTGATGCTACAACAAAACCAAAGACAGTTTTATAATCCTTGAAGCATTTCTAACAAGAAAATGAAGCGAAGTTTTAACATTTTGAAAAAGAATTGTGAGAAGCGATTTTTTATGATTTCATCACGAAGACTTTATTATTTGGGTTTAGAGCTATACAGTGGTACCTCGGTTCTCCACCGCCTCTATACTCGACCAAATCGGTTCTCGACCAAAATATTCGAGTAGAAAATGCTTCGGATCTCGAACAGATTTTCGGTACTCGACTAGCCGAGTCGACCCGAACGCGCTCCTCGGCCAGCGGGTAAGCGTCAGTTCGACTTTGACCGTGAGCGGACTAAGACGTACGCAGTTTGTTCGAGTGCTGTATTTCTTTCCAGATTTAAACTTTTTCGTGTTGCTCTAGCCCTTAATTATGGGTCCAAAGAAAGACAGTGATAAGAGGAAGGCAAAGAGGAAAATAGTGAGGACCAGTATTGAACTGAAGAAGGAAATTATTGTAAAATATGAAAGTGGTACACGAGCGTCCGACCTCGCGTCGCAGTACGAAATGGCGAAATCAACCATTTCCACTATCTTGAAGCACAAGGAAGTGAAAGCTGATGTTGCAATGGGAGTGACAGAAATTAGTAAGCAAAGGCCTCAGATAATGGAAGAAATGGAGAAGTTGCTTCTTATCTTCATCAAGGAAAAGATGTTGGCAGGGGACAGCATTAGTGAAGCTCTCATCTGCGAAAAAGCTCTTCAAATTTTCAAATCGTTATCATGTACTGCTTGTGCACGTTTACGTCTTCATTGTTGTTTAGATACACGTTCTTTTAATATTTTAGGTATTTTTCTTAACGGTAAGAACGGATTAAATTACTTTCCATTATTTCTTATGGGAAAATTGGTTTCGGTTCTCGAACAAATCGGTTCTCGACCACCACCTCAGAACGGATTATGGTCGAGTACCGAGGTACCACTGTATAACTTATTTTCTCAAATTTTGAAAAAAAGCTTCAATTCGTTGATAGAAATAATCCAAGGATTCCAAAACTGTCTTTGGTTTTGTTCTAGCATCAAAACTCAATGAGGAGATGCGGTTTGAATGTTGAAAGTTATTTTTTGGATATAAGCCTAAACAAATTTTTTTGTTCAAGTGTAATATAATGGACAATGTATGTAATTGAATGCAGTTTTAATTTTTATTTCAATAGTTTCCATACATAACTTCATATTCACTCTGTGAGTTGTGATTAACAAACAAAAAAATGTTTTTTTTCAAAATTTGAATATTTTTTTTCAGTCTGATTCCTATGAAATTTGAATATGATGTGTAACCATTGAAAAGAAACATAATTTCCCACGATCATTTTTTTTATTTAGGCCTTAGTTTAAGAGAAAATTTGACATATTAGTTTTTAGGTATTGATAGAAGTAGAAGTGAAGCATCGAGTGAGTGAAGGTTGTAAGACATTGGGTGCAATGAGGAAAGTTTTTGAATGCAGGAGTCTGAGTATGAATGCTAAGAGGGGACTGTATGAAAGTTTGATTGTGCCAGTTTTGTTGTATGGAGCAGAGTCCTTGGGGTTGAGAGCAGCTGAGAGGAGGAAGTTGGATGTGTTTGAGATGAAGTGTTTGAGGAGCATGTATGGAGTAACTAGAAGAGATAGGATCAGAAATGAGTTGGTTAGGGAGCAGAAGGGTGTTATCAAAAAGTTGAGTAGGCGAGTGGATGAAAGAGTGCTTGGATGGTTTGGGCATGTAGAAAGAATGAATGTTGAGCGGCTGGTAAAAAAGATATATATGTCGGAAGTGAGTGGTCTTCGAGCGCGAGGTAGACCACGGATGAGTTGGATGGATGGGGTGCGACGTGCTTTGTATGAGAGGGGTCTGACTGTGGACGTGGCGAGAGGGATGGCTGCGGACAGAAGTGAGTGGGGCAGTGTATAAGGAGGTAATTTTTATTTTTGACGCGTTACTGGAAGCTGCCCGCGTGTGATGGGGTTGACCTGTCATGTGCGGGGGAGGGGCTGCACTCAATGAAGCGGTCGGGGTAAACCAGCTGTTGCTGTCGGTCCTGACTGTGGAAGGTGGTTGTGCTGGGCTGCTGCTGATCCTGGCAGTTCAGGTGCGGCCAGTGCTGCCTCTCTCGCCTCCTAGTGACTAAGTGTGGTGATTGTGGCCTGCTGTCGGCTACCCTCCCATGGGGAGAATAAGCCCAGTATATGTATATGTATGTATCATATTTCACTAGTATTGGTGTTTCAAGACGTATCTCCTCATTCAGTTTTAATGCTAGAACAAAAACAAAGACAGTTTTAGAATCCTTGAAGCATTTCTAACAAGAAAATGAAGCGAAATTTTCCATTTCCCGTTTTGTTGTCTTCTAATATGGGGTCGAAATGGGGTCGAGAATTAAAGATTTTTGTCCCCTTACCCAACACCCCCCCCTCCTTGGGGGGGTGATCTATTGTCCGTAGCGCCATAAAATTTTAGGACCGAATAGTCCACCACCTAAAGGTCCTTTTCCAACAAATATATGAAAAATGACCAGCGAAGCGACAGGGGCCTGGCATGGGGCTGGGATGATCTCCTTAATACTATTTCTCTAAGGTTTGTGCAAATATTGGGTGCCCTTTCCTTTCGGACTTTTTGAAGTCCGCTGTTTATGAGCTGTTTCATGGTCCGCTGTAAATTTTTACAGCTTCATTAATATTATTTCATTTTAATTAGAATTCAAACTGTTCAGCAAAAATTATTACACCATTATTAAAATTGATAAATCTTTGTCAAAATTCATACCGTTTAATTACAGAACGTTAGAGCTTGTCTATTTGGATTGCGACCAGATCATGTATTCTACGGTCATTAGCACTGTCTCAACGAATGTTGAAATAAATTTATCCCTCAACACTCTCACTGCTAATTCACTCCACGGTCCTTCATACACTCGTTCTGCTTTAAACGTTATTTAGTCGAACTTGAATCCTTAGCTCGAAGAGCAAACTTTATTTAACATTACATATTTTTTGTTTTGTGATAATATTTGCCCAACTTGTGTATGCTAGTTCGGCAGTGCTGAAGGAGAAATACAGATTCATACTCATGAGAGTGAAATTGGATATCGTTGTCATGACAAGCTATGTATGTTTCTGAAACGGAAATTTTACACAAATATTCATGATACTTGGTAGCGAATAATTTGAGAGACTGAAGAACTATTACATTGCACTAAACCTTCATATTTTTTTAACTTGATTTTATCGATTGGTAAAGAAAAAATATGAAAAAGGCAACCAACTTCTTTCCAAGCAATGAAATCAGAAAATGCCAATCTGTGTTACTGAGCGGTTGTTGCGAAAGTGCAGTGTCGATACCGTCGTGCGGTCGACGTAAGGGTTCGTGGAAAAGGGGGCTGTCTTCTGTGCAGCTACTTTTTTCCGGGGCGCTAGCTTTTCTTCGCAGCTGCCCTTCCTGAGGTTCGTGTGGGTACCGCCTACGCCGTAATCAGTCCGATTGGGCAACAGAAGTAAATTCTGTTAGTACCGAACTGCGGCGGTACCGTCGTGTGTGTGGGGTGAGGTTTGTGTGGGTACCACCAGCGCCGTATTCAGTCCGCTAGGGCAACAGAAGTTATTTCTGTTTTATGCCGAACTACGGTGGCACCGCTAGAGTGAGGTGTGTGTGTGGGTACCGACTACGCCGTATTCAGTCCGCTAGGGCAATAGAGGTAAATTCAATTTTGTGCCGAACTACGGACGTACCGTTAGCAAGACGAGCAACTGTCTGCGCCGTATGAGACCGCTAGGGCATCAGAAGTGAACTCTGTTAGTGCCGAACTGCGACAGCGTCTTCCTAATCGACAAAACTATGCGAAATAGTTCGTCCTTCCGAGGTGGCTCCTTACATCCCTTATTAGGCGAGGTGTCGTATGAGACTAAAGCTTGTGTCAATAAGGAGAAAGGAACACTCTTTTGACCCAAGGGTTTGCCTTGTTTGTTGCTGAATCTCTTTGAAGTCCCTATTACATAAACCGATATACTTTAAAAAAGACAGTGATTTATTTTCTGTTGCAAAAATAGTGCGTACAGACATGAGCTACTGCATAATAAGGTACAACACTCAAAATTGCATTTGAAATATTAGTCTTATTTAGCTAGGTAATCAAAGAAACATTGGAATGTCGACATGTAATACAAATGATATTTAAGGGCTAAGTAAAGTAAATGCACAGACGCAACATCAGCGCAGAGAAACAGACAAGTCGGCGTTCAGGGAGCTGGACACATAAAGAAAATACTTGGGATTATGGGTAACTAACACAAAAGGCTCGCAAACCCCTGTGCGGCCTGACAGGCAGAAATTGCAAGATTTTACGTATATCCATGTCTCACAATAGTCGGAATGAATAAAAATTCATGGGTTACCATTGAATCAATCGAGGTGTGAAGGCACTATTATAGCCAAAATCAGTAAACCATTTTCCCCTGAATGTAGTCAGATCGCTGAGCTATTAACCAAAGCAAGGTTGTCATCGCGTGCAGACCAGGCTCAAGTCAAACCTCAACTCCCCAGTAGTCCACATGGTCGTCTGTCAAAAACACAATTTCAATCACTTTTTGGAGCATAAATGAGTGATGCTGCAACGCTTGGCTGAGATGAATATATAAACAATAAACTCACGGGACCATCTCAGCAGTTCAGACGTCAGGATCCTAAGAGTGGGAGAGAATTCTTAAACGGGGGGAGGAAATGCTATCTTAAAGTGAAAAAAGGGTAAGAAAATGTCAAGGCTTAGCTTCTTCTCCCATTTTGAACGCAGAGCTCCAAGTGTAGGAAGCTGTCTGAATTAGAAGAAAGATCATACCAAAATAGTGAATTGGACTAAGACGTGGTAGGTCGTTCCATGCGAATGAAGGTAGTTGTACTTATCGACCTCAACATACTGAGCAAAATATTCACATAGGAATCTAGCACTTATTTTAATTGAACATGATCAATTTTTGAGAATGATACAGAACAATTTACCGGACGGAAGTACGACTTAAGGGCTGACACTCAAGTTGAAACTATGCTGCACAATGTACACGAGGTCTGCGCTGGTTTTCAAGTAGTAGCACCGTTATACACGTGCTGTGCTGTGAGGCAGAGCTGCTTCGGTGCTGCTATAGCGTGAGGTCTACAACTCTATAGCATGGATCTAGCTCTATCTACTACTGTAGCGTTGTGTTAGGTTTGGTTACTAATGTATATCCCTTATTTCAATTCATTTAATTTAACGATAATACTTGAATAGACGGTCTAGGTCAAGAAAGGATAAATATTGATTTCTGGTTTTTCAATTCTTATAAAGCTTTTTTACCGTTCCAATGGTACCACTGGCTTGCGTGTACGCACATTAGTACGCCCTCCCCCCAGACGGGAGGGAGCGAGAGGGGGGGCGTGACCTTGAGCACGCCAATCGCAGGGTGATCGGAGGTGTTTCATTGCGGTCATGGCAATAGAGTTCGTTCATGGTCTTGCTAAAATTGTTTTCATATTCGAACGAGACTTTTTAACGCTGAGTGATGAATTATGACGATATAAGTAGGCATTTGCCTTGCATCCAGCTGATCTGCTCCCATACGCATTACCGTTTGGCTCCTACCTTGCCTCAGTATCATAGCTACAGCGCTGGAAAGCACATTAATCGAAAGGATTTGAAAAGAGCAACAAGTCAATGTAGTTGTTTAAAAAAAGACGTATGTAGGATAAAATAAGAATTTTTTTACAAAACTAGTTGTTTTGAACACTTGCACTTATTGTTTTTAGATGTAGATGTTCTCCCGCAGTTATATGGCTTCAGCAATGGCAAATATATCAATCGATAACACTCAAATATAGCTACGTAAGAAAATATTGCTACATAAGGCGTTTATTTGAAAATAAGACTTAGTTAAAAAAATTGGAAAAAAAGAAAATAAATTTTTTAGGATAATGGCTGTTGAGAAAACTTGCACTTGTGACCTCTAAAAAACTCAGCTCCCACAGTTTTAAAGGTACAGGAATGATAAACATATCAATTGATAGCGCTTAAAACAGTCTAGAGAGAAACCGACACGGATTTTTAAAATTCAATTCCCGTTGAAAATTATACCCAGAATTATTCGAATAAGAAAAAAAAGCGGTGATATTTAGGGATTTTTCTAAATCAAACAAATCAAATTATCGAAAAACTGGTCCAGTTGATCTCTAAAAAAGACAATTAGCTATTTAAAAAATATTTGCAAGTTCTGTTACTTCAAAATTGTACAAGCTGGGTCATTTTCCGCAACACCCATTTTTTCCGTTTTTTTTTAATCTCATTTCTAATAAATTTACGAAAAAAAACACATGAATTTAAAACCAAATGCTGCATCATTTTACGCTTATTTCAAAAATCTCAGGAAAATCCGTCGAGAACTGGCGGATTTTTTTTGCTTGAACCGTCTCCTTCTTTCTACATCTCACCCTGCTCCTGAAAAGGCGTTATATGGTGGTGGACCTCACGCTATAGTAGCAGCGTCGCATCTCTACATGACAGTGGCACGCAGTGGATTCAGCTCAATCTTCTAAAATGTGGAACATGAGAATTTTCATGGGTAGATATAAATGTTTTCAGTTGCGCAGACGCGACCCTGAATTAAATATGAGAAGAAACACGTATTTAGCGAAATATTTTCTCATGCGAGAAACTCAATGTTCAAAGATATATTTCGACCACCACGATCATTTTCATTTCTGAAACACAGAGGGAAAATAAGTTAGATGCCAGATGTAAATCTATTTATATCAACCATACAAAGAGAAATTAAAAGCAGAAATAGAACACAAACTACGAGATATTACATTAATTGCAGATAGACTGATGATTGGGTGTTGTTTAAAACAGGTTTTTCTTTTAAAATGTGCAACGATATTTTGATCTTCCTTCGAGGCAAGGAAAAACGCCAGCTGCCGTGACACTCAGTAATAATTAACAGCACTCCTCGGAAATTCTCCGCGTGCTACGGCGAATACAAGTTTGCTACTTCGGTTATCGCATCCGTCCACTTGAATGCATTAATATTACTTAATAAATGAATGTATAACTCATTGAATTTTAGGAAAAATTTGGTTCTTCATATGCTAAGAAATATCAGAATTTATGGAGGTCTCCGAAATCGTATAACGAATGACACATTTTATTGGTAAAATCTGAATGGTATAGTTCAGCAACACTCGCCTGATAAAATTCTGAGGCATTCATGGTTTAATCTAGAACACTCATATGTATAATATAACATTCGGATGTTGTAAGCAACAACATTAATGTTGTACACCTTTTGCTTGGTCAAAACGCATGCTTATTTAAAACTTAAATCCGAAGAATAATATAACATTCGGATGTTGTTAGCAACAACATTAATGTTGTACATCTTTTGCTTGGTCATAACGCAAGTTTATTTAAGACTTAAATACGAAGAATAAAACTTTAAACATTTATGAACGTTTCGGAATAAATCCCATCATTGGCTGGAAAACACAGGATATAAAATTAATAGATTAGTTACAGGTACAAACGGTTCACGATATACTAATAAATTAAATGGAAATGCATAATGGGAAAGAACTAGAAGTATCATTCAGTGCTGGTCTACCCTTTAAAATATCCAGTGATTCTAAAATTCGTACGTCAGTAAAATTTGACCCCTGCCCTATGATTGAGAAATTATTAGTTGCGATTATTGAATTACAGTTATCTGCGTGAATCCGAATTTCAGAATAGGGTGGTTGTCCTAGCCTTGATCCTGAGCGGTAACTGACTCCCCTATGTTCTGCGATCCTCTGTCCTAGGGTATGACCGGTGCAACCGATGCACCTGGATGCATTGGCTCGACACCAGGTACCGTTGGCACCCATACCAGGTACCGTTGGCTCGACACAGAATTAAAAGTTTGTACTCGCTCTGTTCGTATTATCCTACAAATTTTGAAGCGTGTCCTTTAGCAGCTCGCAGGATTGGGGCTGCAGTTTTTCAGTTCCTTTCTACTTCAAACTTTCATGACGCAGTGGACGGCCATCGCTACTGATCCATCACAGAGAAGATCCTCGAGCTCAAAAGTCCCGTCTGTCCCGCACAACACGACACACTTCTGGTCGCCGCGAGTGGGTTCCCCGCTCTTCCAAGCGAGGCCCAGCTCAGCTTCTGTCAACTGTTTCTCGCCCTTGGCGTCGCTGTAGGTGCCGTCGTCCTGGCGCTGCAAGTCCACCCAGAAGCAGTCGTGCTTTGTGAGCCTCATGGCGATGAGGTCCTGAAATAAATAAGATATTTTTTATCAGAAAACGCCTTCGACGAAATTGAATCTCATGGGTTCTGAAAACTATTTCATCGCTTGGCGTAATAAGTATTTCCCCCAAACGCCTGTAGAAGACAGTCAGCAATATCAATAACGCAACATTCGTATCTGCGAGCAGCATCCGTTCTTCCAACAGTTTTCCCCCAACTCCTCAAAGTCTAGGAACCACAAATTCTGTTGGTCTTCAAAACTAATACCGTTTTTCACGTTGACTTCGTCTTCATGAATTATTTTCCAATAGGACCCGCATTTTCAGATTTTTATGAGTCTGTATTCGGAAATTTGTTGTCAAAGCGTTTTGAGAATCAAATGCCATGATTTATTTGTGCGATATAATTAGGGTATTTTAGTTAATTTTCTTACCATTATCCTAATTGGTGGCGAATTATTTTAACGGAATGTTGTTCGAAGTTCGATGATTGGTGGAGTTTTTAATTGAATGCATGGAGACAAAAATTTCATGTATACACATAAACCTAAAAAGCTTTCTATTAACGAATAGAACTGAGTCACTTAGCGGGAATGATTTGAAGAACTACCGTCGACCCGTTAAATTAGCGGTACTTCATCACAAAAAATACTTTATATTCTTCTGAAACCTCACAATATTACAAATTTCAAACTAATTAGAACTAATTATAAATGAAGATAGTTAGAGCGTAAAATTGATTATTACAATTTGTGAATAATTACCAACAGTTTTTCTTCGTTAAATTACACTGCAATGTACCGTCAGTCCATCAGCGTACCAAATGTAAATTTATCACCAATAATTGTTGAAAAACGAATTAGAAATAATGAGTTAGACGACACTCACTGCTTTCTTAACATTCCAACTTTTTTCAATTCGTTTGTTCTAGTTTCTCTAGAGAAAATTTAATTTCTTTCGCTCCTAATATTTGCTTATTGAATGAACATTTTTTTTTTCAACTAATCCCTGCTTACTCTATGGCTGGTGGGGAAGGGAACCAGTTCCATTGCGCGGTTCAAGCAGTCCTGGTGTGCAGAGCTGTGAGTAAATAGTTTTTTAGACATTTATTATTCTATATCTTACAGAATAACGTACTTTATGGTTAGGAATTTCAATGAACTTTATAGGTTGGGATTTCAACGAACTTTGTGGCTGAAAGTTTTAACTTGCTACGTGGCTAGGAATTTTAGCGCACTTTCCAATTAGTAATTTTAAAATACTCTGAGGCTGGGAATTTTGAAGTAGTATAAGGCTAGGATTTTAGTCCGAAGCTCGAGTGAAATGTTGCCTCACAAAGGTCTTTCTCCCAGGCGTAGCTAATGAAGGTATGTATGCAATATCAGTGAAAATCAATCAAGTTTTCGCAAACATTGCATTCAACATTTACATTTTCTGTTTCCGTTCGTCTCCAACTACAGCAGCTTCACCTTATCTGGTTCTGTAAGACCATCATTCTATTCTTGTTTGTGAGGACGTGCTTCGTATCATATAAAAAATTCATAAAACTTTTTTTTGACTAAGCTCATGATGTTAAACGAATATTTTCACCAACAACGTACAAAAATTCGAAAATTTTGTTCGAAACTTTGATTGTTATTTCGTTTTCTGCTTCAGACACTGCAACCGCAGGACGGATTTCGAATCCTATTTCCTAAATACGTGATTTGTATATGAACTCCATTGATATTCTTGAAATTATTAATGGACAATTTCAATTAAGTCACATATTACGTTCATTTTTGAATGACCGTGATTTTCAATCAGAGCTGTGGAAAAATTCGTTGCGGTTTTCTTCACTATGGTTTGTTTTCATCGAATTGTGGTACTTGCACATCACTCACTGTTGTTAATTTTCAACGATGTCAAAATTAGAAAAATTATTCTGGTAACATCTCTTACTGAACACTGTCTAATTTTTCAGCAAGGAACAAATGTTCGAGCTTTACCCATTTATCAATTTGTATCGATTAATGTTGGTCGGTATTGGATAAATATGTGGAAATGTAGCCGACAAATTAAATCGCATTACTTTTTCAACTTGTTCATCACAATTCCAATATATTGAAAAATTTACAGTAAATCTAATTAATAAAAACTAACGGATCACGAATAAAAATTACAATTTACGGCATTGAGGTTTTATTTCCATGGCCAGTGTTAAAAATAAAAGTACATTAGTGCGAAATGTAATCTTCTTTGGCGCACATAAATCGATGAAAACTCAACTTTTCATTTTCATCGCTCTCCCTGCAAACACATCCAGTTCATGCTTGTGATACTAAATTCTAATTTCAATTCCTTTCTCCTAACAAGCACTTCAACCACAACTCTCTCAGAATACAAATTTTGAAGGTTCGGTAGCTCCTAAACTATAGTTTGAAATGAAATCTCAAGAAACCTATAAAAAATATCAGGAACGAGATTTTAAAAATGGTCTGACGTGCAGACACACAAGATAGTGATGTTTAAGTTGTTTGAAATGGGGTGGAAAATACTCCAACTTCCGTTGTACCTTTGCAGTGGAAAGGTAATAAGTCTACAAGGTAAACATCCAGGGCTAAGATTTCCTCATTTGTGCACTCCGTTTTTAATTTTTTTTAACTTTTCTCGATCCACGGAAAGAATAATCACGACTACAATAATTTTCGTAATATCTTTTGAATGGTGTGAACAATTTTACCGTCTTCGAACATTTCAAATAGAATCGAATTAAGTCATAAAAAACTGTCAGACTACTTATCCAATTTCACTGTAATCCTAATTCGGGTCTCATCAAAAAGAATCAAAAAGTGAATCACTCAAATGTCAAGACATTGACTCATCACCATTCCAATCCAGATTAAAGTGAATTCGTATGGCACTTACTTGAAAGACTGAGACGTTGACGGAAGTTCATACAGTTTCAGCAACCCTTCTTCGAGATCCACCTTCTTGAACACTCTAACCTCGGGCATGGGCCTTAGGTCGCTGCCAGCCGCAAGCTTATGGACCATCAGGTAGCATGAGATTTCCTGAGTGAATTAGCACACGATGTCAATATGACCTCCATCTTCGTGAACTATTCGAGAAGTAAGACGAAATCGAAAACGGAAAGTAATTTTGCGGAGTGTGCTTGAATGCGCCATGATTGTATCCGTACAATTTCTTCATGTACTGTAGAATAAATTCTGTTAATAGCTGGCATTTCTAAATTCTTAAGCTGTGATAAAAAGGGGTGTATTCTGTCAGTTAGGTTGATGCAATATGTCTTGCACTTTGGAATTTCAAATGGCTATACCTTTAATGCCTAAGGTAATGACTACTTATGTCAGTACGGCGGGTACCACTTCCACAAACCAGGGTATAGAGTGGGAATTATTAATTGCCCCTTTTTATGACTGGGTATCACCGGTTGGGTGTATCCGGATTACGAATAGGCAACTTTTGGCACTATCTGACTATTATGATGAGGAGGAGGGGGGGGGGGGGGGAGTGGGGAGGACGGGAAAGGAGATGTAGATTATTTATTTAAAGTATACACACAACATGGTAAGATATTGTCTGCGAGGATGGAGAAAAAAAAATAAAAGCTCACACAAGTTGGAGTTATTAAGTTACTTGAGATTTATTTCAATGTTGCATGCTACTTACCTTTCCGTAATGCACCAAACACTTGTAAGTGCTCGTCGAAAGATTTTACCTCAACAGATATAGATCTGAATCTACTAGTGTCCCTCATTTATTTCTTAATAACATTGAATTATAACTCAAACTAACTTTGTAACTCAAATTTTTACACAAGTGACAAAGACAATATTTTACTTTCCCAACTTGAATGATACTGATATTTATTTCAGAAACAGCACATTTTTTACTTACCCACTTTCGAACATACTGAAAACCTCCGCAGAACGTATTTCTCAAGCACCTGCTGGTGCATTTCTGAGGCGTTGGGTGCGTCATGTTGTCAGGGATCATCCACATCTTATTCATATAATTCACGTACACAAGAGTAAAGGCAGCAAGAATCAAAGCGACCATAATTGCGTTAAATAGACTCAAAGATTCAGGTTTTTAAAAAATATTTTGCAGTTTTTAAATTACTCAATGTTTGTCGACTTCATCCTATGTACCAGTGTTGTAGTTCTTCAGTGATAGTAAATAATGAGGCAGTCTGGATTGGGTTAAACAAGAATCAATACAGCTGCTTTAAAAAAGCTTAGCTTCAACAATTGGCAGAAAGGGAGCGGCACATATTTACAAATTAAAAACGGAACAATTTTTTAATACTCTACTCACAATTTTTGATCGTAGGAACAAAAGCGGCACATACTTACAAATTAAAGATGAAGGCGATACTTACTTTGCACGTAGATATTTCAATTTTTTGGAAATTACTTCTATGATCCTGTTACACGGAAGAAATATGCACACTTGTAAAATCGATATTGATTTCGTTACGCTAAAGTCAGGCTCTACCACAACCTTTTAACCTCTGCATGACGTCAATATACGTATCATTGCATTCAGACGAAACTAAAATTAGGTGACCGCCAGCATCAACCTCTGGTGAGCCAATGGCAGGTATATCCACGCCATAAAAGCAAAAGAAGTCAAAGATCGATACTCTGAGTCACAATGAACAAAAACTTCTCACTACTCTGATTCAAGTTACACTCATAAATAGTATGAGCCCACGAATCAATGGTAAATCTTATGTTAAGTTCAATAATTAAATCAAGGCTAACCTTAGTGACAGGGTTTAAGAATCACTGAGTTCTGTGATGTGTACCATTATACAGCAGTTAATTTGAAGGAGTGCATCATGTAGGCCATTAAGTTATAAAATATTTCTTAGATAAATAAACAGTGGATCAGATTCTATTCAATGAAAAGACATTTTCAAGGTATAGAAAACAAAAAAGGTGATATGGACAAAGTACCACATTAAGTGTGTCAAACGCAGCAATGAATCAACATAGTACTTGATATTTTACAATAATTTAGAAAAATATGTGAGAATAATAGCCTACAGGTGACTTCACAACACAAATTTCAGATTTCAAACGGGTTTTCTTTTTTTTATCACAAATTTGAAGCTCTCGGCAGTTTCAGAGTTATCACAGTTCATTTAATAGTTTTTTGACTGCATTTCTTCAACTCCTACTCCTGTTGCTCGCTGTCGGTGTGACCTAGGTATGTTTCATCTCACAGTACCATTATGTTGAGCTTATTGATTAGTTACAGTAAGGTAAAAAGCCCTAAAAGCTGCCACTACCTCTTTTTCATTGAATCGCAACACCACCTCTCTTCAATTTGTTCTTTCACAAAGTCTTTTGATTTCATCTCGTGAAGATATTGCATTCGAATAATTGAAACACGCTCGCTTCAAGCACTTTTCAGTTGCCATGAGTGTGACCTATCACACATTTCGTTGGCGAGCTCGGCGAAAAAATTGAATCATGCATTTGTTATTTAGGACTATTGATGACTCAAATTTGAACAGGTAACCTGTTATGTGGTTCATGAATTCAATATAGATATTTTAACGAATTTATGTATACTGTTATGAATATTTTTAGGCTCAATTTAAAAAGAACTCGTTGCGAATGAAATTTTTAATTTTTCGATCAATCTCAAAAAAATTCCATCGGAGATCTCGTGATGGTTTAGAGCCTCAACTGCACCTGTCGTAAAAATTACGACAATGCTTACTTGTACGGCTGATATCGTTGCATGAATTAATCTAATTTGGAAACAGTGCACACTGTTTTAGGAGAATTTTGCAAAAATTGAAAATTCTCAACAAAACGATAATGCAATGAACTTTGTTGAAGTAATACGAAACTTAACAAAAATTATTACGACTGCTTACAATCACTGTTTTCCGATCATAACTCGTACAAAAACACCGACAAATAGACAAAAGCCCTAGATTCTGAAAAAATTCTTTTTAATATAAAGAAATGTCAAGCGCACCTAGCTCTGCTCTACGAAGGGCGAAAATCTAAGGAAATGTACAGTAGAACAGTTTCAAGATTTATGTAGCAAATCAACGTTATGTTCAAAATCACATTATTAAAACTGATATAAAGAAAACTAGCGCCTGCCTGATTCGCGCAATAAAGCGAATAATAGCGCTGCACAAACGATTGAGCGTATTGCTCAAGGTAGTGTAAAATTTCACGAGAAGAAAGATATCGCAAATGTGTTCAACAATTTTTACGGAAACGTAAGAAAAAATATCTGATAGTATTTCTAGTGAACCCTCTGATCACTTCGAACACATGGATCAAGTCCGCGAACACAATTCATTTTTCTTCACGCCCACCGACTCTTCCGATGTAATTGCGCGCATTCAATCGCGTTTCCT
Organism: Morinoia aosen; assembly: GCA_030386875.1. Taxonomy (NCBI): domain Eukaryota; kingdom Metazoa; phylum Arthropoda; class Malacostraca; order Amphipoda; family Talitridae; genus Morinoia; species Morinoia aosen. The sequence continues at coordinate 6,694,348 of CM059570.1, forward strand.
AGGTATTTCTCTAAACTCTCTTCAAATTTCAGGAGTAACCTCTATTTTTAAGAGTGGGAGTAACTTCATACTTTCTTATAATTCAAAAGTTTGGTCACAATACAGTATCATATTCATTGCAACAAGGACTTAGAATTCCATACCTGCTGAGATCCGTGAACTTTTTTTGCAAAGCTTTTTTTTACAAAGGTAATTTGCCATTATTAATGGCAAACAACTTTATTTTGTTTTAAGGTCGTTTCTAGAATATGGAGTTAACTTAAAATAGCATTGCTGAAAGAATGCCCTAAAAGTCGTTGAACTTGTTCGGACCCACAAGTTCGTATAATCAAATGTGTCAATTGTTCTAGACTTGAGAAACAACCCAATGTTGTATTTCTTGTGGAAAATGAATTGTCAAATTATTTTCATCAGAAACAAAACTACGACATATATCAGTATCATACACCGCATTCCATTAGAAACAAAAACAATTGAATTAGTATCATAGATTGAGTTTCAACAGAAACGTGACTACTCATTCAACTGAATATATCTGAACGGGTCAGTTGATTGCTTTAATCGCAACTTTTTTAGGAATTTAAAAACGAAGAAAATTTCGAGGAACTTAATAGTATTTAATTAGAAAACGTTTTGGAGTCCTGCTGTATCATCAGTTCAGAAATACAAGTCACTATGTCTTGAATTAAAGAAGAAACAAAATGTTGTAGGAAGTCATCAAAAGGCATCACGAAAACAAAAATAAAAACATGTCACAAAATAATATCGACCAAATGGCTATCTAGTCACCATTTGCAATGGATAAGAGCTATCGGTATTGTTGAGGACCGGTATTCGTTTGAAAATATGGAACGACTTTAAAATCCTAAGATCATGCGAAGTTGAAGCCGAACCTAAAATTTCGAAGTCTATAGAGGATATCGGTACGTTGCATTTTTCTGCATGATCGAGTACTGCGGAATGCGAGGGGTGTGCAAATTGGTTGCCATTGCGGAAGCTTCAACCCTGATGTTGGGCCATTCTGATATAAAACTCCGAGACGTCATGACGACGTCCGATGATGTGAACTGCACACAACAGTAGGAATAAATCAGAGAGGCCCGCGTCTCCATCGGAAGCGTCTCCTGGCACCGAAAAAAAGAAGCCACCATAAAATTATTAACTAGATAAGTATCTAGATACTAGATACGTTTTTTACAATAGATACGTAGATGGTACCTTAGTTCTATTCAGCCATCCAAATAATGTTGAGGAGTGCTTGAACTATCTTAATCATAAGCACCAATCGGTTAAATTTACCGTAGAAGTTGATAAGAATAGCTTTCTGACCTTTCTTGACTGTCTAGTGACTAGGGACGGAGATCATTTTCAGACGTCAGTATACCGTACACCAACTTTCCCATGACTAAGCGCCAGTTTCTTTAATTTTTATTCAACAAGTTTCAAAATTAATTGTGTTCAAACTTCAAACTCTTATCAATCGGGATTACAAAATATGTTCAACCTTCAAAAATGTTCATCGTGAATTTGAATTTTTGCGTACATATTTAAAACTAACGGTTTTTCTTTGGGTGTCACCAATTAGCAAATTAAGAAATTTCTGTCTAAGTAATACGCCTCGCAAACTATTAGAGAGAGCAATAAGGACTATCTACATACCCTGCTCGTTCCTGTATTTTGGAGTGCCTTCTGAGAAATTTTCACTAGAGTTAAGATCATTGTGTGAAAAATACTATCAAAGTCTTCAGTTATGCGTGGCTCTTGTTAGTATTTTTAAGGTGGCTTCTATTTTCCGGTGCAAGGATGCGCTTCCGATAAAGATGCGGGCCTCTCTGATTTATTCTTACAGTTGTGTACAGTGCACATCATCGTACGTCGGCATGACGGCACAGAATTTTTATATCAGAATGGCCGAACATCAGGGTAGATGCCTCCGCACTGGGAACCAATTTTAGTACACCCCTCGCATTCCACAGTACGCAATCACGCAGAAAAATGCAACGTAACGATATCCTCCATAGACTTCAAAATTTTAGATTCGGTTTCAACTTCACATGACCTTAGGGTTTTAGAGTCGTTACACATTTTTAATCAAAAACCGGCTATCAACAATACCGATAGCTCATAACCAATGTAAATAGTGACTAGATAACAATTTTGTTAATTTTATTTTGTGACGTGTTTTTATTTTTGTTTTCGTGATCTCTTTCAATGACTATCTACAACATTGTTTTCTTTTATTACAGACATAATGTTTTTTATTTCTGAACTGATGATGGAGCTGGACTCCGAAACGTTTTTCAATTTAAAATGATTAAGTTCCTTGGAATTTTCAGCGTTTTTAAATTTCTACTCTATCAACATCATAGATTGTCATCATTTACTATCTCCATCAGTTTTCACGCGAACTCCAGTGATGTCGACGGAGGGAAAAGATCAAGTGCGGTGAGAGCAATTCCCGCCTCAGCTGCCGGTCAGCACACACTCCAAACCCGCAGATTTGGACTCCACCCCTCCACCTCCGTGTTGCTATATTACGTTGCCATTCGCGCCAATTATTTAACTATGTAGTACTCCTGAGGTTTATTAATCTATCTGTTCGTTATACATTTATTATTATCCAATGCATTATAAACACTACATGTATTTAGTAAGTGGATACTACAGCGGAATACCAAAGTTTACCTGTATTAAATCATCATAATAAGTTTTGACAACGACCGCTGGTGTTTGGCTATTCTACCCTCCACCTCGGCACGCAAAAACAGTCATTTTTAAACTTTTTTAAGTTAACCTTAAACTAACTGATCTTGGCCTAACCTTACCCAACCTAACCTAACTTAACCTAACCTCTTAACCTAACTTAACTTAACTTAACCTAAATAAATTTAACCTAACATTTCTGTAGCTGCTCGGAGGTGGTGCTGTAGCTGCTTGGAGGTGGAGGGAGAGGGGTGGGCGGAGTCCAAATCTGCGGGTTTGGAGTGTGTGCTGCCGGTCAGATGCACGGTGCTGCAGCACTGCCCAGCTGGGCTTCAGCTGTCTCCCTCATCACGAAAGGCTCTCACGGCATTAAGTTACTTTTCTACTACGTAAATGGAGGCTTCGGGCCCATCATATGTATTTTCATCCATTAGCTAAACAAATCGAAACTAACTAAAATTAAAGTAGTCACAAAAACCATCATTTAATAATATTTCGCAAGTAAAAACTTCAGACATAAGAAACCCTATCTAAGTCTACTTGTGTGGCCTAATTGATTCAGCTTATGAAACGTGAATAGTGAATATAAGTTCCGCAATCACGATGAACTTGTTTTCAAAAGTGGTTCAGTCATCTTTTCAGATGTAGAACGAATTTATCTTGAACATACATTTGTAAGTAATGAATGATTTATAATACATGGTGTCTTTTAATTTGGTTTCAAGGCTTTAATATCTTTCGTTTAGCTTTTCATACCACAAGCTACAAAAGTTTGATACGCCACCTACTTTATTTACGATCGTTCGTATCAAGCTACATCAACTGAGAAACATTATTAGGAAAAGCTTTCTACAGGGAATTCTAGATCAGTATTAGATATGCATTAGATTAAGAAAAAAAATTCAGTGTATTTCAGCCTGAAGATGATGTTTGTTCATCGCAACGTTGCTTTTACTGACTTTATAGTGAGTTGGTGAATTTTGTCGATTGATAATGTATCAATAAAAGTATTAACACGTGATGAATTGGAACGCTAGATCAATCCATTGTTCAATTTCACAGAAAAACGTAATTGAAATATAAAGATTAACTCGTTTGTTTTTGCCACTTTTTGTCTCCCGTAAGCATCATAAGTGCTGCTGATCTGCACACAACTACGTCGATAGGATTTAGATCGCCAGTTTCACATTTTTAAATTCGTCTCAGTTTTTTACCTAGTGAACAACAGAACACATGTATCTTTTTAATGATCCGCAATGTTTGTAGTATGGTGATTCAATGATTAGAGGATGATTTATTTGAATTTTCTATGAATCTTTTGTGGGACAAAAGTTTCTAAGAGCCAAAATTCCAAGGCGGTAACCACTTTTTAAGAAATTGGAAACCTCAAATCCGAATCATTGTGACAGGAGACAATTTTTAAACAGGAAATTAAATTTACATCACTGCTTATAAATTTATTCCAATACCCTCACTCTTTCTAATATTCATTTTTCGACGTTTTTTGAACCTTTTTGCCCACAATAGAGTCAAGCTAATTTGAAAAAAAAACAATGAGCACGTCACCGTTCCCACTAACTTCTAGCGAGCTAATGGCTCGACATCTTCACACGATTTATACATCAACCTAACAGCCCGCTTCTGTGCTGTGGAATGATTTGCAATTTCATACGACCCTGATATACCCTCTGACTCTATCAGACGTGAGCCAAGGCTTTCAGCTGCGTGCTCAAAAGCTGGAATCTAAGTGTTGAGGCTACATGTGAAACGAGCACAATTGTGGGAATTGTGGCACCTCGTTTGTGGTTTGGGTACATAGACTGGATTTTATTGGCATTTTTATATCTAGTTTGAACCAGAACTTGGTGAGCATGCACTTGCGTGTTAGCTTTTCTGTGGATAAATCGTGATGAACCTCTCCACCAATCGTCAAAAGCTATTATTTCCTATCCACTTATCAACATGCTTGCGATTACTGCCGATGAGCTTTACGACTTTCATCTTCAGCGAAATAAATTGTTGTTTTATATTACAAATGCAACTTAAGACTAGAGTTTAGTTTATCGGAATATTCCAGTTTACGTTAGCTTCTTGTTATATGTTGCACACTAGAATTCACAAAATTCAAAAACAATTTCCTCATGCATACTGCATATATTTTTCGCGTAATTTTGAAACATATTCAACCACTTTTATAAATTAACTTTATGAAAGAATTTTAACTGTAATTAAGAGGAAAATATTTTGAGAAAGCAGTACATCAAATTGTGCTCGTTTCACATGTAGCCTCAACACTTAGATTCCAGCTTTTGAGCGCGTAGCTGAAAGCCTTCGCTCACGTAAGTTATTTTGTTAGCAGTTCACGCAGCATTTCTTTATATCATAACCGTTTTCGGCTGGAGTTAGTGTCACCTTAGCATTCTCCACCTGACCCTTCCTAAAAACACATTGAATTGTTATGATATGGAGAAGTAAACCACCTTGAAAACTGCCTATTCATCCACTGTACGCTGTCACAACTCCACATTTGATCATTCCAATGTTCCATTACAAAGTATTTTCATTCCATGTCTTACAATGACTGCCAACGTGGTGATTGGGTGCCGAATTTTGCCGTCCAACCTTCAAGTGAAATCATCGTTCTTTTCATACAATGAAATCCTTAAATTATTTCGGACATACTCGTATGGCTGATTGAACATGAACAGTTACCCCCGTTTTTGCATTCTTTTCATCAGTAAAGTTGTTTCGTTTGTGGTTTGGGTACATAGACTGGATTTTATTGGCATTTTTATATCTAGTTTGAACCAGAACTTGGTGGGCATGCACTTGCGTGTTAGCTTTTCTGTGGATAAATCGTGATGTGATTTACATTAAGTGCCAGGCTATGAATCTCAGATGTTCCCGTCGTTCTTCACGTTAACGAATGAGTGCAGGAGGATGCGTGATGAAGAAATTAATAATTGATCACGGTTAAAATTAGGATTAATCAATAACAGATGAATATGGTTTTTGTGTTTCAAATTTAGGAGTTAATTACTCAAATGCATCTAGTCTGTAGACCAACTATGACACAGATAAATCGGTTATAATAGATGAATTAAATTTTGAATAAACAGTTAAGCGATTAGACAAACTTTTTCAAACGAATTAATCGAAATCTTCAAATTTGAAACACGATAAGCTATCACTGTGAAATTATCACGAATTACAGGGGTTTGACAAGATAATAGAAACGGATAGAACAATATAAAAAATATGAATTTTAAATTTTACTATTTTGCTGCTCAGGACTGTAGTATTTTAAACCTGAATGTAATAGTATGATGAATACTCTTTCAATTTCTGTGTACGTGATGCTTTAGGTATGAAAATTTCTTAATTTCCTGTTGGAGCCCAGTATTTTTTCAATTGATGACGCAGGTTTCTTTTTATCCTGCAGAAAATCCGTGCGCAGAATTCTTCCAAGTTTTGACGCCAACGTATTCCGCTAGATTGTTTTGCTGAATACTCTTGTCATTTCATGCTGACAAACGATAATTATACTATGCTAGCAGACAAAATAACATTCGATAGCAGACGACGAGTTTAGAATAACAACAAAATCAAGGGCTATATTATTTACTCCTCCAACACATTCGTTGGGGTTTTTATTCGTGATATGTAACAGTACGTGTATGAAATAACTGTCTATTTAGAATGTGAACTTAGATTTCACTAGAGATTAATTTCATACCTGCTTTGTATTAGTAAGTTTTCAAAAATTGTGTGTTACCTACATATGTCTACTGATATTTTATTTCAAAATTTAACTACTTTTTATTACTTTTTACTACCTTCAACAGCAAAAAATTACTACCTAATTTTCACATGATGAATGTTGTCCAAATGTCCAGATGTAAGTCATCAGCCTATAATGAGTAGTATGAGTCAATAATACACGCAATACCATAGGTTCAAAACGGTTCTAAGTTTCTCAATACTTGAAATACTTCATGCTAAATGCATCAACCAAAGCATCATAGCGAAAAAAAGTTACCTAAATTCCTAAGGTACCCCGTCCTAAATGCACGCCATCAAATGTTAAGACAAAGAACCTTGTTTTAACAGCTTTCAAATATGAGGACACCCGTTCATGATACGCAAAAAAAACGACTGGAAACTAGTAGACACCAGGTGATTGTCATATCACTTCACAGCAGGGTAGAATATCAGGGCACATTATTATGATCAAACAGTATGGCACTTCGTAAATATGAGATTGTGAACTATTGAACGAATGTGAATATGTGATCGAATTTTTGTAAACTCTTTCTAACGTACCTCAAAATCTAAATTGGCCCCCTAATTACGATCAATAATGATAACAAACAAAAATGTTATTAGCATATTATATTACGGAAAAAATCACGCAAATGCTAATTTCATGTCACTTTCATGTACATATGGCATCAGGTTGTAACATAAGTTCTGTCCAATTGTTGAACTATACGTTTAGGGCACGATTACTTCAATATAGATTGTGAATGTTGTATGCTTATCTATGGTTATTAATAATCTATTATATCTTCTCTCAGATTTTGTAATAATTAGCGTAATTAATAACTATTTTTAGCATTAATGTACACTCCAAGTAAAGAGCATATCAGGCATCCCAGTCAGAAATTTATCGTCTGACCGACGATAATTTACGCCTGAATTTTCGGGAATTAACATCCTCTTCTTCCTCTAAACCGATGTTATATCGTCGGAATATGTGTCGCGAATGTCTTAAATTATCGTCCGATCAACGTTAAATTACCGATTTTTATCGTAAATTTTGGACGAAGACCGACGAAATTAACCAGTTAATCACCGGTAGTTTAAAGGTTATTATAGTTGGTCTTCGTTCAAAACTTACGTTAACTACCGGTAATTTCGCGTTAAAAATGGCTACTCTAACCATTATATTCCGGTAGATTCACAAGCAGTGCAACGATTTTTCCCATAAATTGCAAATTGCTCCTAAAAAAATAAACCAAACCTCGTGAAACGCATCTGTCCAATTACCGCGAATTTAAATAATGCAAAAAATAACCGAAACTACTTATTTAAATTCAATAAAGTTGTTTTATACTGTCTTCATATTTCGTCAAGTTATTTTTTTACAAAATGCGATAATTGAACATACTAGTATATGTTACAGGGTGAGGCATGTTGTAACAAGTAACAATGCATTATTAGAAAAAATAGCTTCGATGCTGATGAATGCTACAGCAAGAGGGTTCAAATTGTCATCTTCATCGTAGAACACGAGACAATTACGAAAAGTCTCACAGTACAATATAAGGTTATTCAGAATCGCTACTGATTTATACACCGGGTTAAAACATTACTGATGTTTAAAATATATTTTTATTTCATTTTCAACAGCCGACATTTGACTATTGAAATAAATTCTTACAAAAATATCTTCGGCACGCAAAGAATTCCATCACAGGTTGTTTGTAAGATTCATCACTGCAAACACTACGTATATAACTTTCATTTAAAATTAACTACCAATGAAGCAACCGATGACTAAAATTTTTTTTACCAATTTTAAATTAAATTTGCACACTTCGATTCTTAAAAATAAACAAAATTAAAAATTAGATAAAACATATTATCGGATATCTTAACAAGAAGCTCACTTTACTTACTGTATATATAGTCCATATGTAATTTTGTCCCTTTTATTGACAGCTTGTAAGCCATTTTGCTATCAAAGTAATTTGTTTTACAAATCGATAAGAAATGATCAACAAGTCAGAAAGGAATATCGAGTTAGGCAAAGTATATTGCGAGAGTAAGTTCGCTTATGGCAATTTCATCGGATTCCTTGGACGGCTCTCTTACCATAAAGTGTACGATATCAGCGCTGGTACTTAAAACATTTAGATTTCTCTTATGTTTCACTGAATGTTGCGCAAAGCATAGATTTTTAATGATTTTTCAAAAAAATATTACAGCACTTAAAACAACTGCAGGTGGGATTATTATTCCATTTCAAGTAAGTTTTTAGTTCGGGTACACTGGGCCAGTCATCTCTATCTGACTGTGTATAGAGCTTCCGTTTTCTAGATGATTCTGTTTTGTCAGTCATTAGGGGAACAGTATCAGCATTCCGAAGCAAAAATAATTACTCGAAAATAAAAAAATATTTATATATAAGTCTCATTACCCAATTGAAAAACTTAGCTGTCATCACTGTAAAACTTAAGTTCCTAAAACGTAAAGTAAATATTCAAATAAAAAAATTACAGATTGCATAACAACATGTTACAAAGTTGGCTTATGTAACACAAATAAATTATGACAATAAAAATAAATGAAAATAATAATAATTATAGTCGCTTTGGAACAATGCAATCATGAATGTTGAATGCATAAACGATATCATCTCAAGCCAAGAGAGAAACAAGTTAAATCTCATGAATATCTCAACCAAGACGCTCCAAATTTGCATATGCGACTCTAAAAGTGTGAAACCACTGGTTAATAAGTCACCTCGGTAAAAGAAACAAAGACTAGGCCTGCCGCATATTTTTAGCATTTCTTAAATTTACAAGTAACTAATCTTCAAAAACACATCTGCGTTCTGCTTCCTTTGCCTAAGAAAACACATTAAAAAATATCAGAATTCACAATTTAATATACAAGACAAATTACCATACTTTTAATCCACAATTTAAGTTACTGAAGGAAGTGTTGACTGAGCAGTATTCGCTCTGTGAAGGAAGCTATAGCAACAGTCACACGGTCACTGACAGCGTTTTTATTCCTATAATTGAGCGAATTCTTCGATTTTCGAGCCTGAGCTGTGAAGAAGAAAATTTTTTTGGAAAACTTTCCGCCAGGGTCTCGAGCAAATTAGATTATTAAGTTGGTTTAAGCCTCCTTATCCGCCACAAAGGCTATCCAAACAGAGGAAGGAAGAAGGCACTATTTAGTATGGAGTTGAAGAAATGCGGAATCTATGCAGAAAGGGCACTGAAACAGAAAGCTAGGAAAGAAGATCATGAAACAAGAAAAAGTTGAAGAAGAAAGTTTTAGGTGCTGAAAAACAGGACAGCAGTGAACCGAAAAAAGATGGTCCGTAACAAAACAAAAACCTTTTCTATTTTACCAAAAAGAAAGCCAACCTAACCTTCAGCACAGGCTCTTACATAGTCCCCCTGGGAGCGCTAATATCCATAGATACAATAGTTATCTCCCCCTGAGAAGGGTCACCAGCAAAATGCAACTGCGAGCCCCCAATAAGCATTGGGAGAGTAGGGGAGATGGGCTTCGATAACGGAGCACACGGTCGGCCTAAAACAAACCAGCAAAGTTACAACGCAGCGGGAGTGAAATGTACTGATAGCTGTTTGAAAAATTGTTTGAGTATCAGCAGTAGTGGTAGCAGCGCAGGCTTACAGATTTTCACATCACAACAAAGACACTATTACATAATCTTTGTTTGGGTTATTAGCAAAATTTATCAGTAGCTGAATTTATAAAATTAAAATTGCTCATAAAACACATAATAACTGCATATTTAATATGTGGGATCTATTTGCTGGTCGAGCTTAAAATTTACACAGGCTTGCGCCGTGAGTTGGAAATACCTGAGCTGTGAGTTGAGACTTCACTGTTCCAATGTGAATCTTGTTGTAAGTTTAACAAGTTCGATCCACGTTCCAACGTCGTGAAATTGCCTCTCATTTGTTGTTAATGAGATATTTTCTATTCTGTGTCATGATATCTTCACTCGAATAACCATACCAGGTTTCATATTTTAATGAAAAATAATATCTAGCTAAATTCTCCTAAATTTCGCCGATTTCACGAGAATTTCCCCCATTCCCACAGACGACCACCGTTTCCCCCAGATTTAGGGGAAATCCCCCATCAGTGGCAGCCCTGGTCGCCCCTGAGTTTTCATGGCATGAATGTTGGCAACGACGACACGCATGGTGAACGGGTGGGAATCATTAGATCGAGGGCTTAGGGGTGTCTTGAAGAGGCGGGGAGGGAGAAAGGGCGTTGCGAAAGCTAAACCCTCCGTCTAAACCCAGCTCAATGAATGAGTATCATTACCTTATGTCGACGGAGCTAGCAAATAAGGCGACTGAGAGGCGGTCAAAGAAAGCGATGAAGAAGCAAGTAGACTTTGAGGAAATGTACTGGTTTCCTGTCGTCGTCTCTGAACCAGCCCAATCGTTGCAACGACGCAGGACCTCTTGGATGGCTGACACCTTTAATTTCTTATCTTCATCATACCCAACTGCAGCTGAGGCATCTGATAAATTGGAATACATTAGTAATTAATACCTGTGCAAATGAAAACAAAATAAAATAAACTACAATTTTCCGAATGACTGAGTTCCGAATACCACTGGGTTTGGAGCAAGCAATGCTAGCTATACCTGTGATCGCAACATTTGGTCCATCTGGATTTGGCTGCACTCAGAGAATAAGTCGATTAACCTAACTCTGAATACAATACTTGATATCGGTAGCTTATTGAACAGCTGGGAGTCAGGTTGTTGATAATTTTTTATAGGAGACTTTGAATCCATTTGGCTTGCTAAATTTGAATCGAATGATCTTGTGTGAATAAATTGAACTGATATTAAAACGTAACATTGAGGACTGACGTCCATCTATGCTCAAATATATTGAAGACTAATCAATTCTTGAACGAAAAAATGGATTATTCATAATAGCATTAAATTATCAATTCTACCCATTGCGATGCTAATACGTTTTCGAACGTTGCAACTGATCTGCTAGTATTTGTTACAAAAACTTTGTATCAATAAATTCGTTCGTTTGCATTACTATAACGAAAGATAATTATTAGTTAGTTTAGGCTTTCCCATCCGCAGCAAAATAAATGCGATCCAAAAAGAGGAAGACACCCTTTAGTAGGGAGTTAAGGGAACGCGGAATCTACGCATCAGGGTCTTAGAAACGATAAGTTGAGTAAGAAGTTCATGAAGAAAGATCGAAGTTCAAGAAGAAAGTAGTAGGTGCTGGAAAACAGGACAGCAGTGAACCGATAAAAGAAGGTCCTCAATATAACAAAAGCATTATAGTCCAACAAACAGAAGGCCTAACTAGCTCGTAGCTCGGGCCCTCACATTTCCCCCTGGGAGAGCCAATTCCATAAGATTCAATAGTCGTATCCCCAGGAGGGGTATTACTATTACGGAATGCTATCTAAGATATTAGTTAGATAACATGTTAGTTTAAGACTCCCCCAACCGCTAAAAAGAGCGTTTCAATGATTGGAAAGAGGGAGGCACCATTTGGTAGGAAGATAAGGGAATGCGGAATCTATGCAGAAGAGACATGGAAACAGTAAGTTGAGAAAGAAGTTCATGTAACTAGATAAAAGTTGAAGAAGACAGTAGTAGGTGCAGAAAAAGAGGACAGCAGTGAACCAAAAACTGGCGGTCCTTAACATACTAAAAACTTTCTATTCCAACAAAAAAAAAGCCTTCGTAACTCTCAGCTCGGGCCCTCACACATTTTCCAAATGGGAGTGCTAATTCTCATAAATACAATAGTTGTATCCCCCAAAGGGGAAAGATATTAGTTAATGAACGAAAAGAACTGTATAAGCTTACACGAACCTTACATTAACTCACAGGTGTAATGCTCTTTGAAAGAGATTCTCGTCCGTTGACGAGCTTGTCCTAACCCAGAGTTGGACATTTCCAAGGCCACACCACCACCATGACGTCATGGTGAGCTGGTTACGTGCAGACTGACGCCCGCACATCGCTGAAGCTCCGTCCAGGTTTTCCACGCGAGGCGACTCTAATTACCCTAGCTGGAGGGTGTTGATTACCCCAGATTACCCTAAAACAGCTAATCCTGACCTATGATCTACAAATCAACTAAAAGGTAAATGGACTGGTTTCCAGAGCTCCGTCAGTATGAATTAGAACGGTGTTACATACTGCATGAGCGTCAGGAGGGATGGCCAGTTGAACGACGTTAGAATGCTGATTTGGTATCCCAGGCGATATCACGTACAAGATGTTTTTCGAATACCTCTCGCATTATGCTTGATGCCCGCTGTTCTCCAAGGCGCCCTTTTTTCAGCGACTCCTGGTCTGAGAACATTGTTTTCATCAAACTAAAAAGGCTCACACAATGAGATAGGTAGGTGGTGCTTATCTAAAAATGCACAAACTTGCAGTTCCATTTTACGAGCACGATTTTGGAGAGGATCGTTGGATAGCACGTAGCTGGCAATTGATGGGGTTTTCTTTGCCACCATGGATCGTTGCTCGAGTCTCTCTGAGAGGATGTGACTCTTGATCTCCGATTTCCCACAAGTAATATCGGTTCAACAAACCTTACAATATGCCACATCCTTTTGCTCTGTTGATTTTGAGGACTTGGCTAACCATCCCTCAAACTCGGGTTCCGATGTGCACAAATCTTTAAATTTCTGCTGGTAGTTTTTAGCTTTCACGTGGAGCTTTTTTTTCGCGGTGTTGTCGTTGGCTCTTCCTCACTTGGTGCGCGATCATCTGCCATGCTGCAAGGTTTGCAATAATATGTGTACCTATCCCTAGTATAAATATTTATTTTTCATTTCATTTCCCATCCATTCACGCGCTTCAGCCATTCTTTCCACATGCTCAATCTAACCTAACACTTTGATCCACTCTCTCTGATGACTTTCTGGCTATCGTTACACATGACCTTCGTCATATCTTTTCATTACGGATTTTATCCAACCTTGTTACATCACGTATGCTTCTCAGAGACTTCGTTGCAACCACATTCACTCATCAACTCATAAAGTTGATCGTAAAGCAATTAAATTTATTTATTTCTTAAAGGGCTGGTGAGGAAATTCAGAGCATTTTGGACAAAACTACCTTGCTTTTATTTATATGTAAAAACTATCCTCAACACTCAGTTTCTAAAAGCCCTAGTTCTTCGATTTAAACATGACCGTAGCTATATCAAATTCTACGTCCGGGTTACAGCGCATATGAAAGACAGTGAGAATATAAACATATATTGCAAGTTTTAAGTCAAAAACTGTTCTCTTTTGCTCATAGGAATTTTTATAATTAATTTTATACCTACTAACATACGCCTTCAGCATTTTTTGTAACTCAAAGTGTCAAAGAACATGGTTTAAGTTTTTTGTTTGCATCGCTACAATAACATGCTTCGTTGGCGTGCAATATGACAAAGAAATAGGACGCCTTCCACCTAATTAGCTGGTAAAATACCGGCGCTGTGGGGTAACTCTGCTGTTAATTCAATCGCTATCCCAAGAATGAACCTATTAATTATTTCTACGATGAAATGTATTAGCTGTGGTATTTAACACTATAACAAACACACATGTCAATATTCTCTTAAAGCTTATAAGCACGCGAACAATCAGAACAAGACAGTGACTTTCGTCGACTGGCTGTTGTGGACACCGATCGAGTTTTTATTAGCGAAATGCAACTCAGAATCATTGGTCAAAACGAAGTGGACAACAGATATTATGGCTCCGTATCTTGACGCTGTCTATCGTGAGCGATAGCTGATGACATTCAAATGTACGACATTAATCACAGCAGCAGTGCAGTTTTGTGAACACTAAATTCTGACTCGTTTCATTACATTTCGTTCATGTGGTGACCAGTAGGGTGCTTGCATATTGGCTTTCAATTTTCAATTTTCGTAGATTAGGCGGGCACTTCCTCCTCGGAGCTCTGATTACCCTAGATTTGGCCATATTCTTCACTACCCTAAACATTACCCTAGGGGACCCCTAATTACCCTAAACTAGGGTAATTACCCTGCTCGTGGAAACACTGGCTCCGTCATCTAGAAATTAAAAAGACAATTTAATTGTGTGATAAATCTAAAACAAATGCACACCCCATTCCGGAAACTGCCTAATTACAAAGAGAATGAAGCTTTGTTTTCAAAAACATTTACCACTTCGTATCATACTGAATGATGATGACCAGGAAATTTAGACAACTAAGTAGGATCGAGATTCATGCCGTTTTTGCCTCCACAGAAAAGTTTTCATGGAGTGTTAAATTCTATATAAACGGTGGATACGCCAGCAGTAAGCTTTTGTGCAGGAATTCCTAGCCTCTGATGGTAGGTATTGCAAAGAAAGCCATCACAGCGTCAAATGTGTTTTTCATTCTGGTGATGAAAAGTTTTACGTGTGCAATCACTGACGAACTTCACATTTTCCCAGTATTTTTTAATAGCTTTACCCTTGTTGACTACTGAATGCTGTTGGAAACTGGTATCTTTGGTGTCATTTCTGTGATGAATTTTTATGTCTATCCATACTCATAAACAAAATTAGAATTTTCAAATTTATTCCTCACACAATATTCATGGAAAGTAATTTCTGGTAATAAATGTACAGTGTTATATGTTCCTCATTAAGAGGAAATTCATTTTTAAATTTCCTGTTTACACAGAAACATCAAAACAATTGAAACAAACATTATGCAGGGTGTCTCCTGATATTTCATTTTCAAATTTTACTACTTTTTACGACCTTCAACAGCAAAAAATGACTTCCTGATTCTTACATAATGAATGTAGTCCAAATGTGCAGGATGTAAGAAATCATCCTATAATACGTAGTTTGAGTCAATAATACACGTCATAGGATGGGTTACAAAATTTTCAAAGTGGTTACCACATAAAATACTATATTAAAAACTTATTACTAAATGAAGCATCCAACGCATAATTGCAAAAAATAATCATTTTTTATGTACCCTTTCCCAAATGGACCCTAACAAATGTTTGGCAAAGACCCTGCCTTGAAATCTTTCAACAATGAAAGCAACAGCTCATCACATGCAAAAAAATAGTCTGACTGGAAACTAATGAATACCGCGGAATTGTCCAATCCTAAACAGAAATATTTCCCATAAACTGCAGCGAAATCTGATTCTTTAAGCAATTTAAACAATTTAAACAATTTATTTACCACAGTTGATAGAGAGGGAGAATGTTTCTTGAGTCTAATACAATGGTCAAATTTGAGTATAGCTACCTGTGGGCCCGAATAAGTTCAGCGACTTCCAGGGCATCCTACCATCACGTTATTCTAGGGTGTACAATAATGTTTAACCTAATTCGCTTTACCTAGTTTCGCATTAGACTGATCAACAAGATAATGAACTCGTTATTGATGTTTCATTTTACAATATGGGTCATATGGACTATATTTAACACTATATGCGAAAACGATTTAAGAGCAGACTGAAAATCGGCGATATTACCCATGGCAAATTACATTATTAAGACCAGACATGTAGGAGGCAGGATTTGACTTGGTGATCTTACACGACTAGTATTCTGATAAGAAGTGAGACGCAAGATTTCTTTTGAATACCTTGTAAGAATTACTTTCACGGATCTCCGCAGGTATTGAGTTCCAAGTTTTAGTTCCAGCGAATAGGATACTGTGTTGCGACCGGGCCTTTGAATAATAAAGAAGCATGAATTTACTTCTATTTCGCGTTAAATGGTCGTGATGACCAGTTTGCACAGTTAATAATTGTTGTAGGCTATTGTCGCTATCATTAGTTAATGTTTTTTGAATGATATTGCAGATGTAGATTTTGTAGAGATCCGCGAGTTTTTTGTAAATTTTTGAATGAATCATTTGTGTGAGCATCATATTCTAGGTTCTTTACCGCTCTGATGGCTCTTTTTGCAGAGCTAAAATTATATTGGTTTTATTTTTATCAGTTCCATGCCATGCTTCTATTCCGTATTGCAAGTATGGTGAAATGAGCGTTCGATAACGCATTTGTAAAGCTGTTACAGACAGGAAATTTTTAACTTTATTCAGGATTCCGATGGATTTTGATAATTTAGAGCTAATATGAGCGATGTGCTCTTTAAAGATCAGATGTTTATCTATTATGATGCCCAGAAATTTACATGAGTTGGTTCTTTCGATTTCACCTTCGCCTATTTTAATGTACGGGAGAGATATATTTTTCTTGTATGAAAATGTAATACAAATTGTATAATCGATATTAAGGCTTATTTTATTAGCTTTAAGCCACAATGAAACCTTATGGAATTCATTAGCTATACTCTCCTCAATCGTAGTGGGATTTAGGTTCGGAAGGACCGCAGAAAGCGTACTGTCATCTGCAAAAAATATGAATTTGAAAATTGATGTAGATTTAATAATATCATTGATAACAATCAGAAATAGGAAAGGCCCAAGAACAGATCCTTGTGGAACTCTATGGCTAATTGTCTGTGGGTCCGATTTTGCGTCGTCAATGACAACGTATTGCTTCCGATTTGTTAGGTATGATCTGAACCAATCATGGGCAACCTCACAAATGCCATAAAAGTGTAATTTCGAGAGTATTATGTTATGGTCCACACAATCGAATGCTTTTCGAAAGCCAAGAAATACAGAGAAGACAGGCTTTCCGTTATCTATATTAGAATGATGGAATTGTAAATGATTTCATATTGCCTGTGTTGTTGATTTTTTACATTGAAAGCCGTATTGTTTTTTGTAGAGAAATGATTTTTTTTCGGAATAAGAATACACTTTCTATACCCAATTTTCTCAAATACCTTGCTAATAATTGGTAACACGGAGATAGGTCGATTATTGTTAACATAGGTTTTTCACCATTTTTAAAGATGGGGTCACTCTAGCAACTCTGAGGGAGTTCGGGAAAGTGCCTAGGAAGAGAGACTGGTTAATAATATTGGATATCAGCGGGGCTACCATTTCAGCAATAATTTCAAGTACTTAGTCGGAAACGTTTGTAACCCACTCGATTTATTTTTCATGTTGTTAATGCACGCAATTACATCGGAGGAGTTTGTAGGCGTAAAGAAAAAGGAGTTGTGTTCTCGAATATGATCTATAAATTCCAGGTGATCAGTAGGTTCACTTGGAATACCATTAGCTAAAGTTTTCCCTACGTTTACAAAGAAGTTGTTAAAGAGATTAGGAATTTCTTTTTTTTCATGGTATTTTACATTATCTTGAATAACATATTAAATTTTTTTATCGGCGTTATTCGGTTTACAACAAGAGTTGAAGAGACGCCAAGTCTTTTTAACGTGAGTTTTAAATTGAGTAAACTTCAGGGTAGAAGTTCTTTTTCGATGTTCTTATCTGGTTTGTGACATAGTTTCTGAATCGGTTATATGCTTCTCTAGATATTCCCCCTTCGCAAAGAAGGGCTAGGTACGCTTGACGTTTCTTCATATTTATCACGATGTCTCTAGTAATATCTGGCTTTTGTTTATTTTTCGGGGTAACTGTACGAGTTACAATTGGGCAACACTGATTGTGTGCGGTCATTATAGTTTCAGTCAACTTTACTACTGCTTCATCAGTGCTCCTTGCATTATTGTTTTGTTGAGAGATGTGCGATATCGGCATTGATTCTTCTAGAACGGTGTTCATTTCTTCAAAATTTGATTCGTTTATTTTACGATATGAGTAAGTTTCAGCCCGTGCCCTGGTGCAAGCAATATAGACATTTTTCTTAATAAGAAAAACAGGATCTGAAAAGTCAAAAGTAATTATTCTAGAAAGAAAATCACTTGGGTCTGTCATAAAGATATTGTCAAGCAGCGTAGCACATTCAGAGGTTATTCGTGTAGGCTTTGTGATGATCGGAAGGCAAGATTTAGAACGAAATGCATTTAGGAAATTAGCTTTCATGTTTCAGTAAATCATATATGAAGTCACCGCATATTATTATGTCATTGTAGAAGGACCTGTTGAACTGAGAAATAATACGATTAAGTTCATTAAGGAAGGATATAGGACAGGCTGTGGGAGGCCTATACACCGTTCCAAGCACAATTCGTTTGCCATCTCTAGACAGTTCTACGAACAGTGATTCTATATGATCCTGATTCATTGTTGCACTTGCTATGATTCTAGAATCTATGTGTTCAGATATGTATGTACTGAAGCACCCGCCTCGCTTGTTTTTTCGTAGCTAATGGTGACTATGATAATTTTCAAATTTAATCATGTCTTTGGTCGAGTCATCTAGCCAGCTTTCGGTGAAGCAAATCACATCTAGAGTATAATTAAGTTCAGTAATAGTGCATTGTATCTCTTCCAATTTTGGATAGAGTGACCTACAGTTCGAACACAGTAGCGAAAAATCTTGCCGAGTTTTTCTTACAGTTTTGGTGAATTTTGATGTATTAGTATATCTGCAGTTTTCATAGTCGTTTAGGTTTGGAAATACTCTGTTCAATTGATTGAGACTGGGTTGATTTCATCTAACATATGAGCGTGATCAGTCATTTTTAATTAGTAAACAATAGGCAGTAGGTACTATTATATAACTTGAAACGAGATATAGAGTCGAGATAAAAAAGATATTCCTGTCTAAAAACTAGCTTAGAAAGTATAGAGAAGAGTAAAAAATCTAGCTCTATTTCGTAAGTACACACAATACTCAGCCCATGAGCGAATAATATTAGAGTTCAATATACAATATTGATGCGTACAATTGCTGAATTGCTGTGTTGTTACACAGTTCACATACAACAGGTAATAAGTTTATAAAATTTTAGCGACAATGATATATCTAATCAGCTAATATGGTTTACACATAATAATAATTTTATTGAAAAAATTTCATACAATTTATGATGAAAAGCGAACACGGTGGATATCTATATTCCATTATAGCATTGGTAGGTACAAATTGCTGATGGTGTTGTTGCAAGTTCACATACAGTTGTCATAAGTGTTCATCTATATCTGTCATACAATTGTCAAAATTGAGGTGAAACTGACGTATTTATCTTTTGAAGGTTGGAACTGATTCATGACATGAAGTTATGCAGTTTGAATTTTTAGTGTAAAGTTATAGAACTTTAGGCGTTAGTGAAATACGGGCATATAATTTGACACAGTTACATGTTTTGATGACTAACTGAGGTGATCACCCAGGACCTATTTCGATGATATGTCCAGTTGCAGCATTAGGTATTGGTCAAGATCTTCTGGCGTGTTAATCTGACGTCTTGAATCCGTTTGCCCAGGGGTGAATGCGAAGATGTTTGCGTCCTGGGTCCTCGGGATTCCAATTTTTTCCGGGAATTTTTTTCTGGCGACTCTCAAGGTGTACATGATCTTGGCTCGTGAAGGTATTAGATATTCATTTATGAAGAACTTTGGTTCATTTACTCGGCAGGCGGAGAGAATTTAGCGTTTCTTGTTATAATGTTTCAGTTCGAAAGCGATGTTTCTTCGATCCTCGTTTTCAGTTAGTGGTTTTCTTCCCATTCTGTTAGCTGACGTGATGTCAGCATCACTGAGGTCGATGTTGATGTCCTTCAGAAATTTTCAGACTGTTTCTTTGCAATTTGCAATTTTGCAGACTGTTTCTTTGCAATTTTCGTAGGTGTGTGATTGAGGTAGTTCCCTCCCGGAAATGTCGAGAGTACATTTTCTATCTTCTAGGTCTCGGCGCTGATCATTTTTTTCCAAGCGATCGAGACGCGAGTCTAAGCTATGTATTTTCTCATTCTGTTCTTCAATAATTTCTTTGTGTTCTGTTCTTTTCCTGCTATTGTTTCAAGTAGTGTTTTAAGGTGGCTTATTTCATTCTGCATTTTGTCAATATCACTATTAAATTTTGTCATCATTGAGTCGAAGTATTTTATTAGGACAGAAACCACTTCCATGCCGTCTTTCGTTAGGCTAGACACATCAGGATATTGACCAAACTTCTAACTCATTCTGATGGAGTAATAAATTTTTGAAAATCTTTAACCCAATATACATATGTACTTTACTTTCAATGTTCAGTGAATTATCCCACTTAACTATTTTTTACAACCCTGACAGGTAGAGTTGACCCCTGAGGCGAATTTCACTACTCCTTACTTCCTTTTTTGCTCCTTTTCAAATTTTTCTACTGTTTACTACTTCACTACCTAGTAGACACCCTATTATGGGAATGAGAGCAATGTCAAATAAGCAACATAAGCATTAGTACTGAATCAAGAGATACTCCACATTTCATCGTGACAGGTTTTAGTTTATTTGAGGTATCAGCAAAGATTTCATCGGAGGAATTGCATGAAAAGAACTTTTGTCTCTAGCTTCAGACTCTAGCAAATCAAGATGGATTTAACTCAATGAGTTTCCAAAGTTTTATTGACTCTGGGCTGTTATCAATGGCTGTTATCACATTTTGAATTTTGACTGGTAAATGAATCAGACTTACTGAACAAGTCTAAGCGTTTATTAAAAAGTGACTAAGGAAAGGGAACTAATAGCTGTTAGTAGTAAAGGAACTACCAGTTAGAGCACAATTCACTACAATTACCATATGATGAAAATTAACTAAGACGAAAATTTGATAGAAGAGTTATTCGTTGACGAATTTTTGACTTTTTTATAACCAGAAGCGACTTACACAAACGACCAGGTATCTTTTGAATGTAAATTCATTTGTTTAATAAACAAAAACAATAAATATTATGTTTAGGAATAATTCCATTCTCTGAAGTATTTTTTGGGAATATATAATTTATCAAAGTTTTGAAATTACCTACCTTGCAGTGGATGTCTATCTTTATTAATGAAGATGAAATTCTATGGTTCTTTGTATGTTTTAGAACAAAACTCTTTAAATTCATTAATGGGCATGTCCTGAGATATGATATCTGTGTAAATGTTCTTCTTATCAGTTGAGTCTGAACCAAAAAGAATCAGAACGTTGGCATTTGTTCTAATCGTTTGTCTCGGTAATAAATAATTATTTTGTGATAAGTAAATTGAACAACAGTTATTGTGTCTCCCTCTAGTGTAAAAGCTATCAGCTGGACTTTGATCTCTTTCAGTTGCTATATCATCATAAATGAAAAGGTTTTTCTTTTTTGAATCTACATCACTTGGGTCGGGAATAGCTGTCGTATCTTGAAAGTATTCAATTTTTAATGTTGAGTTTCTTTTAATAGGTAATTTTTCAAGGAAATCGTCAATATCACCATTTCCCCTTTCAAATAATTCAATTCTTTCAGATTGATTATAGCCTTTATCAAACGCATTTTTTAATAATTTATATTCTGGTTAATGTATTGATTTACTGTACAGAAAAAGCTGATTAAAATCGATAAATTTTTCTAACAATAAGTTTATTAATGAAGAAGTTTTACCACAGTTTGATCTCCCTACGATGAGACATCTCAAGCCAGAAGAAGGAAAAATGAAGTGATTCGTTTGATTATTTCTTTTACTGTCTTTCCACGTAAACACCATTTTATATAACTAATAAACTACAACTCATTTTCCACAATTTATTTTCTGTTTGTTGCAATGGTAAAAATTTTTAAATCTGCATCTTCAAAAGAAACGTCTCTGATTAATGTTTCAAGATGATTGATAGGTGACTGTAATTGATTTATATCTTCCCTATTTATTTCTATATCAGTTTGAATTTGATTAACATCTAATTGCAATTGATTTATGTTTGCAGTATTGAGAACAACTTCTCTTGGAATCTCTGGTATAATATCTTCCGTTTTATTAAGTATAATTCTTCAATGTGTTTTTCTTTTTATTGGTTGTCTCGTTAGGCAATAACGAGAGAAGAAGCTACCTTTGGTGAAAAATATTTTTTATCCATCATTTACTAAACAGTTGTATATTTTCATATCTCTATGGAATTTTTCACATCTAAATAGAAAAAGTTTTTTTCAAATTCTAGTTGTGAATAAAGCAATTACATATAGTTAACAATTTCTGAGCATCTTTTACTTCGTATGGAATATTGCTTTTCATTTTGATGAGGAAGAATTTTCAGAATACTTTAAAACTTACATTTGAAAAAACACATAGAAATTTTTCAAATATGTTGGGAAAATAATTTATTAAAAATGAAACCATTTGATGTAGCCTATCACATCTATCTAATACTAAGAAAATATAAAGGCATAATAATTTCAAGAAAATTTGAGTATAGATGACTTACATGTGAGAAGTATGAAACACAATAAAAACGTGAGTAAACTATTAATCTCGGATCTATATTTTGATATAAATAAACATTTCTGTAATATAGGGAATATGAATGTCTATAATCTAAAAATATATCAAAAATCTACTAGGCATATTAAAAACATAAATAAAGAATTAATTTCTGATTCATGTTTTGAGTAAAAGATATGTAAGATATTTAAAGTAGAAGTGAGAAATCTACAACAACATGTGAAATCAAAAAGGCATTTTAAAAAGTTTATGGATGTAAATTCAATGTAAAAAATGTGCTATAAAGGAAAAATGCCTGGAATATATGTTCTCTGATATCAGTTATAGATCCGACAGTTTTTATGAGGAATATGACACCGGTTGTGAGATCAATTTTGAGAGAGCAAAAGTTTGATAACATGAAAACACAATTAGCAATTTTAGTTCAATTTTATAAATGCAAACAAAAAAATGAAAAGGTATATTCATCCGCATGGATGAATACAGGTATATTTATCGGCATATCGAAAAACTTCATAAACATTGATTATCTGTATAAAGAAGCTATTAGAAAGATTGAAGAATTTACAAAAAACTCCTCTGGCTGGATAACAGATAAATTATTAGATTTCAATGTAAAAATTAGTGAATACAAACCTATCAAAGGTTCTAGCTATATAGAATTACCCGAAAAGTTTCAAAAGTCAATTTATAAACTAATCAATATTAAAAATACCGATAATAAATGCTTTATGTGTAGTGTTGCGAAATATTACTGCCGAGTTGAGAAAAACGGTAATAGAATATCTAGAAGATTAAAAACTGAAGATGAAAAGTTAAATTTCAGAGACATAACATTCTCAGTAAAACTAAAAGATATCGATAAATTTGAGAGAAACAATAATGTGTCAATAAGTGTTCACAACTTTAATTACTTAAAAGAATTATGTCCTCTGATAATAACAAAGGTAAAAAATGTAGATGTTATATCACTTTTATTGTTAACAGACGAAAATAAAAGTCATTATGTTTTAATGTAGTCATTGAGTCCATTTATGCAAACAAAAGACGGACATAAAAAACATGTCTGTCCATATTGTTTATGGCCATTCACAAAAGAATGTTTATTAACAAACCACATTTATGATTGTTCAGTTCACACTCCAACAAAGTATGCACTTGATGGAGGTAAATTAAAATGTAAACATTACCAAAAAACTATAAGGCATCCTTTTGCATTTTATGCTGATTTCGAATCAACGTTGACAAAAATAGATACGTGTCAACCAAATCAAAACTCAAGTTACAACATGAACATTCAGAAGCAAAAATCCTAATTCATTTTGTTGCTATACAAAATCTGAAGCAGAAGAATATTCCCGCTTAGAAATATACAATGGTTAAGATGCTTCTCAAAAGTTTGTAGAATATTTAGAAAAAGAAACCAAGAGAATTTATAGTCTGTTGAAAATAAATAAGAAAATGTATTTACCATCAGATAAATTAATAAAATATATAGAAGCCTCAAGATGTTATGTATGTGGTGGAGAATTTACGGAAGATAACTATAAAGTTAGAGACCACAATCATTTGACCGGTCAATACAGAGGTCCAGCTCATTTAAAATGTAATTTAAGAATTAGGAACCCAAATTTTATACCGGTGTTCTTACATAATCTGTCTAATTACGATACTCATTTGTTCGTGAAAGACTAGGGAAATATATCCGGAAAGTGGAACGTTAGTCCACAAACCGATGAAGAATATATTAGTTTAACACAAACAATAAAAATTGATTCTTATGTGTGTAAACATACAGGAAATTAAAGATCTCACCAGAGACTTACGGTTCTTAGACAGCTAAAGGTTTTTACCTTCGTCTCTAGATAAACTTTCGAAGAATTTATCCGAGCACAAACAATTATTGTCGAAGTTCTTTCTCAATGAACAACAATTAGAATTGGTCAACAAAAAAAGTATTTATCCGCATGAATATGTAAATAGTTATGAAAAAATGAACTGTTATAGTTTACCAGCTAAAAGTGAATTCTACAGTAGGTTATGTTAGAAATTACGTATTTCTTGAATTTTCCGTAAAGAAAAAGATTAAGTAGCTAAGAAATTTACGTGTATGTGGGGCGGAGGGGTAGAAAGGCAGTGATTCTGGGCAGACCATTTACTCCTCATGGCCAATTCTTCGTAATTCCTTTTCTATTTTGAGGGATCACTCTTTTGATTTTCCTTAAGTTTAATTTACGTTCTCGTTGCATGTTTGAGCTCTTTAAATAACTTACCGAGAGGCCTGGTACGCTTAAGCCCTACTTTGTGAATATACTCACTCTCCTATTCAGGAGTCCTTTAAAACTTTAACTTTAAAACCTTAAAATTGGCCTAGAGCGGCTAACTTAATATTTCTACTTACCTCTTAATGAGAAGTTACCTTCTTATTACCTTAATATTACCATAAAACTTAAAAGTACTAGGTCTTCTCTTACTAAACCTGTCTATTTTTCCTCTTATGGCCGTTTATATATATGCCTCGTGAAATGTGCCCATAAAAGTTTCAAGGTTGGGGCAACCGGGTAGCTCTTAGTTGAGCAATTGATGAGATAAATTGAACGATATGAAATATATGCCTATCGAATGGTAGCTGGGGCTAAATTTAGTAAACTAAAGTAGTTCTTCTTCTTCTTCTTTTAGAATAACTTGAAGTCGTCTGCCCGAGACTGCGTGCTTTTAAACCCTGCCCTATTGTCTCCACCTTCGTTTCTCCGCCGCACGTGTACGATTATCTTATAGCCAGAGCTGAGCTGTGCTGTTTCTTTAACTCACCGTTGTTGTGGTTCGAGGTCAAGCCGGCCGCTTCGTAGGGGTGTTGCGTGTAGAGATGTAAAATGTTATTGGAAATATCAAATATCTGAATAAATTCTCGTATAACCATATAAAACCACTTAATAACGATACGCTTTAACATCGGTATATTCTATTTCACTTGTGTTGGACTCCCAATTAAGGGTCCCGCGGATGTTGGTGGGATTTTAACCTTATACCGGCACATCAAGAGGTGGCCGAAGTTCAATAAAAAATCGGTTCCTCGCTGTAAAAGCTTTCTTTTCCTTTATAAGTCTAACAATTAAACAATAAAAATATTTCAGAGGATGAATATCAGCTTGCACTCAGAGTATTGAGAGCTTTTAATTGCAGAACATTCAAAGATCACCATAATTTATATCTAAAATTCGATACATTATTATTAGCAGAAGTATTTGAACAATTTAGACTAACATGCATGAAAACTTATTCTCTAGATCCAGCACATTATTTTACAACTCCATGATTGTCTTTCGAAGCTCTATTGAAGCATTCAAAAATAGAATTGGACTTGTTTGAAGAACCTGATATGCTCCTATTCATCGAAAAAGGAATAAGAGGTGGGATTTCTAAAATATCAACACGATATGCAAAAGCAAACAATCCATGTATTCCAGAAACATTCGATAAAGGAAAACCAAATAGTTTTATCACATATATGATGCAAATAATCTTAACGGCTGGGCTACGTGTCGATCATTACCTACTGGAGACTTTAAAATGGAAAGATCTAAAGTCGAAACTCAAAGCAAATAAAGGTTATATATTAGAAGTTGATTTAAGTTATCCGAAAGACTTACATGCTCTACGCAATGATTTACCATTAGCTCCAGAAAATATCAGAGTAAACGATGTAAATAAATTAGTTCCACATCTTGGAAAACGAGAAATATATGTTGTACATCTTAAATCTCTAACACAATATCTAGATCTAGGATTGAAGTTAGAGAAAATTCACAGAATATTAGAGTTTAATGAAGGTCCATGGATGAAATCATAAATTGATTTCAATACAAAAATGCGTCAGTAAGCTAAATCTGAATTTGAAAAAGACTTCTACAAGCTGATGAACAATTCAGTATTCGACAAAACAATGGAAAATATTAGAAACAGAGTAGATGTGTGTTTTGTAAAGTCAGAGAAAGAAGTAATTAAATTAGCAAATAAACCAAACTTCAACAGTTTAAAATATTCTCAAAAAATTTGATAGCATGTCATATGCAAAAACAAAGACTGAAATTTTATATCCCAATCTACATTGGGCTATCTGTATTAGATATAAGTAAAACATTAATGAATGATTTCCATTATAATCATATTAAAAAGAAATATGGCAATAAGGCAAAGTTGTGGTTTACAGATACAGATTCATTATGTTATAATATCGAAACAAAAGATTTGTACAAAGATTTTGAAAGAAATAAAGACTGGAATGATACATCAAACTATACTAAAGAACACTTCCTATATTCAACTAAAAATATGAAAGTAATTGAGGAAATGAAAGACGAAACTCTTGGAATACCAATTGGAGAATTCGACGGTCTCAGAGCAAAACTATTTGGTTACAAAACGAAAAATTTCATGAGTAAGAAAGCAAAAGGTGTAAGTAAGAACATAACTGAGAACAACATATCAATGGATGTATATAAAAGAGCATTGAATAATGAAGCAATATACAAAACGATGTACAACATTCAAAGTGTTAACCACGAATTATATAGTAAAGAAATAAATCAGTGTCGTTACCGTCGTGCGATCGACGTGAGGGTTCGTGGAAAAGGGGGGCTGTCTTCTGTGCAGCTTCTTTTTCCGGGGCGCTAGCTTTTCTTCGCAGTGGCCCTTCCTGAGGTTCATGTGGGTACCGCCTACGCCGTAATCAGTCCGCTAGGGCAACAGAAGTAAATTCTGTTAGTGCCGAACTACGGCGGTACCGTTGTATGTGTGGGGTGAGGTTTGTGTGGGTACCACCTCCGCTGTATTCAGTCCGCTAGGGCAACAGAAGTAAATTCTGGTTTGTGCCGAACTAAGGTGGTACCGCTAGAGTGAGGTGTGTGTGTGTGGGTACCGCCTACGCCGTATTCAGTCCCCTAGGGCAACAGAAGTAAATTCTGTTCGTGCCGAACTACGGCGGTACCGTTAGGAAGACGAGCAATTGTCTGCGCCGTATGAGACCGCTAGGGCAACAGAAGTGAACTCTGTTAGTGCCGAACTGCGACAGCGTCTTCCTAATCGACAAACTATGCGAAATAGTTCGTCCTTCCGAGGTGTCTCCTTAAACCCCATATTATCCGAGGTGTCGTATGAGACTAAAGCCTCTGTCAATAAGGAGAAAAGGAAAACTCTTTTGACCTCAGGGTCTGACTTGTTTATTGCTGAATCTGTTTGAAGTCCCTATTACATACACCGATATATTTTAACAAAGACATCGATTTATTTTCTGTTGCAAAAATAGTGCGTACAAACATGAGCTACTGCATAACAGGGTATAACACTCAAAATTGCATTTAAAATATGTCTTATTTAGCTAGGTAATCAAAGAAACATTGGAATATCAAAATGTAATACAAATGATATTTAAGGGCTAACTACAGTAAATGCACTGACGCAACATCAGCGCGGAGAAACAGACAAGTCGGCGTTCAGGGAGCTGGACACATAAAGAAAATACTTAAGATTATGGGTAACTAACACAAAAGCCTCGACAACACCTGTGCGGCCTGACACGCCCGGAGGAGGGTGTCTGCTACGATAGCCGAGACAGGAAATCTGCAAGGTGGTTGTAGACTGCCGGAAGGTGTTCTGCTCGGAACCTGAAAAGGCTGAAATACAAAGCCCAGCGTTTCAATCGGGGGTTTAACTTGTCTGCCTGTTGCAAATAAAGGAGCGGTCGATGGTCGGTTTGTAACACAAATTCTCGTTCATACAGGCAGACCTCAAACTTCTGTAGAGCCCAGTAGATGCTTAACGCTTCATTTTGAATGTTAGAATAGTTTATTTCTGCTCCTCTCAGTCGACGTGAAGCATATGCTACCGGCGCGTAGTGACGGAAGTCTCGTTTGCTTGGCTGGAGGAGAGCTGCTCCAAGTACAGTTTGGGAGGCATCTGTCCTTAGAATGAAAGGACATCTGGGGTCTGGTAACTGTAGGACCGGTCTCTTGACTAACGCTGTCTTCAAACTTTCGAACAGACCTTCTGTTGTATCGGTCCAAGGTATTTGTTCTGGGGAGTTCTTCTTTTGGAAATCATGGAGTCTAGATGTCAGTTGAGAGTAGTTGGGAATGTACTGTTGGTAGTACCCAACGTTACCGAGAAAACTTCGGAGCTCCCGTTTTGTTTTTGGGAGTGGAGCTGATTTTAAGGCTTCGCCTCGGTTCTCCAGAGGCCGGATCTGATTACTGCTGAGTTGATGGCCCAAATAATGGAGACTGTCGAATCCGAATTCGCATTTGGACGGTTTGGCCCTAAGACCATGTCGAGAAAGAGCTTCGAACAGTTTAGTTAATGCTGCACAATGATCTTCCCAAGTAGTCGAGGCGATTAAGATGTCGTCCATGTAGACCTCGGTATCTTGCAGTCCTGCAGTGACTTGGCGTATGAGGCGGGAAAAAGTGGCTGAAACATTTGCTAGGCCGAAAGGCATGACGTTGAATTCATATATGCCAGACCTAGTTTTGAAGGCGGTGTATTGGCGGGACTCAGGGTGTAATGGTACCTGCCAATATCCACTGGTGAGATCCATTTTGCTGAAGGTTGTTTTGCCAGCTAAATTGGTGAAGATAGCAGTGGTGTCTGCTATTGGCTCGGCATCGAATACTGTCTGGCTGTTGAGGTGCATGCACTCCAGACAAAATCGGTGGGTACCGTCTTTCTTCCGGACGGCAAGGAGCGGTGAATAGTAAGGTGGTGTGGATGGCGTCACGATTCCCATCTTCATCCACTTCTCTAAACTTGACTGCAGTTCAGGCTCCAGCGCTAAGGGAAGTGGATACGAATGTTGATGTCGAAAACTGGAAGGATCCTTCAATTTCATTTCATGAACTGCCGTGCTGGTTCTTCCGGGAGTATCTGTGAAAAGATCGCAATATTCTCCAAATAGTTCCTGGAGTTCTGAGCGTTGTGTTGTAGTCAACGTAGAGGAGATGAGACAGTTTTCAATGGTTTCTCCGACGGGTGACGGTATCTCTGGTTCTTTCCGGTCGAGTTCTTCTTCTTCGCAGGTAGGTTCTAGGGCGAGGCCAACCGCTGCAAATGTTTCCTCTACTCTCTCTTCGTCCTCCTCGCGATCTTTCTCACTTGGTGAGGCGGAACTTTGTTGCTCCCGGTCGTGGTACTGGCAAAGGAGGTTGATGTGATAAACTTTGTTGTTTCCATCCACGTCCAATGTATAGGTATAGGTTCCGAGGCGTGATTTCACTGTATAGGGACCTTTCCAAGTCATAAGTAGCTTCTTCCGAGAATCGGGCAGAAATACGAGGACTATATCTCCTTGCTTTAGAGTTCGCAACTTGCTACGTCTGTTGAAGAACTTGACGCTTTTCTCTTGGCTCCTGTTTAGATTCTCGCGAGCGATTTTACATGTTTCTTTCAATCGGTGCTTCATTTCCATTAGATACTGAGCAGTGCTCGTGTCGTCTTGCAAGCTTTCATCTGTCCAGCATTCTTTGAGCACGGTTAAAGGTCCACGGACGCGATGGCCGTAGATGAGTTCGAAAGGAGAATACCCGGTTGAGGCCTGAGGAGCGTCTCGATAAGCAAAAAGGAGGGAAGGCAGATACAGGTCCCAGTCTCGTGGTTGTTCTACGGCTAATTTCCGCAACATGACTTTGAGCGTTCGACTATGCCTTTCGATTGGGCATGATATAATGGCGTCAATCGGTGCTGGATACCGACGAGTTTCAGGAAAGCTTCGAAGGTTGCGGCTGTGAACTGAGTGCTGTTGTCGCTCGTTAGCGTATGAGGGAAACCGACTCTGCTGCAGATTTCGAGTAGCTCCTGGGCAACCATTTCTGAATCTATATGTCTGAGTGGGGCTGCGTCTGCGTACCGAGTTGCTTGGTCCACCACGGTGAGAATGTATCGGTGGCCACGTGCCGAAGCTGGTTGCAATGGGGCCTACCAAATCAACACTGAGCGCGGAGAATGGAGTGGTGATCGGTGGGGTTGAGATAGGTGCCTTTCTTGGTCGAGATGGAGCGTGCGTCTGGCAGGTATGACAGGAGTGACAGTATTAGACCACATCTTTTGCTAGGGACGGCCAATAAAAATCTCGTTCTAGTCAAGCCTGAGTCTTCTAATGGGAATAATGGCCAGCAAGTGGATTGTCGTGAGCCACGCTTGCAGGTGCTACAAGTTGATGGGTTTCCTGACCGTCTCGTAACGTTTTCCAATGGAGAATGCCGTCATGGAGTTCAAAGGTAATTACTCTGCCCTCCTTGTGCGTTTCTTCTTCGCCGGTGTCAACTTTTGTAGAAAAAACCTATCGAATGCTCAAAACTTCAAGGTCTCTTCCTTAATTTCAAATTTACTATCACAAAGGAGATTAACCAAATTCACCACCGCAAAGACTTTTAATTTTGATGAATTTTGTGGAGTCACAGGTTTTGAGCGAATGAATTCACAAGTTTCAAGTTTCAGAAAATTCGAATGATAAAATTGCAGAGGAGTTAAACGGCAGTCTTTTGGATGACCGAGGCAGGCCGGGCACGAGCGGAGCATCCCGGGTAGGCAACCCGGATGGAGGACCCTCGCGATCGCCCAAGGAGCATGGATTGCTGGAGGAAGACTTATCGATTATAGTACTATACACGAATATACTTTCAATATTATACAAGAACGAATAGACTTTTAATATTATACACGATCGAATAGATTTTTATTATTATACACGATCGAATAGATTTTTATTATTATACACGATCGAATAGATTTCAAATATTATACACGATCAAATAGATTTCAAATATTATGCACGAACGAATAGATTTCAAATATTATACGCGAATAGAGTTTTGGTATTATGCGCGAATAGAGTTATGGTATTATGCGCGAATAGAGTTTTGGTATTTCATATTGAAGCCCTGGCCCCGGCTATCGCCGCAGATTAGGGAAAACCTAGCTTCACGAGTCGCGTTGAATAGCAACCCGTACAAAGGATCACCGAGGCTAGCCTGATTAATTGCCTGCTTCAGACATCGGGAAATAAAGGCCGCCCGACTTACATCTGCCACTCAGGCTACGGCGTGCAGGTGTGCGGGCGAAGTGAAGTCTCCAGAGGCCAGCGCCCACAAGACGCAGGCCGTGCCGGATATGTGCATTAGCCCATCATCGTTTCGTGGGCTCTCGAATATAAAGGCAGTTGATGAAGCACGGAGATGTATGCGCCGCTGAGGCTGAAATGGGTCTGCCTCTCTCAGGCGTCGTGACTCGAGGAAACCGTCTGTAATGGTCTTCATACTTTATGAATATTGGGCGGCCTCCCAGAGTGTATTTTAACTTTGAAATTTAATTAAAATATTTCATTACAACTCGCGAAGGCTAGTCTCCCCAATCGCGGAAAATTAGCATAAAATAAGGTTTTATTTTAGACACTCCGGGGGCCAAGGTTCATTTTCGAAATGAAAATGAACAGTTAAACATTAAACGTAAAACTGGACCAAACCTATGGCATTAAATCAGAAAACGAAGACTTAAAATTTACCGAGACGAAAGAACACAAAATTTGGAGAATACAACTCTTAACAAATAACTTAAACTAGATTTCTCTCTATCATTTGCCGAGAAATCGCGCTTCCTCTAACGGAAGCAGCTCATTGAGGACGCGCCTCTTCCCGACAATTAGGAGCAGTCAATGTTTCCCGTTGAACAGGTGGGCTACACGTAGGGCGCAAATAAGGTATTACCGACGTCACGTGTCTCTTGACAGTCACTTTCGTTCGACCCTTGTAAACAGTAACTGCCGTGACCTCACCCAAGTCATTTTCGACTGTTGAATGAACCACTGCCATTGGGTAGTGATACACTTTCATGTTTGGCTCCTTCAGTAAAACTATGTCGCCCTCTGCTAACTTCTCATGTCGCACGGGTTTATACTTTCCCGATTCACTCGTTGCCTGATCCAAGAGATTAGCAAAGAAGGCCTCATTGTACGCAGAGACAAGTCTGTCATCAATGGTAGATAGCTTAGAAAAACCGTCTAGTAAGGATTTCTCCCGAGTGCTATCGGGTTGCCAAACTTCGCCACTGGTCAGATAGGGAATAATGTTAGGAGAGATCAATTCTCGTCCCCTGGAAAGCAACTCTGGGGTTATGGGCAAAGGAGTCTGCTCCACATCTTCTCTTAGAGCCTTAAAAGCCAGCGGTCGCTTGTTCACAAAATGCACAACTTTCGCTACCAGCAGCTCAAAATTGTCCAAAGGTAATACTAAGTTCCTAATTGAACTGTAGAGCAGCCGTTTAACGAACTTGACGCCAACCTCCACCAAGGAGCCTAGAGAGCTGTTTCCTTTGAAATAATGATCGAATCTTACAGGTTCAACCCCATTTCTGCTCAAGAAGTTCTGCGTATGCACATCTTTAAGGAAATCTGCGACAATATTTGCAGCTGAGACTAGTTGCGATCCCAGGTCCGAAAACACGCGACTAGGCACACCGTGCTCGTATATGTGCGTCTGAAATGCTGTCAAGAATGACTCTACCGACAGGTCTGCACAAATTTTCAGGTTCACGGCCCTACTCCATAAGCACGTCACGCACAGCAGCCAAACTTTCCTTTTGCCCGTCTGACTACCGACCCACATGGGACCTAAATAGTCCACAAAATTCGATCGAAACGGAATACAAGGGGGATTTCTCCTAAAGTCTCTGTAAGAGTTCTGATTTAATTTTACAGTACGAGAATTGAATCTCTTACACACAACGCAGTTCTTAATAGCGCGTTTCACTGTGGAGAAGAAATGCTCAACCCAGTACTCCCTCTTCAACTGTTTAAGTAAAGTATAACAACCTGAATGAGCAGCTTGCACATGTGCATCTCTAATAATCAACTCAGTGACACGAATATTCTTTGAGAGCACAATCGGGTTATAATTATTATGACTATAATCACTAGCCCGGCCAAACTTGCTCTTCACTCTCAAAAGGCCGGCTGCGTCGATAAACAAATTCAACCGAAAGACCAACTTAGGAGTTTCGTTCAAAGTTGTTCTATTTCTGAAATATTCAAAAATATCGCCAAAGTGAAGTTGTTGGTCAAGCTGTAAGAGATCTGTAACAGCTTGGGAACGGTTAAATTCTGAGCTTTTTTCCTCAAATCTCTGCTTCACCGGTTCTGACCCGAATTTCCTTACGAAACTAAAAAAAAATTCTTCACTAAAAAGTACACTGATACTAATTTAGCGAAACTCGAGAATCGCGAAGCGGGAACGGCGAACTCTATGCCCCTCACCTCTACTCCAGCGCTTGCTAGATAAGTCTGCTCGGGAGGTCGTTCTCGGTCCTGGCAAGGGTGAGGCAAGCTTACCGTAAAATCTTGAGCCATTTCAGAATCACCTGAAAGAAATTCTGGTCCCTCATGAAAAGTGCTTACGCTTAGTTTTCTAGGACTGACAGGCCTCGTTGTCAAATCAGCAGGATTTTCAACTGATGCTGCGAAAGAAAATTCTACGGGTAAAGATTTTGTCATCTCCATTATTTGCTTCAACCTATTTTGTAAACACACTGAATGTTTCTGCATTTTCTCGAGCTTAAGCGCGTAAGAATTGATAGAGTGCAGTGCAATCATGATGTCTGTGCAAAATTTAAACTTAACGAAATTTACCTTGCACAAGATCGACTCTCCAGATAATTGGTCCCGTAACTCTGCCAATATTTCCACTGCATAGGTCACGGCCTGAAGCTCGAGAACGGGAATGCTTTTTACACTCAATCTGTCATTAATAATTCTATTCTTCGCTAGCAGGAAACTGACCACGCCAGTGCAGACGTTCTTTAAATAGATAAATACATCAATTTACTAGAGTCGCAAAATGCAATTAATTCATACGCGTCAGAGTGGTGACCAACATTCCGTTTTATGGTATAGTTAGGTCGAGCATTGAATTGGCGTGCAATAACTTTCCACTCTCTAATGAGTTCATCATTCAAAACAGAGTCCCACCGTAAACCAGAGCAACACTGCAGCTTATGAACAAATAACTTAGCCCTTTTTAAGCAAGGCAAAATTAAACCGAAGTTATCGTATTGTGATGCAATAGTCTTTAGAACTAACCTTTTTGTATTGGCCTGGACATCCAACTCCAATCGTACAATGTCAAGTGCATCGCAACTTTTATCCCAAACCATACCTAGGACTTTGGTTTCTGGAGGAGACTCGCCTTTTTGTACCAACAGCTGTTGCACCTTCTCTGAGTTTGTTTCCACTTGCTGAATCTCAAATTTATATGGATTAAATATTTCATTTAACTTTGAGAACGCGTACTGCACTTCTTCGTCTGACCCAGCATAGGCCCCATTATCCATGTAAATCAACGAGTACAGCCGAATTTTCAATAGTTTCAGATCATTGGACTCGCTCTCATCGAGGACCAGAATTCTAAACAAGGCCAACATCAGCAACGCCGGGCTAGGTTTCAACCCAAAGGGCAATCTCAAATTTCTGTAGGCCTCCAAGAAAAATCCCCGTTCGATACGTCCCTAAACCAGAGAAACATCAAACGGTTAGAGTCTAGATCATTTAATGAGAGCTGCAGGAACGCCTTACGCAAGTCGTAAATTAACAGTCTCTCACCGAATCTCAGCATCAACAAGGCAGTAGAAATTTTATGATTCAGGCAAGGGCCAGGACAAAGAACTTGATTATGGTTCATTGAAACCTTACCCTGAAATTTCTCGCAAATGTTAGACAAAAAGACAACCCTACATTTAGTAGTAGCTCTCTGCATTTTGAAAATGGGCATGTGAGCCAAGAAACTATGTTTGTTGTTCTCCCAAAACTCACGAAAATTAGGCACACGTTCAATAACTCCTGACTCGACTTGATCCTTAAAAACGTTATCCACCATAATCAATTTTTCTTTGTCCTTATGAAGTTTCCGTAGATTAGAGCTAAGTACACTCTTCGCTAGGCCGAAATTTGATCCCAGCAAGTGCGAAAATTCACCCCGCCAAGGCAAGGGCATGATTAGTGTCCCATCTGCATCTGTAGTAGTATTACTCAAAACAAAATTTACAACTTCATCGTTTTCTTCATGAGATTCTGAGTCGCTAGTTCTATATTGACTACTCTATTATAGCAAAAATCCAACACTTCACTTGTTGCCAACTGAAGATCTCTATCTAAAACTTCCCCCTCATTGTCTAAGACGACGTATGCAGAGAAACCAATATAATTACCACAGTTACCTAGCTCACAGGTCGGAGAGACGTCTGCACGATCTGCCATCTGTCAAGACTCTGATGGTGGAAGGGAAGAAACATTCGCCAGAAGCCTTTTCAGATTACCGAAGAGAAGAACACCTGCCTCAGTCTTCGCAAATACTGATGGAACAGAGTCTCCAAACTCAATTTGTTGCTCAATCAAAACAAACGAATCATTGGTTCCGAGCACAAACTGCAGGCATGACAGAGAATCAGATTCAGTTACCAAGGAATCTGCCAGTGTATATCCTTTAATCTGAAATTGCTTCGCCACATCAGACAGACCAGGTAAGTTTACATTAAGTCTAATTTCAGGAATGCAAAGGGCCTCTACCGTGCGAAGTTTACCGTTCATTTCTAGAGGAACCTGAACTACATTAGTTACAAGCTTCCTAGACTCGTTAAAACCGTTTACAGTTATTGGCACATTAGAACGCAGGATAGGTAAGTTTAAGTCACTTGCGATTTTAGAGACAATGAAGTTAGGCTGACAGCCAGTATCTTTCATAGCGCGTATATCAACATTATTTATTTTTGCAGTGAATGTCGGTATGACAGAATTCTCACCAATATCGGCTACACTCGTCCAAACCGTACCAGTGAACAAACTCGCATTTGATGGGGTATTATTTCTAAATGTAGAAGATTTATGTTTAGGAGGATTACCCTCCGTACACAAGAAGGTCATGTGGTCACCTTTACATTTAAAACAGGGCCTACCAAATTTAAAAGAACATTGTTCAGTTGAGTGATTAGCAAAGCCACAACGAGTACAAAATTTAAGGACTTCAACCGTGCCATCTTAGACTCAGGGGTCTCGTACTTCCTGCATTCTCTGGTAACGTGAGAAGTGACTTTAGACCGCCCGGTTTCACTACACAAGCTATAAAATCTCACGGAATTCACCCTAGGCTCGCCTCTGGACCCGTACTTAACATTTACCGCGAAAGAAGAAAGGTCAGGTTCTGCCGAATAGGAACTGCAAGGTCTTACTTTTTTGTCTCTGCTTGTACTCTTGTTAGAGTCAATTTCTTTGCAACGGTCAATTGCTTTAAAGATATTATCTTGAATTTCTTTAATAGTAGGTTTATTATTATTACAGATGTTTATTAACTGAGTTTACAAATCAGATTTCATGGCATTCCTAACGAAAAATTGTTGGATGGTCTCAATGTCAATCTGAAGTACACGAAAAGATTCTAAAACTACTCTCATGTCACTAACAAATTCGTAAGAATTACCATTTACCGGTAGCTCTAGGGTAGCCAAACGTTTAATTGCATCAAACTTTTGAACGGTTTCACTGGCAAATGCCTTTATCAACAATTCCCTTGCGTTCTCATACGACTGCTCCGACACGCCTAGAGAATTACCGAGCGACAAAGGCTCACCATTCAATTGACGCTTCAAGAATATGAATTTTTCGTGGCTAGTAAGAGAATATTTGTTTAGGATGCTTTCAAACCCTCTCAGGAAATGCTGTAAACTCTCCTCAGGAGCATGAGAATAACTAGGTAAAGGCACTTCAGGCAGTTTGAATTTGCTTACAGTAGGAGGTAATGTGGCCGCACCACTGCTTACAGGAGAAGTCATGACTACAGTGAGAAAGCTTCTAGATTCGACAATCTTATCCTTGTTAGCCTGGCAAGCCTCCAATTCCTCATAAAACTTAGAATCATCAACCCCTGACCCGTACAACAGCGAAGCAACTTGAGCATCGAAAGCATTTACATCAGTTTCCAACTGGTTCAACTTATAGACATGAGCCTGTTTCTCAGTCTCGGAAAGAACTAAATAACCACTAGAAATTTTGTCATGAAGTTTAGTAATCTGAGTCCCAACAAAGCCACGAGATTTAATGATACAGTCCTTATTCGACATAGTTCAAGATAGTTACTCACAATTTTGGAAGATCAGCGCAGCCCCGTCCACCGGCCGCCAACCCAGGAGACTCACACCCGCACACTGCCGCCTCGGCATCCTGTCTACAGCGCCATGTAGAAAAAACCTATCGAATGCTCAAAACTTCGAGGTCTCTTCCTTAATTTCAAATTTACTATCACAAAGGAGATTAACCAAATTCACCACCGCAAAGACTTTTAATTTTGATGAATTTTGTGGAGTCACAGGTTTTGAGCGAATGAATTCACAAGTTTCAAGTTTCAGAAAATTCGAAGGATAAAATTGCAGAGGAGTTAAACGGCAGTCTTTTGGATGACCGAGGCAGGCCGGGCACGAGCGGAGCATCCCGGGTAGGCAACCCGGATGGAGGACCCTCGCGATCGCCCAAGGAGCATGGATTGCTGGAGGAAGACTTATCGATTATAGTACTATACACGAATATACTTTCAATATTATGCAAGAACGAATAGACTTTTAATATTATACACGATCGAATAGATTTTTATTATTATACACGATCGAATAGATTTTTATTATTATACACGATCGAATAGATTTCAAATATTATACACGATCGAATAGATTTCAAATATTATGCACGAACGAATAGATTTCAAATATTATACGCGAATAGAGTTTTGGTATTATGCGCGAATAGAGTTATGGTATTATGCGCGAATAGAGTTTTGGTATTATGGGCGAATAGAGTTTTGGTATTTCATATTGAAGCCCTGGCCCCGGCTATCGCCACAGATTAGGGAAAACCTAGCTTCACGAGTCGCGTTGAATAGCAACCCGTACAAAGGATCACCGAGGCTAGCCTGATTAATTGCCTGCTTCAGACATCGGGAAATAAAGGCCGCCCGACTTACATCTGCCACTCAGGCTACGGCGTGCAGGTGTGCGAGCGAAGTGAAGTCTCCAGAGGCCAGCGCCCACAAGACGCAGGCCGTGCCGGATATGTGCCTTAGCCCATCTTCGTTTCGTGGGCTCTCGAATATAAAGGCAGTTGATGAAGCACGGAGATGTGTGCGCCGCTGAGGCTGAAATGGGTCTGCCTCTCTCAGGCGTCGTGACTCGAGGAAACCGTCTGTAATGGTCTTCATACTTAATGAATATCGGGTGGCCTCCCAGAGTGTATTTTAATTTTGAAATTTAATTAAAATATTTTATTACAACTCGCGAAGGCTAGTCTCCCCAATCGCGTAAAATTAGCGTAAAATAAGGTTTTATTTTAGACAACTTTCTTGAATAAAAGCTGCAATTTTTTACACTCCCGCTGTTATTTCTTGAAGTCTTCTTCGTTGTGTTGCAATATACCGACAGTGCTTGGTGCGGCAGGGGGATTTTCGATCGTTTTTGCTGCTGCCCTTGTGACAACGTGAGAGACTTCTGCAGCAACTGGTTGCTCTTCATGGTCGGTCATCGGTTCTTCGAAGGAGGTGGTCCCGGGAACTCGGCCGAGAATGACATCCTGGGAAAGCTCTTCCATGGCTACGGCTGTCACCTCTCCGTGGTAATAGGGGCAAACGTGAGAGACCCGGGCCAGAGGCGCCTCGAAAGAGTGATTGTTGGCCAGCCGAACGGTAATTTCCTTCTTCAAAATGGCGTCAGCTGGGACGAGAGCCTTCTTGACAAAGACCGCCGTTGCTACTCCATCGAGTAGTACTTGAACGGGTTGTTGGTTCACGGTGCCAGAGCATGTTTTCAGCTGTCCCAATTCGATCAGCTTGTTCGAGGCGATGTGATTGCATGCGACTGGGGGAATATCGTCGTATTCATCTGCTTCTTCACGCGTTGCTAGATTGTTTACTCGAGCGGTAGTACTGGCGATAGGTGGGCTTGCATGTGCTGCTCCATTACTGTGACCATCACCTTGCCTCTTCTGCAATTTGCGGCACTCATCACTGGAATGTGATCGGTTGGGGCCATGGAAAATACAGTAAAATCCAGTGTAAGGTCCTCGTTGTTCGCGCTGCGGAGTGTTGACTGATCCTGAGCTGGTGGGACCACCACGTGTGTTAGAAGTTCTTGGCGGCGTTCCTCAAGAGTTGTTGCTGGAGTTGGGTGATCTTGCTGGAGTGCTCGGGGCTCGGACAGGAAATGTCGAGCGTCGCTCTGGTGCTACTGATGCTGTGAGTGCTGGAGGACCCGCATCCGTCGTTGATGTCAGTGTGCGACCCTTACAAAGCTGATGGAGCTATGTATGAGGTCTTGCTTGTAAGAAGCTATCACCTTGCTCTCCTAGGCTTGCAACTGTGTTACCACCCCTGTCACGCAATTGAGTAGCGAGGAAGGGCGGCAAGCTTGAATAAGCTCGGTCAACAATAAGGAAGTCACGAATAGTCTCGTAGTTAGCTTCGATGTTGCATCCTTTTAACCAAGCGTCAAAGGCTTGTTCGAGTCGCCGTAGGTAACGTGACATATTGTCGCCTTCTTCTGGCTTCAATTCGTAGTAGTTGGCACGTAGTTTTGCCGGAGTAACTTTATGAGCATCTAGTAGGAGCAATTTGATTTCAGGAAGCTTGAAGCGATCTGCTGCGGGCAGGGTATCGATGAGTCGACGTTCCTTCGGTGTGATCAAACTATGGAGCATGACAACAGCATCGATTTCAGTAAATCCCATCGCTGTGGTGTGAGTGCAGAAGCGCTGCAAGAATTCGTCCATCCTTTCTTTCGTGGGATCGAATGGAGCCGGTGGAGGTATCTTCACTCTTGCATTTTGAGGAGCGATTTGAGCATCGAGTTGTCGGAGTCTGAGCTCGTGGTCTCGTTGTGCTGCTTCTCGTTCCGCTGCTCGTTCTGCGGCTTCTCGTTCAGCTGCTCGTTCTTCTCGTTCCGCTGCTCGTTCTGCGGCTTCTTCCAAATGCCTCAGGCGACTGGTAAATTCTTCCCGGTACTCCTCATCGGTGGGAGTGAGGCCAAGGGCTTCGACGTATTCTCGAGCTTGGGCAACGATGTTCATTTTGTTTTAGTGATGCGGTGTCCGCGTAGTTGGTTAGAACCCAGAAATCCCAGGTAACGTTTGTAGTCGCGCAAAGCTTCTGGGTCCCTGTTCTGGCGCAAGAATATGTCGATACCGTCGTGCGGTCGACGTGAGGGTTGGTGGAAAAGGGGGGCTGTCTTCTGTGCAGCTACCTTTTTCCGGGGCGCTAGCTTTTCTTCGCAGCTGCCTTTCCTGAGGTACGTATGGGTACCGCCTCCGCCGTAATCAGTCCGCTAGGGCAACAGAAGTGAATTCTGTTAGTGCCGAACTACGGCGGTACCCTTGTGAGTGTGGGGTGAGGTTTGTGTGGGTACCACCTGCGCCGTATTCAGTCCGCTAGGGCAACAGAAGTAAATTCTGTTCGTGCCGAACTACGGCGGTACCGTTAGGAAGACGAGCAATTGTCTGCGCCGTATGAGACCGCTAGGGCAAAAGAAGAGAACTCTGTTAGTGCCGAACTGCGACAGCGTCTTCCTAATCGACAAACTATGCGAAAAAGTTCGTCCTTCCGAGGTGGCTCCTTAAACCCCTTATAAGGCGAGGTGTCGTATGAGACTAAAGCCTGTGGCAATAAGGAGAAAGGAAACTCTTTTGACCTCAGGGTGTGACTTGTTTATTGCTGAATCTCTTTGAAGTCCCTATTACATACACTGATATATTTTAACATAGACAGTGATTTATTTTCTGTTGCACAAATGGTGCGTACAGACATGAGCTACTGCATAACAGGGCATAACACTCAAATTGCATTTAAAATATTAGTCTTATTTAGCTAGGTAATCAAAGAAACATTGGAATATCGACATGTAATCAAAATGATATTTAAGGGCTAACTAAAGTAATGCACAGACGCAACATCAGCGCGGAGAAACAGACAAGTTGGCGTTCAGGGAGCTGGACACAAAAAGAAAATACTTAAGATTATGGGTAACTAACACAAAAGCCTCGACAACACCTGTGCGGCCTGACAATAAGATTGCATTGAATGGTAATGGTAACAAGCGACAAATATTACCAGATGGTATCAACACACTAGCATTAACTCATTATGAAATATATCAAATAAAAAAGTATAAAAAAAGATTGTCTACAACAATAATGACTTCTATAGTCAAGATTTATTTTATGTTGAAAATGAACAGTATTTGAGTGATCTAAAATCAATAGTTAATGAAGGAAAAACTGGGAAGGGTGTTGTAGATACATTGCATGGAAAACTTCCATTACCTGAAATGCAGTTGAAATTGCCATCTAATATTCAATCTGAACAAGTCCTGAACGGTTCATTCAACACAAAACATACCTACTCATTTTTCGTTCATGGAACTAAGGTGCAGAAGCGAATTCAAGAAGGTTATCAAGGAGTTAACTCACTCGATCAGGCTTGTAAGAATCATGGCATGTTTTATTCGCAACATCCGAAAACGAAAGGTAGAAACTATACTGATGATATTTTTGCGAAAAAAACCGCTGAAGTTGCAACTGATCTAAATGAATCAGAATATGTTCGACAAGATGCTAAATTAGTTAACGCAATTATAGCAGGGAAATCATGGGCAGGATTTGGACTTTCAAAAAATGTGTGAACACGCTCACTGATGTAAGGGACAAAATCTTGAAGGACTCAAGCCCCGTCTACACTATCAACTTTTCGTCAATCACGAACACACCAAAACGCGAACAAAAACACGAACTTTTCCGAATCGTGTTCAGACGTCCAGACTACGTATTCGTCGGTGTGAAGTTGTTCGCAAACAATATGTAAACAAACAAGACTGCTTCCCAAGTAAGTTTTAGATAATTGATGCATATAATTGTTAAATTTAATTTGTTGAGAGTTATTGACCATAATTTATGTGTGGGCATGTGTGAACAGAAAAATATTAAGAATCGCTAATATCTTATGCGAACATTTCGAATACTATCACTGTCACAGATGGGATCAGCTGATATAATAATTCTACCTTTTTCAATGCTCTTCACATGGTTAAAATTTTTGAATTTGAGTTTAAAACTTTAAAATATGTTTCTACTCTGTCTAAAGAATGTTTTTTTTTTACTATTTTGTGACCGATATTTTCTAAAAGCGGTGAGAAATGCTCATGTTTTTAATTTTCGTCAAAAGACATCCTACAATATTCGAAATGATTTTCCAAAGCTATTCAATTTTTTCTGTCTAATAAACCCAACAATTTATTTTTAAAATTTGAAATATAGCTTATACATTTTTTTTGGTGTCATAAATAAACTATTTGCAGTATCCATATTTTCTGTGCACATTTTTGAAGCGTCCATTGCTCAGCCAAGCACACCAGAATGTATTACGTTTCATCATAAATACGGTATTGACTTGGTGCAATAACAGACCTGAATATAAGAAGTGCACTGTGTTTTTGCTATACTGTCTGGTCTTGGGGTGCTACTTGAATTGATGAACTCATGCTCAAAAAGGGTAGTGGTGTGCAAAGTACATATATATATTTTAATTGTTCTCGTAATTGATCGTAACCTACTACAATTAGAATTATACTGAAACCAAACTAGTTCCATTATTAGTGAACTTTCAGGTCCATGATCTAAATGTATTTTTTGTGATATATTAATGCAGGGATAGTAGGGGGCTAGCCGCTGTTTTCTTCCAGTAATATTGTTCACATCTCATGAAACGACATTGCATAAACCATCAAAAAATTGTGTGGTGAACTTCCATCTGTAATTCCCTCTGTTGTACTTTATTACAGACTCCACAAACTCAAGCAAAGTGGGAATCAGCAGCCAGTGATATTTAACTGAAGTGGAACTTCCCATACGACTTCTCGAATTTCATGAACTTTTTTCTAGAGATTGCATGCCACTTTAGTGTCACTATGATGGAGTGAGAAGAGAGAGCTACTTGGGCTGGCGGCAGCGATGGGCGCCGCGACTGTGTGCTGCTCCGCGATGGGGGTGCTGCCGTGCCGTGGAGGCTAGACTGCTGCTGCGTCCTAGAGCGATCATGAGCTATTGGCCGCCTCGACTATCAACATTGACAATGCACAGATAGCGTCCCCGTGAACTTCCTGTAGACGACCGCAACGGTACCAGAGACTTCAGAACCAGTTCGCTTTTGAGGTGGGTCGCAGTGAAGTGTCACGCTGGGTTCGGTCGACAATTTCTTTTGAGAATTTTCAATCAAAA
Organism: Morinoia aosen; assembly: GCA_030386875.1. Lineage (NCBI taxonomy): Eukaryota > Metazoa > Arthropoda > Malacostraca > Amphipoda > Talitridae > Morinoia > Morinoia aosen. Next base: position 6,738,414 of record CM059570.1, read on the forward strand.
ATGCCCGTCCACTCTATCCCATTCCATAATTTCAATGTTGGTTGGACTGGAGTTTGGGGTCTTCAATGAGAAGGGATTGGGCTTCATCTACACATGTTAGAATGCCAAGAATGATCATTTTGAACATTTTCTTGTATTCAAACTACTCTTCTTATTGTAATAATCCTTTGATTTTAAGGGAGCTATGATTCAATCTGAAAGGTATTTTGCAAAGTAAACGCTGCTATAGCATCGTTTATGTATTAATTTATAAACAGTTAAAATATTGCTAAATGTTGAATTTCTGACAACTAACAGTACTCAAAAAATTATGCTTTTCTTTAATTATAAACTTAATTCCTCTCTGCTTGAAATTATCCATTTCCTTGGGACCTTGTTTGACGTTAATGTTTGTTCACAGCCCAAGCTCGACCTTCCTTTCGTTTGTGCCGGTGGGCCAGCTGTGGTCCTGTCCTGCGCTGCCAAACCTTCCTGGTTTGGTTTTCCACGACTGGCGAGGGGCATTTGCACTACTGGTGTAAATGATTCATGATTTTACAATATTATCAAATTATAATGCACTGGTGTCCAAATACTTTCCTTCACTCGCCATCATATCATCATGCACATTGGTTTTTCAAAATGTTTTTAACATCAGGATACAATGACGGTTACCTGGTCAACGCGGTACCCATTTCCGACACCTGGGTTGGGTGTATCGGAGTTCTCTCCTTCCCAAACAGGGATAAATCACCACATGGTGCTGAGATTCCAAAAATCGACACCTTTCCATGAAGGGTGCATTCTTAACCATTAATTTTGTAAAATCATGTAATCCTGTATTCAAGCCAGAGGAAAAAACAGTTGAATATTTTTATGTATTATCCCAAACATGCAGGACATATATTAATCACCAAGAAGATGATACACCTATTCTGAATACAATTTTGTAGGCCCATAGAGTTCAACCATATTAGTTAAAGAACGCATTTTCATAAAACTGATTAATATAAGGATAACAGAGAACCCAGAACAGGTGTTCTTAAAAAGTAAGTGTGTGGATCTATTTTATTTAATATTTACAATGAAAATTACAGCATGAATAAAAACGCAAGTCAAAAGTTGAGGCACCAGAAACAAGTTATAGAGATACCTTGAGAGGTAAAAATTTGCAAAGGTGACCTGCTGCATGCACAGATCTTGAATATCTTATCATCCATTGATAAAAACTAGAATTAAACAAAATGCAGTGCTATCTAAAAATATTTCACCAATAAAGATATAATTTTTAAACTATTCCAAAGGTTTTTTATAAGTTGTTAATGGTATCTTTTAGCTTTGATTACATGTTTGTTGTTCCCCATACCTTGCACTATTTTCATTATCAAAGAAGAGAACATATGGTACTTTGAGCCACCTTAACCACAACAACGGTGTTCCAAAGAGAGGAATAAAGTAGGGATCATCAAGTACAAACACGTACACAGGGTTTGTACAATGTTTTAAAATCCTCTAACAATAATAACATATTTCTGTAATAAGTAGTCAACCGTAAGCCATCTAATTCTGAAATGAAACTGATGAAAAGTATGGCAAATAAATATTTTTTTACCAATCATCACTATACAACATAACTTACATTCGGGTAAATAATTAGTGAACATTTAGCTCAATGGAAAAATCTGAATAGAGATGCGCATCCCTTAACCACAGCCTCATCTTATATTTTGTACGCAAAGTAACGTCACTGCATAGAGCGAACTAGTATAGACTATCATGCTGCGCTTGGCGTGCACTTCGATGGATTTTTAATGCAGCCTTGACCAATTCTCGGGAATCAAATTGTAGGGTTTACTTCAGCTTGAATTAAGTTAGAGACGTGCTTAATTTATACGTCTCCTGTATGGACACAAATGTAGCGTAAATCATCTTTGTGCAACATAAGTGTCATTCTGGTAAAAAATTTGTGAACATTTAGTTCAATGGAAAAATATGTCTTAGAATTATGGCATTTATATACCACATATGTAATACAGATAATTTGACTTGTCAGTGACTAATTTAAAAAGTATATTAAAGCAATGTTTAAATACCCGCTGGTATTGTAATTGTTAAATAATCATAACTGGGCATAACAAAAGTATAACTAGCATATAATGTAGCACAATGAAAGTATAATTTGTAATTACTGGTCAAGTACATCATTAGCTAGGTACAAAAAGACTAGAATTTCATCAATCCATTACTTCACTCATTTCATTATCTTTACATTATTTTAAGCATTGCAGGAAAATTTTTGTAATACTTCATATACAATTGATTTGCATTGGTACTACAAAAGTGAATATTTACGTACATTTTGTTTAAGCACATCAGGATGCTAATGGAACAAAATTTTCCACAATACGAATATGATTGGCTCATGTTCATCAGTTGAAAAATTTCCTTTGTGGAATTATAATCAACAAAAAATTATATAGCCAAATCATTATAACACGATGAAGAAAGGGCATCCTGCTTTATTCTCTTAGAAATTTTTAACCTTCACTATTCAATTCATGTAGAGTATAACCAAAAACTTACCCAACACAAGTCTGTTTAGAGACGTGTGTTGGGAGAAGAGTAACACCAGAGAAAAGGACCATAGTGATGGTGGTAGGGATTCATCCGATGTGCTTGAACTTGAAGGCAGGGCCTTTGTAACAACCTGTAGGGAAGGTGACCAATTCGAGGAAGGCCCGTGGACAGTCTTCAATGATTTCAATTGTTTCTTGGATGGCAATGGGCTTCCCAACCTGACGGAAGAGAAGATAATAATTAGCTTATTAACCATACGTGGCTTTCTAAAAATGATAGAAACTCTAAATAAATATGAACAACTTGGTATATTAGAATAACACGCTGGAGCAAATTAAAGTTTAAAAAAAAATTAAATTTCAATCAAGCATAGATGAAGCTCATCAAAGTAGTTTTTGTAGAGAGACGTGACACAGCTAGAATTTTGCCAAATTTAAAGCACTGGAACTGTCACAGGATGTTAAAAGTTGACAATCATTTCCAATAGTATTTGTAACAAATAATATTGAGAAAAAAATGTATCCAATTTACAACCTGCATAGCATGCTGGCTTGTTGAAGTACCAAAATTTCAGTTCAGAAATAAATTGAAAAATTTATTTTAATTCACACTTTTGCATTTCTTATTTTTTATTGTTATACGCCATGAAAACTAAATACTTATGGACTATATTTTTTAAATAGTGCTTCCATACATACAAATCTCACTAACCTCAATAGTCATGAATGAAGTTAGGAAGGAAAATTTTACAATGCAATGCAATACTAACCATTGTTGAAGATTCTGAAGACCCAGTTCTGCAGTTCCATAGTAGAGACACCTAATGACATTGAGTCACCACTGCTCAAGATATGCTCTGAAGCACTACAGGGGCAAGAAAACTGCCTTAGGTTTCATTTAAATAATTTTTTCTATAATTGATTCTTCTACACAAACGTCGTTTGTGCAAAATAGCCAAATGTTTGAAAACTATCTGAAAAATACACAAAAAGGGATAAAACCTTTGGTTTAATTTCACAGACTGTGCCTATGACACATGACAGTTAAGAAACAGCCCTAAATGTTAATAGTTACTGTTACAGCAAAGTCTACACAAACATACAACTATTCAATATAATGATAATTGATGCTTATACTACAGCATACACTTTACCATAAAGAATGCAATGTTGGATGAATTTACTTTTGTAGGTAGATAACAGAATTCTTTTGAATTAAATTTGAGGCATAATAGTTTAGAACAGCTGATTTATTCAACTTTTCATAGGGCCACATTCATGATATAACAAAGGAAAACAATATATTACCCAAAGTAAAAGATTTTAAGGCAGATTTAAATAGAATTAGCTATTATCATAATTTTAGAAAAAGCTTAAATTAAAGAAATTCACTTTTGGATCCACAAGCAAAAGCAGTTAAAATTTTTAGAAGCCTAACAAGTCCCAGCATGCAGTTTTTAGAAATGCAAAGAGAAACATAAATGAGAGGAGTTTACCAATGCTTTTTCATAAAAAATATTTAAACTCTAAACATATATGTAAATGACTCTACATACAGCTAGGCCTATAACTTTTTTACCTACTATAATTGGGTCAACAGGGCAGATAAATTTTCGAAATAAGTTGCAATTATGCTCATTTAAAACTACAACTATAAGTTTGTAAAAGATTGCACATTTCTTCCTGATAATTCTTTTATAATATACCTAATTTCTAATCTGAGGACTTGATTTTAATATAAGCATCAGGGTATAAGAGAAATACAGTATTTTATTGAAAAAAAAAAATAACCAAGAAATACAATAAATAAAGGCCACATATTGTGCAAATGAATTTTTGTGGTTATTCTATCATCATATAAGTAGCTACCATTGGTGAAATACTACTGAAATATTTCCAAAACTTTATTTAGATATCAAAATCACTAAACTTTGATAATTTTATGCATGATCAGTTTCATTTCAGAGAGGTAATATTTCAATTACATTCGCATCAATTAAATCCAAACCTACTTACATACTCAGCCATATCTGAATAAAATGAAATAACCCCGTAACGAAGTTCATTTTGGTATGTAAATATCCGTGCCACCCTACAATCAACTAAATTTGCACCAAAAACATAATTAAATCTATAAAATAGGAAAAAAAACAAATTATTCACTCGCAGCAGAACCACCTACCACAATACATAAACAAGCGAGTGTTCGCTGTTTGATGGAAAGTTCGTGTTCGTGTTTTCCAACACGATGGAAAACACAAACACACCGAAATCTGCGAACTTTTCATCTGTGTTCGTGTTCGCGGACTGCCGAAAAACACGAACTTCGGGCGAAAGATTGATAGTGTGGACGGGCCTTTATATTATAATCCAAAGACCGGTTATACTGGGATGAATCAACTTGTTAAAAAAATTGGCTTATCATTAACTCATGTACGAAATTGGTTAGAAACTCAAAAAACAGATACGCTATATAAACCAATAAAACATAATTTCAAAACGAGAAGGGTGAAGGTATCAAAAATTGGTGATCAATGGCAAGCTGATATGGTTGACATGCAAAACTATAGAGATCAAGGGAAAAACTACATTTTAACAGTAATTGACATTTCCAGTAATATACATGGGCGATTCCAATAAGTAAGAAGACCGGTGAAGAAATCAAAGCTTCTTTTCATAAACTATTTAAAACACGAATTCTTCTAAAGTTAAGACAGATAAAAGCTTAGAATTTACAAATAAATTCACTCAAGAACTATTTAAGAAACATAACATTCAGTGGTTTAGTTCTAAAAATGAAATCAAAGCCCAAGTTGTGGAACGCTTCAACAGGACATTGAAAGCGAAATTGTGGAAATATTTTACCCATATGAAAACTAAAAAATTGGTGAATATTTTACAAGATTTAATGCAAAATTACAATAATAGCTATCATAGAACAATTAAAATGACACCTAACCAAGCATCATTGGAAAAGAACAATAAAATGGATTATGATAACTTATTCCCTCCAACCGAAAAAACTTTCATATCAGTGAAGCTCAAAATTGGGGATAGAGTAAGAATTAGCAGGAAACGAAAAGACTTCCTGAAGGGTTATTAGCCAAATTTCACTAATGAGTTATTCATTGTATCCGAATTACTGTCTACTGAACCAATTACTTATAAATTAAAAGACATGGATGGTGAAGAAATAAAAGGAAGTTTTTATGAACAAGAACTATAAAAATATAAAAGTGATGTTCATGCAATTGAGAAAATTCTTAAGAAGAGTAAAGGAAAACTTTTGGTCAGGTGAAAAAGTTATGATGAACCTTCATGGAGCTCAGCAACTGAACTTAATATCAGTTCAGAGAAAACTTATATCAAGTTAGAGTCGTTTTGAATTTTTCTCTCTAAAAATGGCGTTGATTGATATCAAAACAAAATCATATTTACTAAACTTAACAAACAGTTTGAAAAACAATTCACACATGATAAAAAATTCGAACAAGATTTATACCATGATGTTGAAAAAGTTTACAAGCCATTGATAGAACCTTTATTTAAAATTGTTGACGAAACTAAACAAACTAGATTGGCAATAAATGATATACCTCATGAAAAACTTGAATCTATCGAAGGAAAACCTGCTGAGAAACTAGCTTTAACCTCATCTGAATTCAACACTGTAGTTGGACATATCGCATTGGATTTCTTGCGTTTTTCATTTAAACCTGGAAATGAGTGTGACAAAGCTTATGGCATTCGTTGGAATGTAAGTTAAGTTATGCGGGGAAATAAAAAGGGAAATATTTTGGGTAATGATTTGAAAATTGGAGATAAAGTATACGAAGGCACAACTGGATTATGGGAATTATTAACAAAGCAAAATCCTATTGATTTTAGGGACGAAGATAACATTTTTTTCATGATATGTTGTATTCAACTGATGCTTATTTGAGGGAAGACGGTACCAGAAAAGCAAATAGGGGTGAGAAATATTTTAAATTTATCAAACCCTTCTATCAAATACTTCAAAGAAGAAAGCTCACGCCGCAGTTGAAACAATTAGATCAGCAAGTCCATCAAGTCGTGAATCAAGTCGTGAATCAAGCCCAGAACCAAGTCCTTTAACAAACCAAGAGTAGTAGAATCTTCAATTTGAGTCGACACCAAAGTCCTTCAACAAGCCAGAGACCATTTTTCGACCCTTCACGAATGTCTACTTTTAGACCAACTCCTACTCCTAGACCTTCTCCTACATCTTCTCCTATACCTTCTCATCATCCTTCCAGAGGGGACTCAGACGTTTCAGGATCAGGTATTATTGTTTTACCATCTTACATCAATGATCTTGTAAAAAGACACCAGTTATTGTTCGTTACGTTTAACGTTGGAAATACAGGAGTTTTTAATGAACTGCAAATACTTACACATGAACTTTTAAAGCGAGGTCTATTAAATACTGCTGAAGTAGAGATGTTTGATGATTTACTGTTTGAAAAATGGAATCTCAAAGCATTGTAATTGGTGAAAGAAAAAGTGACATTAGTATAAACTTTAGTCCAGCAATAAAATTGAACAAAAATAAATTTCACAAATGGCACTGGTTGGATTAGACATGTATCATTCTATTCCTAACATTGATGAAAATAATAATAAATTTTATTATGAATTAAATGGTGTTGAAAATGTAATTTGCACTTCCAACAGGTTGTTATGAAATAGAAAGTATAAACGAATTTATTCAAAAAACATTCGCAGGTTTCATTGAAATCAAAGCATATACTAATACTTTGAAATGCGTCATAGCTCTCCATTCATCTACGTTGGAAGTATTTTTCAATTAAGAAAAATCTTTGAATTCAATGTTAGGATTTGGATAAATCATCATAGAAGGTGTTTAAGAACATGAAAGTATAAATATAGTGAACCTAATGCGCAATACTCGTTCATTGTAGCGCAATTAACGGCTCATACCTCAAAGGTGCTTTGCATAATGTTTTATATTCCTTTATCCCAAACGTCCCAACGGGATATAAAATTGTAGAAAATCCAAATAAACCAATTTATCGACCGATTAATCAACCTTTACTCTATGATTTGAGAATTTGGCTTACTGATGAAAATGGACATGCTCTGAATACAAGAGGTGAAGAAGTAACTGTTCGATTACACCTAAGATCTCGAAATTAAAATAATTTGAGAACGTTATCTTTAAAAAATGGATTCTTTAAGATGTAATGAAAACATTAAAGTTGATCAATCAGTTAGAAAAATTGAAACGCATAACCATGAACCACAAACAGGTGCTGATCTGAATCGTGAACATTACGATTTCAAGATCATTATCCAGAATCAAGATCAGTTTGTATTCCCTAGTAAAAGTTTCATTTACATAGAAGGAGCTTCGAATAAAGAAGATGGAAGTGATTATAATTTTAAAGAGGAAAAAATAACAAAAATCAACAATGCATTAATGTATTCGATGGATAGAGTTTCTTATAGAATTGGAGATGAAGAAATTGAAGGATATAGTTACCCTGGAATTACAACAACTCTGAAAGGATTAGTAAGCTATATCTAGCTATCCACGAAATGCAAGTGAAAACATGATATTTTTCTGGAGCGTTGATACTAAGAAGAACGAAAAATCAAACGAAGGATTTAGCGATTGAAATAACCACTCGAGTTCAGCTAATTGGAATTTCAGCGCTGCTATCCCACTTGAACATGTGTTTGGAATTTGCGAAAATTATAAGAAGGTAATTTATGGAGTGATACATGCTCTAACTTTGAGAAGAGGTGAAAATTATAATGCTATATTCAAGTCGGATGAGAAAGATGCAAGCCAGCAAGATAAAGTAGTTGATGGTGAAATTAACATTACAAAATTAATTTGGAAAATGCCAGCCAATAAACTGTCTGATGAGTATAAAATAAAGCTATATCGTCAAATTAAGGATAAAATTACATTACCTATTCCTTATTTGAATAGACAATTGGAATAAACAATTGAAAACTCTCAACAGAAATTCTTAGATTGGACTTTAACTCCAAATTCAGGATCTCAAAGACCTCGATACATAATTTTAGCATTCCAAACTAAGAAAGCTTATTCTCAAGTTGAAAACAATGCAATTTTCGATCATTGTAACATGACTAATGCATAAGTTCAGCTGAATAATGAACGATACCCTGATCACAATTTCCAGATTGATTTCGATTCTAACAATTATGCCACAGCTTATAAGATGTTAATAGATTATGTATCTAATGAAAATTTTGCTATCGAATACAGACACTTTAAATATTTGTATTCCATCTATGTGTTTGTTATCAGCAGACAAAATTAACGTATCAAAGAAACTACAATTGATATTGAAATTAAAACAGAATTTAAAACTAATATTCCTGATGATACTCATGCATATACACTGATTTTATCTGACGGAGTAATTAGATTGTAATTTGACGGTGATAAAATGAGTTTAAACTACTAAAAATTAAAACATATTCACATAATAATGTTCAAAAAATGAATTGTGTAAAATGTAAGAAGAAAAGTGATACTGGTAATCCTCAATATTTAATTGCAAAGAACAATTAGATATTGGTCATAGGTATGTGTATTATTTGTAAAAAGACAAAGACTTCTTTTGTTTCTAAAGATACTGCAAAGAAAGGGGGTTTTATATTTACAATTCCAACTTTAGTAGCTGCCCTTGGGGCTGCTGGCTCTTTAGCTGGAGGTGCTGCTGCAATAGCATCCGCAGTTAATAAGAAAATAGGTGATGATAAACTCTTGTCAGAAACTAAAAGGCAAAATGAAGCAATGGAAAGTAAAAAAAGGTTCAGGTAAACGGGTAACTCCGAGAAAAAAACTTTGTGGAAAGGGTCTCTACTTGAAACCACCAAAAAAGTAATACCTATCAAACCAATATCTGAACATGATTTAGAATATTACATAAATATATTGAAAATTATTCCGAATGTTCGAGGTGTTTACATGAGAGATACTTTGCCTAAACACCCTCTAAAAACTGAATGCGGAATCCTAAATTCAGACACTGAAAAGGACTAGCAACGCATTGGCTTGTTGGTATAAGAAAGATAACATATGTGATTACTTCGACAGTTATGGTTTAATTTATCCAATTGAATTTATAGACCACTTAGCAGATTGTGTTGATATAATTTTCTTTACTTACAAAATCCAGAAAATGGGTGATGTAATTTGTAGAGATTTATGTCTAGAAATGCTGAAGCGTTTAGAAAATGTAAGGTTTCATGCAATTCTTTTAGATCTGTATAAAACCTCAACTTTGTTTTTTGAAAATAAATTGTGGGTAATTTTTTTAGTTTAAAAAATTTCTTGTGCAAATATTTCTGCAGCAAAAATGGTATTTTTGCCTGCCTGTAAAGAATATCATGAACATGAAAATAATGAAAATATTTCTGAAGGACTTTTGCAAATGTAGAGCAAATAAAAAGTTTACTTGAAGATTGTTATATAGAGTCATTGAAAGACAATTGAAGCTCTCAAAAATGAAAGAACTGAATTGGAATCAATTTTTAACGGGTATGATGAGAAATATGTGACTCTGAAACAGATTTGCAACTTAAATTTTCTGATGTAGATTCAATCGGTAAATTCTTAGAGACGTTAATTTATGAATTGTCTGAAGAGTTCGGTGTTCGTGAACCGAAAATCGTTTCGAAAGATGAACGACTATCAAGCATAGACTCAACATTGATGAAGAAAATCGATGAAATTGATGCCAAATTTGAAAACAGTGATTCAAACATAATCAACCTAGCAGATGTAAAATTTCCAGAGATTGGTGACAAATTGAAGAGTCTAGGGTCGGGTATTGACACTAGAATTGATAAAAATCTGTTAATTAAAGAGTCAGCGTTAACCGATCAGATTAAAGGAGTCGAAGCTAAATTTGAAGTTGTGGACTCTAAGATAACCAATTTGATTGATGTTAAAATTCCTGAGAATCAAGAAAATTTCAAAAATCAAGTCAGTTATAGAAAATCAAATGGATGAAAAACTGAAGACTTTAGAAACTAAAATTAATGATCAAATTGAATAAAAAAAAACAAATTAATAAGTAATAAAGTTGAAGAACAAGAAATTAGTGTTATCAATGTTGTGAATGAAAAAGAAATGAGCTTGCAGACATCACTTAATGATCAAACTGAAGAAAAGCTGACGAATTTAGAATCAACACTGAACAATACTGTTGAAGAAAAAAGCATAAGCTTAGAGGCACGACTAACAGAATTAAGTGGTAGAAACCTGTTTGTTATGGAAAGAACTGTAGCCTTAGCACCCTCGTTAGTAGAAGTTGACAATAAGGTGAAAAATTTAGAGTCAACCATAACCTCATCGAGCGAAGAAAAATTCAATGAACTTAACAATATTATAATGTAATTACGAGCCAGTCAGTCCCATTAAGAAAAATAGAAGAACTAGCTAAGAAATTGAGTGATGTAGAAAGTCTTTTCCAGGAGTTTTCAAGAGACATTATTTCAAATCAGAATGAAATCAGTCAGTTCAAATTAATGCTTCAGAATGAAACTGATAAAAATATTGAATTAAACCAGGAAATGGAAAGTTTGAGTGACCGAGTAAACAATTTGATACCTATGAGAGTTAGAGAAAATTTAGAGAATTGAAAATTCTATGTATAAAAAATGATATGCGTAAATATTTATGGACAACAAGGAAAAAAACATTTTCATCTTCACAACCAGGACCTCCTGAAATAGGATTTAAATACCTTGATGAAGATCAAAATTTTGATTTGAATAATAGAAGACTTGCAAATTATCCTTTTCCAATCGAAGAATTTGACGCTACGAATAAAAAATATATTGACGAAGTTTTGGAAAAATTGAGGTTCATCTTAGAAAATATGTAGCGGTAAGAGAAAATATTTTCAATGAAAATTATCAGTTCAGAAGTGATTCTATCCAAGCATCTATAGATGAGAATACTACAGGTTTTTAGGAAAAACTTAGTGAAATTATGACAAACCTCGATGATTATAGTAGAATTTCTGAGGAAAAAATAGAGGTTATTCGTACGGGTACTTTAAAACACACACACTTCTTGAGAAATGAGATTAAGAGGCTGGAAGAAGAAGTAATAAAAAGTATGAAATTAGACTACGCAAATCTCGAGAGAGTATCCAATGACATCAGTTCATACATCAAAACTTTTAGAAATAATCTCCATGAACAGGATAGAGAAACAATCATATACACATATGAAATAGAAAAATTAAAACAGTCATCGCAAAAATTTGAGGATGATAATGCTGATATTAAAAACAGATTAAAATCGTAAGAGTATACTTTGAGACGAGAAACAGTTAAACCGTTAAACTAGAAAAAAATGGTTTTATAAAATGCTCTCGAATTGAGCAAAATTAATTTCATATGTTACAATACGGGTAGATCAAGAATATTGAAATTTACATCTAAAAGATACTTGGTCGTTTCTGCTCATAAAAAGGTAAAAACTTCGTCAAAGAATAACTTTTCTTTCAAATTTTGTGTTAATTTATTTTCATTATAAGGTAATTGAAGTGTTTGACTCTCCCTCCAGTTGCTTCGTGACGTATTTCCAGTTGGTGTTGAAATACTGTTACGGGGATCTGTAACCATGAAAAACCCAACCATTCATCTCCGGAATCGAACCTTCAGCTGCAGCGCTTCTCGTAACGCTAGCCCAACACGTTACCACTCTACCCAAGAGATCTACTATCGAATTGAGAATTTAAGCCTATTTAACCTTAAATGTTTTGAATACGGGTGAAAAAATGCTTCGATTTTTACATTTCACAGTCTTGTCAAAACTTTCTTTACTTTCATTCAGTAAAGAGAAAATATTTGATTTAGGTATCAACCCTACGTTTTGTTAACATAAAAAAGTGTCACGTATGGCGGGATTCGAACCCGAGATGTGTCAACCATTCCATCGTGGGGATGCGCCTTGGACCACTTGGCTACCACGAGTGTTTGAAGAAAGGTTGAATTGGTGGGTATAATTTTTACATATCTCTTCGTTATATAAATTACATGGTTTAGCATATCTGTTCAACATTCTATTTAGAATTTTAAATTCAATTTTGTTTGTTTTTAATATTTTTTGTTTCATGATAGTTCATCCGAGTTCATAGGTAAATCATCAATGAAAAAAGTTTCGGCAAGTCTACCACGAATTCTCAGAACATTTTCTATGTACGCCTTAGAAAAAATAGTTGAATGGGATACTAATTTGAATTTTGAACAATTTTTGTACATAAGGAAAATGATAAAACGGAAATAAATGAATTAATGATAAAACTCTAATGGGTAGATTAGCAAAATTGAAATTTATTTCTAAAAGATACCTGGTCGTTTGTGAAAGTCGTTTCTGGTAATGAAAAAGTCACAAATTCGTCAACGAATAACTCTTCTATAAAATTTTTGTCCTCATTAATTTTCATTATGAGGTAATTGCGGTGTATAGTGCTCTAACTGATAGTTCCTTTACTGCTGCTGTTCCCTTTATTTGCTTTATTGGATGATTCTGATATTATTCAATCATTAACACAAGGTTTGGAGACAGCACCAAGTACATCAGGGCAAGTGTGATAAACTAAATTATTTATTTTCCAACTGTAAAGTTCAAGTTTGGCACTGTAAAGTTCAAGTTTTACTTTAGGCAGGTTTGAATTTTTGCTGAAGGCGGGTCACCAGTTGGCGTCGAACGCCAACACTTAATTAATAAACTAATGACTTAATCTGACTCAGAAGGTGTGAAGTGTAGGGGGTTCGGACGCGATCTTTCCGGCGTCTTTAATCAAAAACAAAATACTATAATTTTCACCTCGGAACTAGACCATCAGAAGGATAAGAAAGTAGATATGGTTATTTAATTCTGGCCTGGTTTTATTGGAGGCTGTCAGATTGTCTCTTCAAGGTGCGCTGATGTTGAGGTCCGATCTTGAGTAGGAACTGCAACAGGCTCACAGCTGCGTCGGTATGCGGGAAGTGTAATTGTGGAGAAGGTCGTGTGCAATGGTACCCAATGGTTAGGGACGGCAATAGCGTCTCTGATAAGTGAGGACGGTAAGGTGCAATTCCTCCAGTGGTGTTTGAATATAGACTTGCAGGTTATGCAGCAGTTGGGTTAGCTGTAACCAAAAATGTCTCAATTCTGAGTGAGGTGGAGAAGGAATTGGGTACTTGCGCTTGCCGTCCAGTAATTGTGGGTTTATTAGAAGTGAAAAGGCAACAATGAAGGAGGCAGTTCTATTGCCAAGTCTGGCTACCGGGTTATTTTACCCTTTTGATATGATCGGGCAAGGTAAAGGTAGGTGACGTGGCAGTGGAATGTAAAGTGTCTCGTAGCTTCCAGCCAGAAACACCTAGATATGCACGCTCTGTATGATATCAGACAATGGGCGCTAGATCGCATACGATGTTGCTGTCGCGCGTCCGTGGGAGGTTCCGTCTAGACGCAAATGTGAATTCTTAGAGATTGAATTGTTTTCGTTACACAATTTTGATAAAATTGAGGACAGAGATTAGTGAATTTCGTAATGTGATTTTATGCTAATGGTTGAATTTATTTTACTGAATTTTTAGATGGTCATTCTGAGAATTTCGAAATTTCGACTGGGTTGCGGGATAGAGATTCACTACAGCTACCCCCCAACGCATGTGGACCGAAAGGTCTGGTAACGGTGAAGCTGTTACCTGTAAATGCCCGAAATGATCATAAAAGGAAAATCCTAACAGAAGGTTTGACAGGAGAGAATAGAAGAAAAAAATATTGACAGATCAGAAGTCACCACCCTAAGTCTGCGCGTAACGAGCTGGCGGACGACTAGGTCTGCCAAAACTGCTAACGCGCTCGGGGGCAGCAGAAGGGTTAGGCTGTGGAGCTGTGAAAGTTGACGTTCGGATTCCACACTGGGACAACGAACGGGTCTCTGAGGTTTTTTCGTGATGAGGAACAACAGCAACAGAAACATCAGCCGAATTGGAGGCACCCGAATTACGAGGTTCCGACGACGTTCTTAGAACGGCCTTCAAGGGAACGACGAACTCGTTACACTCCATAGTGGGAGGAAAGTTCCTAGCCAAGACAGAAAGGTGCAACCCGGTGGCCTCGACAGGTGTTGACCTGGGGGTAATTTGCAACCTGGGTTGCGGCTCATGAGTGTTGGTAGAACGATCATCAGGAAAGGACACATATGCTGCCTTAAGTCTATCTATGCTAACACTGTCTCTCTTGGTACCCCTTTCGATTATGAAATATTTCGGCGTCCTCTTTAGGACCCTGTAGGGGCCATCATATGGACGTCGTAAGGGGGTTTTCACACCGTCCACCCGAACGTAAACATGTGTGCACGTGTTCAACAATGGATCAAGGCTTTCGGATGGTAAAGGCAGGCGAGGCGGTTGGTAAACCAATTCGCGCATGGCGCGTTTGAGACGTGCCGCGTAATCAGTGATTGTACTGAAGGAGTCGTCAATTTTGTACACGGGATCAATAACATCTCCGGGCAATCTTAAGGACTTCCCGTACAGCAATTCGGAGGACGTGCACTTTTGGTCCTGACGGAACAGGTTACGTAGGGTAAGTAATACGACAGGCAATCGGTCCGCCCAATCGTCGTGGCATTTTGGGCAGCGAAGTGCCGCTTTTAGGTCTCGGTGGACTCTCTCGATGAGTCCATTTGATTGGGGGTGAAAAGAGGTGGTTGTGATGTTTGAACTACCTAGGATTTTGGAGATTTCTAACCACAAGGAGGAGGTAAACTGAGCCCCACGATCATGAGTGATGCTCAGAGGGACCCCGAAACGGGAGATCCACGTCTCTACGAAGGTTCGAGCTACGGTTTCTGCCGTTATGTTAGCAATGGGAACAGCCTCGACCCACCTAGAGAAGCGGTCGATCATAGTGAGTAAATACGAGAACCCGCGAGAGTTTGGAAGCGGGCCTACCAAATCTATATTGACTGCGTCAAATTTACCGCCAGAGAAAACACAAGGTTGGATTGCGGCTTTGTTGTGTCGAGTTACTTTGCTAGCTTGGCAATCTGGGCAATTGCGAACGTACTCTCTTATGGCCCTACGCATCCCGGGCCAGACAAAACGATCTGCGATTAGGCGGAAAGTTCTCTCTGTCCCAGGATGAGATAGCGCATGATAGTGTTTAATGGCGGGCAAACGGAACTTGTTAGGCAGGTAGTATCGGTTAGGCCGGTCAGCGTCACAGTAAACGCCTTCTCTGAGTGACAGCTTTAGAGACGAGCTAGGAGACTCAATCAAAGATTGGATCTCCGTGTCGTTTTTCTGTTCGGTGATGATATCAGCCAACGAAATCATGTGCACAGAAGGTCGGAACTCGGGCGCCAACGGGTTTAATACCACGTTGTGCACACGCGATAAGCAGTCGGCGACCGTGTTCTCGTCCCCCTTAATGTGCCTGAGATCGTTAGTGAACTGTGCTATGTAACTCAGGTGCCGACTTTCACGAGGGGAGTGGCGGTCAGGAGGCATTCTTATTGCGTTGATCAGAGGCTTATGGTCGGTGAATACCGTGAACTGACGTGCTTCCAAGGTATATCGGAAGTGTTTAATGGCGAGGTATATCGCCAGGAGCTCTCTCCCGAACGTGCTATAACGCTGTTCGGTGGAAGAAAGTTTCCGACTAAAGAACGCCAGGGGAGACGTGTTTTTGTTCACGGTTTGCTGTAGTACCGCGCCGACAGCAAGATCTGACGCATCTACTACTAGATTGAGTTGTGCGTTCGGGTGTGGGTAAGCCAACTCCGTCGCATTAGCGAGTTCCTCTTTAATTGCTTTGAATGCCTCCTCAGCCTCACTGTTCCACTCGATCAGTACAGACTTCCCTCGTTTTTTTGCTCTAATGAGGGAGGAGAGTGGTGCCAGAGTCGCCGCACAGTTCCTTAGGAATCGGTGGTAAAAATTCACCGATCCCAAGAACCTGCGCAACTCTCTCTGTGTAGAGGGCTTGGGGAAATTTCGGATAGCTTCTACCTTGTCGGGGAGTGGCCTAATGCCCTTATCTGAGATGTGGTGACCTAGAAAAGTCAGTTCCTTCTTTCCCAGTACACACTTTGCTGGATTAATCAGCAGAGCGTGCGACGCTAGTCGTTTGCACAGCTCTCTCAAATGATGCACGTGCTCCTCAGGCGTCCCCGAAGCCACAAGCACATCATCGAGGTAACAATACAAAAACGGGAGGTCGGAAAGGACTTCAGTCATGTGCCGCTGAAAGGTCTGTGGAGCATTTCGCAAGCCATACGGCATACGAAGATACTCGTACAAACCAAACGGCGTACAGACTGCGGTCTTCTGAATAGAGCTTTCCTCCATTGGAATCTGATGGAAAGCTCTCTTCAGATCCACGGTGGAAAAGATTTTTGCCCCTGACAGATTTGCAGTAAAATCATGAAGGTGGGGAATGGGGAATCTGTCGGGTACAGTTACGGAATTTAATTGGCGATAATCGCCGCAAATACGCAACTCGCCGTTACTCTTTGGCACAATCAACAAGGGACTGGCCCAGGGACTTTTCGAGATGCGAACTGTCCCTTCCTGGACCATTTTTGTAAACTTGGCTTTTACTTCCTGCAATCGATCATGGGGCAAACGTCTTACTTTCGCGTAAACAGGAGGGCCGCTCGTCGATATGTGGTGTTCCGTCAGCGTGTTATTTTGCAACGTTACATTAGGTTGAAAGAGTGAGGGGAATTCGAGCAACACCCGTTGGTAGGGACATGTACTCTCTAGGTTAGGGGAGACGCTTGACGTAACGTTCACCATATCGACGGCACTAAGGGGTCTTTGCACTCTGGTTTCGCTATCATAAAGGCATCCATTTCTCACATCCACCACCAATGCAAACTTCTGAAGAAAATCGGCACCAATGATGGGTGTGTCCACATCAGCCACTATGAATTCGAAGCTCAAGGTACGTTTGAGATTTAGGGAACACGACAACGTTCGCGTGCCGTAACAGAATATAGGAGTGCCATTAGCAGCACGCAAGTTTGGAATACCTGTGGTACGTTTGTCTTTGGCAGTTGCCGGGATTAGGCTCACCGAACTCCCGGTATCGATCAAAAATCGAAAACCGGAAGCCGGATCGGAAAGGAATAGGCAGCGAGTGGAATTTGGTTTAGTTGGCGCTGGCGTCTGACTCGCATTTACGCCGCGCTGTTCCCGTTTTTTGGGTAAAGTAGTACATAAAGCGGGCACATCGGCGATTCACATTTACGAGCCTTGTGCAAGTACTTTCTGTGATACCAGCACCATTCCTCCTCCAGATTGTCTCGTGACCCCTGGCCCTGAACGGTATTTGAACTACCAGCCCTCTGATGTTTAAATGAACGATTCCCATTTTTATGCCTGTCAAACGGAACGGTGTGTGTGGAATTATCGGCTTGCTGATACGCCGCAGTTTGGTGTGCAACCCCATGAACTCTATCCGCGTGTTCGGCTTGCTGGGTAGCAACTTCTAGTGCTCCAACTCGCTGAACTAACTCGCGCAATAATCTTTCCACTTCGTTTGGGCTGGTTTGATTGACCACTGGAGTAACGGCAGAGCTATTCGGTGTCTGGTTTTCACAGGCAATAATTTTCTCGGCTAATTCTGCGAGAACGTCCAGGTTCACAGAGGAATCCTGTGTATGGAGGAATGGTTGAAGGCGTAAGGGCAAGCGTTGGATGTACAATGTCTTAAGGGTATCGTCATCCATCACCCCCTTCGCCAATTTCCTCATCTCTTTAAGTAGCGCTAGAGGTGTTTGGCTATTGTAGGTGGTGAGATTACTCGTCAAAGCCTGGATTCTTTGGGCTCTATCCTTGCTGTAACGTTTTAAAACATGATCTTTGAGGGTGGAATAAGGTTCGGGTGAGTTAGCGTTACAGACCCCAGAGAGGTCGTCTAGGCAAGTCGTGGGCAGGGCCCTTAATAAGGAGTAGTATTCAATTTTTTCACACGTGATGGATAGGCTTTCGAAGTGTTCTTCGGTTTGGAAGAACCAAGAGTCCAGACTTTGAATCGCGAACGGTGTTAATTTTACGGACACCGCCTGACTGTCGTTACTCCCGTTACCATCGTTTGGCGCCATAATGCTTCTAATGTTCCCCAAGAATGAATGATAACGCGCGTTGCAATAGCTTTTTGTTTCGTATAAGTTTTTATGTTACTTTTGTGCTTCAGTAGCAATGGTGCTGCAGTAGCAATGGAAATTGCGAAGGTTATTAGTAAGGAGCTTCAGTAGCAATGGAAAAAATCCTAGAAGGTCTCCTATGGTTTGCTTCAGTAGCAATGGAAATGCATGAAGAGTTTTGTAAAAAGGTGGCTTCAGTAGCAATGGATAAACATGAAGAATTTGTTAGGATAGGCTGCAGTAGCAATAGCTTATTATTAGGGAAGAGTTTGGAGAGGAATTACTCTGTTTAGCTACTGAGAGTAGGGAAAGAAACTATCTCCTTCAAGGTCAGCCATGCACAGAAGTTGACAGCACTAGACATGCGCTCCTAATCCTTCCGATGGTGGTCCGGGTGAGTATTTATATCTGATTAAACTACTCTGGGTTATCACCAGTGTAAAGTTCAAGTTTGGCACTGTAAAGTTCAAGTTTTGCTTTAGGCAGGTTTGAATTTTTGCTGAAGGCGGGTCACCAGTTGGCGTCGAACGCCAACACTTAATTAATAAACTAATGACTTAATCTGACTCAGAAGGTGTGAAGTGTAGGGGGTTCGGACGCGATTTTTCCGGCGTCTTTAATCAAAAACAAAATACTATAATTTTCACCTCGGAACTAGACCATCAGAAGGATAAGAAAGTAGATATGGTTATTTAATTCTGGCCTGGTTTTATTGGAGGCTGTCAGATTGTCTCTTCAAGGTGCGCTGATGTTGAGGTCCGATCTTGAGTAGGAACTGCAACAGGCTCGCAGCTGCGTCGGTATGCGGGAAGTGTAATTGTGGAGAAGGTCGTGTGCAATGGCACCCAATGGTTAGGGACGGCAATAGCGTCTCTGATAAGTGAGGACGGTAAGGTGCAATTCCTCCAGTGGTGTTTGAATATAGACTTGCAGGTTATGCAGCAGTTGGGTTAGCTGTAACCAAAAATGTCTCAATTCTGAGTGAGGTGGAGGAGGAATTGGGTACTTGCGCTTGCCGTCCAGTAATTGTGGGTTTATTAGAAGTGAAAAGGCAACAATGAAGGAGGCAGTTCTTTTGCCAAGTCTGGCTACCGGGTTATTTTACCCTTTTGATATGATCGGGCAAGGTAAAGGTAGGTGACGTGGCAGTGGAATGTAAAGTGTCTCGTAGCTTCCAGCCAGAAACACCTAGATATGCACGCTCTGTATGATATCAGACAATGGGCGCTAGATCGCATACGATGTTGCTGTCGCGCGTCCGTGGGAGGTTCCGTCTAGACGCAAATGTGAATTCTTAGAGATTGAATTGTTTTCGTTACACAATTTTGATAAAATTGAGGACAGAGATTAGTGAATTTCGTAATGTGATTTTATGCTAATGGTTGAATTTATTTTACTGAATTTTTAGATGGTCATTCTGAGAATTTCGAAATTTCGACTGGGTTGCGGGATAGAAATTCACTACACAACTTTTCAACGTTACAAAATCTCTCCCGAAAATATCGGTAAGAACAGTAGTAAGAAATTTAAAGAACATATTTTGATTGATCCACAGTCAAATAGTTGAAAAATTCCCTAACTCTGTAGTCTATAAAGAGCAATATTGTGATGTACAAGCATCATCTTCAGGCTGAAAATATATATAAAAAAATTTCCAGTCACGATGAAAAAATGCGAATCTTATACCCAAAGCTACATTGGACAGAAGGATAATTCTGAAAATGACAGCACTAGAAAATCAATAGAAGCAAAATTTGTACCACAGCAATAAATACTGGTAAGACTACAGCTTTCTACCTTTAATTTAAAAAACTCAATTTTTATCTGAAAAAGCTCAGGTTTCATACAAACATGGTCAAATTTAATTTAAAAAACCTCAACTTCAATTTAAAAATAACTCATTTTCAATTTTAAAAAACTTCAGCTTCAATTTAAAAAAAACCTCAAGTTCAATTTAAAAGACCTCTAGTTCAATTTGAAAAACCTCAAGTTCAATTTCAAAAAAACTCAAATCCAATTTAAAAAAAAACTCAAGTTCAATTTAAAAAACCTCCAGCTCAATTTAAAAAAACCTCAAGTTCAATATCGAAAACCTCAAGTTCAATATCAAAAACCTCAAGTTCAATTTCAAAAACCTCAAGTTCAATATCAAAAACTTCAAGTTCAATGTCAAAAACCTCAAGTTCAATATCAAAAACCTCAAGTTCAATATCAAAAACCTCAAGTTCAATATCAAAAACCTTACGTTCAATTTCAAAAACCTCAAGTTCAATATCAAAAACCTCAAGTTCAATATCAAAAACCTTAAGTTCAATTTCAAAAACCTCAAGTTGAATTTAGAAACCTCAAGTTCAGTTTATACTTCATATTACAAATGAAACTGTGAAGTTGAAAAATGCAGGACTACAATACCGGCAGGCCGCAGCCGAGACGCTACAGATAAGGTTTTGTGGAAACTACAGCAATTTCTTGAGCGCGCAGTCAAAAGATTTGAATTTTCCACTCGTAACTTTCAAAAAAATGCACCTATTGACTTCAAATTATTCTCAAACGTGAGAGCAAAGCATCTTATATTAGCCCATTACAAACAAGACCCAAAATGTTTTCTGAAAATTACAAAAAATTTTCGGTAAACCTTGCCGACTCGCGCGCAGTCGAAAGACCCAAGTTTACCACTCGTAACTTTTGAAAAAACGCACCAATTTACTTCGAGTTACTCTCAAACGAAAGAGCGAAGCATTTTCTATTAGCTCATCATTGAATCATTGCACCTATTTCTATTGAAGTCAATAGGTGCATTCTTTCAAAGGTTACGAGTCGTAAACTTATGTCTTTTGACTGCGCTGCGGAAAGAATCTCAAGAAATTTCTGTAGGTTCCACAAAACCGTTTCTGTACCGCCTCAGCTGCAGCCTGCCGGTGCCTATAATGGTACATTTATAATATATGAACTTTTCTAATAAATATCTCATTCATGCACTATTTTATTTTGATTCCAATAAATTAAATGTATTTCAGGCTCTACTCAATGTAGTGCTCGCCATAGCCGTGGGGCTAGAGGTTTCTGCCGCCGTGCGGCAGACATGGGATCGAATCTCGGCGCTGGTGGTGGCGATTTTCTTTGTTGGGTATAGTGGAAATATTCCAAGCACAATACCCCACCCTACCCGGTGTCTGAAATGGGTACCGGTCTTGACCGGGAGAAAGCGTGATAACGTCCTGGCGTTAGAAATAAGGGATTTGAAAATCCAATGTAGAAGGTGATATGTATCAGGCTTGATTGGAAATAAACCATCCGTAGATGCCTTCACTATTCATTATTACTCATTTTGAAACTCAGGCTTTGAAATATTTCTCGTTTTCAAAGACTTAGAATACGAGAGTAAAATTGTTTATCACGGTTGTATTTGTAACAATCCTAAACTTAATTGACATATTTTCCAGTAAAATAATTTTATTTGAAGTGATTAAAATCAAACATGTAAAAACAACAAGCCTGCCTTCATAAATTCACTGCTTTTATTAATGAAATATTTATAAATAAGATGATCAACATAGAAAAATTATTGGAACCTTCGCGATTTTAAACTAGCATTTGGGCTTAACGTAATGTTAAGGTATCACATTGCTCGTTGTTCATTGCGGGGCTTCAAGTTTGAGCATTTGTACTGTTTATCTTAAGTTAAATAAGTTCTTTGGTACCATTAAAAGAACTATTATGATTTATTTCAGCTGCGTTTCTTTAAATAGTGTGGATGAAAGTGGGTGAATAACTGAATCAAGCTGCTGGTTAATGCATGCAAAATCAAGGTGTGAGCAAAATTTTATTGAAAATTATTTCTACCTTCAGATTTATTTGTGCTGACTGCTGATAGTTACTCTCTGAAATTTTTTGGCAATTTACTACTGCCAATTTTGTTTGTGAATGTGATGATGCCAATTGTTTTCTGAGAGACTAAAAATTTAGTGATAACTATATATTACAGCCTAAACATCTGGTTGAAATGTAAAGCAATCAATGCTCACTCATTGAATTCAAATGTAAAAAAAAAACGTATCTCATTGGTTAATAAAATTTTCAAAATGTTGGCATAATAATTGTTTAGCTTAGTTTGAGAGTAAATGTAAATTTTCAAAGTGACTTTCCTTCTGAAGGAAAGTATAACCTTGTGTAATCACTAAAGGGAATTACTTTCTAGTAATATATTTGTTTGTGGAAATTATTTATACATGCATATTTTCATTATTTTTATTATTCTTTTTGATATAAAAAGTTAGTACAGATGAGTCATCAAAGAGAGCATTTTCCAACTGCATAAAGTAGTCAAAAATGATGAAGTTGGTAAAATATTGTTTCAACATATGTGCTGATATTACAAATTCTATTCTGAGTCACCTCAGCTGTGTTTTAGAGAAAAGGTGTATTTCTGAATTAAACTTTTAATGAACACCAGCAATTCTTCGGGGGAAAATTTAATTTAAAATTTTCTCACACCCACTGCTTTTTACTGATAGTTAAATTCTGATATGCCTTTGCTAACATCCCACTACCTATCTACTATGTCTTTGCAGAAGTTCAAATTATGTTCTTGATTGCTTGTGCAGTAGAAGCATTAGAGGAATGTCATCATCATAATTAATTCAGAAGATTATTCTCAATCTAATGATGAATTTGAATTAGTTTGTCATAATTTTGAACTTTACCAAATCATTCCAGCTCATCATGTGTTAAAGTAGTTATAAAATCACTCAGCATATTTTTATTGAAACAATGCCCATTGTTATAAGATTCTCTAACTCTGTGGTCTATAAAAAGCAACGTTCCAATGTACGAACATGTTCAGGCTAAAATTATACAGAAAATTTTTTCAGTCATATTGATAAAATGCAAATCTAATACTCAAAGCTACATCAGACAGAGTAAGAATGTTGGAAATGACAGCACAAGAAAATGACTAGAAACTAAACTTGTACCACAGCAACATGTACTACTGTAGTAAGATTAGGTAACAGAATTAACACGTTTTTAGTATTAAACCTAGAGTTATATTGGTACGTACACCTTTTTATTTTACTTTAGAAAAGCTCAAGTTCATTTTAAATAAGCTCAAATTTAATTCAAACCAGATCAAGTTTAATTTTAAACATGTCAAGTATATTTTAAAACAGTTCAAGTTAAATTTTAAAACGCATATGTTTCTAAAATTGTTAACCTATACCTATGTATTTGACCTTTTAAAAATAAAACTCGACCTTTTTTTTATCAAAATTGAGTTCTTTAAGTTGAACTTGAGCTTTTTTTAAATTGAAATTGATGTTTTTTAAATAACCTGAGCCCTTTTAAATCGAACTTGAACATTTTTAAATCAAACTTGTGCATTTTTAAATCAAACTTGTGCATTTTTAACTCAAACTTGAGCATTTTTAAATCAAACTTGAGCATTTTTGAATTGAACTTGAGCATTTTTAAATTGAACTTGAGCATTTTTAAATTGAACGTGAGCATTTTTAAATTGAACTTGAGGTTTTTCATATTGAACTTGAGGTTTTCCATATTGAACTTGAGGTTTTTCAAATTGAACTCGAGGATTTTCAAATGGAACTTGAGGTTTTTAAATTGAACTTGAGGTTTTTGATATTGAACTTGAGGTTTTTGATATTGAACTTGAGGTTTTCGATATTGAACTTGAGGATTTTGATATTGAACTTGACGTTTCTGATTTTGAACTTGAGGTTTTTGATATTGAACTTCACGTTTCTGATATTGAACTTGAGGTTTTTGATTTGAACTTGAGGTTTTTGATATTGAACTTGAGGTTTTTGATATTGAACTTGAGGATTTTGATATTGAACTTGAGGTTTTTGATATTGAACTTGACGTTTTCGATATTGAACTTGAGGTTTTTGATTTGAACTTGAGGTTTTTGATATTGAACTTGAGGTTTTTGATATTGAACTTGAGAATTTTGATATTGAACTTGAGGTTTTTGATATTGAACTTGACGTTTTTGATATTGAACTTGAGGATTTTGATATTGAACTTGACGTTTCTGATATTGAACTTGAGGTTTTTGATATTGAACTTGAGGTTTTTGATATTGAACTTGAGGATTTTGATATTGAACTAGAGGTTTTTGATATTGAACTTGACGTTTTTGATATTGAACTTGAGGATTTTGATATTGAAATTGAGGTTTTTGATATTGAACTTGAGGTTTTTGATATTGAATTTGAGGTTTTTGATATTGAACTTGAGGTTTTTGATATTGAAATTGAGGTTTTTGATATTGAACTTGAGGTTTTTGATATTGAACTTGAGGTTTTTGATTTTGAACTTGAGGTTTTTGATATTGAAATTGAGGTTTTTGATATTGAACTTGAGGTTTTTGATATTGAACTTGAGGTTTTTGATATTGAACTTGAGGTTTTTGATATTGAAATTGAGGTTTTTGATATTGAACTTGAGGTTTTTGATATTGAACTTGAGGTTTTTGATATTGAACTTGAGATTTTTGATATTGAAATTGAGGTTTTTGATATTGAACTTGAGGTTTTTGAGATTGAACTTGAGGTTTTTGATATTGAAATTGAGGTTTTTGATATTGAACTTGAGGTTTTTGATATTGAACTTGAGGTTTTTGATATTGAACTTGACGTTTCTGATTTTGAACTTGAGGTTTTTGATATTGAACTTGAGGATTTTGATATTGAACTTGAGGTTTTTGAAATTTAACTTGAGGTTTTTGATATTGAACTTGTGTTTTTTTTAAATTGAATTTGAGGTTCTTAAATTGAACTTGAAGTCTTTTAAATTGAACTTGAGGTTTTTCAAATTGAATTTAAGGTTTTTCGTATTGAACCTGAGGTTTTTTTTAAATTGAACTTGAGGTTTTTAAATTGAAGTTGAGGTTTTTTAAGTTGAAGCTTAGGTTTTTTGAATTGAACTTGCGGTTCATTTTAAATTGAACTTGAGGTTTTTTAAATTGAAGTTGAGGTTTTCTAAATTTAAGTTGAGGTTTTTTGAATTGAACTTGAAGTTTTTTAAATTGAAGCTGAGTTTTTTTTAAATTGAAGCTGAGGTTTTTTTAAATTGAAGCTGAGGTTTTTTTAAATTGAAGCTGAGGTTTTTTAAATTGAAATTGAGTTATTTTTAAATTGATGTTTAGTGTTATTTGAATTGAAGTTGAGGTTTTTTAAATTGAATGTGACCATGTTTGTATGAAACCTGAGCTTTTTCAGATAAAAATTGAGTTTTTTAAATTAAAGGTAGAAAGCTGTAGTCTTACCAGTATTTATTGCTGTGGTACAAATTTTGCTTCTATTGATTTTCTAGTGCTGTCATTTTCAGAATTATCCTTCTGTCCAACGTGGCTTTGGGTATAAGATTCGCATTTTTTCATCGTGACTGGAAATTTTTTTATATATATATCAGCCTGAAGATGATGCTTGTACATCACAATATTGCTCTTTATAGACTACAGAGTTAGGGAATTTTTCAACTATTTGACTGTGGATCAATCAAAATATGTTCTTTAAATTTCTTACTACTGTTCTTACCGTTATTTTCGGGAGAGATTTTGTAACGTTAAAAAGTTGGAAAGGAAATAATTTAGTTTATCACACTTGCCCTGATGTACTTGGTGCTGTCTCCAAACCTTGTGTTAATGATTGAATAATATCAGAATCATCCAATAAAGCAAATAAAGGGAACAGCAGCAGTAAAGGAAATATCAGTTAGAGCACAATTCACCGCAATTACCTTATAATGAAAATTAATGGGGACAAAATTTTGATAGAAGAGAAATTCGTTGACGAATTTGTGACTTTTTCATAACCAGAAACGACTTTCACAAACGACCAGGTATCTTGTAGATATAAATTTCAATTTTCCTAATCTACCCATTAGAGTTTCATCATTAATTCATTTATTTCCGTTTTATCATTTTCCTCATGTACAAAAATTGTTCAAAATTCAAATTAGCATCCCATTCAACTGTTTTTTCTAAGGCGTACATAGAAAATGTTCTGAGAATTCGTGGTAGACTTGTCAAAACATTTTTCATTGATGATTTACTTATGAACTCGTACGAACTATCATGAAACAAAAACTATTGAAACAAACAAAATTGAATTTAAAATTCTAAATAGAATGTTGAACAGAGATGCTAAAACGATTTAATTTATATAGCGAAGAGATATCTAAAAAGTATACCTATCAATTCCACTCAAGTTTCACCACTCGTGGTAGCCGACTGGTCTAAGGCGCATCCCTAAGTTGGTATGGTCGAGACATCACGTGTTAGAATCCAGCCAAATGTGACGCTTCTTTATGTTAACAAAACGTAGGGCTGATACCTAAATTAAATATTTTCTCTTTTTTCTCTTTACTGAATGAAAGAAAAGAAAGCTTTAACAAGACTGTGAAATGTAACAATCAAAGCATTTTTCACCCGTATTCAAAACAACTAAGGTTGAATTGCCTAAAATTCTCCATTAGATAGTAGATCTCTTTGGTCGAGTGGTAACGTGTTGGGCTAGAATGGTTGGGTTTTTCATGGTTACAGGTCCCCGTAACAGTATTCGAACATCAACTGGAAAGTTTGGATGCACGAGTTAGCGTTTGCTATGGAGCGTCCCACAACCCGAGGTGTATTTTTTGTGAGGATAATGGTTAGTTTACTGAGCAGATGACTATGACCGGGCTTACAAGAAGATGACACAGGGCAATTTGGCTTCCACTTCTTCTAAAGCTGAGCCGTCACCGAGAAGAGTTACGCAAGGCCAGCTGCAATATTGCGGTGTCTGACGAAGTCCTAGTATACAAAAGAGCAATCTACCCAGAACAACAGTCAACAGCAAACGGAAACTGAGCTTTAATTCCAATGAAGGTCAGTTGAGATATCTATTAGGTAGTTCATACTACTGTTGTAATTTTTTATTATGAATCAACATCTCTATTTCTAATTTGCATCAGTATTCGGTGATGTCCTTGAACTAAAAATAGAAGTCTTGCATGCAGCCATGTCAGGTTACAATTTATAACATTTATATCACCTGTGGCCTTTAATATGTAGAGTCAAGTGTGGTGAGTCGTCAGTCAATCACCCAGGGTGAATTGCTGCGCAAAAATCTCTTCCAAATACAATTAAATTATCAACGTTATTTGGCCTACATTTTCTGTTTGGCAATTCACCCCAGCCGTCTCTTGTGTTTTTTAATTAAGGGAACCATGTTGGGGGCATCTGCAGTCCTCTCCCGATTTTTTGTTATTGCTTTAAATGAGTTTGAGATATGTCCCCGAATGTCGGTAAATATATCAGGAACGTATCCCAGAGCTAGCGTCTCCCCCGGGAGCGGGAGAGCATCCCCCTTACGGACCTTTTTTTTCATTTTTGAACCTAGAGCACTGAAATTTGCTATACTGATAGGAAATGCAATTTAGAATCATTTATCATTCATGACAAAATGCGATTTTCTTGAAAAAAAATGGGTAATCATAGAAAACGACATTTATGGGGGGGTTTTCTAAATGCTTCTCCTCCTACAGTTTTTGAGCTACAGTGACGATTTTGGTATCATTGGATGCAGAATAACGTAGACATTAAAAAAAAATTCTCCAATTTTCAATTTAATTTAATTTTTTTATATATATATTTAATCATTCATACTCGTATTCCTCGAGGTAAGCATCCCCCATCCGAATATTTTTTTTTATTATTGAATTTAGAGGAATGAAATTTGGTATTCTGATAGGAAATGCAATTTAGAATCATTTATCATTTATGACAAAATGCGATTTTCTTGAAAAGAAAATGGGAAATCATGGAAAACGACATTTTGGGGGGGGGGTTCTAAATGCTTTTTCTCTTATAGTTTTTGAGCTACAGTAATGATTTTGGTATCATTGGATGCAGAATAACGTGGAAATTCCAAAAACTTGAATGCTTTTCCTCAAATTTCCAATATAAAAATTAAAAAAAAAATCAAAATATTGTCAAGAAAATTCAAATTCATGACGTCATAACTTTGAAACAAGAATGAATTTTGAAAAACTTCTTAACACATTGTGAAGCCCTTGTTTTTCTGCATCCAATGATACAAAAGTCATTACTGAAGCTCGAAAACTGTAGGAGGAGAAGCATTTTTTCTTAAATCGTCGATATTGAACAATCACGATTTTCAATTCATTCGTTATAATGGGGCCGAAGTTTACAAATCTAGAGCAATGGGGTTTGCTGCATTTGGAAGTCACATGTGTAATCTACAATTGCTATGGAGTTGATTTTCAAAAATTTCAACGTGAAATTTTTTCCGTTGACTTTTTACCCTAAATTTAAACTCTGACTATAGCTTTTTCAAAAAAAATTCTATAAATTCAAAATGAATTAAAATTCAAAAACCGGAACATAGCATTTTTGGAGCACACGTTGTTCTTTCGCATGCAGCAAACCACATTGCTCTAGCTTTCTAAATTTCGGCCCCATTATAACGAATGGTATAGATATATATTTTTTATATTTATCATGAATAACTCATTTTCTATGTCCCAATGCAAAAAAACTTATGGAATAAAAGTTGTTGGGAAAAGTTGTTGGGAGATCTACTAGTCTGCAAATTTTCATAGACATAAGTCCGATAGAAAAAAATCTACGGATGGAAAACCGAATTTTGGCTGACCGGAGAGCATGGTTCCCTTAAGCTAGTGCTGTTTTTACTAATTTTGCGCAGAAGCACAGTTCATGAGTTCCATCTTATCTGCATCTTTTATTTGGATTCTTTATTCACACTAGGTATAGCCATGAGTTGACAGTCAATGTTTCTCTTTCAGGGTTTGCATGCCAAGGTCATGTTTTACTGGTTTCTGGTGTGATTTTGGTGACCAATACCAGATTTGAAGCAAATTGGAAATAGTTCTCTAGTGCAATTTAGTTGCAGGTTGTATTTTATGAATTTTGAATAATAGTTCAAGACCTTTTTCTCATCCTCTTTATTCCCATGAAGCAGCAACTCCCGATGGGTCCTTTTCTGATTGCAACAATGACGACCCAGATCCCGCTACGGCAGTTCCTCTGCAGCTTCATAAGACCTCCGTATTCACACCTCAATTGAAGTAAGTTATTTTGCAATTTTCATTTTTGATAATTGGAGGTAATATGTGATGTGAATCGTAAATAACATTTGAACATTGATAATAAGACTTGTTGAAGTTAGACTGTAGAAGCAATTCTGACTGATATGATGGGAATAATTACGTCCTCAGAAATCGGTCTGCAGAAGAATTCATCGTGAAAAACGGCGAATGGACCAGAATTGAGCAGAAGGTCTCATCCCTAGACACAAGAGTCACTCAAATAGAAATGGTTTTGAAGGAAAACAACCTTCTATTGACAGAAATTTCAAATATGCTGCGTAAGTCATCGTGTGCTGACATCCTCTGTCCACCTTCCGCGAATAACTCTACAGAGTTACTTCAATTAGCATCAAATCCTGAAATGGTAAGCTTGTGTGTAAAAATATTTATGAAATTTCTGACGACTCTACATTAGATTGTGTTTTAATTTTTTTCTTAAAGCATCTTCAATGCTGTATGCAATAATAGGTACTTTATTGTGACATATATGTAGCTAAATGAACACTCAAGTTTCAATTGTGCAAGTGTCTGACGGGAGGTTGTTTCTGGGTCTTATTTTCATTTAGCTAAAGCCTCTTCAGCATGCACGGGAAGGAACGCTAACTAGGACGGTGACTAAGATGTTGATGCTGTGCATGACCAAAAGTTTAGCACTACAGTTTTCACTTACTGGTCTTGGATGGTCGAGGAAGAGAGACAAGCTGGCCTTCAGAAACACGATGGCATGCCAGCTGATCGAACGTAGGTATCGTTGTATATAGAAAGTAATGCATGCAGCAATTATTCCATTCTTCCTTTAGCTAAAATTCAACATTTTCCTTCATGTTGTAATCTTTATGTAACACAAAAGAATTATTATTGTTCAAATGCAAGTGAGTGGCGCACGTTGAATGCCGGATAAATTGTTGACTATCAAAATGCAAAAATAATTTCTGGTTTAATGAGCTTAATATGTGTTTGAGTACATCCATACCATATTGAGAATTGTATTTTATTTGTAATATATATATGTATATTACAGAGGCTATTTTGAGCCGTCAGCAATTCCGAGAGGTGTCATTGTCGGATATCAACAAGGCGATCACTCTGGCCCTAAAGAAAGCAGTTGACTGGGACGGGCATCGTGGGCCCCGGGTGAAATACTACGCAACGGGGGCGGTCGCCACTCATACAGCCTCGGGTGCGAATGCCACTGCAGGCCTAGCAGCGACTGATGCAGCGGGAAAGGACACCACGGCCCAACTTACAACTCTTGCTACAGCAGAGGCGGGCCCCAGTACTCAACTTGGTCTAATGAATGGTATTTTAAGTGAAAGTATGATGATATTAGTCTGTGAGTCACTTTCAGATAGTTTTTTATTGCAGTGTTTTCCATCTGCGTGACTCTCAGCTTATTTTACTTGCGTCATTTCCATGGTATGCAATTTCATAGGTCCACCGTATTTTTTGTTCTGTTCTCTTACTTGAAAGGATGAATCAGTTTCAACTATCAGATATCGCATTAGTTACTGGAATGCCTTACTCTATTATTGCGTATATATTATAAAAGCTACTAAATTGAAAAAAACATTTCATGAAAAAGTAATGTTGAGCTAATTATTTGAGCATAACTTTTAATGCTGTACAGTTATTGGTGAACCCTTAAGCATGAAATAAGCATCCACTATCCATGTTTGTTCTATGCTGTATCTCACCATATTGGAGAAGAATCGCACCATTTATATATATATATATATATTTATGATAAATATATATTCGGTTTCCGTCTTCGCAGAGACAAATTTCGACCATAGATAGAAAAACTTGAAATAATTTGATTTCAAGGAGTGGCGAAAACATTAAAACGCCACCGTTTTCAAGTAATCATGACCTAAAAATGAGCCTAACTAATGCTATTCCTACCTGGCATCCATGTATTAGAACACATTTTCTAATAGCTATAAAATACCATGTAGGAATAGCATTAGCTGGAGTTCATTTGATGTCAATGACTCGAAAGCGGGATGATATTTTTTCACTGCTGAAAATCTATTTTTTATTTTGAGCGTCTTGTTGGAATTTGTCCATACAAAAAACATGTACGCTAATATCCCCAACAAGCAGTTTTCCAGTTCTTGTCCCGACCATAAAATGCCACCGATAATAGCGTTTTACTGTCAGATCATGGATTGGAAAACTACTTGCTGAGTATATTTTTAGCATATTGCTGCTATGTGGCCACAGTCTGAAATAGGCCAGTTGATGGGACAATTGTAGCAGTTTTATACGATAAGCCTGTGCGGCTTACGGTCAGGATAAGAGACGACTGCTGCTTCGTAGGCAGCTAGCGGCAGGTTTATATGAACGGCGTATGCGCTTCATGGTCAGACTATGGTACAATTATCTAGTTTTTTCTTGGACTCGCCACGCATAATTCTACATCTCCGAGTCCCATAAGCATACCGAACGCTACGCGGTACTCTCCAGTAACGCGAGTATAATACTGCCTCAATTTTTAATAGGGTAGAACTTCAACCCTAGAGGGAATATCTGAATATTTTTAGATTTTTCTTCATATTATTGCATAAGTCAAGAATATGTAACGGCGTTTAAGCACCAGCAGATGAGATAATAAGTAGCAAATCATCGAAACCGTTCAAAATAGTTGGAATAACTGTTACCTAAAAACACTGTTACCTAATTTCTCATAACGATTACCTAATTTTTGATAACTCAAACCGTTACCTAAGTTATACTAAAAGAAGCACTGGTAAACCCCACCAAAATAATTAAGATTTAGCATGGTTATGTTAGACAAACATGTACTCCTGATGTTTAAATGTGCATTGCTCTCAATGGGATTTAACCAAAACTACTTTATTGACTCTTTACTCTTCGTTTATAATGTGATTGTGATCGTGAAACAATTAAATTCAACTCATAATATGGCTATGCAAATAACTCTCAGTCTAAGATATTTCTTAGATATAGCATATAACACTTCATCGTCTAAACAAGAGTGTTCGAAATACTATTGCTCGTCAATTTCAGATGAGCAATGTTCCTAAAGCCATTGCTAATCATTGTCCACTCAAAAGAGCATTGTTCATAAAAACATTACCAGTCGCATTCAAAAAAGCAACATTCATAACACGATCACTAGTAATTTTCAGAAATCCAGTGTTCATAAAACCATCGCCATCATATTCAAATGACCAGTGCTCGTAGAACCATTGTATTATATTTGAAATGATGCAATACTACATAATAAATAGGCTGAAACTTCTCCGAATTGAACTGCAAGTGAAATAGAAGTTTTCACCTCCAGAGAGGCAAGACGCAGCAGACGCAGACGCGGTCGATGGAACAGGGCGCTCTCTGCTCAGGTGTGACGCACACCTGCGTGATGTACCCGTGCTGAAGTGGCAATGGAAACCACACAATTAATATCAATTTATGTCACGGTGCACCTAGCTGTCACTTAACGTTCTAGTTATTTCGTTTCCAGTAGCTGTCCGAGTTGACTGAAACTGAGTTTGGGATCTATTTGTTCTTTAACCTTCATTTTGTATCCTGAGAAGAGAGTTGTAATATTGCTACTTACGTTCACCGTACCGAGAATAAAATGCTGTTCAATAATATTTCATTAGCGTTTAAGCTGCTGCAAATTTCAGAGTTGAAGTTGTGTGTTTCATACTTTATTGCACATGCCTTTGCACATCTATGGCTGAATATTGGAAAATCTCGTCAACTGTGCATCGGAGAAAATTGACATTTCAGTTTTGAAATTTGGATTGAGGCTCATGTGAAATCATGTTGATTTTGGTATCAAATTTCAGCGGTAGAAGCTATTCGAAAACAAAACCATAAAATTGAATGAAATATACGTTTATAAATTTCGCAGTTTAGCTATATTTTGAAACAAATTAATCCATAGCATTATTTAAAATGTTATTATTCAATTGGGTGATTATACTACATAACACATTCCTACTAGCTTATCATGAAGGAGTCACAGACATGAAATTATTCCAATAATTCCTGGCTCAAAAAACTACATTTTTTAATTTAAGTAACTTTTGTAGGTTCAAAAAAGCACATAATTTCTGAAATGAATCTTCATGGTGAAAAACGATTTACCAGACTGTGAGTGATGAAATTTCTATCACACACCCGAACACCTAAACAAGTTAAATTCTTCATTAAAAATATTATCAGAAGAAGTATTTTTATAGCATATAATAATAACAATATCACATATCACTCGCAGACTCGCAGAATCACTCGCGATTTCCAAATGTGTCTTCAGCAAAAAAAAAACAATGGACAAAAAATTATAACTGCGGTAAATACCGCGAAAATGACCGATCCATACACATGAGAATGCAAATATTTTCGTTGTGCGAGCAAAAAATGTATATTATGATTTTCTAGATCGGAAATTTAGTACACACACTCTCCTGAGCCTAAATTCCCAACCATTTGAAAAACTGAAAAACTACTATTGTGTTTGGCTTGGCCTAAATTTTTTAACATGAGTTCACTCATTGGTATAGGAAAAGAACGAAAAAGGTAAATAAATAATTTTTTAGCAATTAAATAAGAAAATCATATTCCATGTAACTGAGCAGTTTTTCGCAGTGCATCAAAAATATAAGACTTTACGCTCACGTCTCACAATAGTCTGAATGAAGAAAATTAATGGATTCCATTTTAGTTCATTTAGGTATAAATGTCCCATCTTGACATAAAGACATAGATCAGCGAACTATTTTCCTTTGAACGTAGTCAAATCACTGAGCTACAATAGCAAGGTTGTCATTGCGTGCAGCCCCTATCAACCCTGTAACTCTCCAGAAACCCACACGGTCTTCGGTCGAAAACAAAACTTCAGTCACATCTTGAAGCACACATTGGTGATCCTGCAACACTGGGGTATTATAAATGCCCCTATCAACCCTGTAACTCTCCAGAAACCCACACGGTCTTCGGTCGAAAACAAAACTTCAGTCACATCTTGAAGCACACATTGGTGATCCTGCAACACTGGGGTATTATAAATACACAAACAACCAACTCTCAGGGACATCTCAGCTGCTCAGAAGTCAGGAACTTGAGGGTGGGAGAGAATTATTTAACAGGAGAGAAAACGCCATCTTAACAGTATGGGTTAGCAAAATTTGGAGGAGGAAATTTCAAAGTTTAGCATCTCCTCTATCATTTAATTGCAGAACTTTCATAGTAAGAAAGTTGCCTGAATGTGAACAAAGATCATGACCAAATATTAAATTGAACTGAATTTTGGTAGTCGTGACAGTAAATTCGTCGTACGAGAATTCTACGCGAGTATAGGAAGTTGCACTTATCGACCTCAAAATACTGAAACAAAATATTCGCAGGGGAATCTAAGATGAATGGAACACTTATATAAATTAACCAATATTAATTGTTGATACGAATACAAAACAATTTACATACATACACACATATACCAGGCTTATCCTCCCTATGGGAGGGTAGCCGACAGCAGGCCACAATCACCACACCTAGTCACTAGGAGGCGAGAGAGGCAGCACTGGCCGCACATGAACTGCCAGGATCAGCAGCAGCCCAGCACAACCACCTTCCACAGTCAGGCCCGACAGCCATAGCTGGTTTACCCCGACCGCTTCATTGAGTGCAGCCCCTCCCCCCCCCCCGCACATGAAAGGTCAACCCCATCACACGCGGGCAGCTTCCAGTAACGCGTCAAAAATAAAATTACCCCCTTATACACTGCCCCCACTCACTTCTGTCCGCAGCCATCCCTCTCGCCACGTCCACAGTCAGACCCCTCTCATACAAAGCACGTCGCACCCCATCCATCCAACTCATCAGTAGTCTACCTCGCGCTCGAAGACCACTCACTTCCGACATATATCTTTTTCACCAGCCGCTCAACATTCATTCTTTCAACATGCCCAAACCATCCAAGCACTCTTTCATCCACTCGCCTGCTCAACTTTGTGATAACACCCGTCTGCCCCCTAACCAACTCATTCCTGATCCTATCTCTTCTAGTTACTCCATACATGCTCCTCAAACACTTCATCTCAAACACATTCAACTTCCTCCTCTCAGCTGCTCTCAACCCCCAGGACTCTGGTACATACAACAAAACTGGCACAATCAAACTTTCATACAGTCCCCTCTTAACATTCATACTCAAACTCCTGCATTCAAAAACTTTCCTCATTGCACCCAATGTCTTACAACCTTCACTCACTCGATGCTTCACTTCTACTTCCATACTATCCTTAACAGCCACATCCGACCCGAGGTATCTAAAATGCTCTACCTCCTCTAAAACTTCCCCATTTAACCTCACATCCAAAGTTCCAAACACTCCACGTCTTGAACATCTCATCACCTTACTTTTATTCACATTTACCCCCAATTTCCTCCTTTCGCACACTCTACCAAACTCTGTAACCAGTCTCCTCAGTTTTTCCTCTGAATCAGCCACAAACGCTGTATCATCTGCAAACAACAGCTGACACACTTCCCAATACATACCATTTCGTCCCACCAACTGCGCACCTTTTCCCAACACTCTGGCATTCACTTCTCTCACCACACCATCCATAAACAAATTAAACAACCACGGCGACATCACACATCCCTGTCTCACACCTGTCACAACTGGGAACCATTCACTCACCTCATTCCCTACTCTCACACATGCTCTGCTATCAATGTAGAAACTCTTGATCGCATTCAACAGTCTCCCACCCTTTCCATACAAACTTACCACTTGCCATAGAGCCTCGCGATCCACTCTGTCATACGCCTTCTCTAGATCCATAAATGCCCAATATATATCCTTTCCCTTTAATAAGTATTTTTCATTCACCTGCCTCACAGCAAACATTTGATCCACACAACCTCTACCACACCTAAAACCACACTGTTCTTCAGCAAGCACACGATCCGTCAACACTCTCACTCTTCCAATTAACACTCTTCCATACAGCTTCCCAACGACACTCAGTAGACTTATACCCCTAGAATTACTGCACTCATACCTGTCACCTTTCCCCTTGTACAACGGAACTACGCACGCGCTACTCCAATCAACCGGCAACTTACTAGCCTCGAAACACATTTAATAAACGCACAAACCATTCTATAACCACATTCCCTCCTTTCTTTAGACATTCAACCGTGCAGGCATCCAAACCTGGAGCTTTCCCATTTTTCATTTCATCCAACGCACATCTCACCTCTGCACTTCTTATTCGACTTCTATTCAATTCACCAAACACAAGCATTCTAACATCACTTCCAACAGCTACTACTCTC
This sequence comes from Morinoia aosen, assembly GCA_030386875.1. Taxonomy (NCBI): domain Eukaryota; kingdom Metazoa; phylum Arthropoda; class Malacostraca; order Amphipoda; family Talitridae; genus Morinoia; species Morinoia aosen. The sequence continues at coordinate 6,775,615 of CM059570.1, forward strand.
GCAATCCTATCATCCCTCACGTTCAGCAGTTCCTCAAAATACTCCGCCCATCTCTTTCTCACATCACAACTCTCCAATAGCAGCCTACCATTTGTATCCTTCACTCATGCCTCATTCTCCACCTGACCCTTTCTAATTCTCTTCACTTCCTTCCAGAAAACCTTCCTTCTCTCCATGAAATCCCCTCCCAACTTCCTTCCCCATTCCTCATCCGCCACCCTCTTCGCTCTCCTTACCATTCTTTGTACCTCTTTCTTCCTCTCCTCATACTCTTCAAAATTTTGCTGGTTGCCTCGTTGCAACCACCTTTCGAACGCCCCCCGTTTTCTTTTCACAGCCGCTCCTACTTCTCCGTTCCACCATTCACTCCCCTTTCTAATCCCCCCTCCAACCTTCCTTACCCCACACACTTCCCTTGCACATTTTTCCACCTCATCTTTAAACAACTTCCATTCCCCTTCCACTCCACCCACCTCACTTTCCTTCACCCTCCCATACTCCACTTTCATCTTCTCCTGATACTCACACTCACGCTCAGAATCATGTAACCTGCTTACATTTAACACATCCCTTCCACTCCTCCTTTTTACACCTCCCCACATTCCACTAACTCTCAGCTTTCCTCCCACCAAATAATGATCCGAAATCCCATTCATCTCACCACGGAACACATGCACATCGAGCAAACGACCCATCACTCCCCTGCTCACCAAAATATAATCCATCAATGCTCTCTCCTCTATCACACCTCCATTCGTCCTCACATATGTATAATTGTTTATACTTTTTTTCTGAAACAAACTATTCCCAACCGCTAACTCACTCTCCACACATAACCCCACCAAGAAATCCCCACTCGCATTCACCCCATTTACTCCGTACTTACCAACAACACCATCCACCACCTCATCACCCACTCTTGCATTCAGGTCCCCATCACCACAACTCTACAACCACTCCCCACTCTAGCCACACACTCGGACAATTTCTCCCAAAACTCCTCTCTCTCTTCCCCACTCCTCTCCGATCCCGGTCCGTACGCGCTCACAAACACCCATGCCTCTTCCCCCCATTTCACTCGCACCCACATTATTCTTGATCACACCTCACCCCATTAAACTACTTTCTCTCTGATTCTTACACTCAATAATATAGCCACACCCCACACCCTCTCTTGCATGTCCCCCACGTACTCCAGACACTCTCCCTCCCACACTCCCAAACATCAACTCACCACTACCCTTCAATTTCGTCTCACTCAAGGCCAATACATCCATCTTCCGGTTTAACATCATTCTTCCGATCTCCTCCTTCTTACTCTCAGTTGCTCTACTTCCACACCCCCTTACATTCAAAGATCCTAGTACTAGGGTTTGAGTGGTCTTTCGACCTCTCTCACCCCCTTCATTGGCCTGCTGTCTCTCGGGAAAATCATTACAGAGAAGGGGATCATCAGTCCCCTCGCTCCGTCCACTATAGTCGCCTCTTACGACACGCAGCGGACCACGGTGGGAGAATTCTAACCCCCCCCCCCCCGACAGGGGGTAAATTTACAAAACAATTTACTGTGCGTAAATATGACTTTAGGAGACAGCCTTGGCCAAGCCAGAAAAATCATCGATTTTCATCTATTAGGTTATGGTCATAGGTAATTTTCTTAAAAATCTTACGTTATGCTTCTCTGCTTTATAAGTGTGCTCGTTTGTCTGCTACAGTTTGCGAAAAGCCAGTCACGTACGTCATTGTTTAGCCAGGTGACAAGTTTGTCATGCTCTCGTGAAAACTTGAACTTTACGTTTGAAATGCTACTTCTCCCACAATTTCAAAGTTCCGGGAACGAAAGATATATCAATCGATAGGACTTAAACACATCTAAACATTGGAGTGTGTTTTTTGAAAAACTGTTTGGTTAGAAAAACGAAAGGAAACGAAACACCATAAACGAAAATGATACGTTAAAAAAAGTATAAATGCGTGTTTGAAAAAATCCTTAATATCACTGAATCAAAACATCGACATAAAATTACAGTGCTTATTTCGATAATATATTTAGCTCTCAAAAAAAAAACATGTAGCCGGGTCTATAACTTTAAAATTAAAGGAGATGCAATATTTATAATACTCTTTTCTCAGTTTTGGGACAATAAATTAATTTTTTCACAAAGTTACAAAAGCCACACAACCCTAAAAAAGATCGTTGCGTCATTTCATACCATTAGTGGAAACTTCGGAAGAATCCGTTGGAAAATGACGGTCTTGAGTTTTTAGTCAGACAGTTCCCTTCGGTTGTCAAGTCCTTCGGTCCAACCCCTCTAACGACGAAGCAGGTTAGCGCGTTCAGCAGGCGAGACTCAGCCTTACTGGTCACGGTCGAAATGCTTTGGTACGATACAAACATTTTAACACCCAGAGTTAACAAATTCTGAGTTGGGTTGCATAGCAGGCCACTCGTGTACCGAGTTAGTTAGGCTTTCATGAAAACCTGAAATTGTTGACGTTTGAAATATATTTCCTCCCACAGTTAGGGGATTCAGAAATAGCAAATATATCAATCGATAGAACCTAATTTAAGCCACAGAAAATTTGGAAACGATTTTGGGAATTTGATTTAGGTTGAAAATTAAATGAGACATGAGATGGAAAAAATTTAATTTATGGAAAAAATTCTATAATCCAACAAATTAAGTTATCGTAAAACCATTCCAAATTTTCCACAGATAATACAATTACCTATCTATAAAAGGTGTTACCGGTTCGGTAACTTCGAAAATGTAGGAGATACATTTACCGAAATACATTTCTCGAACAAAAAATCAATTTTTAAGTAGAATTACGAAAACAACTTACAAGTCCTTGAAATAATTTTGCATAGTTGTACAACTATGGTGAACAGTTTAAAAAATCGTTGGAAAATGACGGATTTTTTTTACCCAGACTGCCCCTCATGAGTAGACATTCAATAGAAGACCACGGTGTACGTCTTACTGTGAGGCAAGGCTGCATCTCTACATGCCAGTGACACGCAGTGGCTTCAGTTTAAGATGCGATTCAGAAAAAAAAGTTCTACGAAACACGTATTTAGTGACATCATTGTCTTACATCAGTGAGTCAGTGAGCATAAATATATTTTTTGAACGCTTAGACCTCCTTGATTATTTTCAACTCTGAAACACGGAGCAAAACTAATCAGATGTCAGATGTGACGAAAAATATATCAATCATACGGAGAGAAGTGCAGAACAGAAATAAAACACATACAGAGAAAAATAAATCAGTGTTAGAATTACACAAGTTGCAAAGCGAATGTTGATTGAATTTCGTGTAGAGCAAGTTTATCTTTTGCAATAAACAGCGTTTGCTCCTTTGGTCATCGCATCCGTCGACACAACGCGGAGCGGTAATTGGATGCGTTATGTACCTAGGATTACACGTTTCATGAGGAAAAAATCACTCACTCTCTAAACTTCTTCAGCCTTAAAAATCGTAAAATATTAGTTTATAATTGAATATGTTATCATTTAAGGAAAAATATTATTCTCGGTGTATTAATACAAAACAGACCATGGGGAGGCCTCCTTAATCGTAAAATGAATAACACATTTTATTCATAAAATCCTAATGATCCAATTCCGCAACCCGCGCTTGAAAAAAATTAGCAGCATTCATGATTTAATCTAGCAATATTCAGATGTGTAGTCTAGCAACACTCAAACGTGAAACATAGAGACACTCAGATGCATAGTACAGCAACACTCGGATGTTGTAATGTAGCAACTCTAAGATTATACAAACTATCAACTCTGAAATGGAGGAATTTTCCAGTCCTGAGATGCTAATATCTATCATATCTAAAAACACATTCAGGCGACATACTCTTCATCACTTAGATAATCTAGTAGAGCTCTGATTTCCCTGCATTTCACAAACACTGCGTTGAAAGCTTAAAGAAAATACAGATGAGTTACTTTGAATTCAGTGTACTAACTTCCAAAAAAACTGTTCTACTTCGCTCAGGGCTCTTCGCGCTGTCCGGAGGTTTGTGCCCAGTGCTCTGTCATTTGGAATGCTTCTCTACAGTCTATTTCTGGTTACTTCTGAGGACAGGATACTCATTTCTGACACTGGGGCTTATTGTAGCAAGTGGGATGGTCTCTTCCCTGAAGCAGGTGGTGGAACCCGCTTCCTGAACACCATTTCATATATGCAAATGTCAGAGAACCTTTGAGACTGACAAAATGAGCGGCCAACTTTGACTAGCGTGTGTGTGTGTGAAAAATTACTTGCTTTTTGTAGAAACAATGAGGGATAAAAACGTTAGCTTAGTTCTATATACGAGTATCAACGTGAATGAGAGCTTTCACGAGGGTGAGAAACAAGTGTGAGTGTCTTACAAAGTGCTCAGTAAATGAAGCAGCTGCAGTTGCTGTGCAGTTACTGCGAGTAGTTATATGGTGTTTGAATATCTTTAATATCTTTACGGGATTAAGGGAAAGAGTTATCAGCACTTGATGGACGGAAATTTTCAACAGAATCAATATGTATGTTAATTTTACCAGCGCATAATTTATGTAATCCTAAATGAAACCGGTCAGTTACTTATCAATGCATGGAGCTAATGAAAGGTTACGCATTTAATGTCGTTGTAAATATTTTTTAACAATTACTAATTGACTGAACCTGTAAAGATTTACAATTTTATCACGAGGCATGAATTTAGGTTTTATTTTTCCCGTCCTCATGGCCTTCGTTTGCTTTTTCCAATCAGTATGTCAAATACCGTTTGTTCCACACAGAATTGAAAATTTGTCCACGGTCTGTTCGTATTTTCCTTGAAATTTTGAAACGTGTCATTTAGCAGCTCGCAGGTCTGTGGCTGCAGTTTTTAAGTTCCACCTCAAACTTTCATGATCAGGATTGATTGGAATTATGCATTTTTAATTGCCTATAATGCGCCAAATAAATGCGTGTGCTGGTCGAGTGAACTTATTCAAACAGCTTCAGATCGGAATTTACTACCGTCAATCAATTTACTCAATTTTTGAATGGTAATATCGAACTCAAATTTATCGCAAATGTGACTTTTTTACGCGACCGTCTTGAAATGTGCTGGAATTTATTACAAATGTGGCTTATTTTTTACTTACTTATTTCGGAAGGTACTCAATTTTTTGCAAAAGTGAGATATTTCTTACCTACCCATATTAGAATATATTGCAATTCATCTCAAAAGTACATACATATACCGGGCTTATCCTCCCTATGGGAGGGTAGCCGACAGCAGGCCACAATCACCACACTTAGTCACTAGGAGGCGAAAGAGGCAGCACTCCATGGCCGCACCTGAACTGCCAGGATCAGCAGCAGCCCAGCACAACCTCCTTCCACAGTCAGGCCCGACAGCCACAGCTGGTTTACCCCGACCGCTTCATTGAGTGCAGCCCCTCCCCCCGCACATGACAGGTCAACCCCATCACACGCGGGCAGCTTCCAGTAACGCGTCAAAAATATAATTACCTCCTTATACACTGCCCCCACTCACCTCTGTCCGCAGCCATCCCTCTCGCCACGTCCACAGTCAGACCCCTCTCATACAAAGCACGTCGCACCCCATCCATCCAACTCATCCGTGGTCTACCTCGCGCTCGAAGACCACTCACTTCTGACATATATATCTTTTTCACCAGCCGCTCAGCATTCATTCTTTCTACATGCCCAAACCATCCAAGCACTCTTTCATCCACTCGCCTGCTCAACTTTTTGATAACACCCGTCTGCCCCCAAACCAACTCATTCCTGATCCTATCTCTTCTAGTTACTCCAAACATGCTCCTCAAACACTTCATCTCAAACACATCCAACTTCCTCCTCTCAGCTGCTCTCAACCCCCAGGACTCTGCTCCATACAACAAAACTGGCACAATCAAACTTTCATACAGTCCCCTCTTAGCATTCATACTCAAACTCCTACATTCAAAAACTTTCCTCATTGCACCCAAAGTCTTACAACCTTCACTCACTCGATGCTTCACTTCCACTTCCATACTATCCTTAACAGTCACATCCGACCCGAGGTACCTAAAATGCTCTACCTCCTCTAAAACTTCCCCATTCAACCTCACATCCAAAGTTCCAAACACTCCACCTCTGGAACATCTCATCACCTTACTTTTATTTACATTTACTCTCAATTTCCGCCTTTCGCACACTCTACCAAACTCTGCAACCAGTCTCCTCAGTTTTTCCTCTGAATCAGCCACAAGCGCTGTATCATCTGCAAACAACAGCTGACACACTTCCCAATACATACCATTTCGTCCCACCAACTGCGCACCTTTTCCCAACACTCTGGCATTCACTTCTCTAACCACACCATCCATAAACAAATTAAACAACCACGGCGACATCACACATCCCTGTCTCACACCTGTCACAACTGGGAACCATTCACTCACCTCATTCCCTACTCTTACACATGCTCTGCCATCAATGTAGAAACTCTTGATCGCATTCAACAGTCTCCCACCCACTCCATACAAACTTACCACTTGCCATAGAGCCTCGCGATCCACTCTGTCATACGCCTTCTCTAGATCCAAAAATGCCCAATATACATCCTTTCCCTTTAATAAGTATTTTTCATTCACCTGCCTCACAGCAAACATTTGATCCACACAACCTCTACCACACCTAAAACCACACTGTTCTTCAGCAAGCACACGATCCGTCAACACTCTCACTCTTCCAATTAACACTCTTCCATACAGCTTCCCAACGACACTCAGTAGACTTATACCCCTAGAATTACTGCACTCATACCTGTCACCTTTCCCCTAGTACAACGGAACTACGCACGCGCTACTCCAATCAACCGGCACTTTACTAGCCTCGAAACACACATTTAATAAACGCACCAACCATTCTATAACCACATTTCCTCCTTTCTTTAGACATTCAACCATGCAGCCATCCAAACCTGAAGCTTTCTCATTTTTCATTTCATCCAACGCACATCTCACCTCTGCACTTCTTATTCGATTTCTATTCACTTCACCAAACACAGGCATTCTAACATCACTTCCAACAGCTACTACTCTCGCAATCCTATCATCCCTCACGTTCAGCAGTTCCTCAAAATACTCCGCCCATTTCTTTCTCACATCACAACTCTCCACTAGCAGCCTACCATTTGTATCCTTCACTCTTGCCTCATTCTCCACCTGACCCTTCCTAATTCTCTTCACTTCCTTCCAGAAAACCTTCCTTCTCTCCATGAAATCCCCTCCCAACTTCCTCCCCCATTCCTCATCCGCCGCCCTCTTCGCTCTCCTTACCATTCTTTGTACCTCTTTCTTCCTCTCCTTATACTCTTCAAAATTTTGCTTGTTGCCTCGTTGCAGCCACTTTTCGAACGCCGCCCGCTTTCTTTTCACAGCCGCTCCTACTTTTCCGTTCCACCATTCACTCCCCTTTCTAATCCCCCCTCCAACCTTCCTTACCCCACACACTTCCCTTGCACATTTTTCCACCGCATCTTTAAACAACTTTCATTCCCCTTCCACTCCACCCACCTCACTTTCCTTCACCCTCCCATACTCCACTTTCATCTTCTCCTGATACTCACACTCACGCTCAGAATCATGTAACTTGCTTACATTCAACACCTCCCTTCCACTCCTCCTTTTTACACCTCCCCACATTCCACTAACTCTCAGCTTTCCTTCCACCAAATAATGATCCGAAATCCCATTCATCTCACCACGGAACACATGCCCATCGAGCAAACGACCCATCACCCCCCTGCTCACCAAAATATAATCCATCAATGCTCTCTCCTCTATCACACCTCCATTCGTCCTCACATATGTATACTTGTTTATACTTTTTTTCTGAAACAAACTATTCCCAACCACTAACTCACTCTCCACACATAACCCCACCAAGAAATCCCCACTCTCATTCACCCCAGCTACTCCGTACTTACCAACAACACCATCCACCACCTCATCACCCACTCTTGCATTCAGGTCCCCCATCACCACAACTCTACAACCACACCCCACTCTAGCCACACACTTGGACAATTTCTCCCAAAACTCCTCTCTCTCTTCCCCACTCCTCTCCGATCCCGGTCCGTACGCGCTCACAAACACCCATGCCTCTTCCCCCCATTTCACTCGCACCCACATTATTCTTGATCACACCTCACCCCATTAAACTACTTTCTCTCTGATTCTTACACTCAATAATATAGCCACACCCTCTCTTGCATGTCCCCCACGTACTCCAGACACTCTCCCTCCCACACTCCCAAACATCAACTCACCACTACCCTTCAAAAGTGGTTTATTTCTTCTACCCTTCATAAGTGGTTTATTTTTTTCCCCTACCGATCTTGGTATATACTGGAAGCCTCCGCAGAACTCATTCGTAAAGCACTTGGTGGAGCATTTTTGAGGCGTTAGGCTAAGGCTGTTGTAAGCGATCATCCATATCCTCGTACTAGTCGGTGGGGTCATGTAGACGAGAGCGAACGCAGCATGTATCAAAGCGAGCATAATTGCGTAAGATAAATTGAAAGAGTTGGGTTGTTTTAAAAATAACTAGCGGTTTTTAAGCTATTTGATGTTAGTCGACTTTATTAAATGTAAATAAGGTCAGTTCTGTGGTTCCTCAGGGGTTGTAAATAATACAGCAGCCTGGATGGGGCTGGAGAAGAATTAATGACGCACGTTGTTTAAATAAGCTAAGCTTCAAAAATTTGCTGAATGACTGCGGCACAAGTTTAAAAATTAGACACGAATACCTTGTTTCCCTTATACATCATCCATATCATACTTTTTGTTCACAGGAAGAAAAGCGGAGTACATTTTCATCTTCACCACGAAGGCGATGCTTCTTTTATTCAACCAATTTTTTGGGTTTTGGAAATTGCTTTTATATCTTTTCATCACAGATCTGAAGCTCTCAGCAGTTTCGGAGTTGTCACTACTTAATTATTGTTTGTTTTGATATCGTTTCTTCAAATCTTACATCTGTTGATCGCTGGTGTTGGTTTGACATTACCATGCTTCGAATTCCTCTCACCGAAAGAATATATTAAGCTTATTATAAAGTTATAGTGAGGTTCAAAGCATCAAAAGCTGTCACTACGTCGTTTTCATTCAATCACAACATCACTTCACAGCATTCTGTTCCTTTACAAAGTCATTTGATTTCATATCGTGTAGAGATTGCAATTGAATAATTGAATTTACCCACGCTTTCCAGCTTTTTCCAGTTGCCATGGGTGACCAATCAAACATTCAGCTCGCCAATCATACCCAATTGAAAATCAAGGACGTTTCGCCAGTGGGTGCGCGTCGGTTCCTAGGCGTTTTTAGTTGTATTACGCGCGGTTTAAGGGACAAATATCCACTTGTAAGGACACAAAACTGTACGCGAATCGCCGTTGCTCCGCCCTACCTAAAGGCCGTTTACCGCCTCAGAACCGCGCGTATCCACTCCATTCGCCTCTAACCCAGCTTCAAACCAAATTCGAATCGCGGCTGGCCGTCCGTGGATTATGGGTAAAAAAATTGCTCCGAGTTGCACGTGGTTCGCCTCACGTGGTGTACAATATCGCACTGGAAGCTTAGGATCTTACAATACATTCACACTTAATGCGTAGTGAATGTGTTGACCCAATAAACTCAATACAATGTTGTACATCCAATGAGACCAAAGCACGTGCAACCGGGAGTTTATGAGCTCATGAGTTATATGCAATATATTGAAAAGGATAAGGAATCACTCTCAGTTAGTAATTTTTAATGCAAAAATTCAACATTCTCTAGATCACAACCTTCCCCATCACTGGAACACCAGAATAATACTGGAATTAAAGATGCAATCACAGTCCGGCTAGAATACTTCCTGTTGTACACAAATATTCACTACATAAAAATAAGCATGAACATTAATTCTCTATCACAGCGCGCTCATAAACATTATATATGTATACAGTGTGTTGTGTAATTCGATGCACATATTTTAACCATCTACATAGCAAAATGCAAAATAAAACGATTTTCACGGGTACCAAAAAACTTGAAAACTCCTTTTCCGAGAAATTGTGACTTGAAATAATTTTAGATTCCCGTGAGAATAGGCTTACCATGCAGAACGAGTAAAATCTAACTTCTTGGGCAGGCTGTTGGCGCGCGTTTTAGGCTATTCCGTTGAGAATCTAAAAGTATTTTAGGTCATTTCTCGAAAACGAATGAGTTTTTCAAGTTTGCTCATGAAAATCTTTTTACTTAGCGTTTTTCTGTTTGGGGGTAAAATAAGTGCATCAAATTACCAAATACCCTGTACATATATATTATTCTTGATATTTCTATATATCAAGAAATAACAATATATTATTAACCAATAAAATATGGTTCATTTCTTGATATATAGATATACAGAGTTCCGTTTCAACGCTCGTCTACATTACATATATATATATATATTGCATTGGTTTATGACTTTATGGTAAACTTTTATTACTTGAATCAAGAAATAAAAGTAAACCATAAACCAATTAAATCAATCATGTTTTTTTTCATTTCTAGACATATAGGTATACCAAGTAGAGTATACGGAGTTACCTTTTAAAGCTCATCTACATTATGTATCTGTATAAATTATTATTAATATATCTATATATCAAGAATTAAAAATAAACCATAAACCAATATATTATGGTTTAGTTTTATTTCATGATATACAAATATATCAAATCAAGTTTACAGAGTTCCCTTTCAACGCTCATCTACTTATTATTCTTGATACCTATATCTTTACTTCAAAAAATAAAAATAAATCATAAACCAATAAAATATATGGTTTATTTAAATTTTTTGGTATATTGATATATCAAGAAAAATAAATTTACAGTTATGCGTAACTGTAAATAATTTCGACTAAAAATTGTCGAAATTGAGCATTACTTCACACATTTGGGGGTGGCGGAATGGTACTCCCGGTTTTTACAGAGTATGGCCCTCGTCTTGTGCCGGTTCAGTGGTGTGCGCTTCCGATGGCGGTTTCACACGAGTCCCTCTGTGACCATCCCAGTCACCTGCACCTGCACAGACAAAAAAAAACAGCTAAAAACCTGACTCCTATTTATGCAGATATTGGTCTGTCGTCTTTCGCGTCTTCAATACTCTCAACTACGTGCTCCCTTTATTACCACAACCCATTTTTTCAACGTATTTTCAAACCATCTCAAACTGTTGATAATCCCCGGAAATACAGCGTGCGCGAAAATGGATGATACTCGTTTGCCTAAACGCCGATGCGCGAAAACTGACACCTTATCTATTTATTTCTGTGTATGTAAATGTATCAAGTATTTTCGTGTTATTTAGCGATAAATAGCATCGTACGTCTTGCAAGCTAAGATTTTGAAAGAGAATTGAGAAGCGTAAGAACTCAGTGCGTTTCGAGCTGCCGTTGAATGCTCATTTATGCTCCAGTGTTACTCGAAGAATTGCCATATTTTGCATACCTTGCCATTTTTTCCACGTCATTTTCAAGCTTATGCATTTTTAAGTTATTGCATTGTCACCCGGCCCTTGACTTCCACTGTCAGTCAGGTGGCCAAGCCTTCAAGCCAATGGCCACGGCAACAAACCAGTAAATATCGTTTTCAATTTTCCTCCAGTTTCTTTTACACAGTGTTGATTAAAACCTTCAGAAGTTTATAAATTTATTTATGAATGTAACATTTATTAAGAGCACAGTTTTTCTTGAAACACTTTAAAAGCTGGTTAGAATCATAAATGATTTTATTGCACTGCAAAGTTTTACCAAAGAAGATGGCGGTCGAAGCGGCGGCAACAGACAGGGCTTCGTTCGTAGCGCAACCTGACCACACAGTATCTGCGACTAGTCAGCGCAACTGCTACTACGGAACTCAGGACACGGTAATAATTGACCGGTCAGCGCGACCGCTTGCATGGAACTGCTTGATGGGTCAACCGGCATGCTGAGGTTTCAGCCCGCATGCTATCGTATAGTACGAACATCTACGTTACCTACAGACGCGCAGGATAAACAGTCTGACGAATGGGGCAGTGAATGATCTTGTCGTTCACATCCCCCAAAACCAAATAATACAAAATCAATAGTTCGCCTGACCGCTATAAGATGTACATGAAGTTAAAATTAAGCACACAATAAATTTAATGAAAGCATAGGGCATTTATCTAAAATATTTGTATCCAAAGAGAGCCTCAAAATTTGATAAACTGTGCAACAATTTATTGAAAACATAGGGAATGTATCTCTAAAACTATCTATATCCAACGTGCGACTCTGAACTTTATAACCTATGCAACAACATATTGAAAACATAAGGAATGCAGCTTTAAAACTTCTTTTTTAAAGCAACGATTAAAATGTGGAAACCTAAACAATTCATGAATACACTTGTAACACTTTACAAGCGACATTAAAAATTCAATCAATCCTTTCCGAAAAATACACAATTGCACAAGTTACATTCTCATTGCGCTGTAAGTATTATGCAAAACTAAGTATTGCGAATCATTTCAAATTTACGAGGCAATAGCAATTCTAGGATGTAAACTGGCTACCGACAAGAACAAAGACTAGTTTTCTTCATCAGAGAATCGATCAGACAGCGAGTTAATTTCTCTTTGGAGATGATCGTCCAAGTCCGGTCCATCTGACATCGAACATCTCGTCAAAAGGTCAAACTCCGGCGGCAATTTGAAATCGTCTTCAACACAGGCCGGAAATCCTTTCTGTAGTCGAAATTTGAACGGCGTCCTAGCTCCTGGAAACTTGTCGCTTTCTCTGTCGCTGTTCGCTGCTATCGCTTTTACTAGCGACTCAACAGCGTGCCTCGAAAACGATCGAGTTAGCCTATGCGGCGCGCTGTCACGTTTCAGCTCCGCTTCTGTGACTGAGATAGTCGTCGGCACGTGGAGTACCGTCGCGTATTCGCTCACAGGATACTGCTCTGCGAAAACGTCATCTGGCTCGTCGCTCAGATGCTCCCACTCCATGCTAGGCTATCCAATCTCGTCAACCGATGGCTGATCGTAGTCGTCATCGTCCATTGCTGCTTCGTCGGCTTCGTGTGCGTCTTCAGAGTATATTGCGGTAGCTATTTTATCTGCCAGTTTCGACAGGGATTTCGGTACGCCACCTATCATCGGTGCTACAATTTTATCGCTGCCGCCGTCTGCCACTGGTAGAACTTGCTCTGCCACCAATGCCTCAGTTCTGGCTTTTCTCGTCGTGCCTCGTCTTGTCCCGTTGTGCAGTCGCTGCTCACTGCCATACGCTGCACCGTCGCCACCATGACAATCCTTCAACTGATTAACAACAGCAGCAGTGCAGTTTTGTGAACACTAAATTCTGACTCGTTTCATTGCATTTCGTTCAAGTGGTGACCAGTAGGGTGCTTGCATATTGGCTTTCAATTTTATATTTTTCGAAGATTGGGCGGGCACTTCACCGGCGCGCCATTTCAGAGAACCCATCTCAGATCCTTACCGAGTTACCCTAACAAAAAGGGTAATTTCTAAACTATAAGACGTACAATCTTGAAATTAGTACCAAATTAATTGGCGTGACGATTACAATATATTTACGTAATTGAAAAATTTTTTACGCCCCTGTGGGGGGCAGAAAGAGGGCCTCTCGTGGCCCGTCAATGGTCGGCCGATTTTCTCTATAAGCCTCATTTTATTCCACTCATAATTTCTAAACTATTGCACTTAAAAATTTGAAATAAGGTTCATTTTAAGCATCAATTCATTCTCCAAATGTGAGTGTATAATAAAACTGTCATACGCTCCCTGGAGGAATATGAAGAGCAAGTTTCTCCTAGCCTCTGAATGGTCGACCGATTTCTCAAAAGGCTCATTTTATTCCACTCATAATTTCTAAACTATTGCACCTAAAAATTTGAAATTGGGTTCATTTTAAGCGTCAATTTATTCTCCAAATGTGAGTGTATAATAAAACTGTCATACGCTCCCTGGAGGAATATGAAGAGCAAGTTTCTCCTAGCCTCTGAATGGTCGACCGATTTCTCAAAAGGCTCATTTTATTCCACTCATAATTTCTAAACTATTGCACCTAAAAACTTGAAATTGGGTTCATTTCAAGCGTCAATTCATTCTCCAAATGTGAGTGTATAATAAAACTGTCATACGCTCCCTGGAGGAATATGAAGAGCAAGTTTCTCCTAGCCTCTGAATGGTCGACCGATTTCTCAAAAGGCTCATTTTATTCCACTCATAATTTCTAAACTATTGCACCTAAAAATTTGAAATTGGGTTCATTTTAAGCGTCAATTCATTCTCCAAATGTGAGTGTATAATAAAACTGTCATACGCCCCTTGGGGGATGACAGAGACCAAGGTTTTTCCAGCTTCTCCTAGCCTCGCAATCCGCACTGCCGAAGGCCGCGCTCACCTAAGTTATGAAGTGCTGTTTGAATTCTTGTCCATAGCCATGTCTTTCTAGGCACACTCAACCAACATCGTGCCTCTTCGAATCCCGGAGGTGACAAATTTTTTTCTCAGTTGAGAATGATCATTTTCATGTTTTTCTTACTCATGTAGACTTTTGTGAGGCAATATTATAAGTAGAGCTGTGCAATTGCATAACTTGCATATATGCACTCAAAGAGATATGCAGAATGTTTTATGCAATGCAAGAAATTATCTTGTGCATATGCAAAATCACATATGCGATTACGCATATACACTATAACAGGTGTAATATGCAAAGTGCTTTATGCATATGCACAATATCATTGAATATATCCTGTAAGACGAGTGGTGCAATTTGATTGTCCTGTTTTTAAGGGAACACTGCAAATTTGTTCATTAATCCAGAAAGTTTGTACAATTATGGGACCTCTCGCATACATACTCAGTTGCAAGCAACATCACACGTTACACCCGGTGCACTGTCGTCAATACCTGATCCCCAGGTTACCTTCTTGACCTGTTCTTCAGTTGTTGAATATGGTTCATCAATAAAATACAATAAAGGTTTTCGAACTGAAAGAATTTTATAGCTTGATAGTTTTGTACATCTAGTGATAGTTTTCTTGTTCTCTTCTACACATAGGCCTACCTATACTTACAAAAGTGTTCAAGTGAAAATACAACTGTGAACTTTGTATATAAATACCTCTGTTGTGCTCTGCCTGTTCATTAAAAAATGAGAAAGAACTTACCAAACCAACTTTCGGTGCTCGCATGACCAAGTTCCCTTACGTCAAGTCAAGGTGTCACGGGTTCAAATCCCATCGCTGCGCATGACTTTTTGCATGACTATCCATCGTTATCACATACGTTTTACTTTGGAATCCAGTGAATATTTTCATGTTTCTAATATTTTGATGTTTCAGTGAATATTTTCTTGTTTCTTCATTATCAGCAAATGCATGATATTTTAAATATTGAAGACTATCCTAGAGAATCACTACTTTACGGTTCAATATTTGAAATATCGCACAAGTTCCAACTAACTGAAGTCCTTCATTCAGGAGTCGCAGATTGCTTGCATATAAATGAGAGTACAGCACGTAGGCACGGAAGTCGGCCCAATAAGTTTCATTTTCCGCTGAGTCGAATTTCTAAACTATCGCACCTTCGAACTTCAAATAGCACTGGTCATTGACGACGAAATTAAAATTTCTTCCTTCCTTCAACATCCGAGACGAGTTGATCGCGTGTCCGTTTTCATATCTGCCGCTCGTTTTCCGAAGCTCGTCGTTGTAAATGTTTAAAATCCAGTTTTCTTCTCGTGTTGTGAGTAGGCTTTATTTCTAACCCCACTATATAGGCAAGCTAGCAGAAATCAGCTGGCCGTAATAGTGAGGCTAAAATTTGGGCCGCTCTCAGCCTTTATTAAAAAAAAAGTAGATTCATTCCATGCTTAAAAATGGAAAGTTGCAGTTGTCTACGGTTCCTCAGATCCTGCTACGTAAACATGTTTGTATACGAATTACGCCTCATTTATTAGGTGCCAGTATTTTATGAAATCATACAATCTTTCTAAAACAATTATTTCACAAAACGCTACTACAATACTTAGAAACAAGGTAAGCCAAAAATGAGCTATACTAAACGTCGCACATCAAGAAACAAGCACACACTTAAAAGCCTGCACAATGAATTTCATAGCTTGCTCATCTTATAGATGGCATTAAAATTTGTTTCCAGAAACGTATGCTGACATTGCATACGTATCATTCTTTTCTTTGCAGTCATGTCAAACACAAAAATGACCAAAAATCATATAGAAAAACACAAGCCAAGAAACTTTGATAAAACTCGCAGTCGCCCGTCCTGCTATATCGAAGTGACGGTTTTCTTCCTCATATAGTCGACAGAAATAATTTTGTTATAAATTTTAATGACTTAGTGAACGTGAAAATGAGTTCATTGCTAATCTTCGAACAGGATTTTCATGGAAATCAAGCTACAGTTTCAGAACAACAACTTCATCCTCGCAGGATTCGCATTAACAAAGAACAGACAGACATGGGTACGTGGGAGCAAATACAGGCACCGTAATAAATTTATATCACAAAACAAAAAACAAAAAACAAACAAAACCGTTTATTTCCAAGTTGTCACATGAGATACATATGCCAACATATTGGCTTTTAAAAGTTCCTTAATATAAGACGTCCTAAAACAAAAGATCCATACGAGGAGTATTAATTGACAAACCATCCGAGGTGTAAAAATAGATAAGCCAAACGAGGCATAATAATCGACAAACTATATGAGGTGTGCTAATAGATAAACTATCAGAGGTGTACAAATAGATAGACCATACGAGGCATATTAATAGACATAATATACGAGGCGTACTATAATAGACAAACCACACGTGGTGTGCTAATAGTCTAACAAAGTTCCATACGAGGAATACTAATTGACAAACCATACGAGGTGTACAAATAGATAAGCCGTTCGAGGCATAATAATAGACATACTATACGAGATGTAATATTAGACAATACTATCATAGGTGTACAGATAGATAGACCATACGAGGCATATTAATAGAAAAAATATACGAGGCGTACTAATAGACAAACCATACGGGTCGTGCTAATAGTTTAACTCTATCAAGGGTAGTTGAATGAGAAATGAGAAATATTATCTCTTGGATATTTTATATTCCAAGAGATTCCGGTACAGCGCTTCTTGCCTTTTTCCCACTTCGATAATTTCAACTAAGAACTTGGCAGTTTCGAAGAATTCTTTAGTATTTTTCGAATTATTTATAAGATCATCGAAGTAGGAAAAATACAAAAAAAAACGCTACACCGTACTAGATTGAAACAACACCGTAAATGACAATCAAGTATTGAGAAAAGATAGTCTCGAAATAATTTGTAAAGAACATCGCGCAACACAGCACGCACATCTAGGAATGCGTAAACATACTTACACTCAAAATTGAAATGCATGGCTTGTTCGGCATACAAATAGAGAGATAATTTTTGCACGAGTGCTTTATTTCCTTTGTCTGTTTATACTTTTTAATTTCTTCTGTTCACAGAAATGCCCTTCGGGGTCGTGATAGATCGATTTATAAATCATAAAGCAAGCGCAATCAATTTGTTTATTTCTGAAATTTGGTGCAGTGTTAACTGATCGCAGAGCTTTAGGTAAAATGTAATGTGTCTTGAGGTTTTGCTTTTTTATGCAAAAAGTAGAAATAGAAACCGATATATGTACATGTGCGCATATATGTGTGCGACGTGTGCATGTTTACACTGATACATAAACATTTATGTTTGCGTGCGCACACGTACATACTCACGCACACACCAACACACATATTCATATATATACGTATTGAAAACGAATATAAGAAAAATGCTAATAGACATGAAAAATAATCTTACTCTTTCAATATTTAAAATGACAGCCCAAGCTCTGATGAATCGTAAGAAATAACCTGAGGAAAGATAAGGAATAGAAAAGGACTTCGAAAAACGTATAAATGGAATGGTTTTTTAATTTCCTAAAGGAAATTTTAAGAAAACTCAAGTTACCGCTGTGGAAAAAGAAAAAAAAAAAAAATAAAACATATATCTTCAATATATCATATCATATATCATATCTTCTCGATATTCTCTGCAACATCATGCGGACATGGGTACATGGGATAAAATGGAGATACAGTGTAGGCCAGTTACCACTCATGATTGACAAATATCTACAAAATTTTGGCAGAAATGCGCAAACAAACATATACTCAACATCAAAATTTGCTTGTACAACATACGGACAGAAAGATAATTTTACCACGATTCATACGCTCAAATTACGATTAATTTCATTAATTGTATTTGTCATTAATCCGATTCACAGAGACGTCCTCTGGAGTAAGTGGGAGATCTATTTTTGAATCATTTCGCTAGTGCAATAAAATTTATTAACCGGATGGTTTTTGTGTAAAGAAATGAAATAGAAACGTGTATATCTATTTATGTAGATATATATATACCTATATACGTACACACACATATTAATATATGTACTTATTGAGAATGAAATATTAGAAAAAAATACAAATATAAAATAAGAGGATAGAAACAACCTACCATCTATTACACCGATAATGACAGTTGAGCTTATTGTAATCCTAAGAAATTATTCGAAAAAAAAATAACTAAAAGGAAAAGATGACTTCGGAAAACGGAAAATGAACTGGTTTTTAGTTTCTTCATAGAAATTTTTAAGAAAACTCAGGTTACAGTCAAGAAACAACACAACTCTTCAGCATTATACAGACATGTGTACATGGGATAAAATGGAGTAACTTTGTGGCCGGATATCACATTTGAGTGGAGAATATTTACAAAATTTGGCACATATAGGTAGATTAAGCTATGGTCCAAAGTGATAATTTTGATAACACAAATTAACAGTTTTTTTCGATTTTAAAGTTTAGTGCTGGTCCGTGCTGGTCCACAACAAGAAATAGGTAAAAAGATTATACGCATGGGTGATTTATGAACCTAATTATGGTTTCTAAATGAACTGCACTTTGCAGGCAAATGAACAAAGATATGCGATGTGAAGTGAAATATTTCCTTCCCATTACATTCTCTAGCTCTTTTGGTTTTTATATGCTCGGGAAGCGGCTTGTATTCACGAGACACTGATGGATGAACTTGCAACTTAGGACATTTGATGTGACTATACAATAAATAAAAATAAAGATTCATAATTTTACTACTCTCGCTCATTTGAAGGAATCTCATAAGATAGTTGTAATAGCCGCACGAAATAACCTACGCTTTTGGAGACATCCAAGTTATTATTCTAGGCTAATTGTTTGACGGGTAATAACTTCGGGTCCGTGCAGTCCAGTTGGTTCCCCCCCTTTCATCGTGAAATTTTTGCCTTTTATCAACGAAGGGAAGGGTGTTATAGAGCGGCCTTGAAGGCACTCTATGATATGGGAACGCATTTCCTCCTTCACATATGTGACGAGGCACGGGTTTTCTCCATTTACCACGGACGTCATAAATGCCAGTGAGAATGGACCGCAACTCGCTCCATCCTCTTGGTGTTGTACTCCTAGACACTCTATCAGAATGTGTCTTATGTTCTTCACGTTCGCGTATAAATTTCTCAAGTACTTTATCACATCATAACTGGGATTACCATTCAAAGAGCACAGGTACTGGACGCGCGCTACGCCTTCTTCAGCTCGGCGGTCGCGACACAGTGCGTTAGTCACGACGATCCAATGACTTCCGGTGTCGCTAGCTTTTTTGTAACCTTCTTCACGGACCTTTACCGCACATTGCAAATACGAGGTATTTAATATTTGCACAAACAGCTCTGCGTGACAACTCAGCGGGTTCGGTTGGAAAACCGTGAGGGGGGAGTGAACTCTGTATTGTTGGTTCTCCCTGCGAATAAGAATACAAAAGGGTTCAATCTCGTCACTCGAAAGCCAACTGGTTCGTTTCATGATATTTTGTTTGTGTTTAGTTTCCAGGTTCAAATCTTTGAGCCACCAAATCTTGCTTAATGTACTTCTGTCTTCCGATTCACAAGTCCCGACACATAGGAGGTCTTTTGTATTTGTTTTTTGCTCATGATCCGTATAGGATTCACACTTAATGCTAGATATTTTTCCTTCATTTTGTTTCGCATTAGGAAGCTCGGAGATGAGATCAACTGTTATTATTCCCTGCTGAGTGCTAAGACATGTATCAGAACCTTGTTTTCCTGTAATGCATTTACTTCCATTATCAAGAGAGAATACAGGGGCCAGGTTTTGTACAATGCTTTCGTGTTGCGTGTCATTGGTGAATTTCACTTTTTTTTGTGCAGTCTTTTTTTGGGGAGAAATCGAAAGCGCTCTACTAACACGGATTGTTTGAAGTTTCAAAATTGAATGGACACTTTTCAATTTCGTTTTGATCGTCTTAGTACCCTCTTGGGGTCGACCCTGCAGAATTTTATTGAATTTCTCTCGAGCTTTCTCAGTTACAGATTGTGGCCGAGATCGCTTTGATCGCTTTCCCCCCCAGCGCTCTTCATACTCGTTTTCGCCTTCTTTCACTTCTTTCACGGCCTTCTTATTGCGTTCCTTGTAATCGAGCGATGCTTCTTTCGCTCTACCCTCCGCTTGTGTCTTCATAGTACGAATGAACTCTGCTAGTGTTTTTCGATCTCCTTGAAGTATATCATGCTTCACAATTTTATGCCACCCTTCTACTAATCCATTTGTCTTAGTTCCACCATGCACTCCACACCAGAGTGGAGTGAATGGCATGGAAAACGTCAATACGTCCTCCAGCATCTCAGGGGAATAAAAAGGATTAGGGATTTTTCCTTCAATAGTCATGTTTTTTTGAACGTCTGCCGCGATAGCCACGAATTTCTTACCCACGGCACACTTATCGCGGTATCTCCCGGTGTCTTCTACTATCATTGCGTTAGTAGGCTCGACATCGTCAGGGTCAACGTCGATGGAAACATCCCTACTCATGAGATGTTCAATTCCCTCTCCAAGGAAAGGAGTGAGCATAAGTTGGCAAAGGTTCCTAAAGATTGCGTAGATATGCTGTTTTGAAGGAGCTTGCGCCATATCGGCAAAATACTGGTTTATTATACTGCGTTTCTGAGGCTTCAGTTTTGGGAAGAACTTCTTAGATTTGCCAGCAATTGTCTTCATAAAATGCGCGTGGCAAAGCTTCACCTGTGTATAATTGAGCTCCGCCTGATCGGGAGTCATCCACAGGCGGTCAAGATAAGATGGTAGTTCGCCCAATTTCAGGGCAGCAGTGATCGCATGTAAGTATGCGAAACTGTGGTCGACTACTATGCACTTCGGTTTGAAGTCTTTGCCGTTGACTTCTCTATAGTTCTGTACGAGGATTGCGAGCATACCTTCGATGTAGCTTGTAGAACTTTTTTGACATACCATAGAGATGGCTGATAATGGCGAATCACCTTTTTTTCTTTGAAAAACTGCTGCATGATAGAGGTATTTGTTCGATTCGTCACCTTGTACGATTCCTCCAGTGGAATCCAAATGGAGAGTGGCATCCGGGGTTCTCGCAAGCTCGCGCAGCTCTTCTTCGGTCTGAAGTATTATTTTCGAGTTGATCGTATCGTATTCTTGCACAAAAGTGGGGATAATTTTTTTGTTGGCCTTGTCAGAGGCTTTCAAGCCTTGGATGGTTAACTCTAAGTCCGACTTGTCATCCTTAGCAAGTTTATTGCGGTTCTTCTCCATCTGTCCAAGTTTCCTGACACGATCGAGGGACGAAATTTTCGTGGTATCCGTACCATTTCCCGTATTGGCAAATTGTTTATAGTAAACACTCGCCGCGCCTTCCAGTAAGACAGCCTGTCCAATGCGTTGTTTTTCCTCAACTTTTGCCTGTCTCTTACTCATTTTATGATTAATATTCGCTTCCTTTGCTTCTAACAAGAACACTGTACATCTTCCCGCTATTTCTTCCTGCCCGTTGAAACAGACAATTTTTTGCTTGAGGCCGCAGAGCGGGTCTTGGCAGCGAACTAGGAAACTGAACAAGGGTCGTCCTGCAAGAAGGGAGCTCGGATATAATTTTCTCTTATAAAATGTGCAATCACACTCTTGGTTGAGATTTGCTATGCCTTTCAACAGAGCAATGTGCCTTTCATGTCCTCGTTCATAAATATCTGTATTATTGCAACCGTTCAGCGTTACAGTAAACCGTTCTTTCAAACGATAAATCTTATTTTTCTTTGCTGTCATGAAGCTTTCGAAATTTTCTTCGACGGTTCTTCTTTGCGCTGCTAGTTGCCATTCCATAAAAACGTTATCTGTCGTACTTTCGTACTTTCGTTCGCATTTTCCGGAGGACATTTCATACTGGAAGTCGTCGTCGGAATTTTTTGAGCGGTAGGAGTGCTCTTCACTTTCCTCGCCGTCGTTACTCTCGTACTCATTTTCCGAGATTCTATTCTGGAAGTCGTCGTCGGAATTTTTTGAGCGGTAGGAGTGCTCTTCACTTTCCTCGCCGTCGTTACTCTCGTACTCATTTTCCGAGATTCTATTCTGGAAGTCGTCGTCGGAATTTTTTGAGCGGTAGGAGTGCTCTTCACTTTCCTCGCCGTCGTTACTCTCGTACTCATTTTCCGAGATTCTATTCTGGAAGTCGTCGTCGGAATTTTTTGAGCGGTAGGAGTGCTCTTCACTTTCCTCGCCGTCGTTACTCTCGTACTCATTTTCCGAGATTCTATTCTGGAAGTCGTCGTCGGAATTTTTTGAGCGGTAGGAGTGCTCTTCACTTTCCTCGCCGTCGTTACTCTCGTACTCATTTTCCGAGATTCTATTCTGGAAGTCGTCGTCGGAATTTTTTGAGCGGTAGGAGTGCTCTTCACTTTCCTCGCCGTCGTTACTCTCGTACTCATTTTCCGAGATTCTATTCTGGAAGTCGTCGTCGGAATTTTTTGAGCGGTAGGAGTGCTCTTCACTTTCCTCGCCGTCGTTACTCTCGTACTCATTTTCCGAGATTCTATTCTGGAAGTCGTCGTCGGAATGTTTTGAGCGGTAGGAGTGCTCTTCACTTTCCTCGCCGTCGTTACTCTCGTACTCATTTTCCGAGATTCTATTCTGGAAGTCGTCGTCGGAATTTTTTGAGCGGTAGGAGTGCTCTTCACTTTCCTCGCCGTCGTTACTCTCGTACTCATTTTCCGAGATTCTATTCTGGAAGTCGTCGTCGGAATTTTTTGAGCGGTAGGAGTGCTCTTCACTTTCCTCGCCGTCGTTACTCTCGTACTCATTTTCAGCTATCTGCAATGGATGTACAAAAGTGGGATTGTAATCAAAGAAACATTTGTATTGCTCATTTTGGAGTCCATCATTGGTACAATTGTTAACACTTATTTACATATATAAGTAAACAATTCTCCAAGCTCTATAGATTATAGGAACTCACATATGATGATTTCTTCGTAGCTACTGCTGCTGCTGCTAAATTCGGCGTGGAAGAATTCATTCAGAGGGACCGCCCCTGCAGGGGGGTCTGGGAGAGTCTTGCATTGGCGCTGAAGAGGAAAAGGACAGAACACTAGCAACGTACAGCTTTAAGAACGGTCTTCATTTGTGACTCTTCGGTCTATCAAGCGTAAAGAGAAAGCGAGAGGGAGGGAAACGAAGAGACAGTAGGAGGGAGTGAGGGAGGGGAGAGATAGAGCGAGAGAGCGAAATTGTGGAAGTCGTACGATGAAGTGAAAAATGCTCACGACAAAATAAATGCATGGTATTCCTCATGCCGGTGACACACTCGGAGTTTCGTTTCCGATCTGATTTGTCTACACGAACGATTCCGGCTCTAACTGCGACTGCACATCTTCATAATTTTGCGACTTAAACTCTACCTATTCACAATCTATAGTATGACTATTTTATTTCTCAATGTTTGTATGTGTTGCAATGTGTACATATGTTTACCCCAATTTTTTTTTAACTAATTTTAAATAGGCAACAGAAGTTCAAAAATGAAGTTGTAATATTACGAGTGCATAGGACCCGTCGAAAAGTCTTATACAATAAAATACAAAGTGTCTCCTTAAACAAATAATTTCATAAATAGATTTAGGGTTTTACTGTTCATAATTTCTCCTATCTTATTACAATGGAAATTTCATTGAATAAATGACATTGGTTTGTCCGTCTTGCTTGGTGTTTCTCCCTTTCACGCTCGTAAAAGTTGTTAAGTGATTGTTTCTGCGATACAGCAAAAAATCATGATATATTTCCAATAGGTCGATTCTTAGGGAATCTCACGCGTAAGATAAAAAGGAGAACCAACGTACAAATATACATATCAATTTATTTATTTTAATGGCTAACGTTTCGAAATATTTTAGTTCCACCTTCAGTGCAGAAAAACATACAAAAAGGTCAAAAAGATGAAAAAACTCAAAAGACATAAAGTTCATACATTTTAAAAAAACTATATAAGAAATCAATTTATAGCATACAAACATCTATAAAACTTTAATCCTACTGATGATTCAAATACAGCAAAAACGATCATTCTCATCGGCTCATTCACCCACCATTATACCAGTACATACATCCATACATTTACACATGGGAATTGTAAGGTCAAATTCCTCTGTAGTTCTACATTTTATATTGGTTCTTGTTTTCACTTTACGAATAATTCGAGTTTTTGAAAACCGTATAATAACCACTTTACAGTGATCGATTTACTGAAAGAGACCGAAAAACTATTTGTTCAAAGGAAAAGTTTTAAAAACAACAATGGTGATCTTCTTCATCTCTCAATACCTACTGTGAAGGAACGCAATTTCAAAACATCACCTCGATCGTTGATAATTCTTCGACAACGAGTTGAAGTGTTTCAAGAACTAAAAGAAAACAGTGAAATGATCCGCAAAACTGTTCGTTTAATAGTGGCCAGAAGTAATGCTTGCCTTAAGAGAAATGTCGAAGGATTCTAAATTACTTTTTTATTTAAACTTTATTCAATGTATTGCTTTATTACTCTTTTAAGTTTCTGTTTGTTCGTTTTTTTGGAAAGTGCAAAATAAGGAAGACTATAAATATTCATTTAAAATGTTGTCCTTCGACAAATTATTTTTCGTATCCGTTTCAGGTCATCGAGTAATCGATGAATGTAAAGTTGTTATTAAACGATTATTAAAAACATAAATTATTCGAAAATGAAGTAAAATTTACTACATTATGAAAAGATGAGAAGTTAAATATTTAAATTTAAAGCTGAAATATAATCAATTAAAACTCAGTGACATTTTTGCCGGACACCCGGTATAATGACTATAAGTAGTGCGTCAGCAGTATGGGATTACTTTCACAAATCGGTGAAGAGTGTAGAAATTGCAGTGTGCACCATTTGTGAAGCGAATATACGACGAGGAGCGGCTGGTGCATCTTAGAAAACATTCTCAACTAAATCTTTATTGGGCTCTCTAAAATCGACACAAAATGATCAATTCCTGGAAGCTGAATAAAAACCAAACATTGAATAAGAATTGAAAAATAGAAAAGAAACGAAGAAGAAGAAAAACTAAATGTCAATGTATTGAAAACAAACAAAGGCAATTTAGGTTGCAGCAGTGACAAAACTGCCGATTGCAGCAAGTCGTCTTCGTCTACTGGCAAACAGCTGACTTTGAAAACAACATTTACTCAATCTAAAAACTGGGAGCCAAATAATACTGTCCAAGTACATAGAGAGAAATTGTTAATTTACTGGCTTTGTGAGGCGCTCAATCCTTACGACCCTATGGGGAAGGAAACCTTTTTAATTTTGTATGGTTTTTGAATAAGAAGTTTCAAGTTCCATCAGAGAAGGTAATTACAACAAGACTAATTCCGGGTCTCAGTAACCAAATTCAGTTTGCTATTTCAGATGAGATACAAAAGTAAATTAACAAAAATAGCGTCTTCTCAATCACTGCTGATATTAGGACCTCTCCAAGTCGAGATTCTTTCATGTCAATAACTGCACACTGGATTATAATTACACTGGATGGTAGCATAGATACTGTTTTTTCTTCTCAGTGACTGCATGTTCTTCAGGGTTGCAATGAAATCGCAAATCTCTTGAGAACTTGTTTTAAATTCATTTAAAAGACACGTGAATTTTTCACGTGCGGGTAGCCGGGCACACTACGCTTTATTCACTTCAAACTATTAGTCCAAGTCAAGTTCAAATTAATCCAAGTCAAGTTCTAATTAATCCAAATCAACTTCCATTTAATCCAAGTCAATTTCAAGTTAATGCAAAACAAATTCATATCAACCCAAGTCAAGTTCAAATTAATCCAAGTCAAGTTCAAATTAAATTTAATCCACGTCAAGTTCATATGAATCCAAATCAAGTTCATATCAATCCAAGGAAAGTTCAAATTAGACCAAGTCAAGTTCAAATTAATCCAAGTCAAGTTTAAATTAATTCAAATCAAGTTCAAATTAATCAAGCTCCAAGTTGAATTAAGAATTGACATAAATCCCTCGTTAATTTGAGGGTTTTTTGTATTAAAAATGTATCTGTTGGATGTGATGAGCAAGAAAAACGTTTTTCCTTTCAAGCAAGGAATACATTAAATTTCTGCAGCGTTAAAACAAGCAGTCGTAAAATGTACTAAGTATCCAGCATCAAGAGGCAGAGTGTGATTCAGATCTTTGGGCGGAGTAACAGTTAGAAGTCAATTATGAAAACTTCGTATTATACTACACATTAAAGTTGTTTTATAATTCTAAATTGATGGCAGTATGCATCCATTCAAATAATTATGTTCATAGTTACTTTTATGTTACAGATACACATAGTATCGAGGATTTATTTACACTCATATAAAGATTTACATGCCTGAAATTCCACTTCATCACATTTATGAAATCAAATGTGCATGCAATTACAAATGATTGCCACTGGACGATGTGTAGATTTAACCTTTAAAAGATATGAGCAAATGCGATTCCCTGAGTACTTATGTACGATACCATTTGATTACAATTTATATGAGTACATTACTACAAAGATACAATTCTCTAATAGCAATAAAAATTGGGCCATCCCTTCAAATGAATAGGCCTAGGCAAATATATCATCTCGACCGGTGAAAAAAGTTGAAACCTGTTTTTACAAAAATCGTTTGAACAAGCAAAAACAGACTTCGTTGCTAAATTTCTTTCAAAGGTTAAATCTACATATCATCAAATGGTAATCTTTCGTAGTTGCATGCATACGAACGAAATTTCACGCATATAAATCTCTATATGAGTAATTAAATCCTCGATACTACTATGCGTATGTGCATGTGTAACATAAAATTGTCTTTGAACATAAATATTTGAGTGGATGCACACTGCCATTAATGTAGAATTGAAAAAAAAATTAATGAATAGTTAATACGAAGTGTTTGTAATTGATTCCTATATGTTACTCCGCTCAAAGATCTGCATCACATTCTGCCTCCTGATGCTGGATACTTAGCACGTTTAATTTGAATTTGACTTGCATTAATTTGAACTTGACGGATTAATTTGAATATGCCTCGGATTAATTTTAATCTGACTTGGATTACATTGAACCTATCTTGGATTAAATTGACCTTGACTCGGATTAATTTGAAGTGAAAAAGGTGGAGTAAAAAACTAAAAACCCAGGCCAAAAACCCCGGTTTAGGGCACTATTTTGCCGGGGCCGGCCGGGGCTGGGGTCTGCAAAAATTATCGGGGCTGGCCGGGGCCGGGGTCAGCCAAAATGGCCGGGGTTGGCCGGGGCCGGGGCCCCGGTCGGTCTATAAATTCGTCAGTCGTGCTAGCGTGTGTCATTCATATAGACTTGCTACTGGGTTCACCGATGTAGCTTACAACATTGAAGTGCTCAATACGCACGTTTAGGATGAAGAGAGCGACATCAGCCCGAATTAAAACTTAAAAATGTGAGAGAATGCAAGTCTTAAAAAAATTATTTATGAAGTGCAGATGGGTCGGCCAAAAACACAGCGTTGCTCACACGTCTAAAACGAAAATATTTTTAATGAAATCAGTATATTTATATTGCATACAATGAAATTCATCGTAATCTGTGAGCTCGATCATAATAGCTATATTAAAAATTTCAATAGCGAGAGTACGATATGGTTCAATACGTGCGGCTCAAATTTGTCTTTAGCTTTTCCTTTGATATTTTCTCCCGCACAGATCAACGGAATAAATTGAGAGGGAAAAAATAGAACAAGCAGTGATATTGCACCCTATGTATTGCACCCCTAAAATTGAATTATAAGCTCTCAATGGTAATACTTACGCGTAAAATTCTGTGAATCTGGAAGTTGAATTCTGCGCTGGATTTTTCTAACCTCTTGAATCTACCTATTTCTTTAGTAGATCTTCTATAACAGAATTTCGCAATGATTTTCCTGTAAATTTCTGCTTTGGAATCGACACTATTGCCTTCAAGCGTTTTCAAATAGTTAATTTCATTCTCCATTTTTATTGTTTATTTGTCACTTTAAAGATTGTCTTTTTCCCTTTTAAAATTCTGCGTCACTCTTTTAGTATGAAAAATTACAGTAGCTAATAGAACTTGAACCTGACACGAAGGCAGCTTTAACGATACTAAACATTGAATGCTCTCACGAAGATGTCACCGACCGCTTTCACGAGACCTAAACAGTGTGTGTGTGTGTGAGTGCGACGTAAGCACAGCTATTCTAATGTCATGATCACAACAAACCATAACGATGGTAAAGACTGCCCTGCCATTAGATGAAGGCAGTATAAACAAGTTTGAGTCATGGAGTTGGAGTAACATGTTATACAGTGGAGATGGAGTCAGGGTCGCTTTTTCGAGTGTGCTGGAGTCGGAGGAGGCGATGTCGTTCATTATCATGAGGTGAAGCCTAGGTAGAGTAGCAATGTGATATTAGTGAAATATCAATTGATTACGGTACCTCTATTTTATCCTACCTACCCATATCTGTTTCTTGCTTGTTAATGAGAATACTGACAGGATGAAAAAGTGGTTGCTCTTATACTGTGAATTGATTTCCATGTAAATTCTGTTAGAAGATTAGAAATGAACTAATTTGTACGTTTCCTAAGTCATTAAAATTGAAAACAAAATTATTCTTGTCGAATATTGTGAGCAACATAACCGTCAGTTCGATATATATAGCAGGGCGACGGTCATTTGCGTTATTGCGATTTTTATCCTATTTTCTTTACTTGTGTTTTCATATATGATTTTTGGGTCAAGGAAACTAAATCCTAGAGTCATGAAGATTAATGCTCTGATAATATTTAGCACTGAACCTTTAATAAGGACGAACTATATATCACATTAGCCAGATTACATTAGCTTGTTGCTTCAAACGAGAATTATTGCTAAAGAAAAAAAAAGATTGATTAATATCAAGTATTGGAAAGTTAATAGTCTGAGTTCCGTAACCGGAAAAATTGCTTCAATTTATCAAGATGAATTTCATAACGATATTTGAATGAGAAGATTAAACCACTAAAACTCAGGGCAACAGATTATGAACTTCTCAGAGCCGGACTTCAGGTAGGCAGGCGGGCGTTGGACTTGCGGTCTGCGCCTGCATGTGCCGTCATAGGAGGCAAGCCGTGCTCTGTGGAGTTAGTTGCGGTTGGTTATGATACAGAGTAAATATTAGGTTTAATACAGTTATCGTTATAGTTTTAAGTTATAAGGTAAGTTATAGTTTTTAAGTTTCTAGTTCCTTGTTATAAGTTATAGTTATTAGGAATACATGGGGAAACGTAGTCCTAAGTACCAAGCTCACGGCATGGCAAGTATTTGGTCCTAAACTTAGAGTTTACGAACCTCCACAAGTACTCGTGAGCTTCAGGAGGCCAGGAAGCGCAGTCAGGCGAGTGGACGGTGAGTGGTGCAGGTCAGCAGCAAGGAAGGCGCCTCAGCCTCTCATCTTCTGTCCGCTCGGTCCTCGGAAGAAGGGACCGATGCTCGGTCCTCGGTCCTCAGAAGAAGCTGACGTTAACCCACCGGCGTCCCTGGGCTGGTTGCAGGCAGGTTCCGCACGGTGTTCGAGACGAAGGCTGAGTAGGCTCAAGGTTGTATAAGTAATAAAGTTGATGGAAGATGTTTGCTTAGTGGAGGTTGGAGGCGATCTGAATCTGCATCCAGAAAATATACGAGGTAAGTGCGGCTTGGCTCAAATAGTGTATTCATTAGGTTGTATTCAGGACAGTAAACCAAAGTTCAAGAACCAAAGACAAGCCTAGAGCTGGGTTATAGAAAATTTTTACGTATTGAAGTTATTAAATTTGCTAAATTATCTGGGACTAAATTACATTTAAAGGTTTGAAGGGCTATTAATGGTTTATTATTAATTACTTATAGTCTTAAAATTAAGTTCATGAACAAGAAAGGCTTAAAGTTAATGAGCGTGAAAACTAATACAGGAACTCCTGTAAATTTACTGTGCAATTGCTACGCCAGTGAAAATGGAAGAGAAAACCAGTTAATTGACAATAGAGTTAAAACATGAAATGTTTAACGTTGGTTTTCAAAACATCTGAATATAAATAAATAATAATGTAATAAATAAATTATAATAATGAAGGCATCTACGGATGCTTTATTTCCAATCAAGCCTGATACATATATCACCTTTTACATTGGATTTTCAAATGCCTTATAACTAACGCCAGGACGCCATGACGCTTTCCCCCGGTCGAGACCGGTACCCATTTCAGA
This sequence comes from Morinoia aosen, assembly GCA_030386875.1. Classification (NCBI taxonomy): domain Eukaryota; kingdom Metazoa; phylum Arthropoda; class Malacostraca; order Amphipoda; family Talitridae; genus Morinoia; species Morinoia aosen. Next base: position 6,806,423 of record CM059570.1, read on the forward strand.
CACCTGGGTGGAGTGGGGTATTGTGCTTGGAATTTTTCTCCTATACCCAACAGAGAAAATCGCCACTGCCAGCGCCGAGACTCGATCCCGGGTCCTTGCCGCACGGCGGCAGAACCTATACCACATGGCTATGGCGGCATGGCTATATTAACATTCTTGGTTGATAATTACACATCGGTATCGTAATACCCATGTTAAATGTCGAAAGAAACACGCACAAGAAAAATCAATTCCTTTCGTTGCGTAATGTGATTTTGGCAGTGCATTGAAATATTAGTAACTAATAAAACATAATCTTCGTAACGCATAGTTGTAAAACAGTCTCGTTGGGGCGCGCTTGTATTGGAATATAAGCAAACGAACACAGGAGCCGGTGCTTGCAGGGATAAATGTTGAGAGTAAATTGGGCAAATATACATCATTTTGCGCCAAAGTTTTTGAGGTTGACATTAAGGAAATTTTTCTTTTCGTTATAACGTATTGAATAGTTCGCCAAATTAACAATGAGCTCGAAGGGAATATAATTTGTTATCACAAAACAAATTTAGAATATTTACTACCTACGCTGGTAATACTAGCACAAAAGAATTTACTGTTGTTCGGGGAATGATGACTGTAACAAGAACATTGTACGGGAATTGGGAAAATGAGCTCGTGATAGGCAAAATAAAGTAGCGCTCTAATTCAACCCAGAAAAGTAGAGAAAGCAAAAGGAAAGGCAGAAACGAGGATTGGGAATCTTTGATTGGAAGACATAGTCATTGGTAGAGATTTAACTTCACTTTAGATTTAGAACAGTTTTTGCTTGATTTCGAAGAAAACGAATCGTACAAAGTAGAAAAAATAGCAAAAATTGGGGAAGCTCACTAAATAAGTAGTTCTGTAGTGCAACTGCAAAAAAATGAGAACAGTTTATTTACAACAGAGATGGTACACAACATTATTGTTCTTAAAATAATCTTAACTTTGGAAAATACACTCATGTGTGATGCACGCACATGAGTATTAAAATACCCATGTGGCTAGCTAGTCGAAAAACATGATGGAGGACAATGTATCTCTTGTGCAGCTTAAAAAGAAAACTATCACACTATGCAATTCTTAAATACTTCAAACTTCATAAAATTCAGTTCGGACGCCTCCATTGTATTCTATTGATGAACCATATTTAACAACTGAAGAACAGGTCAAGAAGGTTCAGCACCTGGGGATCAGGTGCTGAACATAGCGCACCGTTTAAAACTTGTGGTAAGTTGCTTTTAACCGAGAGTACCATGTATGCGAGAGGTCCCATAAATGTAGAAAATTTCTGGAGTAAGGAACAAATTTACAGTTTTCCCTTAAAAACAGGACAATGAAATTACACCACTCGCCTTACAGGATATATTCAATGATATTGTGCATATGCATAAAGCACTTTGCATATTACACCTGTTATAGTGTATATGCGTAATCGCATATGTGATTTTGCATATGCACAAGATAATTTCTTGCATTGCATAAAACATTCTGCATATCTCTTTGAGTGCATATATGCAAGTTATGCAATTGCACAGCTCTACTTATAATATTGCCTCACAAAAGTCTACATGAGTAAGAAAAACATGAAAATGATCATTCTCAACTGAGAAAAAAATTTGTCACCTCCGGGATTCGAAGAGGCACGATGTTGGTTGAGTGTGCCTAGAAAGACATGGCTATGGACAAGAATTCAAACAGCACTTCATAACTTAGGTGAGCGCGGCCTTCGGCAGCGCGGATTGCGAGGCTAGGAGAAGCTGGAAAAACCTTGGTCTCTGTCATCCCCCAAGGGGCGTATGACAGTTTTATTATACACTCACATTTGGAGAATGAATTGACGCTTAAAATGAACCCAATTTCAAATTTTTAGGTGCAATAGTTTAGAAATTATGAATGGAATAAAATGAGCCTTTTGAGAAATCGGTCGACCATTCAGAGGCTAGGAGAAACTTGCTCTTCATATTCCTCCAGGGAGCGTATGACAGTTTTATTATACACTCACATTTGGAGAATGAATTGACGCTTGAAATGAACCCAATTTCAAGTTTTTAGGTGCAATAGTTTAGAAATTATGAGTGGAATAAAATGAGCCTTTTGAGAAATCGGTCGACCATTCAGAGGCTAGGAGAAACTTGCTCTTCATATTCCTCCAGGGAGCGTATGACAGTTTTATTATACACTCACATTTGGAGAATAAATTGACGCTTAAAATGAACCCAATTTCAAATTTTTAGGTGCAATAGTTTAGAAATTATGAGTGGAATAAAATGAGCCTTTTGAGAAATCGGTCGACCATTCAGAGGCTAGGAGAAACTTGCTCTTCATATTCCTCCAGGGAGCGTATGACAGTTTTATTATACACTCACATTTGGAGAATGAATTGATGCTTAAAATGAACCTTATTTCAAATTTTTAAGTGCAATAGTTTAGAAATTATGAGTGGAATAAAATGAGGCTTATAGAGAAAATCGGCCGACCATTGACGGGCCACGAGAGGCCCTCTTTCTGCCCCCCACAGGGGCGTAAAAATTTTTTCAATTACGTAAATATATTGTAATCGTCACGCCAATTAATTTGGTACTAATTTCAAGATTGTACGTCTTATAGTTTAGAAATTACCCTTTTTGTTAGGGTAACTCGGTAAGGATCTGAGATGGGTTCTCTGAAATGGCGCGCCGGTGGGCACTTCGATCATTCGCGGAGCTTTGATTACCCTAGATTCGCTTATACTTTTCATTACCCTAAACATTACCCTAAGGTACCCCTGATTACCCTAAAATAGGGTAATTACCCTGCTCGTGGAAACACTGACTTAGCAGCCGGTCGCTCCAAAATTATCAAGCCTCATAGAGTCTGTGCCAACCTGAAATGAGCGTACAAATGCACGAATTCAGCACCAGATCAGATATGTCTGAAGATAAGTTTGCACGTGTGAGGGGGCCTTTAGAGGCTGTGGTGCGACACGGACGTCATGGTTGCGTAATTCACCACTTTTCTCGCAAATCTTGGAAGCGTGTCCGCTGATGGACTAATTCCGGTAGTCAGAGGTGGCACCGAGGTCCATTGAATATTTAGAATTGAATATTTAGAAAGTAGAATTCAAAATCCGTGCTGCAACTAGTGTTTGAAGTATAAAATGATAGATCAATTCAAGTTTCATATACAATTTTCGAATTTTACAGTTTTTGTCGTAAATATTTATTTTGTATTCTGAGCTTAATCAACATGTATGCTTCATGGGATAAGTTTCTGATATCATTAATTACAAATCAATTTATCACAAATAAGAACTGGACGGTGCTCTCAAAGAACCAGATCAGGTGCAGTTGCTGTATGTGGAGACGAACGGAAAAAGTAGACGTAGATTAAAATGCTATGTTTGCAGGAAATTTTGTCGACTTTCTCGAATAACGCCTAAATACTTTCATTAACTACGGCTGGCCCTGGAGGACGCTGTCAGCTAGCATTTCTCTCAGATTTCGATCATAATTCCTAGTCCTAAACTGTGTTGAAATTCCTAGTTGGAGAGTACGTTAAAATTCTGAGCCACAAAGTACGCTAAAATTCCCAGCCACAGAATACCTTTAATCTGCGAAATACAGGATAACGTTTTAAAAATTATTCGTGTGCGGCTCCGCTCGGCAGGACTGCCTGGACCATGGAATGGAACTGATTCCTTTCCCCCCCAACCGCCAAGTAAGATGAGCTTGTCTTAAAATTGGTCAAAAAAAAAGTTTTTCCATAGAGCAATTCTCATGTGCGAAATATGATTAATATGCTGATGAGAAACTAGTTCCTTTTGATTGATATGCCGTTGAGAAACTGAACTATACCTTGCTAATAAGCATGTTATTGGTAAGAAAATTCCATAAAATATCTACATCAATTCTCAAATATATGTCCTTGGGTTTAATTTTTGTAGGTTGTGAGAACAAATTTCTTAATTTAAACTCGTAAATATTTGCACCTGAGAGACATTTTGGAAAATTCGTCGCTGACGGTATTTTTTTTGAAAGACGAACAGAATTTGTGTTGCCTAGGTTATAGCAGCTTGTAAGGACTATTGAGAGAACGGGCTTCGCTTGCAGAGACTAATTTTCCGTTATTGATGGTGTTGAATGTCGTCCACAGGCCTTCTGTGAAAAGACCAATTACGTCAGGCGATGAAATGGTTTTCAGAACCCATATCGTAGGCATAAAATACTACATTCGAACTTAATAATTCTTTATCAGAGTATTGAAATATAGTATTATCATAATGTTTAAATATTGAGCATTGTCATGTTTGACAGTCGCAGATTTGCTAATTATTGGTCTTATAAGGGCGAATCATTCATGCTTTCACGCATTTTGCGCAAAGTATTGACCAGAGTCCTTTTAAAAAGCGCGTTGTAGAATATAATGTAGATGAAATTGGACGATTTCTAGGGAATCTCACTTTTAGGATAAAAAGGAAAACCAACGTAGCTAAGAAAATCATGGTATAAAACAAACGTTTCGGAACATAAAAAATCCATCCTCAGTGTTGTGAAAAACAATAAGTCAAAGTATTAAAAATATTTCTAAACTCTAATTTTCTGAATAAACCAACAGATAAAATATTGACATCAAAAAAGACAAAGAAAAGACAATAATAAAACAAAAACTATGAAACACTTTAACAAACAATAGAAAGTTTGACCGCCGTGTCACGTTCATTAATTGACGGACGGTTTTTTAAAATGTACATCGATTCTAAAATGCGGAGATCAGATAAATTTGAGGTTGAGTCCAAAATTTGAAAATATGTATTTTTAAAAGAATGGTCGTTTTTCGAACAATGTTCTCTTATTGACGAATTAGATGGTTTAGTCAGATTATTGCCCGTACGAAAGGAGACTCCCCTGTGTTGTGCACACCTCACAAATAATTGGAGCCCAGTGCTACCAATGTAAGATCGCTCGCAGCGGTCACACGTATATTGATATATCACCGAGGTGCGCAACATCACATCTGGAATATCCCTTCGCTTAAAGTAAGACCCGATTTTTCTATCGTTTTTTAAGTACACACTAGGATTGATTTGTGGAAAAAACTTTTTAACTATTGATAATATTTCAAGTTTCATTTTCTCTGTACGGGTTCCTATAAACGGTTACTGAAAATATAAGCTCAATTTCGGCACGGTAAAAACTTTTTGCTTCATAGTAAACTTTTTTCCTAAAAATTTTCGTAACTCCTTAGTAAAAATATTTTTCGGGTAATTATTCGAACAGAAATATTTTTCCAAATAATTCATTTCTAAATGGAACAATTGGTAAGAAGAAGATATTTCAAAAGCTCTGTGAATTAATGTTACTATGCCGGAAATTTTCTATTCATTGAAAATATTTTACTAAGGAGTTACGAAAATTTTTAGGAAGAAAGTTTACTATGAAGCAAAAAGTTGTTACCGTGCCGAAATTGAGCTTATATTTCCAGTTACCGTTTATAGGAACCCGTACAGAGAAAATGAAACTTGAAATATTATCAATAGTTAAAGAGTTTTTTCACAAATCAATCCTTGTGTGTACTTCAAAAACGATAGAAAAATCGGGTCTAACTTTAAGCGAAGGGATATTCCAGATGTGATGTTGCGCACCTCAGTGATATATCAATATAAGTGTGACCGTTGCGAGCGATCTTACATTGGTAGCACTGGGCTCCAATTATTTGTGAGGTGTGCACAACACAGGGGAGTCTCCTTTCGTACGGGCAATAATCTGACTAAGCTATCTAATTCATCAATAAGAGAACATTGTTCGAAAAACGACCATTCCTTTAAAAATACAAATTTTCAAATTTTGGACTCAACCCCAAATTTATCTAATCTCCGCTTTTTAGAATCGATGTACATTTTAAAAAACCGTCCGTCAATTAATGAATGTGACACGGCGGTCAAACTTTCTTTTGTTTGTTAAAGTGTTTCATAGATTTCGTTTTATTATTGTTTTTTCTTTGTCTTTTTTGATGTCAATATTTTATCTGTTTGTTTTAGTCAGAAAATTAGAGTTTAGAAATATTTTTAATACTTTGACTTACTGTTTTTCAGAACACTGAGGATGGATTTTTTATGATCCGAAACGTTTGTTTTATATCATGATTTTCTTAGCTACGTTGGTTTTCCTTTTTATCCTAGAATATAATTTTTAACACAATAATTCTTTTTGCATTCGTTATTATGTTCGTTTCATGCTTCACGTACAACATTTGGTGATTATGAACAATTACATCAATATTTTATTTAACACAAGTGATACAGCAGTAGATCATTTTTTTCAGTCGGGTGCAATGGACACATTCAAGTATAGGTTTTGAAGGACCGCTGAATGAGCTTTCGAACTCGACTTCTATTCAGAAATTGCACATTTGAGCAGCATCTCTCTCGAGGACGCTGAATAACAAGCGAGGAATTTTTTTTACATTTTCAACACCTTTTTTCCACATTATGACAATGGATTTTCTAATTATTTAAATCGAGAAGCTTTATTGATACAGTTGACCAACAAAAAACAATTGATTAAATAATCATGAAAAAACAAAACTCACTATGTTCATTGTTCTCAAAACAGTAAATTAAATTTAATATACTTGATCATTATTCAACCATTACATTTATTTCATTTCCCTTGGCCGCACAACCTCACAACCTACTAAAGAAAATATTTGACACTCAAGCGTGTTTGTGTGTCGTTTACAGATGTGATGATATACGTTATTGGATTCATCAATGAACATTTATGTTTCTATGGCAGGATCGAACACGCACATTCACGGATACAAAAATCAGATTCTTGTTGAGTTCAGCAATATGTTATAGATTCCTGTTTTCGAGTTTGAATTCAATTTCGTCGATAGCAATTTCCCTTTAAAAATTAATTACTCATTTCAGGACCTCATCATCCTGAGGCTCACAAAGCACGACTGCTTCTGGATGGACTTTCGGCACCAGGACAACGGCACCTACAGCGATGCCAAGGGCGAGAAACAGTTGACAGAAGCTGACCTGGGCCTCGCTTGGGAGAGCGGGGAACCCACTCGCAGCGACCAGAAGTGCGTCGTTTTGTGCGGGACGGACGGGACTTCCGAGAACGTGGATTTTCTCTGTGGTTGATCAGCAACGATGGCCGTCCACTGCATCATGGAAGTGTGAAGGTGAGTTTGAAAACTGCAGAGAGTCTTGTGAGCTGCTAAATGACATGATACAGAATATCAGGGAAATTACGACCTGGCCGAAAAAAAATTTTAAATTCTGAATGGGAGAAACAGTGCCTGAAAAATTGATGGAAAAAGCAAACTAGGGTTAAAATACATTGAAGCTTAAATTTAAATTCATGGCTTATAATAAATTTCTAAATCTGTTCGGGTTCAGTGGATTAATTGTGGAATTATGGTATAGAGAATTTAACTTTAATTACGAAAGCTTCCATTTGTTCCATGCATTAGTAAGAAACTGATTTGATTCAATTATGATATTAATATATTAAGGGCTGGAGAAATTGATTTCAGAATGGATTTTGTTCATTTTTTTTTTAAATTAGTATTTCAACGTTTTCCATGTGATGTTTTAAACCCATGAAGAAAGTAGAGATATTCAAGCAACAAAAAGTCAACGCAGTAATGTCATTGCAAATAGAACCATTTCATCTACCTAGAACACATACGTACACGAATCAAAGTTGGCCGCTTATTTCTACGAAGATCAACGCGCTGCTCTCAGTAGCTCTTTGACATTTGCATATTCCAGATTGTGGTTTCCGAAGCGAATTCACGACCTGTTTAGAGCTTTTCTGTGCGATCATTTGAACTCTTGAGGTAATTATAGAGATTCAAGCAACAAATAATTCCTCACAGTAGCCGCACTGCAACCGCAACTGCTTCGTCCACTGAGGACTTTGCACGGCACTCACGTGCGTTTGTTTCTCACCCTTGTAATAGCTTTCATTCACGTTTATTAATACATATTATATATACCTATATGTATACTGTTGTGTATAACTATACATTATACACATACTATTCTGTATATATTTTTTCTTCACTAATGGTAATTAATTTCTTCTACACACACACACACGCGAATCAAAATTGGCCGCTTTTTTATCAAATATCTACGCGCTGTTCTCAGTAGTTCTATGATATTAGTACATTTTAGACTGAGCCGAGTGTACAGAGCGCTTGCGTTCTGTTCTTCCTGCCCGGGTTCGAGCCCTGTGAGCGGCAGTTGGCGTGAAAAACGCTGATGCCGCACATCAGGGTCGTTGCCTGCAGTGTGGTCACTGTCCTCTAGGAATGTTCCCTGAGCGCTAAACGAGAGGAAAACGAGACCTAAAGCTCGGGCGTGACTAGGGGCCTGGGGAACTCCGATCATGTAAATTCCCTGTAAAGTATCATTGTCAATGATGCTAGCCACCCTCTATGAAAAAAGAGGAAAAGGCTTGGTATATACCATAGACTGAGGTTTACGGAGCGAGTTTCACGATCTGCTTTAGAGAAGGGACCATCATACTCGCCAAAATTTGTAGCAGTGTCAGAAACGACCATCCAATCTTCAGAAAAGACAATACAAAGACAGTGCTGAGCATTTCAAAGGACTGAGAACTGGGCGCAAGCCGCCGTACTGAGTGAAGCAGATTAGCTTTTCAAACTGTTATTACATTGAACACGAAGTAACTCACATGGTCATCTTCAAGACTTCTACCTTGTATTTCTTAACCGCAGGGAAATCAGAGCGCTGCTAGATTATCTATATGATGCAGAATATTTTGATTGAGGGTGTTTTCAGATATCATAGATATCATCATCTCAGTGTTGATCAATAATTCTTCTGTTCTAGAGTTGATAGGTTGCATCATTCTAGTGTTGCCATATTGGGAAATCTGAGTGTTGCTATATTATACATCTGAGTGTTGATAAATTTTTCATTCCAGTGTTGCTACATAACAACAGCCGATTTTTGCTACATTATAAATTTGAGTATTGCTTGATTAAATCCTTAGTGTTGCTAAATTTGACGGAAACGTGTAGCTAAATTATACCATTTGAATTTCATCAATACAATGTGTTGTCTATTTGAAAATTTTGGAGACCACCTCAAATTCTGGAATTGATTACGATACTGAGGACACAATTTTCCCTAAAATTAAATGAGTTATTTATCGAATCATTGAAGTGAACTTATACGATTTTTAAGATTGCAGAAGAAGCTAAGAGAGTGAGTAAAGTTGTTCCTCCTGAAAAGTATAAACGCAGGTACACAATTCATTCAATTAACACTCCACATTGAGTCGACGATGCGATAACCGAAGTAGCGAACTTGTAGTCGCCAGAGAAGTCGGATAAGTTACGTGGAGTGCTGACAATTATTACAGTATTTTAAGCAGCTGGCGTTTTTTCGTCAAAGGAAGATCAAAGAATCGTTGTATATTTTCAAAAATATCCTTGCTTTAAACAATATGCAAGTAGCATTCCGTTTGCAAATATTGTATATAATATTATAGTGTTTAATATTTTTCGAAAAAATAAAATTAGTCCACAGAATCTATCACGGTAATTGAATAATGTTTGATTAATATTTTTATGATTATTAAACGTGAGAACCTTTGAGAGAAAAGAAACAGACGTTCAAACGATGTTTGCTGGCGTTGTACTGGTGTGAGCATAGTCGATATTCCTACTATTGCTATTTTTTGCAATAGAATGCGTAGAGGATAGTAGAATTACACAAATTTAGGATTTAATCACGAGATCTCATCTTTCACTTGATGATTTAAACAATTTATTTAACACAAGCGATACAGAGTTTGATTGTTTTTAAGATCTAGTAGAACTGTCAAATGTGTGTACCTGTGGGCAGGAATAAGTTTAGCGACTTTTAGGGCATCCTACCATCAACGTTTTTTAAGGCGTATAATAATGTTTAACCTAATTCACTTCCCATAGTTACGCATTAGACTGTTCAATGAAATAGTTAACTCGATACTCGATGCTTCATTTTACACAATAGCTTACATGGGCAGGATGTTACAGTATATTCTATAAACATTTGAGAGCAGACTGAAGATCAACAATATTAACAATGGCAAATTACCTTATCAGAACCAGTCAAGATTTGACTTGGTTATCTTACACGATTAGTATTCTGATAGGAAATGAGATTCAAGATTTATTTTGAATACTTTGCAAGAATTACTGTCACGGATCTCCGCAAGGATTGAGTTCCAAGTTTTAGTTCCAACGAAGAGGATACTGTGTTGTTACCGAGCTGGTGAATAATAAAGAAGCTTGAATTTACTTCTATTACGGGTTTATCGGTCATGATGACCAGTTTGCGCAGGTAATAATTATTGTTTGACATTATTGTCACCGTCATTGGTAAATATTTTATTTATGAAAATACAAATAAAGATTAGAGAGTTTGTAGATATCCGTATACCTAAATGTTTGTGAACTTTTGAATTAATAATTTGTGGAAGCACTATATTCTAGTTTCTTCACCGATTTGATGGCTCTTTTTTGCGAGTAAAAAGTATGTTGATTTTTTTTATCAAATCCTTGCCATGCTTCTATTCCGTATGGTAAGTTTGGTGAAATGAGCGTTCGGTTAAGCATTTTCAAAGCTTTTATAGGCGGGAAATTCACATAAGTTGTTTTTTTCGATTTCACCTTCGCCAATTTTAATGCGTGGGAGAGATATGTTTTTCTTGTATGAGAATGTAATTTATTTTGTTTTATCGATATTTAGGCTTATTTTATTACCTTTAAGCCAAATTGAAACCTTGTGGAGTTCTTTACTCATACTCTCAGCAATAATAATCAGAATTTTGGTTAGGAAGGACCGTAGAAAGCGTGCTGTCATCAGTAAAAAGCATGAATTTGAAAAATGATATAAATTTATAAAGTCATTGATGAAAATTAGAAATATGAGAGGCCCAAGGACAGATCCTTATGGAACTCTATGGATAATTGTCTGTAGGTCCGATTTTGCATCGTCAATTATAATGTATTTCCTCCGATTTGTTAGGTATGATATGAACCAATCATGAGCAGCCCCTCAAATCCCACAGTAGTGGAATTTCGAAGGTAATATATTATTGTCCAAATATTCAAATGTTTTTGAAAGTCAAGAAATACAGAGAAAGCAAGCTTTCCTTCATCAAATTTGGATAAAGGTATTGTAAATCAATTAATATAGCCTGTGCTGATGAGTTTTAGAACTAAAACTAAATTGTTTATAATAGAGAAATGAGTTTTGTTCAAAATAAGAATACACTTTCGTATACACAATTTCTCGAATACTTTGCTGATAATTGGTAGAGCAGAGAAAGGTGTCCAATCATTTACGCAGGTTCTTCCACCATTTTAAAAAATAGGGGTTACCTTAGCAACTTTTAGCGACGTCGGGAAAAGGCTTAGGAAGAGAGAGTGGTTAATAATATTGGATATGAGCGGGGCTACAAAATCAGCAATAACTTTAAGTACTTTAGTCTCAATTGATTTTTCAGGTTATTGATGCACGCAATTACATTAGGAGAGTTGGTAGGCGTAAAGAAAAAGAGTTGTGTTCACGAACATGATCCATGTATTCAAGGTGATCAATAGGTAGGTAGGTTCACTTAGAATACTATCAGTTTTGTTTTTCCCTACGTTTAATGATGATGAGTTATTTGCAGGTTCTTTGCAATGCATTGTAAGGAAATTTCGTTGGCCAGACGCACTCCTTCCTCGTAGCGTTGCATTTATCGGATGTGATATGGGAAAGTGATTAAAACACAACAATAATAATAATAACTTTTAAACAAAATAATACAATATCCTGATTAATTCAAAATATAAATTGTTTGTGCGAACCAAATTCGTACTGAACCTAAAAATAAAACTGGATCCCGTTTGAACGCAAGTTCCCTGTGATTGGGACAATTTAATTTAATCTTTACGTCTCATATGCTGAATCAAATAGGGACTTGAACTAAACCGACGTGAGATTTCATGGATCTGATATTTTTACTTTCGAAATGTTGTAAATTGATGTTTTTTGTGACTATTTGAATTTTATTTATTTACATTTTGTGTGTGTAAATTAATAGGAATAATTGTGACGAAACCAATGCCTCCATTTACGTAACAGAAACGTAACTTAACCCTATATACCACTAAATGAGTGCCAATCGTGATCAGAGAGACAACTGAGGCACAGCTGGGCAGGGCCACGGTGCAGCTGACCGTCTCCACGCACCACCGGACAGCTGAGGCGGGAGCGGCTCTCACCGCACTTGATCTGTACCTTCCGTTGACACCACTGGAGCTCGAGTGAAGACTGATGGATATTGTGAATGATGATAATCTTTGATACTGACAGAGTATGTAGTTGTGTTTTTGACGGAACACACTCTATGATATTGATTTAGTATTCATGTTTTTGACGAAAGACAAAATATAATACTGATAAGGCAGTCAGGTCAGTGCAATGAAACACAGTAGTTTTGGTTCCTGATGAAAATATTGCTCACTAAAATGCCTCTCAGCTGTAATGAGCTTGCAATTCCGTACTTTTTAATAATGTAAGCATCTGAAGCTAAAAATAATCACGAAATAATGAAAGGAAGTTTTTATTCGAGAATGATCTATAAAAACGAAAATCTGCAGTAATTTCATTTGCAGCGTGTTCTATTCAAATTGAGGGAAATTTTTTTTAAAAAGTATTAGTGAATTTGCAAAAAAATCTGTGTCGTTTACTAGTAAGAACATTGTAATGACCAGATTGCTGATGGCGTTGTCACAAAAGCTCGCATGCAGCAGGTTGTATCATCATATTGCAAAAAATATGACCATTGAGAAAAATCATTTTTCTTTAATCGAATGTTCATATGGAATTTAAAAACGAGGAACACTGCTCGTGTGTTAAGCAATATTTAATATTACACATCGTCAAACCTATAAAACGTTTCGGAGTCCTGCTCCATCCTCAGTAAGTACAGTCTGAAAAACTGAAAAAAACACAAGTTCGTCAGACATGTTAAAAAAGGAAAATTAATAGAAAATCTCATGTAAAAACTTCCAGCGGATAAGAACTATTCAAACTGTTTAAAACCGGTTTTTCTTTGGCTATATATAACGAATCTAAAATTCATAGTTCTGAGTCATTGAAAGCATTGCACAAAATTTCATATTGGTCTTCAGCCACTCCAGCACCACACTGCTCTGCATGGAGTCGCACAGACAAATGAGGCGGTTGCGCAAGAGGCCTCCCGGTATGATAACTAACTCCACGATGTTGGGATTCTTTATGGGCTACCTAAAGTTCAGAAACCCGATTTTTCTTCCAAATTTCAGCTACGCCCAATTTTCTCTGCGATTAATACTCCTTGTTTCAACCTCGTAAAATTTTTAGTGCCTATTTTGAATCATTCAACCGTTAACAACTATAATTTGAAAAATTCCTCACAGTTTACTCGAGACATTACTTCTATTCAAAATGCAGATCAATTATTTATGGATTCGTTTGATGTAGAAAATTTATTTACAAATGTACCTTTAGTAGAAACTATCGACATAATTGTGAAGACTCTATTCGTTACTCCACCTGGTGTAATTTCTGGTTTCGTTTCACCCAAAATCATTTTAAAACCTTGCTTGAATTGTCTGTAATGAATTCAGTTTTCATATTTGCTAATAAACTGTACAGGCAAGTAGAGGGTCTTGGCATGGGTCTCCCATTGAGGCCCACTTTTTCAAATATATTTATGTGCCACTGGGAAACAAAGTGGCTTAATGATTGTCGCCTGGAGTTCAAGCCCGCGTTTTATCGTAGATATATTGACGACACTTTTGTATTGTTTAAAGATCCTGTCCATGTTCCATTATTTCTTGAATACTTGAATTCTAAACATCATTCCATAAAATTTACTGTCGAAACCGAAGATCATGATTGCATTCCTTTTTTAGATGTAAATGTTGCAAGAACTTGGAGGACTTCCACCACCTCTGTATATCGAAAACCTTCGTTCACAGGTTTGGGTTTGAGTTTTTTAGCTTTTGTAGCTTCAGGTTCAAAGTGAATGCGATTAGAACGCTTGTAAACAGAGCTCACAATATTTGCTCAAGTTTTAAAAACCTTCACAATGAATTCAATTTCTTGCACTCTTGTTTCCGCAACAACGGGTTTCCCTCTTCCTTAATCTACACTAATGTTAAGAGGTTTTTGGCAAAAAAGTATTCAGAAGTTAGAGACGACGTTGACCCTGTACAACGTTTGTATTGCTGTTTTCCTTTCTTTGGCCAGTTGTCTGAGAAGATGTCTAGAAATTTGGAGTAGCTTTTCCATCGCTGTTTTCCTGATGTAAAATTGTGCATAATTTCTGTCAATTCATTTAAAATAGGCTCATTTTTTCGGTATAAAGATGTGCTTCCGAAGCGAATGAGGGCGTCCTTAGTTTACAATTTTAGTTGTGTACAGTGTACATCAGGCTATGTCGGTATGACGACTTTGCCGTTTTATGTAAGAATTGCCCAACATCGTGGAGTTAGTTATCGTACCGGGAGGCCTCTTGCGCAAACGCCTCATTCGTCTGTGCGACTCCATGCAGAGCAGTGTGGTGCTGGAGTGGCTGAAGACCAATTTGAAATTTTGTGCGATGCTTTCAATGATTCAGAACTAAGAATTTTAGAATCACTATATATAGCCAAAGAAAAACTGGTTTTAAGGAGACTATCCCAGGCCCTTGCCAGATTCTGTCGATTCCATGGTCATTTTGCATGTTTTTGTTTTAAAAGGACCCTTAGGTGGTAGACTATTCGTTCCTAAAATTTTATGGCGCTACGACAATAATTTCCCCACCCCCCGGGGGGGGGGGGGGGGTAAGGCGACCAAACTCTTTCAATTTTTCCGATTTTGACCCCACATAAAAAGAGAACAAATAGGAAATGGAAAAAACCTCAATTTGAGTTTGTTAGAAATGTTCCAAGGATTCTAAAACTGTCTTTGCTTTTGTTCTAGCATCAAAACTGAAGGAGGAGTTCCATTTTGAAATATCAATATAAATGAAAAGCACCCAAAATATTCCATTTTTTCCCGATTTTGACCCCATATAAAAAGAGAACAAATGGGAAATTGAAAAAAAGCCGAATTTGAGTTTGTTAGAAATGTTCCAAGGATTCTAAAACGGTCTTTGCTTTTGCTCTAGCATCAAAACTGAAGGAGGAGTTCCATTATGAAATATCAATATTAGTGAAATATCAATATCTGAAAACCAATATGTCAAATTTTTGCAAAATCTAAGGCCTGAATCAAAAAAATGAAGAGAATCAATTGTGTTTCTTTTCAAAGGTTACATATCATAGTCAAATTTCATAAGAATCAGACTGAAAAAAAAAAATTCATTTTGTTGAAAAAAAATAAGATAATTTTTTTTTTTTTTTTTCAAATCACAATTCACACTTTGAATATGAAGTTATGTATGGAAATTATCAAAATAAAAATTAAAACTGCATTCAATTACATCAATTGTTCATTATATTACACTTCAACACAAAATTTTATTTTTTGCTTATACCCAACACTTTGAATTTTCAACACTCATCCTGGGACTAGTTCTCGAGTTTTGATGCTAGAACAAATCCAAAGAAAGTTTTAGAATCCTTGAAACATTTCTAACAAACTCAAATTCGGCTTTTTTTCAAATTCGAATTCTTTTAAAAAATATATAGCTCTAAACCCAAAAAAATGTTGCTGATTTTTGAAATATCAAAAAATTTTGAAAAAATAGAAAAAATTTGAATTTCAAAAAAAGCCGAATTTGAGTTTGTTAGAAATGTTCCAAGGGTTCTAAAACTGTCTTTGTTTTTGTTCTACCATCAAAACTGAAGGAGGAGTCCCAATCTGAAATTTCAATAAAAATATACCAAAAAAACATTTTTCGTCAAAAAAAAAAGTAAGGCCTAAATCGAAAAAATGACATGAGTAAAAAAGGTTTACTTTTACAAAATACATATGCTGGCCAACTTTCAAACGAATCGGACTAAAAAAGTTGAAAAAGTGGGATGGTCTCCTTAAACAGTATGAATAGTTCTTATCCGCAGGAAGTTTTTACATGAGATTTTCTATTAATTTTCCTTTTTTAACATGTCTGACGAACTTGTGTTTTTTTCAGTTTTTTCAGACTGTACTCACTGAGGGTGGAGCAGGACTCCGAAACGTTTTATAGATTTGACGATGTGTAATATTAAATGATGCTTAACTTACGAGCAGTGTTCCTCGTTTTCAAATTCCTTAAAATGTGACTAAAGATAAACTAGTACAGAATGGAGGCGACAGTGACGTGATATCTAGCACTAAAATCTCTAAGGTCGAAATTATTATTGGAAGTTTAGTAATATTGATAACACGCAAATAATAACCTAATTGGCGAGTATTTATAAACAAAGTGGAATAGTGAACAAGGGGTAATCGAAGTGACATCTGGTGTGCATGCTTTGCAAAATTCATAAAGGCAATCCTGGCCAAATGGAAGAAAGATTGAGTCGGTTGTAATATCAGTGAAATGAATTCTAGCTAACAGTCGTTGTCATAATAATCACCAAAAACCTGCTTCGAATTCATGCCCAATTACTGCAGCAGAAATTGATCGAGCTCGTCAGGCGTGTTGATTGCCTGAAGTCTTAAAACCGATTTTCTGGAAGTATTAGAAGCAAACCCACTAATGATCCCATTTCACATTTTTGTGATTCCAATTTTCTCCTGAGTATTCTTAAAGTGCGCATAATGTTAGCTCTCGAAGGCATGAGATTCTCATTTATGTAGAATTTAGAGTTGAAGCCATCAAACATCGTGCTCCTTTCATAGCACTTTAGTTCAAAAGTAATGTATCTCCGCTCCTCCTTTTCCAGCTTCAGGTTTTTCCCGATTTTATTTACTGACGTGATGTCAGTATTACTGAGTTCGTTGTTAATTTTGTCTTTTTGTGAGTTTACGAACTGTCTCCCAACAGACTTCACCTGTACGTAGATGCGGTAGTTGCCAAGAAATAACGGGAATGTACCATCTGTTTTCTATTTCTTCACGCTCATCTTTTTGTATAAACGGTCCAGACCGGAGACTAGGCTTATTTAGTCATTTTGGTTACCGATAATGTTCTTTTGCTCATGTTATTTCTTAGTTAGTGTTTCAATGGGTGTTTAAAGGTTATTTATTTCGTTATGAAATTCCGATATTACTGTGTCGTAGTGATCAACTATACTTGCTTACTTTATTCTTGCCATTTTTCTACGCTAGGATACGAGCCAAATTTTGATACAGACTCACCCGTGTACCGTCTTGTTTTTCTGGCCTCCATCTTGAAGTCGAACACATTTCTTTTTGAAAATGAGGGTTACTACTTCTTTTCGAGGGAATATCATACGATTTGATCGATAATATTCTTATATGGTGAATTGAATTTACTCCTTTATGCTTTACTCCTGGATGCTCATGGTTGAGCAGGCAATCCTTTAGGTTAGGAATTCATGATTTCTAACCACTATCAGCATTTTTTGGATAAAAAAAGCGTCTTCACAGCTCGAGGGTGAACGGTGACTCATTAAATCCATGAGATGCTCATATATGACTTATCAATTGCACTAAATAACTAATACATTACAGCATGACCACTTCTCTTCACTTGGAGGGTGGCCTACCCAATTGAAAATCAAGTACGTGTCGCCGTTGTATTAAGGACGTGACGGTCGATTATGTATGATTTATAGGCTGGTCGGCCTACTCTGCCACAAGACTCTCTCTGCGCTGTCATAACTACGCTAGGTCGAGCTTGGACGTGAAATTCATAGTTGGCCATGGATGATTTGGGGATCAAAATGTTTCAGTTGGTTAATGGCCGTAACATTTGAGAACGGCCATCCGTCG
Source organism: Morinoia aosen (assembly GCA_030386875.1). Lineage (NCBI taxonomy): Eukaryota > Metazoa > Arthropoda > Malacostraca > Amphipoda > Talitridae > Morinoia > Morinoia aosen. Next base: position 6,824,358 of record CM059570.1, read on the forward strand.
TTTACAGCCGCACAAATATGTGCTGCAGGTGGTGTGCACTGTGCAGCAGGTGGCGTGCTGCAGGTGGTGCAGGTAGTTTGCTGCAGCGAATTATCGCCGTGCTTATGATGGATGGACGTCACCCTTCAAACGTGTGTTTTGACATTGTTGCGTACACTGCATTATGCTTGAAAAAGAATGTCGAATGGTTTATTTTATATTCATGCTTCTCCCAAAATGTTCACAACATATTAAATGAACACTTTACTACGCTGTTCAATAAAAATATTTGTGCGTTCACTGTGGTTCATTAATGTGCTTACCATTGTGATGGGTATCTTCTTATTTCATTCTTCAACGCAATGTCACACATTAACCGAACTAGTTTGATACATCACACAGGAGTTAAAGCTGCATATGCACTTCATTTCATGATCAGTTTTATTACTCGGTTATTCCAAATTGTCATACAAGGTTGTTAGTTTTTTTTAATATTTGAGCTTTGAGAATTAGTATATTTTTGCAATGCCCACAAATTTCAAACTTTAACCGTTAAAAAACGAATTCTTTCGTTGAGTGCGTTTTAAACATTCGTCACATATCACAGCCCATAGAAAAAAAACTATAGATCAATTATTGTCCGTATTCAATCTAAAGCGAAGACCTCATCATCAACGAAATGTATTGAAAATACCAAGAATATATTTTATAAAAAAACATGTTCGGAAATAAATTGCACGTGATTCATCAAAGATTCGGTATATACGAGGTTGATATTTAAAAGAACGTTTATAAATCGAAGACCAATCGAGGATCAATCTATGAATTACCCTAACCTTACCAGTTTTAATTAGAATCAAGAAACATAAAGGCATAATCTAATACACCCTTACAGCCTTGCATACACGTGTGAAATATTTCCCTTATTTTTTCATCTAGTAGTATATATTCTTCCAAAATATTTGTTCTGAACATTCACACTTATCTGTTTGTAAGTTAATTTACCCTAAAAGTTCGGTCAATGAGCTCGTTTCAAGCACTCGTGACTAATGTCGAGTCATTGTCGACGCTTAAGGACACCGTCTAGGTAGAAATCAGGATATGTGTTGATTTTCTGCTTTTATATGCATCTTATAGAGGATTTTCTTGTGCTTCCATTGTTACTTTCCGTTTACGTCTACTCCGAATAGTGCGCCCACCAGAGGGGGGGGGAAAGCTATGGGGGTGGCGTGACCTTGACCCCTCACCCCCTCATTATTGGGGGTCAATTGAGCGTTTCTCTGCGGCAATGGCATTATAGTTCGTTAATGGGCTACTCAAAGTGCTTCCATTATTCAAACGAAACATTCTAACGCTGAGTAAACATTTTTTTATAATTTTTGACAATTTCAGAATTTAGCTGTTCTGCCGTATCTATGATACCGCAGCTTTCATTCATAGCTCAATGACAGCTGCAGTATCATAGCTACAGCTATAGCTGCAGCTATAGCTACCAATCCAAAGGGCTTGAAAAGAGCTACAAAACAAAGGAGTTGACGTGACAAAAAAACGTATTTTAGTCAAAAAAAAAATGAAAAATAAAAAAGATTGGTTGCTTTCATGAATGACACCTATTCTCTTTTGTTGTATATTTTTTCCCAGAGTTACAGAGCTAGAGCAATGTAAATTGTATCAATCGAAAGGGCTTGAAAAGAGCTACAAACGCTCAAGAGTTCATTATAGAAAACCCTGTAGTTCAAAAGATAAAAAGAATATTTTTTTTGTGAAAAAACACGTTTTTTCTGGAAACTTGATAATTGGTTTCTCAAATGCTACTTCTTCCACAATTTTAGAGCTAGGAGAATGGTTTATATACCATTCGATAGGGCTCAGCAAGGTGTATCCTCGCGCAATAGCATTTTTTGATAAATTTATTATTTTGAAAATTACACGACATGAAAAAAAATGAATAAAAGTTCATTTTTTTTAATTCCCAAAAACCACTAAAAATTTATCAAAATTCCCTATTGCGAGTGGTTATATAGACATATAAGCAATCTAAAAACGAAGTACTGGTTCTGTAACTTCAAAATTGTAGAAGTAGGATTTAAAAAAACTATTTTATCATATTTTTCGAAAATAAAAAAATCCAGTGCAGAAGAAAAATTTTGTCGAAATAACAAATGATATTTGCATCATTTCCCACCTACTGTGAAAATTTCAGAGAAATCCATCTATAAATAACGGGACTTTTTTTTTTACCAAGACGGTGTCCTTAAAATGGGCTGTGTGCGCTTCTTTACCGTTAGTCCCAGCTATCTTGTACACTATACCGTTTGGATCCACCTCAACGATGACAAAAGGTCCATCAAACCTTGGAGCTAACTTGCTCCGTGATGGCAAAGGCGTTCTCCTTCGCTCCACCAACTGGCCAACCAAGTAAGGCTTAAATGACTTTCGAAGCGGTTTCCAATACGGTTCAGAAACAGGAATGGGAAGCTTGCTGGCGCTGTCAGAAAAGAAATCTGCAGGAGTATGACCGGTTTGAGAGTGCATTGTATTATTGTAGATTATTAAACTTCTTGTGAGATGATCTGTCCATGGTGTTTGGTATTCTTCACATGCTGCTGAGAGAAGATTCTTCAATATGGCATTCAATCTCTCGACAGCTCCGTTGCAGTTCGTCGAATACGGGACAGTCTTAAAATGCTCCACTCCGTATTTCTGAAGCATGTTCACGAACGGGCGTCTTCGAAATTCCGGGCTATTATCCGTAGTCACGGTCTCTGAGAGCTTAACGAGAGAGCTGAAAATCCTCTCTTCCAACGCTTTGGCTACCGTTGACAAACGCTTGTTCTTCAGAGGCACAGCATTTGCGAACTTCGTGTATGTGCCAACACCAACTAGCAAATACCGCATATTGCCTCGCCCTGGAGGAAGTTCAAGAAGGTCGACAGCGTAGTCGCTATAAGGTGCCTTGGGTACTCGTCGATACAACGGACCACCACCCTTCGCTCGGCCCTTAAAACGCTGACACACTGAACAACGGCGTATCACGTATGCCACGATCGGAGACATTCTCGGGCTGTAGACGTATCTGGAGATAGCTTCGACCGTTTTGTCCCTCCCGATGTGACCAGATACTCTGTGAAACTCCTCCACCATTGCAGGTAACCTCTGAGCAGGCATCACCGGCACTTCACGCGAGCCAGCACACACGACACCGTCACGAAGCCTCAAACTCTCCACTGACTTCAAGAATCTGCGTCCATTGACCGTCTCTGATAACTTCGCCGAAATTTCTTTCGCCGTTGCTCCAATCTCGAGGAGCTGTTTCGATGATGAGATTACTGCGTCATTTGCTTGAATATCTATTATTTGTGCAGTCGTTAAATGAAGGGATGGAGTGCTGGAAGTTTCCTTAGGAACTGCGTCTTCTGTTTTCCGAACTTGAGCTGTCTTGACTGTCTCTGACGCAAGTTTCTTCTTCTCACAAATTATTTTCTTCTTCGGTTGAACTGTCTGCGGCGTAAATCACCTTGGTGGAAGAACTTGTCGATGTATTTACCTTTGCTCTTGCCCGTACATAATCGATGTGACTTACAATGATGTAGTCTGCATCCTCACCATCCGGCACGAGAAAGTTGTAGTGGACACCGCGCAAACTCTGTAAATGCACTGAAGGATTATTGTCATCACATCCAAATCTCACGATGCCAATGCCGTCCTCGTAAATAGAGACGTTCACTTTAAATTCCTTCACAAATGCATTCAACAAACACAAGTCCGCTACGGTACCAACTTCCTTCATAGCTTCTATCCTCTTTAAATCACGCTTGTTCTTACCAAGTCCATATTCTTTCGGGTCTTTAAGCCCTCGCGCTACAACAATTTCTCTTATAATTGAGTGATCGTCAACATTGCCGCTCATTCCCATTGCAAGGGCATAGGACAAAGAATCAGGTCCACCGGGAATTAAATTCACTTTCTCACCCTGCAAAGACACAGTATAATTTGTGTCAACTTCGTTACTGTTCAAGGGTAAATTTACCATCCTAGATAGAGCGTCAGCGACAACATTTTCCTTACCAGGCAAATATTGAATTTCGAACTGACCGCAATGAAGTTCCTCGAAAGTTCTCATTAGTCGAGCATCAACACTTTTCATCGAGTTTAGGTAGATGAGCGGTCCATGATCAGTTTTAATCACGTACTTACGACCATAAACGAAAGGACGGAAGTTCCTCACAGCCCATCTCAAACCTGCAAGCTCACGTTCAGTAGCGCTGTAGTTTGATTCCACCTTATTGAACGTTGTGCTCGCGTATGCCAGAACTCTCTCCTCGTCATTCTGTACTTGCGACAGTACCGCGCCTGCACCAACATTACTGGCATCCACAGTAATCACTAGCGGCGCTGCGTCGACTGAGAAACCAGGATAGCTGAGAAGAGGCGGATTAGTCAAAACTCTCTTCAACTCCAGAAAAGCTTCGCTGCACTCTTGCGTCCAATTGATCTTTTTCATGCCGATCAGTTCATTCAGAGGTTTCATTAATACACTGGCGATAGGTATGTGGCGTCTGAAGAAATTACACACCCCTAGGAATCTACGCACTTGACGCTGGGTCTTCGGTTCAGGGTAAGTTAAAATCTTCTCAACATTCTTCTCATCTGGGCGGACACCATCGCAGCTCATAACATAACCAAGGTAAGTTACTTCTTTTCGGAACATGGAACATTTAGCTGGCTTTACCTTCAACCCGTGAGACTCGAACTTTCTCAACACTAGGTTACAATTAGCCAAATGCTCTTCAAAAGTTCTGCCAGTAACAATTGCGTCATCAATGTAACTTATGGCTACGCACCAAGGTATGCCAGCGATAACTAACGAAATAAGTCTCATGAACGACCCTGGACTGTTAGCACGGTATACGTAAACGAGGTAGCAGCAAACCAGTCTTTTGAGAAATCGAGTGGTGTTTATGTGACGTCATGGAAACGGACCAATAGCAGCGCTAAAATCTGGCAACACTGCTAGCCCGAAATCTGGCACCACTGTTAGCCTAACGAGTTCATGAATCGGGTACGACATCAGAAACTTGCAGCGTCATTCAAAGTCTTCACGCGACAAGGAGGCGCAATGTCGCCGCCGCTTCGAGTTAGAATTAAAAAGTGTTCTTTTATTGGGTGCGAAAGTAATTCTAAAAACCGACCAGACCTACGATATTTCCAATATCCACGTGTAAATTTCAAAGAATGGATTGTTGCGAGTGGAAATGTGCAGTTAAATGATCTAAGTAAGTCAAATGTATGTGCGCACCACTATGTGTGCAGCAGGCATTTCAAAATGACTGACTACAGAAGAATCCTTTCGCCATTTAAAACGTACGTTCCATTAAAAAGTGGTGTTGTGCCGTTGCCTTATAATCACGGCTTTGCAGACCTGGAAGGTGAGAAATTTTAAGTGTATTTGAATTTAATATAGAAAATATGGTTTTTGACTAATTTAGCACTTGTTGCATTTCTTCATGAAATCTTTGAAAGCAAATGCCGGTTTCATTGGAAAATCTTATTTACTAGCCTCGAATGTAAAATACTGGGCAATGATAAATAAGAATTGGAATAGACTACAATTTATCATTAATGACATCCTTTTTATTTTTAAAATTTGTAGACTAATTTTTGATGAGCTTTTCATTCTAAAATGGTAACAAAATATGGTTGCAGAGTGCCATCAGCTTTATTAGTACTATGTAAATTTCGTCTGTGAATTTTTTAGCAGGTAGGATGTGATGACAAATTATTATGGGTTCATAATAAAAACTCTTTGCAATGTATAAAAAATTTTGTTTTCACCTTTAGATTCAAATTAGCGAGTAGCAAACTGTAAACCAATTGTGCTGAGGATGAAAGCTAGTTTGGATTGCCAAACTATAAAACTTGTGTTTAGGGTGCTGAATGTAGCTTAACAATAGCTTGTTTTAGTTGTGTAGTCTATCTTATCTAAATTTTTTGAAAAATTGAAATAATTTCCTACTTTGTAACTAAAAGTAGGTGTTCACAAGAGAGATGCAAAACCTTATCTATGATTTTTCTACCAACAATGTTAATTGTGGTTGATATTTAATTTAATGGGCTCATGGGATATACCCAATCACTACAGGAACACAATGAAAAACATTTTACAGGAATGACGTTTTGCTTGCTGATGCATAATTTTTAGTCATTCAACTTTCACTTTCAATCACCAATGCAACTAACCGATTTTTGAAATTTTGTTGCCTGTATCATGGTAATTACATTACATTACAACTTTGTATCTATTCACTTCTTGGGGCAAATGAGTATTTCACGAGTTTTAGCGGAAAATTACTGACCGCAACTCTAGTGTTTAGAGCGGCAATTAATTCGAGCGCATCGAATGGCAACACTAGAGTGGACTCTCCCTTTCGATGCATTTGAATGATCAGGCACACTCTCGATATCTAAGACGAAAACGAACAGACCGCTATGATTTGCTATTTTTGGGTGAAAATTTCTACTGTGTTATTAACCAAATGATTATAGAAGTGGATTCAGTCTCCGCGGAGCCGTCAAATAATGAATTACAAAGTACCCAAAGTAAATGTTCCACTATAACTCGTTAAATAGTCATTTGCCTCAAAGAGTGCATAGAAGAAAAGTTGCTTATTTTGATATTATTACCATGATACAGGCAACAAAATTTCTAAAACACCGATTAGTTGCATCTCCTTAACATTAACCAAAGTAGTAAAATTTGCTTCAGGGTAGTAAAAAATTGTTAGGTGTAATAATTCTCAGAATATTTAGAGTAATGTCTATAGAGTATTTAGAGTATTATATGTCTGTAGAGTATAAAAATTTTGTTTAAAGTATTTCTCCAACAATCAGAAATTTGACTCAGTTTATGGAAAGTATTCCTGTAAAGCGGTATGTAATTTTAAGATTGAAGGACACATGATAGTTAAAAGTTCCAAAATTTTTGTGAGCAACAGTAGAAATAGTTCATTTCTTCTTCACATTCAACCCCTCAGGGGGATACAACTATTGTATCTATGGGAATTGGCGCTCCCAGGGGGATATGTGAGGGCCCGAGCTAAAGGTTTGGTAGGCTTCCTTTTTGTTGTAATAAAATAGGTTTTTGTTTTGTTACGGACCATCTTCTTTCGGTTCACTACTGTCCTGTTTTTCAGCACCTGCTAATTTCTTCTTCAACTTTTTTCTTGTTTCATAAACTTTTTTTCTAGCTTATTGGTTCTGTGCACCTTGTGCATAGATTCCGCGTTCCCTCAACTCCATACTAAATGGTGCCTTCCTTTTTCCTCTCTTGGAACATCTTTGTCGTGGTTAAGGGAGGCTAAAACTTTCTTATATAATAATAATAACAATAATTCTTCACATTCAGTTTGATTGGAAAGTTATCAAGTTTTTTTATGATGGAAAGTTCATTTGAGCCATTTAGATCTTTGAATTTTAAATTTTTTCATTGCCATTTTATAAATTTTAAGGCTAATGATCAGTAAATAATCAAGGATTGTAAACTTTTCAAAAATCTAATTCAGTTTACTACTTGAGTTTTTAATCAACAATCCTAAGTGGCTACCTTTCTCTGTATTATTCAACATTCTTTTCTTATAATGATTTTCTTTTGATATACCCAATCGTGTTATCTTCAAAGTACAAACTTATCCTTTGTCATATATAGGGCATTTCAATGTCCTTGCACAGAGTTTAATGATAGGACTTGACTCAAATTGTTGCATCATTTAACTCTACCTCAAAAATGCAAGTATAAATTATAAACAGTGAAGAACCTAGTGAATCAACGCAAATATTGAGAAACCGTTGCACATGAACTTGAGGGCCGGCAGTGTCAGGGCCCTATGGTCAGTGCAAGCTCAATTGCACCATATAACTTTTGAAATCGGACTGACACATGCCATTATCCGAAATGCATCATCATTCAAAGAATAATCATCCAGAGGAGGTGTTGATGACAAGCATTATAATCATGAGTATTGAAATTATTACTGAAGGTCACAATGGAGTCAAACCGCTTACTGCAATTTTTATTATGTGTGGAACGCTTTTGTTTCACATTTTTCAGCCGTTCGTTAATAACACACTGACCTTTGAAAAAATTGTGCATTTCAGATGGAAAGTGTGTAAAAAAATACATTATCTCTGTGATAGTGTTTCTGTTCACTCAATTTTATACATGAATATAATTTGGGCATTTGGCTACAGTGCTTGTAAACATTTTGCATACATGCAACTTCCATGAATGGAATAGATGAATCCATTTTTGCTATCACCGAGTTGCGAAAATATTTTTTCCGCAATTACAGCTCATGGAAAGAAGTGTTAAAACCTCACCATTTGCATTATATTGAAATTGAATGAATGCATCAAAAATGTATGAAGCAACACACCCTGCTTAGAAAATCATGCCTAATGTCTGCCTCAATAATTATACAGTGTCTTCTAGGTAGTAAAGTAATAAAATTTGAAAAGCATTAAAATAGGTTGTGAAAAATATTAAATTTTGTCTCAGGGATCACTTCACCTGTCAAGGCACTTAACAATTATGAAGTGAGATGAATTTACTGAAAATTAGAAGTACATAATATAATTATGAAGAATATACAGATTTTTGAAAAAATTTTCTTTATCCGAGAATCTGAAATTTGTTGCAGTTTATGGGAAATATTCCTGAAAGTGGATCTGACAATCCCCCACTGTCGACTAGTTTCCTGTCAGTTTTTTTTTCATGTGATGAACTGTTGCTCTCATAGTTGAAAGATGATAAGATAAGGTCATTGCCAAATATTTGTTAGTCTATTTAGGATGGGGACTTGGATTAAATTGTACTTGACTTGGATTAAATTGTACTTGACTTGGATTAAATTGTACTTGACTTGGACTAACTTGAACTTGACTTGGACGAATTTGAACTTGACTTGGACAAATTTGAACTTGACTTGGACGAATTTGAACTTGACTTGGATGAATTTGAACTTGACTTGGATGAATTTGAACTTGACTTGGATGAATTTGAACTTGACTTGGATGAATTTGAACTTGACTTGGACGAATTTGAACTTGACTTGGATGAATTTGAACTTGACTTGGATGAATTTGAACTTGACTTGGATGAATTTGAACTTTACTTGGATGAATTTGAACTTGACTTGGATGAATTTGAACTTGACTTGGACGAATTTGAACTTGACTTGGATGAATTTGAACTTGACTTGGATGAATTTGAACTTGACTTGGACGAATTTGAACTTGACTTGGATGAATTTGAACTTGACTTGGATGAATTTGAACTTGACTTGGATGAATTTGAACTTGACTTGGATGAATTTAAACTTGACTTGGATGAATTTGAACATGACTTGGATTACTTTGAACTTGACTTGGACTAATTTGAACTTGACTTGGACTAATTTGAACTTGACTTGGATGGATTAATTTGAACTTGACTTGGATGGATTAATTTGAACTTGACTTGGATGGATTAAATTGAACTTGACTTGGATGGATTAATTTGAACTTGACTTTGATGGATTAATTTGAACTAGACTTGGATGGATTAAATTGAACTAGACTTGGATGGATTAAATTGAACTAGACTTGGATGGATTAAATTGAACTAGACTTGGATGGATTAATTTGAACTAGACTTGGATGGATTAAATTGAACTAGACTTGGATGGATTGAATTGTAGGGAAAAAGGTGTAGTTTTTCTCTTTTGAGGTAATTATTTTTCAACATTTAAATGTGAATTCTTTCTCAGCCTTGTTAGATAGTATTGAGCTCATTTTAGTATTTTAGAAAACTCTTAAACGAATTGTGTTTTCATTTAGGGTCAATTTTTGGCGTTTTCTTGTGTTTACGGTTATGAAAGATTTCAGTGCAAGGGAAACTAAATTTTTGTATAAAAAAGTTTTGCTAAGTGCTGTTTCTTATGAATTTTTTTTTTATCTTCCAGGACATGGAAGTGACATGCAACCCAAACAAGCTGGTGATCATTCACTGATGTTGGATAATGATCCACCTACACTGGTTCCTATCCCTCCATCACAACCGATTTCAGAAGTAGGGATCCCAATTTCATCATCATCTCAGGATCCTCCAACTCATATGACCAGTGGTTTAAGTCAACCAGCCACCAAAAGAGCCTACCCAAGTCCTCAACCAGCCACCAAAAGAGCTTACTCAAGTCTTCAACCAGCCACCAAAAAAGCCTACTCAAGTCCTCAACCAACCACCAAAAAAGCCTACTCAAGTCCTCAACCTGCCACCAAAAGAGCATACTCAAGTCCTCAACCAGCCACCAAAAGAGCGTACTCAAGTCCTCAACCAACCACCAAAAAAGCCTACTCAAGTCCTCAACCTGCCACCAAAAGAGCCTACTCAAGTCCTCAACCTGCCACCAAAAGAGCCTACTCAAGTCCTCAACCAGCCACCAAAAGAGCCTACTCAAGTCCTCAACCAGCCACCAAAAGAGCCTACTCAAGTCCTGAACCAACCACCAAAAGAGCCTACTCAAGTCCTCAATCAGCCACAAAAAAAGCCTATTCAAGTCCTAAATCAGCCACCAAAAGAGCCCATTTGAGTTTTCAATCTGTTTCTGAGAGAGACCATTCAAGTTCTCAAACAGCTACCAAGAGTTCCAGTCTTTTATCAGCTTCCAAGCAGGCTTTATCAAGTCCACAATCATCCAGCAAGCAAGCCTGTTTGACTCCTAAATCAGCCATGGTGTCAACTCACTCATCTGCAAATAAAGACTTACCAACTTCCCAATCATTCGCTGAAGGAGCTAGTTTAACTCGTTCTCTAGATAAGATTCCTCAATCTGCAACTGAAATGATCTCTTCAATTTGTCAGCCAGAAACTTCAATTCAGCATTCAATTCCAAGTCTGTCTTGTCAGCGAGAATTATTTCCTTGCCCCATCAGGGTGGAAAGTGCGGCAAACTCAAAGCAACGCAAGAAAAGACGCTTATCTGGTAGGAAGAAGAGACCTGTTCAGTACAAGCGTTTCAACATTGACACGCAGCTAACTCAATTGTACCCAAAGCTGGGACCATACCTGAGTGAATTCATAAAAATGAAACTGAAAGGCAAAATGAGGTACACACTCTATCAAAAATGGATGGCTGTCAATATCCTTGTGAGCTGCAGTACATCAGGATACAACTTGTTGAGGAGAATGCTGCCATTGCCTTCACTGTCTACTGTTGAAAGATTGCTAAAAACTTTGAAAATGTCTCCGGGTGTTTCCACAAGAAATGTTCAAATGCTTAAATTGAAGGTTAATCCTCAAACTAATGCTGATAGGCTTACATTCATTGTGTTAGACGAAATGTCATTGAGAAAAGAACTTGCTTACAATCAGAGTAAGGATCTTATTATTGGATATGAGGATGATGGCGAGACTCGTTCAAGGAAGTTGGCATCATCTGCTCTGTGTGTAATGGCAGTTGGTGTGAGAAGTCATTGGAAATTTCCCATTGGCTATTATTTCTCTGTCAATGTTATGAAGTCTGCTGAAGTTGCTGCAATAATTACAAATGCAATCAAAATATTGGAAAATGAAGAGTTCTCAGTTCTTGGCATAACTACTGATCAAGGTTCTAATTTTGAAACAGCTTTGAAGACCCTTGGATCCACACCACTCAACCCAAAAATTACAATTAATCACCAAACCTATTTTGCATTCAGAGATCCTCCGCACTTGCTAAAAAGTGCTCGAAACTTTCTGCTGAATGGAGATGTAAATGTTCCATCCTTCTCAGCACCAGCTAGTTGGAAAGATGTTGAAACTGTCTTCCAGTTAGACCGGGACAAAAGCCTTCAAAGAATGCCACGTGTTACCTACAAACATGTGTACGATTTGAAATTTGGTTCCAAAATGAAAGTCAAATTAGCAGCTCAGGTTCTCTCTAATTCATGCTCGGCTGCTATTGATACCTGCATTGCTAAGGCCAAAATAGGCTCTTCTGCTGCAGCAACAAGCACGTATTTGAAAAAAATGAACGACATATTTGATGTCTTGAATTCAACACCAGGAGACCCTGTGCCACTTCGAAAACCAATCCATTCTCGATCACCTTCCATTCAATTTTTGAAGGAGGCTGTTGAATGGTTGCAAGAATTGGAAGACTTGAACCTTGCCCGGAGATGCCGCTTCATCCAAGGATTGATACAATCCATAACGGTCATTCTTTCATTGAGACCTGTTTTGGATGGCCATCATCTGCCATACCTATCTACAAGAAATCTCTGCCAAGATGAGCTCGAATTGTTCTTTGGCAAAATTCGTCTGCTGCAGAAGTTCTCAGATGCCCAATCGTTCACGCAGAACTACGCCAAGATTACTGCTTCTTCTCTCATTCGAGCTCCTCTCGCTTCCAACTGCGAGACAGCTCCTGACGAGCAATTAGGAGAGACCTTGGGCTTCTTAGCAGAGGTGAGATGAGTCTGGCAACCCGTTAAGGAATACAAACATGTCAGAATAAAATTTAGGATGTCCAGATTATAGTCCGATTTTCTCAACTCAATGATTAGGAGTCTTATTTAATAGATATTTGCACTTTTTACACTTATATTCCTTCCAAGTTTTCATAAGTTTCGATTATGATTGTTATTTAAGATCTTTCAAAAATCTAGATATGTTGGACAACATTAAATGTTAGAGAGGAACGTGGGACATAGATAGAGTGCATAAACTTATGCTTTTTTAAGCCATGTACTTAACAATTCTCTGCCTATTACTTTCAATCTTGTGTTTCCTTTTTTCCCCTCATATCTTGTTTCTCCCATGAAATCCCACTTTGCATTCCCTTATCTCCTTATCAAATGGTGCCTTTCTCCTTCCTCTCCTCTAAACACGCTTTTTAGCGGTTATGGAGGCTTAAACTAACATAATCTAATCTTTAGCTTATGCTCTTTTTTTTTTCCTTTGAGACTCCTTATATTTTTACATTTAGTATTATGCTCTAGTTTATCATTTTCATTTCTTTGTATGCTTTTCAATGCTGCTTCCTGTTCAGCGTAATTCTTTACAACTGACCTCTTTTTCTAGTTGCTCATCTGCATCTCAATGTATCATATTAGGTTAACTTTCTGTTTTCTCTAACATTTAAATCTGTACCCTTAAATGCAACTAAAATGCTGGCTTATGAAGTCACAGACTTACTTGAAGAAAATTTTAACTTGAGTTCACATTTTTTTGTGCCTTTCAGGTGCCGGAAGAAAGTGAAGTAGTGCCACCCATCATTCCGGTGTCTCAAGAGGAACAACAGGCTGCTGTAGTGTTTAACGGAGCCACCGAGATTGGAGGAATTTTTGCTTCTTTGGAAGTGGAAGATGCCGCCACTTATTTCTCCGGTTACCTTGCCATGAAAACAGACCTCTATCACAACCAACTAACAAAAACATCTTTGGCTGACTGCAGTACTTGTTCTTCCATTCTTAGCGTAAAAAATTTCAGTTTTCATTTGTTTGTGTCATTTAAAGAGTATGTTCAGTCTGATGATCCGCGCAAGGGACTGAAATATTGCAGTGAATCTTTTGTACACACTATCATTTCTTATGAGAGAGTTTTCCTCTATCTTTTTAGTAAAATCAGTCACCTACCAGGGTTCTGCAAATCTGTGTGTAAAGTAATCAATGATAACTGCCCCAAACCTCGCACCTGCTGTTCTCAAATAACAATGTACCTCATAAAATTCTTTGTCAGATGTAGAACACTGCAGTCAATTAGGGCGTACAACAGATCTCTGCGGACTACCTGTTCCAAAGAGAAACTCGGTAAAATAATGCACAAATAATTCACTTCGCAATGCTTTGATTCACTTCAGAGTGATTCATTTTGGCTAATGAACAACCATTAGTGTTGAACTTGTGGTAGCCTTTTTTTGTTAATGTGAAACTCATTAAAGTCTGTGAAGCGTTTTCTTGAATCGAGCTGGTGATGAACCTTGGGCATTAGTTTGCGTTGAATTTTAAGGCTGTGTACGAATATTTTGCACAATGTTGCCTAGCCATAACACATTTATGTTTGGTGTGTATGGTTAACTATGATTTATTTCTTCCATGCAGAATTGCAGAGAGTTAGAAGAATTGGTACTAAAATTGTAATTTTGACCTACTGGTCATTCTAAAGTATATCTTAATAATCCTTCATGCTAAATTTCTTCACTTTTGAAGATTAAGGGTTCATTTAACTTTTATTTTATAGTTCTATCCTAACTGGCACGCAGTATGTCCTGATGCTCAAATATATCGCTAATGCATGGGGAGTTCTGCAGTTTATTATTTATAAGTCTTTTGTCGTCTGTGATTACCCAAGTCTTTTCCTAGAGTTTAATAATTTGTTGTGTGTTGTTTATTTTGTGTAGATTTTGGAGTTCATAACCGGAAAGTGTTGAAGCGCGCCTAGAGCGGTGGTGTACCAAATGTTGTTTTGATAGGAAAATAGTTTGTTTCATTCATTATCGCCAAAAAATTACGTGATATATATTCAATGTATTTTTAAGTGAGGTAAATATTTTTACTGGGACTAATTGTTGCTTGTCTTTTGCTCCCCATTCTCACAGAACTGGTTATGTTAGGTGCCAAAGTGAGAGCTTGGTTGGGCTTCTTTTTGTTAAAATTTCAAAGCTTTGTTTTCTTTGGTTAAGAACTCTTTTCTTTTTATTCACTGCTGTCCGTTTCTCATCACCTATGATTTTCTTCTTCAGCGTTAATATTGTCAAAATCTTGCTCCTCAATTTAACGTTTCTCTGTACAGGGTATCGACCCCTCAGGGGGATACAGTTATTGTATGTATGGGAATTAGCGCTCCCAGGGGGACTGTGTGAGGGCCCGAGCTAATGGTTAGGTAGGCTCTCTTTTTATTGAAATAGAAAAGGTTTTTGTTTTCTTATGGCCCATCTTTTTTCGGTTCACTGCTGTCCTGTTTTTCATCACCTACTACTTTTTCTTCTTCAATTTTATCTTGTTTCATGAAGTTCTTTCTTAGCTTACTGTTTCTATGCACCTTGCGCATGGATTCCGCATTTCCTCCATTCCATACTAAGTGGTGCCTATATCCTTATCCTTTTTTGAACATCATTGTTATGGTAAAGGGTGTCTAAAAATTGCCTAAATAATAGGAATAATAATAATTTTACTGGTCATTCTAAAGTATATCTTTATAATCCATCATGCCAAATTTCTTCACTTTTGAAGATTAAGTGTTCATTTAATTTTTATTTTGTAGTTCTATCCTTACTGGCACGCAGTATGTCCTGATGCTCAAATATAGCGCTAATGCATTGGGAGTTCTGCAGGTCATTATATATAAATCTTTTGTCGTCTGTGATTACCCAAGTCTTTTCCTAGAGTTTAATAATTTGTTGTGTGTTGTTTATTTTGTGTAGATTTTGGAGTTCATAACCGGAAAGTGTTGAAGCGCGCCTAGAGCGGTGGTGTACCAAATGTTGTTTTGATAGGAAAATAGTTTGTTTCATTCATTATCGCCAAAAAATTACGTGATATATATTCAATGTATTTTTAAGTGAGGTAAATATTTTTACTGGGACTAATTGTTGCTTGTCTTTTGCTCCCCATTCTCACAGAACTGGTTATGTTAGGTGCCAAAGTGAGAGCTTGGTTGGGCTTCTTTTTGTTAAAATTTCAAAGCTTTGTTTTCTTTGGTTAAGAACTCTTTTCTTTTTATTCACTGCTGTCCGTTTCTCATCACCTATGATTTTCTTCTTCAGCGTTAATATTGTCAAAATCTTGCTCCTCAATTTAACGTTTCTCTGTACAGGGTATCGACCCCTCAGGGGGATACAGTTATTGTATGTATGGGAATTAGCGCTCCCAGGGGGACTGTGTGAGGGCCCGAGCTAATGGTTAGGTAGGCTCTCTTTTTATTGAAATAGAAAAGGTTTTTGTTTTCTTATGGCCCATCTTTTTTCGGTTCACTGCTGTCCTGTTTTTCATCACCTACTACTTTTTCTTCTTCAATTTTATCTTGTTTCATGAAGTTCTTTCTTAGCTTACTGTTTCTATGCACCTTGCGCATGGATTCCGCATTTCCTCCGTTCCCATACTAAGTGGTGCCTATATCCTTATCCTTTTTTGAACATCATTGTTATGGTAAAGGGTGTCTAAAAATTGCCTAAATAATAGGAATAATAATAATTATACTGGTCATTCTAAAGTATATCTTTATAATCCATCATGCCAAATTTCTTCACTTTTGAAGATTAAGTGTTCATTTGATTTTTATTTTGTAGTTCTATCCTTACTGGCACGCAGTATGTCCTGATGCTCAAATATAGCGCTAATGCATTGGGAGTTCTGCAGGTCATTATATATAAATCTTTTGTCGTCTGTGATTACCCAAGTCTTTTCCTAGAGTTTAATAATTTGTTGTGTGTTGTTTATTTTGTGTAGATTTTGGAGTTCATAACCGGAAAGTGTTGAAGCGCGCCTAGAGCGGTGGTGTACCAAATGTTGTTTTGATAGGAAAATAGTTTGTTTCATTCATTATCGCCAAAAAATTACGTGATATATATTCAATGTATTTTTAAGTGAGGTAAATATTTTTACTGGGACTAATTGTTGCTTGTCTTTTGCTCCCCATTCTCACAGAACTGGTTATGTTAGGTGCCAAAGTGAGAGCTTGGTTGGGCTTCTTTTTGTTAAAATTTCAAAGCTTTGTTTTCTTTGGTTAAGAACTCTTTTCTTTTTATTCACTGCTGTCCGTTTCTCATCACCTATGATTTTCTTCTTCAGCGTTAATATTGTCAAAATCTTGCTCCTCAATTTAACGTTTCTCTGTACAGGGTATCGACCCCTCAGGGGGATACAGTTATTGTATGTATGGGAATTAGCGCTCCCAGGGGGACTGTGTGAGGGCCCGAGCTAATGGTTAGGTAGGCTCTCTTTTTATTGAAATAGAAAAGGTTTTTGTTTTCTTATGGCCCATCTTTTTTCGGTTCACTGCTGTCCTGTTTTTCATCACCTACTACTTTTTCTTCTTCAATTTTATCTTGTTTCATGAAGTTCTTTCTTAGCTTACTGTTTCTATGCACCTTGCGCATGGATTCCGCATTTCCTCCGTTCCATACTAAGTGGTGCCTATATCCTTATCCTTTTTTGAACATCATTGTTATGGTAAAGGGTGTCTAAAAATTGCCTAAATAATAGGAATAATAATAATTATACTGGTCATTCTAAAGTATATCTTTATAATCCATCATGCCAAATTTCTTCACTTTTGAAGATTAAGTGTTCATTTAATTTTTATTTTGTAGTTCTATCCTTACTGGCACGCTGTATGTCCTGATGCTCAAATATAGCGCTAATGCATTGGGAGTTCTGCAGGTCATTATATATAAGTCTTTTGTCGTCTGTGATTACCCAAGTCTTTTCCTAGAGTTTAATAATTTGTTGTGTGTTGTTTATTTTGTGTAGATTTTGGAGTTCATAACCGGAAAGTGTTGAAGCGCGCCTAGAGCGGTGGTGTACCAAATGTTGTTTTGATAGGAAAATAGTTTGTTTCATTCATTATCGCCAAAAAATTACGTGATATATATTTAATGTATTTTTAAGTGAGGTAAATATTTTTACTGGGACTAATTGTTGCTTGTCTTTTGCTCCCCATTCTCACAGAACTGGTTATGTTAGGTGCCAAAGTGAGAGCTTGGTAGGGCTTCTTTTTGTTAAAATTTCAAAGCTTTGTTTTCTTTGGTTAAGAACTCTTTTCTTTTTATTCACTGCTGTCCGTTTCTCATCACCTATGATTTTCTTCTTCAGCGTTAATATTGTCAAAATCTTGCTCCTCAATTTAACGTTTCTCTGTACAGGGTATCGACCCCTCAGGGGGATACAGTTATTGTATGTATGGGAATTAGCGCTCCCAGGGGGACTGTGTGAGGGCCCGAGCTAATGGTTAGGTAGGCTCTCTTTTTATTGAAATAGAAAAGGTTTTTGTTTTCTTATGGCCCATCTTTTTTCGGTTCACTGCTGTCCTGTTTTTCATCACCTACTACTTTTTCTTCTTCAATTTTATCTTGTTTCATGAAGTTCTTTCTTAGCTTACTGTTTCTATGCACCTTGCGCATGGATTCCGCATTTCCTCCGTTCCATACTAAGTGGTGCCTATATCCTTATCCTTTTTTGAACATCATTGTTATGGTAAAGGGTATCTAAAAATTGCCTAAATAATAGGAATAATAATAATTATACTGGTCATTCTAAAGTATATCTTTATAATCCATCATGCCAAATTTCTTCACTTTTGAAGATTAAGTGTTCATTTAATTTTTATTTTGTAGTTCTATCCTTACTGGCACGCAGTATGTCCTGATGCTCAAATATAGCGCTAATGCATTGGGAGTTCTGCAGGTCATTATATATAAATCTTTTGTCGTCTGTGATTACCCAAGTCTTTTCCTAGAGTTTAATAATTTGTTGTGTGTTGTTTATTTTGTGTAGATTTTGGAGTTCATAACCGGAAAGTGTTGAAGCGCGCCTAGAGCGGTGGTGTACCAAATGTTGTTTTGATAGGAAAATAGTTTGTTTCATTCATTATCGCCAAAAAATTACGTGATATATATTCAATGTATTTTTAAGTGAGGTAAATATTTTTACTGGGACTAATTGTTGCTTGTCTTTTGCTCCCCATTCTCACAGAACTGGTTATGTTAGGTGCCAAAGTGAGAGCTTGGTTGGGCTTCTTTTTGTTAAAATTTCAAAGCTTTGTTTTCTTTGGTTAAGAACTCTTTTCTTTTTATTCACTGCTGTCCGTTTCTCATCACCTATGATTTTCTTCTTCAGCGTTAATATTGTCAAAATCTTGCTCCTCAATTTAACGTTTCTCTGTACAGGGTATCGACCCCTCAGGGGGATACAGTTATTGTATGTATGGGAATTAGCGCTCCCAGGGGGACTGTGTGAGGGCCCGAGCTAATGGTTAGGTAGGCTCTCTTTTTATTGAAATAGAAAAGGTTTTTGTTTTCTTATGGCCCATCTTTTTTCGGTTCACTGCTGTCCTGTTTTTCATCACCTACTACTTTTTCTTCTTCAATTTTATCTTGTTTCATGAAGTTCTTTCTTAGCTTACTGTTTCTATGCACCTTGCGCATGGATTCCGCATTTCCTCCGTTCCATACTAAGTGGTGCCTATATCCTTATCCTTTTTTGAACATCATTGTTATGGTAAAGGGTGTCTAAAAATTGCCTAAATAATAGGAATAATAATAATTATACTGGTCATTCTAAAGTATATCTTTATAATCCATCATGCCAAATTTCTTCACTTTTGAAGATTAAGTGTTCATTTAATTTTTATTTTGTAGTTCTATCCTTACTGGCACGCAGTATGTCCTGATGCTCAAATATAGCGCTAATGCATTGGGAGTTCTGCAGGTCATTATATATAAGTCTTTTGTCGTCTGTGATTACCCAAGTCTTTTCCTAGAGTTTAATAATTTGTTGTGTGTTGTTTATTTTGTGTAGATTTTGGAGTTCATAACCGGAAAGTGTTGAAGCGCGCCTAGAGCGGTGGTGTACCAAATGTTGTTTTGATAGGAAAATAGTTTGTTTCATTCATTATCGCCAAAAAATTACGTGATATATATTTAATGTATTTTTAAGTGAGGTAAATATTTTTACTGGGACTAATTGTTGCTTGTCTTTTGCTCCCCATTCTCACAGAACTGGTTATGTTAGGTGCCAAAGTGAGAGCTTGGTAGGGCTTCTTTTTGTTAAAATTTCAAAGCTTTGTTTTCTTTGGTTAAGAACTCTTTTCTTTTTATTCACTGCTGTCCGTTTCTCATCACCTATGATTTTCTTCTTCAGCGTTAATATTGTCAAAATCTTGCTCCTCAATTTAACGTTTCTCTGTACAGGGTATCGACCCCTCAGGGGGATACAGTTATTGTATGTATGGGAATTAGCGCTCCCAGGGGGACTGTGTGAGGGCCCGAGCTAATGGTTAGGTAGGCTCTCTTTTTATTGAAATAGAAAAGGTTTTTGTTTTCTTATGGCCCATCTTTTTTCGGTTCACTGCTGTCCTGTTTTTCATCACCTACTACTTTTTCTTCTTCAATTTTATCTTGTTTCATGAAGTTCTTTCTTAGCTTACTGTTTCTATGCACCTTGCGCATGCATTCCGCATTTCCTCCGTTCCATACTAAATGGTGCCTATATCCTTATCCTTTTTTGAACATCATTGTTATGGTAAAGGGTGTCTAAAAATTGCCTAAATAATAGGAATAATAATAATTATACTGGTCATTCTAAAGTATATCTTTATAATCCATCATGCCAAATTTCTTCACTTTTGAAGATTAAGTGTTCATTTAATTTTTATTTTGTAGTTCTATCCTTACTGGCACGCAGTATGTCCTGATGCTCATATATAGCGCTAATGCATTGGGAGTTCTGCAGGTCATTATATATAAATCTTTTGTCGTCTGTGATTACCCAAGTCTTTTCCTAGAGTTTAATAATTTGTTGTGTGTTGTTTATTTTGTGTAGATTTTGGAGTTCATAACCGGAAAGTGTTGAAGCGCGCCTAGAGCGGTGGTGTACCAAATGTTGTTTTGATAGGAAAATAGTTTGTTTCATTCATTATCGCCAAAAAATTACGTGATATATATTCAATGTATTTTTAAGTGAGGTAAATATTTTTACTGGGACTAATTGTTGCTTGTCTTTTGCTCCCCATTCTCACAGAACTGGTTATGTTAGGTGCCAAAGTGAGAGCTTGGTTGGGCTTCTTTTTGTTAAAATTTCAAAGCTTTGTTTTCTTTGGTTAAGAACTCTTTTCTTTTTATTCACTGCTGTCCGTTTCTCATCACCTATGATTTTCTTCTTCAGCGTTAATATTGTCAAAATCTTGCTCCTCAATTTAACGTTTCTCTGTACAGGGTATCGACCCCTCAGGGGGATACAGTTATTGTATGTATGGGAATTAGCGCTCCCAGGGGGACTGTGTGAGGGCCCGAGCTAATGGTTAGGTAGGCTCTCTTTTTATTGAAATAGAAAAGGTTTTTGTTTTCTTATGGCCCATCTTTTTTCGGTTCACTGCTGTCCTGTTTTTCATCACCTACTACTTTTTCTTCTTCAATTTTATCTTGTTTCATGAAGTTCTTTCTTAGCTTACTGTTTCTATGCACCTTGCGCATGGATTCCGCATTTCCTCCGTTCCATACTAAGTGGTGCCTATATCCTTATCCTTTTTTGAACATCATTGTTATGGTAAAGGGTGTCTAAAAATTGCCTAAATAATAGGAATAATAATAATTATACTGGTCATTCTAAAGTATATCTTTATAATCCATCATGCCAAATTTCTTCACTTTTGAAGATTAAGTGTTCATTTAATTTTTATTTTGTAGTTCTATCCTTACTGGCACGCAGTATGTCCTGATGCTCAAATATAGCGCTAATGCATTGGGAGTTCTGCAGGTCATTATATATAAGTCTTTTGTCGTCTGTGATTACCCAAGTCTTTTCCTGGAGTTTAATAATTTGTTGTGTGTTGTTTATTTTGTGTAGATTTTGGAGTTCATAACCCTATTGAAAATCGAGGACGGTGCACCGGTGGAATATGGTTGACAGGGCTTATTATCCGCGATTTATTGGTCATTCGGCCATTCGACCGATAAAACAACGGTACACCGCCCAATTTACGAGCATGTTATGATTGGCACTGCCATCCGTGGCCTCCCGTCCATACACCGTCTTTAATTCGCGGCATCTAGTAGCGATTCGAGGTTGACTTGGCCAAGGACGGCCATCTGGCTCAGAATCGCTGATACCGTGTTTTTCTGACACTTGTTTCTCATGCCCTCTCCCATTCAATAATTACTGCTCTGCATTGTGGTTAATTCTCAATTGCATAAATTAATCCTTATCGCAGATCGTCAGTAGCTGCAGCAACTGGTTCTAAATGTGCACCCAAACCAAATACGGTAAATATGACTCATGCCAATAGTTTACTTCCCGTTTTAAAATATGATCAACTCTATGGTCGAGTGAAAGTGCATCAAATTGCCGAGGTGTATTGTGGAACGTTTCAATTATATTTAACTTGTTGGGATATAAATGCACAGGCGTAGCCAAATACATTTCAACAATATCATAAAATTATTATTTATGTAACGGAGGTGAATACTGTATTTCATGCTGTGATTATACATGATGGGGTTCAACAATACATGGAAAAATATTAATTCTAAACACTTCAACTGTTTGTCGTTTCATTTAAAATGATAAACATACCCAGGTAGCAAGAAATTATTTGGTCAATATTGGGTTGATATTTATTTATTGGCCTGATATTGGAATCTTGGATTACAATAATAGGCTAATAGTAAGACAATATCAAAAAAATATATATTTATTTATTATATCAACTTGTAATTGGGACAATGTAGTAAATAGTTTTATTTCTAATAATGAACTAACAGTGTATCTATGTACGATATTCACATAAGTGGAAACTATCTCATATGAATTAAAATATCGTAATTTAATAAAATTTGTAAAAATATAAATTATCATTGCCCAAACATTGGGTTGATATCGTACGCCAAGAAAACGGAGTAATTTGCATAAAATGTACCAATTAAGGTAATGAATAGTTATTTCAGTCATTAATGAGTGCAGATATATATGACAGATATCAAGAAATATGAATACGTTACAATAATATGTATATTCAGAATTACTGTATTCGCAGGTTCACAGTTCTAGTTTTTTCAGTCGTTCAATGAGTTTCGAAGGGCTAGTTTTTACAAAAAAAATGCTAACATCGTTTGTCATATGTTACTATAGCAATAAATGTCTATATGTACATTGAATTAAAAGGATATAAAGATATAAAGTTATTTATAAAGTTATTTATATAGATGATAGAAATGACTTAATTTCGTAATGATGGTATTGAGTAGGCCTATTCCTACCATATAACCCATTTGGCATGCATCATTCTTTGAGACAATTTTTCAAGCACGCATATACAGTATCTGCTGCTCAGATGAACGTAGCGTATGTGGTTGTTTAGTCTGATTTCACAATCCGGTATTGACATCAATCAACTGAAAGAAATCACAAATTATAGTTTCATTCAGCAAAAATAATTCAGTTGTGTGAAAAACCTAATTAATTTGTCAAAAACACATATAAAACTATTTTTGAGGGGTAATTTTAACGACAAACGATCTATTGCTGATGCAGGATGCAGCCCTTGAGTCGGACGTCTTGTGTGCGATACGTTAAGCTCGGCCGCAGCCACGGTGCAGCATGAGGCAGGCGTTCATCGCGGTAGTTTGAATTTTGTGACTGTCTGAAGTGAATTAGTTGCTGTGCTCTTCATGTTTAGGACATTCATTGCTTAGCTATCAACAGCAAGAGGGCAGTTAATGTGAATTTGAATACATTTAAGTAACTGAAGCAAACGTGTTACAATTTTTTTGTTTCATTAGGTTTTGAACAACTATATTTTTGAAACGAAAACGTTCCCCGCGTTTCAAATTTAGCCGAACTACGCGTAGATAAACAGCCTCCATACTCCTAACACACAGAGTAGTCATAATTTGTGGTACAACTCATTGTAATTCAGTTGTTCGTGAATTAATGTTCCATAGAAATCTATATTAAGCATTCGTCATATTCGAGTTACTTAGCAGTGAAGGGCATGAATAATAGACGTGACAAACCTTGTTCTAAACGTTTTGATGACAATGGTGACCTGACACGATTGGTACAATTGCAAGTGTGGGAAGCATTGAAGAATTTATTTTTTCCAATTATTGATGTAAATGAAGTAATAAATATCGTTTATCCAGCAAGACATGGAAAATATTTGTGAAACGATTTTTTTTCAACATGACAAAAGTTTTACAAGGGTGACAAAAAAAGTAGTATTTGCTTGGAAGGCTTCTCATTTAAGGTGTATTTTATTGAAAGTTTTCAATTTTACAATGTGTGTAAATAACTGAAATAGTGATAGCTTTTTGAGTGATGCAGTGTGATCTCAGCGCACATATGTGAGTTCTGACTATTACATTATTTTGAGAAAACATCAATATTATTTCTTTTATTTTCTTATTTCATTAGCTAATTGATACAAGTTTTTTCAATTCTTACAAATTTTTTGATATAATAGCTTTATGTATTATACATATGTATTCTTAATTGTTGATGATAAGTGATGTTAATGTTTTTTCAACTATTATTCTCTATATTTTTAACAGTAGGCCTACTTCTATTTTCATTTTTATTGTCCAGAACAGCTGAAAAACGGTTTATTCATTAAAATACTGCGCAAATACTACAAAAATGAAAAATAATTAATATGTCTTTCACAGAATTGTGAAGGAAAGATATACATCCAAGCTAGCAGTGCCTGTTAGTGAATGGCATGTATGGTACCATATTAAATTTGGAACCATAAGTTATTCATTAAGGAAGTCAGCCACAATGAGTGGGCCATGGCACCCATGATACCCTTCCGTAATACTCATTTGCAAGTGACAAAACTTTATTTGCTTACGTTCAATAAATTATATTTGCATGAACATATTGCTCTTTACAGCACTTTTCAATGTAAAAATTAAATTCTTGCAAATGGGGGGGACTGACATTCAGAAATCTACCCATTGGATAAGGTTGCGCAATTGATTCATATATCCAAAATAAGGGTATACGATATTTAATATTGGTGTGCGGTTAGCATGGTATGTTAATATTGTTGCTTCTTCACCCTAGCAAAATCAGAATCACAGGTGATCTCTGTACGATGGATAAGAAACGCTCCCAGCTGCCAGTGTATGACGTCACAACCATATGTATATATGCTCGTGACGTCATACACTGGCAGCTGGGAGCGTTTTTTAAGCGATTGCGTAGAGGTGGCCACCCGTGATTTGGAGTTGATTAAGGTTGCGAAGCGAGGGATTCATTGGATGTAGAGTTGGGTTGAGGTTGATTTGAAGCTGTTCACCGACCAAAGTTGGTCGCAGTATGGGCGTATTGAGGGCGCGGTATGGTCGCGGAGACTGGACATTTGACCCTCAAATAGACGGTAAACCAACCTCAAATCGTCCATGTTTCCACTCATATTCCACCGGTGCACCGCCCTCGATTTTCAATAGGGAACCGGAAAGTGTTGAAGCGCGCCTAGAGCGGTGGTGTACCAAATGTTGTTTTGATAGGAAAATAGTTTGTTTCATTCATTATCGCCAAAAAATTACGTGATATATATTTAATGTATTTTTAAGTGAGGTAAATATTTTTACTGGGACTAATTGTTGCTTGTCTTTTGCTCCCCATTCTCACAGAACTGGTTATGTTAGGTGCCAAAGTGAGAGCTTGGTAGGGCTTCTTTTTGTTAAAATTTCAAAGCTTTGTTTTCTTTGGTTAAGAACTCTTTTCTTTTTATTCACTGCTGTCCGTTTCTCATCACCTATGATTTTCTTCTTCAGCGTTAATATTGTCAAAATCTTGCTCCTCAATTTAACGTTTCTCTGTACAGGGTATCGACCCCTCAGGGGGATACAGTTATTGTATGTATGGGAATTAGCGCTCCCAGGGGGACTGTGTGAGGGCCCGAGCTAATGGTTAGGTAGGCTCTCTTTTTATTGAAATAGAAAAGGTTTTTGTTTTCTTATGGCCCATCTTTTTTCGGTTCACTGCTGTCCTGTTTTTCATCACCTACTACTTTTTCTTCTTCAATTTTATCTTGTTTCATGAAGTTCTTTCTTAGCTTACTGTTTCTATGCACCTTGCGCATGCATTCCGCATTTCCTCCGTTCCATACTAAATGGTGCCTATATCCTTATCCTTTTTTGAACATCATTGTTATGGTAAAGGGTGTCTAAAAATTGCCTAAATAATAGGAATAATAATAATTATACTGGTCATTCTAAAGTATATCTTTATAATCCATCATGCCAAATTTCTTCACTTTTGAAGATTAAGTGTTCATTTAATTTTTATTTTGTAGTTCTATCCTTACTGGCACGCAGTATATCCTGATGCTCAAATATAGCGCTAATGCATTGGGAGTTCTGCAGGTCATTATATATAAGTCTTTTGTCGTCTGTGATTACCCAAGTCTTTTCCTAGAGTTTAATAATTTGTTGTGTGTTGTTTATTTTGTGTAGATTTTGGAGTTCATAACCGGAAAGTGTTGAAGCGCGCCTAGAGCGGTGGTGTACCAAATGTTGTTTTGATAGGAAAATAGTTTGTTTCATTCATTATCGCCAAAAAATTACGTGATATATATTTAATGTATTTTTAAGTGAGGTAAATATTTTTACTGGGACTAATTGTTGCTTGTCTTTTGCTCCCCATTCTCACAGAACTGGTTATGTTAGGTGCCAAAGTGAGAGCTTGGTAGGGCTTCTTTTTGTTAAAATTTCAAAGCTTTATTTTCTTTGGTTAAGAACTCTTTTCTTTTTATTCACTGCTGTCCGTTTCTCATCACCTATGATTTTCTTCTTCAACGTTAATATCGTCAAAATCTTGCTCCTCAATTTAACGTTTCTCTGTACAGGGTATCGACCCCTCAGGGGGATACAGTTATTGTATGTATGGGAATTAGCGCTCCCAGGGGGACTGTGTGAGGGCCCGAGCTAATGGTTAGGTAGGCTCTCTTTTTATTGAAATAGAAAAGGTTTTTGTTTTCTTACGGCCCATCTTTTTTCGGTTCACTGCTGTCCTGTTTTTCAGCACCTACTACTATTTCTTCTTCAATTTTATCTTGTTTCATGAAGTTCTTTCTTAGCTTACTGTTTCTATGCACCTTGCGCATGGATTCCGCATTTCCTCCGTTCCATAATAAATGGTGCCTTCATCTTTACTTTCATCGATACGTTCTTTTTTGTAGCGGTTTGGAAGGCTGAAACTAACTTATAATCTAATATAATCAAGCGAAATGTATAGCATTTTTTCTCAAATAAATATCTGAGTACGGAAATTTATATTATCCTTGCAATCCGGTGCGCAATCGTCAGCCACATCCGCCCAAAGAAGATAAGGAAACGTTTTGTATGGTTGAATTAAGTAAATTTTCCTACAGTTTGGATAGAGCTTTCAATTTATGAAGCTGCTCGAATGATAAAATTGAAGGTCGATAACCTTTTAGTTCTGATAGATTTACACGTAGCAGGACGGAATTCAATTTTTCAAAAATCCAAATCCATACCTGTGGAGGCACACTGGCTGTCGGCCATGTTGTTGATCGTACGTCTGGAACTGCAGAGTACGCAGCGTAGTAGTACGTAGTACGCTGCCGCTGACGTCATGGTGTGTATGCGACGTCACACGGCTTGTTTGAAATGAAGCCTTCTATTGGCTAGTCGAATTGGCGAATGTGCGCGGCTGTCCCCGTAGAAGTGACGGTACCTCCTTTAGTCTACCATGACTGTTAGTCAAACCGAATGGCATGCGCTTCCACTGCCAGTGTGAATCGCCATTAGAAAATGCAGTGTATTCCCTGCTCGGCTCGTCCATTTCGATCTGATAAAAACCTTGCATTAAATCGAACGTAGAGAAGAAATTTGTGTGGCTCAAGTTAGACAGAGTATCTATGATGTTAGGCAAAGGAATCGAATCACGCTCAGTCACAGATTTCAATGCCCTATAGTCCACACATAATCTAAGGGAACCGTCCTTTTTCCTTATGGGAACTAAAGAAGAAGACCACGGAGAACACGATTTCTCTATAATATCTCGTTCCTCGAGCTTACGTAGTTCTACTTCAATTTCCTGTCTGAACGGTCCCTGAAATCTGCGGTAACGTTGTTTATTAGGCAAATTTCCTTGAACATCGATCACGTGCTTAGTCGTAGCCGTAGGCCCAAATCGTGGTCATGCAGTGAAATCGCAGCACGGCGCTTGCTGAACAAGCTTTTAACTTCCTCAATCTGACCACAAGTCAAATTACTGTCAGAAAAATCAAAAATATCGCCAGCACAAATGTTCTCACTCCCAGCACTATCAACAGTAGAATTAACAACAGCAAAATGTGAAACTATAAACATGCCCAACTTGAACTTTGGCTTCAACAACACTTCACATGGGTTCATATTCATCAATAATTCTACAGTGACATGTCCATTTCTTACTGCTCCAACTGAGTATGCAATCTCTACAGGCAAGTCTTCACGAGAAGTTACAATTAGAGGCTCGAAATAACCCTCAACATCATCAGCAATATCGGTCAGTTTAGCAAGAATTAAGATTCTTCTATTGGGCTCTATCGATATCTCATGTGCATTTCTTACCATACTCTGAATTTCTATTCCAAGCTTAGTTTCAACTTAACGGCGACAGGATCTTCATTCGGAGGTGAGTAGAGAAGTTCACGATGGACGGTGTCGATCTTCATGTAGTACCGCTCTAGGAAGTCGAGCCCAATGATTCGTAGCACAAAGACAATTGACTCGTAGCACCGGCAGAAACAACTAGCAACGTAAACGCTGGGGCACAAAGTTCATCAGCTTGCACGCTTACCGTTACCTCGCCAATCACGTCTATGCGAGATCCTCCAAAACCGATCAACGTAGTCTTCGTCGCACTCTTCACAGCGGGTTTGTTTCTTAATTTGTTTACCAAGTTTTCAGAAATAACCGACACCACTGCTCCATTGTCGATTAGAGCGTCCATAAGGGTTCCATTGATTTCTGTTGAAAGAAAGGAACAGGCAAGTTCAGATTTCTCTTTGGTTTTCATCAGCAGATTAGTCGGTGAAGATTTAGCTGCAGCGTGGTCTTTGTGAGCGGCAGCCTTAAACTTTTTCGATTTGCTAGAGCAGTCACAGGATTTGTGGTCGGTGCCACCACACCATACACATGCTCTAAATTCGCTCTTGAATTTCGTACACTTCGAGAGAACATGGCCTTCACAAAAACAATACTGGCACACGCTGTTTCTGAGCACATTAGATCTTCGCTGTTGTTGCCGTTGCTGCTGCTGCTGATCTCGTCGATTCCCGTAAGTAGAAGACACCTCCATTTCCTGAATTTTCAGTCGTTACAATTACAGATCTACGCTGTGCAAATGCGATTTAAAATCATAAACTCTTTAGATATTCACTTTTAACACTATACGAAAACACTGGGACGAATGTCGGCACACAGGATAACTTATCCTACACTCCTGACATTAGTTTGGTTGTCACCGGGCCCTTGACTTCCACTGTCAGTCAGGTGGCCAAGCCTTCAAGCCAATGGCCACGGCAACAAAGCAGTAAAATTTGTTTTCAGTTGGTCGGTTATATATCTATCTATCTCAATTGTTGCTGTTGTAGATACACCCCTCAGGGGAATACAACTATTGTATCTATGTGAATTAGCGCTCCCAGGGGGACTATGTAAGGGCCTGAGCTAAAAGTTAGGTAGGCTTTATTTTGGTTGAAATAGAATAGGTTTTTATTTTGTAATGGACCATCTTTTTTCGGTTCACTGCTGTCCTGTTTTTCAGCACCTACTACTTTCTTCTTCAACTTTGATCTTGTTTCATGAACTTCTTTCGCATCTTACTGTTTCTTTGCCCTTTCTACGTAGATTCCACTTGCCCTTAACTCCATACTAAATGGTGCCTTCTTCTTTCCTCTCTTTGGATCGCCTTTGTTGCGGATAGGGAGGCTTAAACTAACTAATAATCTAATCTGTTGTAGATACTGGACAGAACATTACAACTAGCTATAGCGTAACGAAGCAATGCTGCTGAGCTTACAACGTTAAGTTCTATTGTACTTACCAAAACATCTTCTTTGAGAAAGGACTCAAATTCAACAGGCATATCAGCTGGCACTGGTATGCAGTGGGGAACTGGAGCTGCCATGAGGGCTCTCTTCTCACCGTTCCTCTTGTGGACTATCTCTTCCAGGAGTAGCCGATTCCCCTTCACAACTTCCATTATCTTGTCCAACTTGAGATGCAGATGCTTTTCTTTCTCTGGACCTGTTGGTGCTTCTTTTGACGTTCCACTGAACTCTAAAGAACAATATTTGTGCACTTGTTTTTACACGTAACTAATATGAAATGAAAAGGAAACATAGGACTACTGAAATGGAAGACATAGCTATTCAACGTGCAGTGGATGCATAGTGTTTGATGTAAATTCACATTGCAGATACTGTTCCCCAACTATTACTAGGATATTTTCATTAGTGTCAGATCTTTCACCGGGTTATGTAAAGCTGATCTCTACACGAAGGCATATGTAAACGTTGAATGAAGTACTAGCAATAACATGATGTCATCCAGGAAAATACTGTAGGAGATTCCTTTAGTGTTTTACTTTTAAATTTATGAGAGTCATATTGGCTTACACATTCAAATTGCCACTACTAAAAGCTAATGAATAGATTATGTGTTAGTTTAAGCCTCCCTAACCACTACAAAAATGAGCGTATCGAAAAGATGATGGATGAAGGCACCATTTAGTATGGAGATAAGGGAATGCGGAATTTATACAGTAGGGGCATAAAAACAGTAAGTTGAGAAAAAAGTTCATGAATTAAGATACAAGTTGAAGAAGAAAGTTGAATGTGCTGAAAAACAGGATAGCAGTGAGCCGAAAAAGGTGGTCCTTAACATAACAAAAAGAGAACATTTCATTTCAACAAAAAGATGCCTACCTAACTTTCAGCTCGGACCCTCACACAGTTTTCCCCTTGGGAGTGCTAATGCCCATAGATAGAATAGTTGTGTCCCCCTGAGGGGACTAGAAGCTAGTGAACAGCAAGCCTTCTATATGGGATAAAATACTCCTTATTAATATACTTATAACTAGGTAGAACTCCATGGGTCTCTTTGAATGGAAGCCATTCGCATCTAGCAAAGTAGAACAACACTCAACTTATACGTAATGTTTACTTACAGATTCAATGTTTTCAAATTTATCACCCCACAGTTGCCCAGAGCTTCCACAGTAATGAGCTAGAATTTTGGCTAAGCGATGTTCAATCGCAATCAAAGCCATGAACCGAGTGGTACACTAATAAACAGACTCATTGGGAGTAGAAGTCAATGTGGCATATTTTAAAGACAAATCCTATTATACTATTATTCTTTTCATGGTTCGTGCTTAGGGCTCCCTAGCTACCAAAAAACGACATCAAGATAGGAAGGAAAAAAACAACATTCAGTGTGAAGAGACGGGTATGAGTAATCTATACACAAGTTTCCTTGCACATAGAAACAATGGTCGAAGGAAGTTTACAAAACACGATAAACGCTGAATAAGAAATGATGGCGCTAAAAGCATTACAGCTATCTCCTGGAGAAAAAAGGGCCAGTAAAGAAACAAAACCTATTCTATTCAATTTCCATATATGTAATAGTTACATTCCCGTGAGAGGGACTGAGAAATCTTTTACAGCGTGAGATTATGGGAAACTCACGGCATTTGGGTGAACTCTTTTGTTGCCATGAGGGTCAGTGTCTGTGGAGTTGATTGTTTTTTATCAGAGCTACTCTGCTGCTCTGTTAACAAAAAATATTAGGCCCATAAAATTTGTTGATAACGATTAAAAAACATGACAAGGAGAACTTAAAAATACACGAGAAAATTTTTGTAATTCCCTCAACAATATAAATTAGGAACAAGAAACCAATCTCATTATTCATGTAATGAAACTGCATTGAGCATAATTATATCATCTACATGAATCCAAGACTAATTTCATTTATGTGAGTGACCGGAGAATGATGGGTCAAATTCAGTTTCATTTTAGAGATTCAAAATAGGTTATACTATAAATGAAGTTTTTCCTTATTCTAGTTTGGGATTCCCTAGTCACAACAAATGTGATCTCAAGAGAGGAACAATGAAGGGACCCAGACAATCTATGCATGAAGTGTGTTCCCACACAGGACACCAAATGCATAGACACGGCAAGTCAGGAAAGACGTTCAAACAAGAGAAAAGTTTGAAAATCAAGTAGTCGAAGCTGAAAAAGTATAATTGAGAACCAAAAGAGTAGGCTCTGAACTAAAATAAACCAATTATATTAGAATAAAATGATGGCCCCCCTAACATCTGCTCAATCTACTTCCCATAGATACGATAGTTGTGTCATCCTGAGGGGACTGAGATATAGTTTTCAATATACTACTATATCGTTTCCAAGGTGAAATGATTTGTGCTTTTATATCATGAAATATGTTGGCCTTCACCTGAGGGTAAAACAGAAATTGGCTCGGGGACTGGAGTGGCTTCTTCCTGCTTCTTAAAGCGTGGACCTCGCCGTGGACTCAAAACAAGACTTATTTTGGTTGGAGTCCTAAAGCTTTTGATTGGAGTCCTAAGGCATTTAATTGGACTCTGAAGGTATCCTTGAGTCCTAAGGCATGTTGGCGAAGTACGGCGGCGTTTTCGCATTTGAATTTCTTCACTCTCTGAAGCTGTCGATGTTGAATCACCTTAGAGCATTTTATTCTCTGCTCTCTGGTAGTTATCTACAAAAGAGGACTGCACGTAGAAATAGAGATCCCTTACAAAAAAAGGGGAAAAGAAAGCCTCATATACAAAAATTGAAAACACATATACAATTCAGTTTAATAATATTTTTAGCGACCCTATGTATACTCCTATATTTGATTTTTGTTGACAATAATTTACAGCGTTGGTCTACAAAACTCTACTACCTGTTATGCAGAGACACTGTAACAAACTACAAACCTCTTAGAAATTCATGGATTATAAAGAGAGTTGAAGAAATTTGTGGGCTTGAGTTTATTGAAATCTCTATGAAATGGCATGAATGAAGTCTTGTTTCAAATTGACAAGTAGCAACCAATTTAGTAGGTATATTTTTAAAGTTTCATAGGAAAAATTACACAGATTCTGCAAAAATACAATTACCACCTCAATAATGTGATTTTAAATTTTTGGACACATAAAGAAAAATATATCATTGACTTTCTCTCACTAACTTATTTAATCCTAGTTGCGGATCTCCTAAAAAATGCAAGTCATAAGTATCCCAGAATCCAAAATACATATATTCTGCATATATCAAAACCCAATCACACAATTACAGTCACATGACATCTGTGTGAAAAAAATACATGCACAGTGAAAAGAGAAAATTTAAGCCTGAAGTACATGAGTAGATAATTGTTATATCAGCTCATATCAAAAATTGATGCACTCACTTGATATTATGTGTAACTAATAGAAAACCATACAACCAAACATTAGACAAACTGCTGGGCAATAGAAAGAAGGCACGTACCGGAAGATGCTGCAATTTCGCTGACTTCGTGTCTTGACCATGTAGTTTCTACTTCATCTTGATTTTTTGCTCGCATTGTGACGTCTCCAGTTGTTGGCCAAGCTACAACCGGTCCATCATTTGTTGATGACAACCATTTTGTTGGTACTACTTGCCATGAGTCATCACCAAAGAAAATTTCACTAAAATTTTTCGACAATATAGAAATGATTTGCCTGCAGGGAACATGTTGAATTTCATTAAAGAACATAACAAAAGAAATTAGTTACAATATTAGTTTTTAATACCCCTACCTCAGCCGGGTGACCAATGAACAAGCACCAACAAAAAGATTTTGCGCAAAAATAGATCATTCAGAAACTACATAGGTAGGCTCTTAAAAATTTACTGAATGTTGACTGAAAAATGGACAAAAATTGACTGAATGAATGTGCTTGTTTATTGGCTGGATGGAGAATAGCATTTTGGTTTATTACAAATTCAAACACAGAAAAACATTCCATCAGAGAACAAAATGCAAAATAAAAGCAGACAATTGTACAAAAAATTTCCCTGCATTATTGATAAGGTTTTACAAATGAACTAAAGCTTTATTGTATAGTGCAAATACCTACCGAAGAAGTATTCACAATGAACCATGCCCTCAAATGAGACAGATAGGGTGTACTGTTGCACAGAACCCAGTGCACAGAACTACAAATCTTGAGAAACCTATTAAAACAAGAGAATAGTTGAACAGCAAGACGAGCTGACATCAAAAGCAAAAAAAGAAAAATTGACCATCATGAAAAGGCAAAACAATAACTTATTACCATATAAATTGACCCAACTGCACATCTCTCAGAACCTGTAGGAGTGCTAAATTTTAAAAATACAAAAGTTATACCATGCAACTGTTGGTCTTATTTTGTTCAACGTCAGCATACAACTACACATTAATATGGTGAAAAATGCGGAACTTATGTGAGATTAATACACACTTGAAAAAATAAACCAGTCTTTGCGACCACTCTGAAGCACACGAGTTATAATAATAAATTCATATTTCTTCGGAGAATCTTAGAGAAAAATTATTATTATTATTATATACAGAAGGTAATTTAAGCTTCCCTAACAACAACGGAGGTATTTTCAGGTGAGGGGATAATGAAGGGATCATTTAGAATGAACACATACATGAGGAATTTATAGACAAAGGTGTGTTTTCATATAGGACATCCTTGCATAGCAACTTGTGTCACCACACAAGATACCGAGTGCATCATAAAACAACAAGACAGGAAGGAATTTAAGGCTAGAAAAATGTTTAAAAGAAAGCGGTTTGTGCTGAACAAAACAATGGCAGTGAGCTGAATAAGTTGGTCCTTAAAAAAAATATCCATTTTAGCAAAAAGAAGGCCTACCTAACAATTAGCTCGGGCGGCCCTTACGTTAGGTAGGCCTTAGCTCGGGCCATCCCAAGCAAACGCTACTTCTCATTGATACAATCATTGTATCCTCCTGAGGAAATCTTACACAAAAATAAATAAAGAAGTATGCAGCAAAGTAATTGCAACAAAGAAGTTGCCTTTGGGTATCATCATCATTTTCATTTGAATTGCACTGGGTGCAACTTTCTTGCAAATTTCCAGACTCGTGATCCTATAAATATCTGCCAGTTGAGAATCAACTGGAAATGTAAAAAGTTGTTCTTTTTCAAATAAGGTGATGGAAAGTAAATCACCTATTGCTGTTAAGCATCCTATTTCACCTGTAACAAGTATCACACAATTATCTCTTGCACCAATAGGTCCACTCTTAATCAGTTTAGAACCAATACCTACAAAATTTTCACTTTTGACAAAAGTTTTGCTCTCTATTACGCGACTATTTTCTGCCGAAACATGACGACAAATTTGTTCCAACGGTTTATTCCTTCCAGAGAGCCGGCCTTTAATGTATTGGCCAAGGTATGATTCAAATCGGAAGCAGGACACATTATCCAGAGGCCCCCACTTTTCATAATCCTCTACTAAGTGAATGATGGAATGAACATCATATGAAATGAAGCTACTTCCATACAGTTTTTGGGCAGATTGAACAAATCTCAACAGCATTGCCTGGGCCCATGGGGGTGGGCTGCTGGTTGTTTGTCAAGAGTATGCGCATAGCCAGGCTCAAATTGAGAAAATTCAAGTTGTATTCTTCTGGGAGAGTGTCAAGAATTACTATGCCAATATATAGCAAAAAAGTCTGAATTCAGACGCCTCCCAATGTAAAATTGTGTTGAACCCACCAGCTAATTTCCTAATGAAATCTGAAGGCACATGAGATGATGCTGCAAGCAAAGAGTTGTGTAAAACTTCACTTTTTGCAGGACTCAAAGAACACTTAATTTCACCCTTTTTTGAGCCTCTCAATCTGAACAGCAGCAGCCGGCGCATTACTCCCAAACACACCAAGTGCATATAATCTAAGGCAAATGAGCTAACTAGCCCTATATTCAATTCAGATAGAATTGTACGGCCTTGAGCTTTGTGATGACTCGGGTCTGATTTTTCATCAAATTCTTCATCTGTTCGGAGATTTCTATTCACTTCTAACAAAACAACATGCCCTCCAGCATACGAACCTTTCTGATGACATCTCTCACAGCTATTATGAGCACTATGATTTACAATAAGTTCTAAATCTGACCGAACTGGAGCATCAAAAACAAATGCTTGAATCTCAACTGCTATTTTATATTTGTTAATGGTTAAACCTTCAGCAATTAAATTCTTCATTTCATCTACAATATTGTGCCCGGAAATCATCAATTTGGTGCATTTTATTGGATTCTTCTGATTCAGACAAATAAATCCCACTGCATAAGACTTTTGAGGGTTGATGACACAATTGAATCAAGATTGGGTAGGCATGATATTTTCTGGAATCATTAAACAAAGAAATGCCATCTATGTCGGTGTTGACTTTCAACACTTTTATATCGCTGTAATGATACACATGTTTTTTTTAACTTTTCACGCCAGTCATTGAAATGAGCATACCTTCTCATGTGCATTCTAGAAATTGTTACATTCACTTCATTTTTGCAAAGATTCTTCCAAGTCAATATTATTCCTGGGAAAAATTCACTTAAATGGTGGAGTAAGCTTGCAACACTTGCACCTGGTACTCTTGGGCGGTCTATGGTCCAATTTATCACTGCACTTTCAATTTTTGTCTCTAGTGACAGGTAGTCATGGATGTCTTTGTTTGTATTTTTGTTTATTAAGTCTTCCTCCTTGGAGGAGTCACACTTTTCATTAATATTGAGGAAACTGACATGATCAGCATCCTCTAGCTCTGCTCCTATTGGACCAGAACAAGGATCTGCAGTGGCAGATGAACAACAAGGCTGTTTAGTTTCACTATCAGTTGATTCACCGATTGAACCAGAACCATGATCTGCAGCGTCAGATGAACCTCAGGGCTCATTAGGTCCGCTATCAATTTATTCACCAAAACTTGCGGAGTTGAAAGCCGTTCTCCGGCGACGCTTTTGTTGACGTTTTGATAACGTCGAATAAGGTTTGAGTGACCTAGCCTTTTTTCATCCATTGTTTACCACTAACTTAGATATTTGTCAAGGGTTCAATCTGTAAGAAAAACAAGCTAATGAAACTAAATGCCATACACCTAGCCATATAGGATGTAATAAAAAATAATTGTGACACAACATAGAAATAATTCAGCTTAGTAAGTACTCCTATATCTATAAACTTGCAAAGCTATGAATAGCATGTAGTAGACTCATTGGTGTAAAAAACTGAGCTTCAAAGGATGAATCTGTTGAGGGAGCAAATTTTTTTCCATTTTTCAGTGGACGTCTCTCCTTGAGAGTTTCATCTCACCTTCTTGTGTAAGGTGGACTATATCTCTAGGAAAAAATCCACCCTGGATCAAGCTATCCATATCCAGGAAGCTGGAAACCAACTCACGCTCTCTCATACCCATAATCCTTTCATGCACTACCCTGTTCACCTCCTTTCGTACCCTTTCATACTCCTCATCACAAGCAGGCAGGGTTGGCACAAAAAAAACACCCAAAAAAATCACAAAAAAATACAAAAAAAATATATATATAAAATTTATTCATCTGAAATAGAGGCAACTGGAGCTGTGTGAATAACTTTCTTAAACAAAAACAGGTATCACATGAAACAAATAAAGCCCAAAAACAATAAAATACAAAAAAATTTTTAACCCAATAAAAGCCATATGGATTGGGTTTTTCCATTCCTATTTCTATCCGTAACAAATGGGATTCAGAGAGGAAGGCAACATTTAGAATGGGGTTGAGGAAATACGGAATCTACGCAGAAAGGGCATAGAAACAGTAAGTTGAGAAAGAAGACTATGAAATGAAATTAACGAAGAAAGTAGAAGGTGCTGAAAAAAAGAACAGCAGCGAACCCTTTATCCTCCGAGGCCCCTTTTCTCTCCGATGGTCATTTTTCATGTTTTTGTGGGAAAAGGACCCTTAGGTGGTGGACTATTCGGTCCTAAAATTTTATGGCGCTACGAACAATAGATCCCCCCAGGGGGGGTAAGGGGACCAAAATCTTTAATTTTCGACCCCATTTCGACCCCATATAAAAAGAAAAAAAAACGGGAAAGGAAAAATTTGCGACTATACATTTGTTAGATATGTTTCAAGGATTTTAAAACTGTTATTGTTTCTGTTCTAGCATAAAAACTCAATGAGTTATATTATTTTGAAATAGCAATACCAATTGACCAAAAGACAATGTGTCAATTTTTTTCAGAAACTAAGGCCTGAATCAAAAAAACGCCGGGAAGAAATTGTGTTTCTTTTTGAAAGTTACAAATTATTGTCAAATTTCATAAGAATCAGACTGAAAATAAAAAAATTCATACTTTTTATGAAAAAAGTTTTTTTTGTTGTTTTTTCACGGAAATTACTACTCACAGTGTGAATATGAGGTTATGTATGGAGATTATCGAAATAAAAATGAAAATAGCATTTATTACATAAACTTTCCATCATATTACACTTCAACAAGAAATTTTGTTTTTGGCCTGTACTGTTAAGTTACTTACTTTCAAAATTCAAAAGAATAGAACTCATTGAGTTTTTATGCTAGAAAGAAAACAAAGACAGTTTTAGAATCCATGGAACATTTCTAACAGAGTTATACTGCCACTTTTTCCATTTTTACTTTTAATTTTTTTTATCATAGTTCAAATCGAAAAATTTCGGTAGATTTGGTTTATTGGTAAAATATCGCATAGGTATATGTATAAAAAATTAGAGAAAAAAAATCACTGAATATAAATTTGATGGAAATGTTCCAAACATTCCAAAACGGTCTTTGAATTTGTTCTAGCAGTAAAACTCAATAACTTCTATTCCTTTGAAGTATGTATAAAATGACCCAAAAAACTAAAATTTCAAATTTTTCGGAAAAGCTAAGGCCAAAATCAAAAACTTTTTAAGTTCATATATGTTTGTCTTGCAAAAATACATATACTGATCAAATTTCAGACCAACCGGATCAAAAAAATATTTTCTTCGGAGGACCCCCATAAAGAGAGGGTCCTTAACATAACAAAAACATTTCATTTCGACAAGAAGGCCTTCCAAACTCTGAGCTCCGACCCTCACATTTCCCCTGGGAGTGCTAATTCTCGTAGATACAAAAGTTGTATCCCCCAGAGGGAAATATAATGTTCATATATTGTAATAATTCACCTAATAATGTAATATAGTATTGAAAATAAAGTAATCAATATTTACTCAATTGGTGTATAGGTATAAATTTAAAATAGAGGCATCTGGAATAACTTTGGTAAATTTTAAGGAGAATAGGTCATTTTATTGTGAAATAGCCATTTCCCCCTAAAAAGCGCATGGAATAAAAGTGGTTTAATTTCATCGAATTACCATGATACAGGCAACATAAATTTGGAATTTCATTAGTGTCCTCTCCTTAATATTTACCATAACTTTTTAAACAAAAACTAGTATTACAAAAAAATAGAGCCAAAAAAAATAAAACCCCCCAAAAAACATGTCAATTGTGTTTTTTTTTTTAAAACCAAGGGTTGTTTCGAACCCTGTACCCATTAATTGCCGTTCTCAACCACAAACTTGTATCTCAGCACAGACTTACAGGCAAATAGAAGACTACCAGTCAAAAGTTGCAAGTCACCATACAAACGCTGTCTCAGGCAGCAAAAACACTACTCTCACAGGCTACTTATACGATGTTACACATTATATTCACGTGAATATAGGAAATATATCAGAATTCAGCCACTTTAATTTAATCCACCTCAATTTTCATAGGAGGTTCGGTAGCACACGTCCTCACTCGAAAATGACTCGACAATTAATGTCACACATTTGAATGTCATCAGGTATCGCTCAGGAAAGGCGGCGTCAAGATACGTAGCCATAATATCTCTTGTCCACTTCGTTTTGAGGAATGATTCTGAGTTACATTTCGCTAATAAAAAACTCGATCGGTGTCAGCAATAGCCAGTCGACGGAAGTTACTGTCCTGATCTGATTGCGCGCGTGCTTATAACTTTCAACAGAATATTGACAGGTATGTTTGTTGTATTTTTAAATACCACAGCTAATATTTTTCATCGTAGAAATATTTAAAAGGTTCATTCTTGTGATAGTTATTGAATACACAGCAGAGCTACCTCACAGCCCCGGAATTTGGCCAGCTAATTAGATGGAAGGCGTCCTATTTCTTACCCATGCTGCACGCCCACGAAGCATGTTATTGCTGCGATGTAAACAAAAAAATTTAGACAGGGTTCTTTGACACTTCGAGTTACAAAAGGTGCTGAAGGCGAAAGGAAGAAGCTATAAAATTAGTTACAAAAATTCATATAAACAAAAGAGTACAGTTATTGACCTAAAACTTGCAATATATGTTTGTATTCTCACTGTCTTTCATAGGTGCTGTAACACGGACATAGAATTTGATATAGCTGCGATCACGCCTGGAATTCCGTCGATCGAAATTGAAGCACTAGGGCTTCTAGAAACTGCGAGTTGAGGAAAGTTTGTGCATATTAATAAAGGCAAGGTAGTGTTTTCCAAGTACCTCTAAATTTCCTCACCCGTCCTCTAGGAAATGAATAAATTTGATTACTTTACGATCAACTTTATGAGTTGATGAGTGAATGTGACTGCAACGAATTCTCTGAACAGCATATGTGGTGTGACAAGATTGTATAAAATCCGTTATGAAAAGATATGACGAAGGTCATGTGTGAGGATTCTGAGGGAAGCCAGAAAGTCATCAGAGAGAGTGGATCAAAGTGTTAGGTTAGATTGAGCATGTGGAAAGAATGGCTGAAGCGCGTGAATGGATGGAAAATTAAATAAAAAATAGATAATTATACTAGGGATAAGTACACACATTATTGCATTTCTTGTAGCATGGCAGATGATCGCGCACCGAGTAAGGAAGAGCCAACGACACCACCTCGAAAAATGGAAAGCTCCACTTGAAAGCTAAAAACTACCAGCAGAAATTTAAAGATTCGTATACTTCGGAATCTGAGTTTGAGGGATGGTTAGCCAAGTCCTCAAAATCAACAGAGCAAAGGGATGGGGCATATTGTAAGGTTTGTCGAACCGATATTACTTGTGGAAAATCGGAGATCAGGCGTCACATGCTCTCAGAGACACAAACAACGATCCATGATGGCGAAGAAAACCCCATCAATTGCCAGCTACGTGCTATCCAATGATCCTCTCGAAAATCGTGATCGTAAAGTGGAACTGCAAGTTTGAGCATTTTTAGCTAAGCACCCTCAACCTATCTCATTGTGTGAGCCTTTTTTAGTTTGACGAAAACAATGTTCATAGATCAGGAGTCGCCGAAAAAGGCGCGCCTTGGAAAACAGCGAAAATCAAACATTATTCGACAGGTATTTGGCAAACATCTTGTACGTGATATCATCTGGGATATCAAACTAGTTTTCTAACGTCGTTCAACTGGCTTTCCCTCTTGACTCTCATGCAGTATGTCACACAGTGCTAATTCATACTGACGGAGCTCTGGAAACCAGTCCCTTTACCTTTTAGTTAACTTGTAGATCATAGGTAAGGATTAGCTGTTTAGGGTAATCTGGGGTAATCAACACCCTTCAGCTAGGGTAATTAGAGCGCCTCGCGTGGAAACCCTGTGCAAAGTGCAAACCTCAGTGTTTCCACGAGCAGGGTAATTACCCTAGTTTAGGGTAATCAGGGGTACCTTAGGGTAATGTCTAGGGTAATGGAAAATATGGGCAAATCTAGGGTAATCAGAGCTCCGCGAAGGGAGTGCCCGCCTAATCTACGAAAAATAGAAAATTGAAAGCCAATATGCAAGCACCCTACTGGTCACCACTTGAACGAAATGCAATGAAACGAGTCAGAACTTAGTGTTAACAAAACTGCCCTGCTGCAGTGATTAATGTCGCACATTTGAATGTCATAAGGTATCGCTCACAAAAGACGGCGTCAAAATACGAAGCCATAATATCTCTTGTCCACTCCGTTTTGACAAATGATTCTGAGTTGCATTTCGCTAATAAAAAAACTCTATCGGTGTCAGCAACAGCCAGTCGACGAAAGTCACTGTCCTGTTCCGATTGCGCGCGTGCTTATAAGCTTCAACAGAATATTGGTAGGTATGTTTGTTGTATTCATAAATACCACAGCTAATATATTTCATCGTCAAAATGATTAATAGGTTTATTCTTTTGATAGTCATTGAATTAGCAGCAAAGTTACCTCACAGCACCGTTATTTTGCCAATTAATTATGTGGAAGGCGTCCTATTTCTTGTGCCGGGGCCACACTACGATTTTTCGTTCGTCAAATGAATGACGGACACTCGTCATGTCAAACGGCCGTTGAGCAAGTCAGGCCACATCACGACTGTGTGTGGCTCTGACTCAGCTCTGTGGTGAGCGTCCGACGTTCATCGAATCTAAACAAACCGAAGTAATTATGCGATATGGATGAGCAGGACGTGAGAATGTGTGCGAGCTCTAGAAATTTGCTGTCGAAGCAACTTTCGTGACCACAACTTTTGATGAAAGTACAAAAACAGGGAAACCTAAAAGAAGGTGTTGGGTAAAACCATGGCGAAATAGAGCTAACAATCCGAATCGAATGAGAGAAGATCTGCTTGCTGATATAAACGATTGCAGGTAAGTGAGATTGTTCCTACGGAGAAAATTATTATTTTTGAACGTTTCTTTTAGACGGATCATAAAACATTTTATTTAATTGGAGTGTAAAATTTTGAATTTACCGCTGACAATAGCTTGGTAACATGGCTGAGTTGAGCAATGCTCTCTAATACAAGCATGAAAAGGGGATCCAAGAATGTTACCAGTTCGATGATTTTTGAAGGTGTGCTCAGCAACCCTCAGATAGAGCGACTGGGGAGGGATTGAAGGCATTAAACTGTCAAGGTTTCTCCATTTATGTTTCGAATTTTTGTCTATTGTTATCTGTTGAAATTGTGCAAGTTTTCCTTGTTGAAAATGAGCTTAGGGCATGAAACATTAAAAAAATTGATTCAAGATAAGTCTTCCCCATCGCCTTCGTTGATAATATTATGATGCTTTCTCTGATATATAATTTTGGTGTTAGTCATTTTTACGTGTTAATACTAACAAGAATTATGCAAAAGTTTTCTAATTCTTTACAGAAGGTACAAGACATACTGGACAAAGTTGGCTCAGTAATCAGCAGGCAAGACACCAAGTTCCAGAAATGCTTCCGTGTTTGTGATCGATTCGGAATTACCCTCTGATACCTCGCTACAAATGATCGAGTACCATGACGGAGGAGTATTCAGTAACTCATCCTTAAAGAAAGCATTCGATTCTAACAGCCTGAACATGCCCTATACTCGTGAACTTCTTGTGACCAACTTCCTTTCTCCACATTTCATAGTGGCAGATGATGCGTTCCCATTAACTCGTTTTATGAAGCTTTATCCTACTACGAATCTTTCTCACGACCAAAGAGTTTTCAGCTGGTCTTTCTAGAGCACGAAAAACAGAGACAAACGCATTCGGCATACTGTCAAGCACGTTCAGAGTTTTCCGTACTGATATAAACATCACAGTCAAGAGAATCCAGTCTATCACTCTAGCAACATGCGCTCATTATTATTTCCTAAATGATCATTAAGACTTCCGGTACATCAACCCGCTTGCTCTTGAAAAAAGGACATTATCACTGGATCGTGCACAACCCGCAGTTGGTGGAAAAACACTGACATCATTCGGTTCGTTGTGTTGGGGCTTTCGATCGGCTGTGGCAGCTACAGCCATCAGAGTTCAGCTGAAGAATTACTTCGCAAGCGGAGGAGCTGTATGCTGGCTGGATAAAGTGTTGGGACTCCATGCACTAACACTACCGTGGAAATGCGGCCTAAAAGTGTTAGAAATATCTGAGAAATAATTGTTCCTCATTATTTCTGGCATTACTTGTTGGAATGAATGTATTAGGTCAATCAACAAAATAAATTGTTTCAACATCATGTATTTCACTCCAGCCTTTCATCGTTAAATAAAACATTGACAAATCATTATTTGACTTAGGAAGGCTAACTAAAGAAATACATCAACAGGATTTAGGAAATGAAATTACTGCAAACTAGATTCCGTGTTAAGGTTAGGAACATCCATAATCTGAAATCACAATCATGCATTGTCGCAAAATCCATGTGCAGAGTTTCAACGAGTATAAAAAATCCGATTTTTATAACAAACAACGTAAACCAATGTTACCAAAGAAACAGTTTTGTCCACACTCATATCTAGCTTACAAATCTGCCACTAAATGAAATAGTTTCATCCATTTACTCGAATGCCCTACCATCATGCAGATATGGTGCATGGCTATAGTTCGCAGCCTCACAAGTTAAATTGAATAGTTTCTTTGTTTACCTTAGATTAAATTATATTACAACTCAACAGCGTATTGAAAAATTTATGCATATGTGTTCTTACAGATGATTACGTGCGCATAGTAACTGCGGATAATAATAATTACTACTTACTATTATAATTATTTAGGTTACTTTAAACCATCTTAATCACGACAACGACGTGATCAAGAAAAGAAACAGCTTATTTCCAATATAGATGGTAAAAAATTACCATCATTGGTTTTTAAAATATCTTAAAATTAATACACTTAAATGATACACACACACGAGTATTGTAAAACTCGTGTCACTAGTCGAAAAGAAATCATTGAGGGCAATGTACTTCTAAT
This sequence comes from Morinoia aosen, assembly GCA_030386875.1. Classification (NCBI taxonomy): domain Eukaryota; kingdom Metazoa; phylum Arthropoda; class Malacostraca; order Amphipoda; family Talitridae; genus Morinoia; species Morinoia aosen. The sequence continues at coordinate 6,868,907 of CM059570.1, forward strand.
CTTGCTTAATCTACATTTGTATAATACATGTAATGATAATTATAAGAGATAACACAATTTCATGGACGATGCATTTTCATTGTGGGGTGAAAACACTTTTGACAGTTTACATGTACATGACATAAATCTTCGCAATTCTTGACGCCAGGAAATAATATATGAATAACTTGTTTCGGCCAATGTTCACAAGTGTCATTTTAAGGAAGCATGAAAAAAAAACATAAATGTATATCCAAATACATACATACATATATATATATATATAAATATATATGTACACATAAGCATGAAGACCAAGAAGATTATAAGTTCTGTATTTCTAGTTCAACAATTCTAACATAACGGTCATTAGTTAATAAGCATTTTTGTTAAATAAAATGGATGATCGCACAACAAATGTATAGTTTTTACATGAATGCTTTACAATAATAAAGAGATGTCGAGTTAGGTAACGTTACAGGTTGAGAGTGAACAGAAAAAAGACCATTATCTCTAGTGAAATGCTAGTTGTCAGTCTAGTACACACATATGTGCACATATACATGTAAATATATACAAATACACATGCACACACATACCCACGCACATACTTACACCAAACTCGTAAGCATACACAAATGCATTTCTATGCATCGAGGCAATTACAATACATACGCATTCTATAGAGTGTCATACGCATAGCGTGCACACGTACACATATACACAAGCATATGCGCAAATATCAGCGTAAACTAGTCAGTATAAAACAGCATTCCAATCGAGGGAAACGGAGAAAATATCTTTTATTATGGCATGAATTTTATAAAATTTCCGTACTAAAAACAGTGGCACAAAACAGTCTACCTAAGTCAGAAACATGAAAACGATTGTGGGACGTGAATAAGAAAGAAAACATTAATGTCCTATAAGGGTTTCAACTTAGAAAAAAAATCACGTTATCTTTCATATATGGCGCAAATTGTAGGGAATTGATAAACAAACATAGGTATCACATTATTATAAGGAAAAAACAATAAGCATAATAAGCATATTACTGCAGTATAAATGGATGATCACACAATGAATTTTTTTTTTTTACATGAATGCTTTACAATTTCATATTAGAAAAAAAATCACATTATCTTTGTAATAAAACAAACGAAAACAAAACAAACATCGGCATCTTTGGGATGCTTTATTTCCAATCAAGGCTGATACATTAGATCTTGAGCATTGGTTTTTCAAGTGTCTTATAACTAACACAATATATAGGACACCATGACGGTTCCCCCATAAAGCCTGTACCCATTTCCGACTACTGGGTTGCGTGGGATATTGTGCTTGAGCTTTCCCTTATACCCAACGGGGAAAATCGCCGCGCCAGCGCCGGGATACGAACCCTCGTCTCCAACATACAAGGCCGATCCCTTAACCACTGTGCCACGGCTAGCACAATATGCAGAATAATATGGTTCAGAATGTCTGCAATTGATAAACACACACACACACACACACACACACATAGGTACCATGACGGTCTAGTTTGATGCTTGCACAGAAACGGAGTGGAATGACATAAAATGCAACCTTCGACTGGTTTATCTACTCTAGTGCACACAGGTGTACGTGCACATTTGCACACCCATATGCGCACATACACCTATATACATCTATACACCTATATCAAGAGAGGAATAGTGAAGGGACCATCGAGTATGGGCACGTACACCGGAAATCTAAGCACAATGTGTGTCTCACACAGGCCATCCTTGTGTGGTAAAACGAGTGTCTTGCCACACAGGATACAATGCGTATTTAAACAGGAAGTCGGGAAGAAAATTCAAATAAAATAAACATGCAAGAAGGAAGTGGTAGGTGCTGAAGAAAAAGATGGCAATGAGCCGAAAAAACATGATCACTAAAACAAAACCAGAAACACTATTTCAACAAGCTCGTGCCCTACCATTCTTCTCCTGGAAGCGTTACTTCCCTTAGATACAATAGTTTTTTCTCGTGATAGAGAAACGAAAATCGGGAGCTTCATGAAGTCAGATGAAGGTTATGGGTGAAGTATTTGGGATGGAAAAATAAGTCAAAGAGGAGTAAAAATAATAGGATGGTCCGTAACATATTATAGAATAGCTTTGTACTGTCCCTAGATATGCTACTTCAACACATAAGGTATAACTGAATTGATCCCATCATACATTGAGATAAAAGAAAGGAACAATTTCACAGTCAGGCAGAGAAGCAATTTATAGATAAGTTCATGATTATTATCAAAGAGGCCAGTAAATGACATATAACACTTGTCAATTCTTAGAACAAAGTTTAGCAAGTTTCGAAATAAATTTCATTTGTTCTTCACCCGCAAGGCCATTCAGTTTATCAAGCACAAGTTTACAGCAAGTTTGGTAAGGTAATTATCATTTCCAGCATTCCTTTTTCATGCTAATGAGCTCTCAACAGTAAAAAAATTTCATAAAATAACTCTACTGTACTCAATTAAAATGTTCTTTTCTTTCTTACTCCTTTTACACTTACAAAATCCCCCACTGCCCATGACATCAGTACATGTATCTGCTGCCGGGGAAGGCTTGGTGCAGGCGAGACAATTTTGAGGCTTGGATCCACTACTTACATGAACGATATCGTTATCAATTTCGGCTGAAGTGCCCATTAACCGAGTTTCTACAGTATTTTCAAGTTCTTCCTGAAACCAATCTGTCGACCAACACAACAATACTCTGTATAGGGTTCTTTGATTATTTGCCTTCCACTTGAAATGTGGGTAACAAAATCATCACTTGAATTAATATTCATGCTGCTCATGCTACATTCTGGGGGCCCATAATCCGATAAAAAGGCCATAAGGTTAGTGCGCATCCAAGGCTTGCTGTCCACAGCTCCAGACCCTGATGGTTTCATCCTTTCAGAAGCAAGGAGCCGCAAGAAATAGAAGCATGGGAGGGATGTCCTCTTCTTTAGGAGATCTGAAAAAATAATATCAATTAGAATTATTCTTACACCATTGATATAATAGTCCTGTACATAGTTACTGGTAATATTAATTATTGCAATAGTGTTTGTGACAGACTTGATTATTCAAGTGCATAGAACATATTTGTATGCTCCAGTACATGAGCTTTATTGCAAATAAACATGTTTTGTTAGGGAATAACACAAGAAGTAGCGATATGTGTAGTGAAATGTTTTAAAATTGTATGTTGGAAGAAATATCATTAGGTATTGCTGAAATAATGTTTAGAGACCACAGTCATACAATCTGGGACTGACTTTCATCCAACACTGAAAATTATTAGCTAATGAAGGAAAAGTTTTCCATGAGTTTCATTGAGAACTCAAATGAAAAACAATAAAATCCTCCACTTTATGTTACATGAGGGTCACACATGACTACAAAGATTCACCTATGTCATAATGATAGTTTTCATAAAACCTCAACTGTATGACCTATATTAGAATTGACCTCCTAGCAAAGTGTTCACTTTGTCAAGAAAAAATACTATCAGGCTATGTTTACTTCACTTCTAAAACCGTCTGTAACAAGTGCACACTTTTCCACATGAGACATCTGTACTAATTTTCACATTTGCAAAAAGGTACAAATTTTAGAGTACAACAACATAGAGCAAACCAATTCCATCATAGATGATCAGCACCATGCAAATAGAGTATTTATAATTTAATAGATAAAACGAGAAATTCAAAATTAAGAGCAAAATTGCAGAATCTAATGTGAACAAATAACTGGCAGTTTAAATAGGACACCACTAACATTTATACCACTTGCTGTACTCCACAAAACAACAATATCATTACAAACATTGTCTAAACTCATAACTCAATGTCAATAATGTTTGTCTAGCAATACTGGTAGGTAATAATAGCCCTACTCATCATTTTTGTTGTGTCCAACATTGACATGCTTTTGCTCATTGTACAGAACTTAAAAGTTAAAAACAATTATCTAACACCATTTGCTTAAATATAAGACTATGGAGAAATCCTGAAAAGAAATATATGACTAATGGTAATCACAAAAAACTGAATATTTTCAACAGGATCAAGTCATTGGGTGAATCTGAAGGATTTGCCAGTAATCTATTTTCCACTTTTTGGTACCTAAACCTAATGAATTGAATCAAAATAACCAAGTTTTCTTCTATGCACTTTCCGTCTGAAATGATTATATTAAGAGTTACAGCGGTAGGTTTAGTTTCGTCTGTCATGACGAATGCGCTCGAATAAACAGCTACTCATCGATTTTAGAATTTTTGTTGCTTGAATCATGGTAATAACATCGAAATAAATAACTTTTCTTTTATACTTTTTTTTCGTCAAATGAGTATTTAATGAGGTATAGCGATAGGTTTGGTTTCGTCTTTGATGACGATCGCGCTGGAAGCAAGAGTGCATAGCAGTGTTGCTGTCCGACGCGCTCCTTGAATTACTTCCGCTTCAAACACTGGGGTTGCGGTAAGTCATTTACCGCTGTAACTAATAAAATACTCATTTCAGACGGAAAGCGCATAGAAGAAAACTTGTTTATTTCAATCTAATTAACTATGCTTAGGCATCGAAATTTACAAAATCGATTACTGCCATATCCTTCAGATTTACCAATCATTATTAGTCGTCTCTTCCATTTAAAAAAAAGTGCAACATGAATAAAAAATTTTCAGAGATATTTGTTAGCTAGCATCCACATTTTCAATTACATTTCTTTTCTCATTATCTAATTCAAAAATTCTAATTCAATAGAGTATCTAATTCAAAATAAATATTTTTGTTTCTTTTAATAGTTGCTAACTTCAGCCAAATTAGTTTAGATAAAATTAGCCAATTGAAAATTCAAACACTGCACTCTCAAAATTACCAATTTTATTGTTGAATGAAATAACTGCTCATTCATAATATTTAAATAACTCAACTCACTTTTAACACCTGCAAAAAAACAAATGAACTCTTGAGGCATTCCTGCACACCATTACACTTACCTAGAAGTATGCTGATTGGTGGTTCCAAAAATCTGAGTAAACTCACAATGCTTATTAGTCAAGATTGTTTTCTAAAGGTCTACATAATTAATGCAAGTTTTAAGCTATACCTAACTTCTGGTTGTCTAGGATCTGTGAATCAAAAGTCATTAGAATTAGATGGATCTTTTTTCATACAACACAATAGTTGAATAAATTTAACACTTTAACATAAACTATAATTCTATTCAATTATGTTGAATTTTTCATCATTTAAAAATAATAAATAAATTTTAAAACACTGAAAGGAACTACAATAAAAACGCTTGCAAAACAAGTTCTTTGACACATCTTTCTGTGAATAGCATTCATGAGCAATGGTAAAAAAATAAAAACCAACAGTTTATCATTTACCACATTATTAATCATTCTGACATTGTTGGAATAAAAGTTAAGTCTGATTGGTATCAGGCTACTCGCTTTTTCACTAAACGGAAAGACCTAGCACTGAATTTCACTGCTTTATATTTTGATACCACCACGAAAACAGCTGAAAACCATTTCTTATATATATCTTAAGCCAAAAATGGCCACAAACATCATTTAAAGTTAACATAACAGCTGTGAAAGTTGTCAACACTGTCCGCCATCTTTGTTCTTCGTAGTTCATTTGATGACTGAAAACCTCCAACGACCTTTCCCGAAATGACGAGCATACATTCATCAAATGATGAGCGAACGGGCCTTCCAGCGTTCATTTGACATACGGAGTTCATTTGACGTTAGCCTAGTGTGGCCCTGGCATAGCCATATTGCATGCCAACGAAGCATGTTATTGTAGCGATGCAAACAAAAAAAAATAGACCGGGTTTTTTGTCACTTCGAGTTACAAAAGGTGCTAAAGGTGGAAGGAAGAAGCTATAAAATTAGTTACAAAAATTTATATAAACAAAAGAGTACAGTTATTGACTTAAAACTTCCAAGATATGTTTGTATTCTCACTGACTTTCTTAGGCGCTGTAACATGGACGTAGAATTTGATATGTATAGGTGCGATCATGCCCAGAATTCCGTCAACCAAAATTGAAGCCCTAGGGCTTCTAGCAACTCAGTGTTGAGGAAAGTTTATACATATTAATCAAGGCAAAGTAGTTTTTTCCAAAAACCTCTGAATTTCCTCACTCGCCCTTTAGGAAATGAATAAATTTGATAACTTTACGATCAACTTCATGAGTTGATGAGTGAATGTGATTGCAACGAAGTCTCTGAGAAGCATATGTGATGTAACAAGATTGGTTAAAATCCGTAATGAAAAGATATGACGAAGGTCATGTGTGAGGATAGCCAGAAAGTCATCAGAGAGAGAGGGGCTCAAAGTGTCAGGTTAGATTGAGCATGTGGAAAGAATGGCTGAAGCGCTTGAATGGATGGGAAATGAAATGAAAAATAAATAATTATACTAGGGATGGGTACACATATTATTGCAAACCTTGCAGCATGGCAGATGATCGCGCACCGAGTGAGGAAGAGCCAACGACACCACCGCGAAAAAAAAAGCTCCACCTGAAAGCTAAAAACTACCAGCAGAAATTCAAAGATTTGTGCACATCGGAACCCGAGTTTGAGGGATGGTTAGCCAAGTCTTCAAAATCAACAGAGCAAAAGGATGTGGCATATTGTAAGGTTTGTTGAACCGATATCACTTGTGGGAAATCGGAGATCAAGTGTCACATGCTCTCAGAAAGACTCAACCAACGATTCATGGGGGGCAAAGAAATCTCCGTCAATTGCCAGCTACGTGCTGTGCTATCCAACGATCCTCTCCAAAATCGTGCTCGTAAAATGGAACTGCAAGTTTGTGCATTTTTAGATAAGCACTACCTACCTATCTCATTGTGTGAGCCTCTTTTAGTTTGATGAAAACCATGTTACCAGATCAGGAGTTGCTGAAAAAGGTGCGCCTTGGAAAATAGCGGGCATCAAGCATAATTCGAGAGGTATTTGGAAAACATCTTGTACACGATATCGCCTGGGACATCAAACCAGCATTCTAACGTCCTTCAGCTAGCCTTCCCTCCTGACGCTTATGCAGTATGTAACACCGTGCTAATTCATACTGACGGAGCTCTGGAAACCAGTCCATTTACCTTTTAGTTAATTTGTAGATCATAGGTCAGGATTAGCTGTTTTAGGGTAATCTGGGGTAATCAACACCCTCCAGCTAGGGTAATTAGAGTCGCCTCGCGTGGAAACCCTGGCAAACCTTGACACCACGTCAGTGTCACGCCAGCCTTCGTGTGTGGTGCACGAGTGTACTCTGCCTCTCTCCCTCCTTATGCACTTCAATAAGCAATTTCTCATTTGTATATTCACTACTATTTAGGAACCATTCTTTACCCCATTTTCGGCGAGCTTTTACATCTCTTTTATTTCTTATTCATTGCAACTATCGCAAATCCTATCAGCTGTACGAACTCGCCGTCCGGAGTCGCTATTCTTGTGCGTACTCTCCACCTAGCTGCTACTGGCATACTGAAGCGTGCGCCAGTCTTTCTTAAGTTTGCAGTGTGTTCTTTGCACCGTGTGCGGCACGATATACACAAGACAGGTAGGTCCACTTCGAAGGGGACAGCTGCTCGCAACCGTTAAGGCCCTAATACACGAACGCTCATCACCGTCACCGATCCTTATGAGAGTCGCTTAGCCCCACCCAATGCAGCTAAGCCCCACCCACTGCAAGCCAAAATGACCCTAATTTCGTGAGCGGCACCGATCCTTATGACCGTCACCGGCATATCAAGCATGTTAGATATTTTCCCTAATCAGCGTCAATTACAATGAACGGTGACGGTGAAGAGCGCGCGTGTATAAGCTCGGCAGTGACCGTTCACGCTCACTGCTTACTGGTGGGCGGGGCTCAATGCCGCTCATGATGATCGGTGACGGTGAAAAAAGCGTGCGTGTATTTTGGCCTTTAGACAAGCCAGCCAATAGGAGACGTTTGACCTGATGACGTTGCCACACCCATACCACGTGACCCACACCACACTCGCGGCAGCGATGCACTGGCTGCCGTACGTATGATTGCACAATGGCAGGAACTGCCGGGTTTCCGCACATACGTATTGAAAAAAATGTAAATTGTCTGGAAGCCATGATGCTGAAAAACTTTGATAATCTCGTATGCAATGCTTAATAGCCACGTAATAATTAAAATTTGTGTGCATACTAGCAAAACCTTCATATTCATCGATACAAAGCTCCGCTTGTAGTTCTCAAATTCAAATGTGTCTTTTCGAGCGTTAAAAGGATACATCGAATGAAAGTCCTCATAATGTTACTGTATATTTCAGAAAGAAACACCGAGTTCATCGTTTGTCAATGTCAATAAACCACAGGATGAAATTACTCAGGCAAACAATGCTTTCCGCTTCAAGAGTCTTCAATTCTTTTAAAATACTTGTTGAACGATAAACATTGAAAGCAGGATTAGTTATTTTACGATGTCCATCATCTTTAATGCACATTTATTTTAGGCTATATATATATTACAGGCCTCGTATAAATTCAAATTTTTAATAGGCTCCGGAAGTACAAATCTTCAGTATTAATCATTCTCTTGCACCTTTTTCGTAATCTGCTGTGCTCTCTTGCTCTTACCCACCGATTTGTACAGACGATTTTTGAATAATCACCGCTACGTCATATTGCGTTATAAAGAATGTGTTATCAAGATTAGTTAATTTTTGAATTGCTCTGTATCCATGATCGACGTCTAGGTAGTTGAAAATTTGAACAACGAGCATCGTTGAACTAGAAGTGTAGCTGCTTCGAGTAACTACAGGAATATTGGCAGTATTGCTGTAGTCATTCCAGCAGCTACACTTTACCTAGTGAATATCCCTCAGTACAGTAAAACATGCATCTGGTCTAGTTTTATTACATGGCAAAAGTAGCCTAACATCCATATTTATTTGATGAATACATTATTTTAGCAATTAAATATTGAACACTACGTCCTTTAATTATTAAATATACATATACGTACAGACATATACGGCACACATCCTATAATAGGTAGGTTGCTCCGGTTAATTATAATCTAAATGAATAACAAGACTAATAATAATAATAATAAACTCAGTTAACGACAACTTCCGCCATAGACTTTTTGGTTGTCGCTTTGGCAATTCTACCGAAGTATCTGTGTTGTTGTAAGGTTTTACGCTGAGATCATAAGTGTCTTCCATCTTTCTCTGCTATTTATACAGATTACATCCATTACCACGTTATTGCTCGCATATTCCATCTTACTCAGTCAAGTGCGATACAACTCAATACAATACACTTTTCACCAAAAAAACAAAACTCATGTCAGACTTCAACAATAGCTGGTATAACACGAAGTATGCCCTCCTTCTGTCAGGCCACAACAATTCTCCAGAACTTCACCCCCATTCGTTACACAGCGATATAGCATTACATAAATGTCGAGAACTACCGTTTAGCATGAGAGACCCAAAAAGGAGCCGTCATGGACATTCTAACACTTATCACAACATTTGTTTCTTTTTACCCGTCATCATAAGGATTCAATCACCATATGAACAAAGAATGGAGCCAATATAGCTGAAACTCGTAATTTTTACCAGAAGAACCAGGGTACATGGATGCAAGGGAACAATAAATGTGGAAGGATTGAAGCTAGGACTCCAAAGTTGGGGTTCCACCTCCCACCCTCACTTTCGCTAAGCGTCTTACCCGCGCTGGAACCCTTTCTCAACTCAGCGCTGAGTATAGGAGTTCAGTACGCTCAACCATTTTGGTTCTAAACTGTGCCGCAGAACATACCAACTGCTACAAGCCTCTAGGACGTAAGGCAAACCGTAATACAAACATTAAAACACAACCTCGCCACTCTTGAACTGGGGGGGTCCACTCAGGTTTAACATCATATATTCCCGAATACATTCACTTCTTCAACAAATTACAGTACTTTATGAATAGGTCCCCCATCAGATAACAGGTTGGCCACACTTATGTTTCCTCCTGTCACCGCTTAGAAATTACAAATCTCTTTTCCTTTCCTGTTGGAAATAACAAATAATAAGACTTCAGCTGTAATCAGACGCTTGAAATGCATAATACACATTATGATCACTAAATATAAAAGAATTTAATGCTACGCCACTCTTTTTCTGTAAATTCACATCAGTATTCACAATTCAATAATTTGCGCGTCAGAAACTTTAGAATCGAAGCCAAGGGCGTGTTTTGGTTTCTAATGAGCAAATAAATAAGTTTTCAATGCGAAATAATGAAGCTCCATCCTGATACAGGACATTAGATGAAGACAACACGTACCTAATGTTTTACTGCCCTCATGTTCTGTGACAATGATGATCTTGATGCTCAAATATCTGAAGTTAGAATTAACTCAACAGGGAGTATGTGGTTCTCGGACATTACAATTACTTTTGAAGTAAAATTAAAAAAAAACATCGGCATCTTTGCGATGCTTTATATCCAATCAAGCCTGATACAAATGATCTTAAGCATTGGTTTTTCAAATGTCTTATAACTAACACTATATATAGGACACCATGACGGTTCCCCCGTAAAGCCGGTACCCATTTCCGACACCTGGGTCGAGTGGGGTATTGTGCTTGAGCTTTCCCTTATACCCAACGGGGAAAATCGCAGCGCCAGCGCCGGGATCCGAACCCTCGTCTCCAACATACAAGTCCGATCCCTTAACCACTGTGCCACCGCGAGCATTGACATCCTAAACCAATCATCTTGCGCAATTTAATGAAGCCTTGCCTAAGCATTCGTCACTTGAGGAACGAGGAATGCCGTGAAACATCTCCTCCAAATATGTACTACGCTAGGCTAGCATTGAGGTCGTTCCATTCAACTGTTCCAGGAAAACGAATGCTGGGTATAACCGATACTAAAGGTAGAAATCTCAACGCAATTTCTCACAGTTCTATAATTCTTAAGGTCAAGTATAGCTAACCTAAAAATTTAAATCAAACTTGCAATCTATCCTTCTTGACACAATTGTGTCCAAAACGTGGCATAACAAAGAAAAGACTCACGCATTGCAACCACCACAGTAAATTAGTCATCCCTGAGCCCCAATGACGGGCGACAAGAAACACAACTGAAGCTGGATCAGGGTTACATTCTCGTGTATGCCAACAACAGAGCCCTAGGCAGGAGGCAGTGAAAGAGAAGCTTACTATTTAAGGCTATTTTGGGGTTAGTTCTTCAGTGCTGAGCCGTCTTGCCAGCCTTCGCTCAGCGGCGCCTCACGTCCCAGTTGTAAAAGCCGGCTATAGTCACCTCGGTGGTGGTGCACTGCGTCCTGAGAGGGCAAAATTGTTCGGTTTTAAGTTAGTTTAATGGAGCGTTGCTATAGCGTGAGGCCTACCACACTACAGCATGAGATCTAACTGTAGCTAGTGCTATAGCGTGAAGTCTACCTCTAGCTAATACTATAGTGTGAGGTCAGGTTAGGTTACTAATGGATATTACCAATTGTCATATATTTGATTTAGCTAAAGACAATTTGTACATCTCAAACTGTACCTGGGTAGGCAATATATGGCAATATACCTCACGCTAGAGTAGCACCGTTTAAGCTTCTCTAATCACAACAAAACGTTTCAAAGAGAGGAAGGATGAAGGAACCATGTGGTATGAAGTTGCACGGCAACTAGCGTACGTTCCCACACAAGGTCTCTAGCGCTTAAAAACTGTGAGTTAAGAAAGAATACATAACTCAAAACAGGACAGCAGTAAACAGAAAACGATGATCTGATACAAGAATTTTTTTTTTTTATTTCAATACAAAGAAAGCCCACCTCTCATCTCGGAACCTCACATTTCTGAGGCAGGGAAAGACAGTTCAGTTCCACAATTGGAATTTTTCTACAAGCTTGAGAAGAGAAGCTACACCCAGAGCTAAGTTTGAATGAAGAAAACGATCAATTCAACACTCGAAAATACATGAGCAAAAAATCTCAGTACGAAACTTTCTTGAAATGGTTCTCTGAAGAGGGATAAATTTCCTCAACTTTCCAGATGATCTTCGTCTTGATTGAGATCTTAGTTATTTGTTGGGGGAGCATACATCTTAGTAGGGTTACGGTATCTGAAATAATTGATCTCCAGCCACTAATTTTATTTCATCATTAGAGAGCTATAGACTCCATTCAGTGGCTACTGAGAAGTGACATTCGAGTAGAAGATTACGTTCGGCCAAAAACATATGTTTTTGGCCGTACCTAATCTCCTATTTGAATGTAAATTCTCAGTAGCCGCTGAATGGTGTCTGCAGCTCTCAAATGATGAAATATAAGATTAGGTATGGCCAAAAACACATGTCTAGATGAGCACGTCGTGAAAACACAGGAACACAGTCGTATTCCTAATTGTGCCAGTAACGGGAGATTTCACCAAATTTTCACACTATTCTTTGTTTAACAGAAAAACCATGACAAAAGAGTATTTTAGAACATAACGTATATACATATATTTTTTCTAAACATTCTATAGAACTGCGCAAATACAGTCATGTACCTACGTGAAAATCTACTAAAACTCATTTAAGAAAATCAAGGTCCGAAACGACCTGGGTGAGCTTTGTGTTCGCATTGCTGAGGTTCATGTTGAGCAGCACCCCTGCTGCCTCCAGGTCATACTCTAGCATCACATTCGCCTGCACACACTAGTCATCACTGTATTATTCAGGTTAAAACCATAGTTCAAGTTCAATTAATGAGTTTTCTACAATAAATCTAAAAATAGATCAGTGAAAAGCATCAAAGCAGAGGAATTTTGCTGTAGCAGTTTGAACTCAAGCATTGAAAAAATGCAGAAAATCAATGTCTATGTTGGTACATTTCGATTTATCAACGGAATTGGAAGACATGAAAAAATTTACTTTCAAGGACTGAACTGATGAAATGAAGTAAGCAATCACAGTACTAATTCCTATAGATGCAAAAGTTGTACTTCCATGAAAGGGCGCACTGGTTATATTGATCTAACTATGGCACAGATACCCCTAAAATTAAGGCATACGCTGCCTCAAGAAATTAACTGTGAAGGCAGTAGCAATGAAGCAAACACATGAGCAGCATACTACAAAGTACAAAGCTTCTGCATTAAAATGACAGATATTACACCCACCTTAAGGAAATAAGTTTAACAAAAAACATCTAAAATTAAAAAGAAAAATTTAAATACATAATCAGAATTTTCTGCTTTGATTTCATTTCAAACTTAAATGCAAATGAAAATAAATTTCTCCCTACCCAAACATAATGTTATTGAAAAAAACAATATGATTAAAATCTTTCACATTTTCTTAACTTCTCATAATTTCCTACAGCATTTGAACTTAGTCCAGTTTCACTAACCCCAAGCCATAAGCAGACTTTCTTGGAAGGAGGAATGGTACCTTTAACATAGACTTGGTCAGAAAGAAGGAATTGAGTTTCCAGATCCTCCGTGCTGTCTTGTCGAGCCTTCATTTCTTCTATGATCTGCAGGCAGCTTTTGATGTCTGGCACCTGGTGCTTCAGTCTGCACCAATAAATAATGGATGAGTGAAAATTTCTGCAGAGATGTTACAATTATTCACAACATGGAACATAAATTCTAAACATTTTTTGACAAATAGTGTTAGAAAAGAAAAATTAAAATAATGCAAATTGATTATACTCTATGAAGAATCATAGATTATAATAAAGAGGAAAGCTTTAAACTTTCTGAATGGCAATTAAAAATATATCCCACCTACATTCAATGCATGCTGGAGAAGGGAAAAATATTACTTTGGCAATTTGGCTTACATCAGAAACATTAAGACATCTTAATTACATTGATGAAATTAGATGCATTGCATTGAGAAGATTAGAGTAGCACTTTTTACAAAAAGCCATCCTCAGTCTTGCCTAATGAGCAATAAAAACTAATAATGAACTTTGATACGGAACACTTGTGTCCTTACCAATAAGCAAGAGAAAATTTTACATTGGGCATATGAGCACTTTTTTGTTTTAGTCAAGTGAGAGGGTACTACTTTAACTAATACTGACATAGTTAGCATGAAACAATTATACTCTACACAAATGTACTTTTTGTACCACATCTTTATAATAGAATAATAGACCCACCTCAAGCAAGTGGCGGTGAGGTGCGACTCCATGAAGCAATACTTGCTGATCTGCTCATCAAGGCGCCTGATCACTTCTTCTGCACCACTAGATTCTTTGCTCATGAACTCTTCAACATCTTCCTGTGAAATGAAAATAAGTTATAAAAACATGAACAGTATTTTAGCATGGCTCACTTCACTGATACACCCAATGCCTGAATCTATATATAAGACATTTCACATCACCAAATGCAGTAAAATTAAACGGAAAAACTGTTACATTGCATCAAATATTTTAGACATTTTAATTTTTCATTTCCTACTAAAAGTGAAAATTTCAGGATATTTATTTTTGGCTAGTCAATTAATATTGCTATGAGATATAACTTGAACATCCTTCAGAAACCAGATTAATTCAAAAATAGCTAAAAATAATTATAATTATAAAATAAAATATATAAAATTATATTTCCAATATCTTTCCAAAGTGTTTGTTCTTAAATAAAAATTGAGTACAGTTATTCCACAGCAGCAAAATTGATTTGCATAGCACGCTTAACTTCAGTTGACATGAGCTACTTGTGACTAGCTTCACGTCCACAAAAGAAAATTTTATTTTAAAATTATTGGCAAAGTAAATCAGAATAACATAACAGATTTGAATTCATTTGAATGTTTCAGTACTAAATGAGCCTTAGGGCACAAAATAATTTTTTTTCTGAGAGAACTATGGTCAATAAGGAGTTTAATGCCCTCACGGAAATTAAAATTCTATTCCCAAGAATCACTAAAGGAACACATTTTAAAACTTTTTACATGAATGACATTCTGCTCGCTGATGCGTAATTTTCAAATTATTAAACTTTGAAGTTATACGAATGTCGTATTCAAAAGTGAAGGAACGGACACGTAAATATGCTCTAATACGGTATTGACGTAACAATGGGCAGGGTTAAGTTAGGTAAACTAACCTAAAATAGCTTACCTTAACTTACACAAACTGAGGCTGTTATTTTCCCACAAAAAAGTGGGCGTGTCCCCACAAAATATGGGCGTGACCCAACAATGCAGCAGCTACGCAACCGACTATATGATGTTATTTCTACCTGAACGTAATTATTGATATGTCTCGAAAAATAAAGCATCAGCACAGAATGTCATTCATGTAAAACATTTTTAAATGTAGTCCTTGAGTGATTCTTGAGAACAGAATTTTTAATTTCTGTGAGCGCAATAAACTCCATATTGACCGGAACTATTGTTGAAAAATGATAAGTCATCAAGGTTGAAAACAATTCAAGTAAAAAAACTTTACCCCAATAGTCTCTAAACATTCAATAACCCAAGTGTACTGTTGTTCAGTCAATGATGGATAGAATAGAAGGTACCCCACAGATGAAATCATTATAATTTAGCAGACAATAATTATAATTCAACATATGATGCAATAGAACCCTTCAATCATATAACATGAACTGCATTATGCACAAATTCTAAAAAGTATATCCTCAGAGTGTCTTTCAGCTATTATTCTTAGGTCAAGTCATACTAACAACAACCCCTAAAGTACAACATTTAATTTTATTCGAAAAGAAAGCAGGAACTGCAATTACAGGGAATGATTCTAAAAATTCTTTTAATACCTTTTAATTTGTTTAGCTTTGCAGATTTTTTCTAACTAACTATCCATTTGGTCAATATTGAGCTTAATGTTGTCAACAATTTTGGTAAATCTGAAGGATATGTCAGTTATCGATTTTCCACGTTTTGATGCCTGAACCTAATTAATTGAATCAAAATAAACAAGTTTTCTTCTATGCACTTTCCGTCTCAAATGAGTATTTTACGATTTATAGCGGGAAGTTTAGTTTCGTCTTTGATGACGAATGCGCTTGAATAAACAGCTACTCATCGATTTTCGAATTTCTGCTGCTTGAATCATAGTAATAACATCGAAATAAACAACTTTTCTTCTATACACTTTTTTCGTCAAATGAGTATTTAACGAGGTTTAGCGGTAGGTTTGGTTTCGTCTTTGATGACGATCGCGCTGGAAGCGAGTGCGCATTGCAGTGTTGCTGTCCGACGTGCTCCTTGAATTACTTGCCGCTTCAAATACTGGAATTGCGGTAAGTCATTTACCGCTATAACTAATAAAATACTCATTTGAGACGAAAAGTGCATAGAAGAAAACTTGTTTATTTCGATCTAATTAACTATGCTAAGGCATCGAAATTTACAAAATCGATAACTGACAAATCAGTCAGATTTACCACAATTTTAATAATTTCGTTGCCATAAATAGGTAATATGGTAGATTTTAAGAAGTTTTAAATGAATGACATTGTGCTTGCAAATGCTTAGTTTTTGAGTAATTTAACTTTGAAGTTATAGGAACTGCGCTCATGAAATGGGTTTCCCGTGCAAAAGGAGAGGGTGTTCGAACAATGCCGCAAGTGTGCGGAGCGCAGGAAAAGTTATTGTTTTTGCAATATATGACGTAATTTATTATTAGCCGACACTGGCGGATCCTGAACCCACTTCTAGGATGTCTTAGTTAATGTTAATAACACAATAAAGGCAATCACCCCAAAATATTAGTGGGACTGGAATAGTGAATACTTAAATATACGGTATTGACTTCTATAATTTTGCTAATGTTCTACGGCGGCCGCCATATTGAAAATGATGTCAACTGCATATAAATTTCAGTATTCACTACCCCAGTCCCGTTAATATTTCTGGGTGATAACCCTTATTGCATTATTAACTAAAAGATCCTAGAAGTGGGTTCAGACTCTGCAGGCTCGGTGGGGTCGGCTAATAACTAATAACGCCATATGCCATATATTGTGAAATCAATTATCTTTTCTCGCGCTCCGCGCAGTTGCAACATTGTTGAAAGACACTTTGCTTTTGCACGGAAAACCCATTTCATAGCACCGTTCTTATAATTTCAAAGTTAAATAACTCAAAAACTAAGTATTTGCAAGCATAAAATCATTCAGTTAAAACGTCTTAAAATCTACCATATTACCTATCTATGGAAACAAAACTATTAAAATTGTAGACAAGAATAAACTCAATATTGACCATAAAATAAACTGCAGTTATGTTGTGGGTATGGCCGTGATTTCCATAGCACTAAAACCAATATTGATGTCAAAATGTTGTCGTTAAAATTCTATTTTACAATGGTGAATTTACAAAAGATATATATTTTCAAAAATAATTGTACATGGGCAACAACACTAAACTAGAACAAAAAAAAAAGAGAATTGTATTTCAGCAGAAGTACACATTTAATTGATGTTTGAAATGTTGGTAAATCTGAAGGATATGTCAGTTATCGATTTTGTAAATTTCGATGCCTTAGCATAGTTAATTAGATCGAAATAAACAAGTTTTCTTCTATGCACTTTCCATCTCAAATGAGTATTTTATTAGTTATAGCGGTAAAAGACTTACCGCAACTCCAGTGTTTGAAGCGGCAAGTTATTCAAGGAGCACGTCGGACAGCAACACTGCAATGCGCACTCGCTTCCAGCACAATCGTCATCAAAGACGAAACCAAACCTACCGCTATACCTCGTTAAATACTCATTTGACGAAAAAAATATATAGAAGAAAAGTTGTTTATTTCGATGTTATTACCATGATTCAAGCAACAAAAATTCGAAAATCGATGAGTAGCTGTTTATTCGAGCGCATTCGTCATCACAGACGAAACTAAACTTACCGCTATAAATCGTAAAATACTCGTTTGAGACGGAAAGTGCATAGAAGAAAACTTGTTTATTTTGATTCAATTAATTAGGTTCAGGCACCAAAAAGTGGAAAATCGACAACTGACATATCCTTCAGATTTACCGAAATGTTTTCAAGTTCAATAGAACACATTTATTCCTAACAATTTTGTTGGAGCACCTTGAAAATAATTCTATCAGAATAAGTTCTACCATCTGTAGAAATTATTCATACCCCTACTTAAAATTTATTATATAATAATCACTAATTAGCCATCCAGCTAGTAAAAATTGTAAAATTATGATCAAAAAACATCCACTCCAATTCGCACCATTCATGTAAATTTACCAAAAATATTTGAAACCATTACTTTTAATTACTCTTCTCAAAATATATTTACCTTTTTAATTATTCTTCCACGGGATCTCAACGTGTCACGAAAGCCATCAACAAAATTGTACAACCATCAGCCAATTCACGGATTGGAAACGTACTGATAAATTCGCACTGGATTTACACATGACAATTGTATATCTTACCTCCAATACTCAAATTCATGTCATTATAAGGCAATGGCACCACACCGTTTTTAAGAAGTACTTTTTGTTTTGAACGGTGAAAGGATTCTTCTGTAATCTGTTTTTCGAAAATGACGGCTACACACAAAATAATGTTTGCACAAATTAGATTCCTTAATTGAACCCAAAATTTCAATTCCACTTGCTCTTATCCACTCTGTAAAATTTGCATGAGGATAATGGAAGTACTTGATATCAGGTTGATCTCTAGAATTATTTTCACATCTGATAAAAGAACATTTCTTCGTTCTAATTGTAGGCGCCATTCTTGCTGATACCGACGAGAAACTGGGCGCGTTGTTGTTGTCCAAGTTGTCGTACAGCTGACTCGATATTGCCACATATTATTGCCAGATAGTGCATCTCTCTTTATCTGGGTTGCTATTCGTTCTGGGCCCGTGACGTCACCACACCCAGGGCTCTTTCTAGAAATTACTTGAATGCTCCTACCTGTCTTATGTATACCGTGGTGTGCGGGGCCTTGAGAGTGCCCGACAAACCAAATTCAGTTCAGATTGTCTGCCAACATGTTTGTACATGTGAGGGGGACTTAACACATCATTCTCTCGCTACCATACGGCGATCATGTAGCGGTTCTGCACTTATTTGTTTCAGAGACGAGAAGCTCTTCAAAAGAAGACGGCATATTATGACATTATAGCGAGACACTCATTTTAAACTAAGTGACTTAAAAAAAACTTTCCTGCAGAAACAGCTGGTTTGGACTCCAAGTAAAAAACTTATTAAATTAAGAAAACAGATTGATATCCTTGCGAATAAATGAAGGCTTTGTACTTACTCATCTTGGTTCCTCGTGTAATTCTCACAGTTAAATCACAATGCCTTTTTTGGGAACTTTTATGAAACTATTCTATTCGATACCATATCCTACGCGAGTTATTTTTAATTTTGCTCCCCGGGTAACATGGACTCCAGTCTCACGAATTTCTACACCGCCCACCCCTCTCCCTCCACTTCCGAGCAACTACAGCACCCCCTCCGAGCAGCTACAGCAATGTTAGGTTAGGGTAATTAAGGTTAGGTTAAGTTAACTCAAGTTGGGTTAAGTAGGTTAGGTTAAGTTAGGTTAGGTTGGGTAAGGCCAAGTTCAGTTAGGTTAAGGTAAAGTTATAAAAGTTTGAAAATGCCTGTTCTTGAGTGCCGAGATGGAGGGTCGAATGGCCAAACACCAGCGGTCGTTGTCATAACTTATTATAATGATTTATTGCAGGTTAACTTTGGTATTCCGCTGTACTATCCACTTACTAAGTCCTTGTAGTGTGTATAATGCAGTGATTGATAATAACTCTAAAACGAACAGATAGGTTAATAAACCTCAGTAGTACTACATAGTTAAATAATTGGTGCGAATGGCAACTTCATGCAGCTAGTCGGAGGTGGAGGGAGAGGGGTGGGTGGTAGAGATCCTGCGAGATTGGAATCTATGCCCCCGGGTATCGTGAGTATCTCCTTCATTCAATGTAAAATGTATTTGATTTTTGTAAATCCCGCAACATGAAAATTTAATAAGTATCCTAGGTTCTGAACACAAGTGATACGTTCTACTACTTACGTTGCTCTTCTTGCAGGATTGTTAACTAGTAGCCGCCTCTATTCAATGTATTACATCTAAGCAAATTTGACAATTAAGCGGGGAAGGTGCTACTTGCTATCACAGGTTAGCTGTTTCTGCGTAAATTTTACAGAAGATAGGCGTTTAGCCTGATAGCCTCCCGTTTAAGTTATTGGAGACCAACCACATCCTTGCGTGGTGTATGGGTAGTAAAACGCTGGATGACTTCTTGGGTTTGTTTTATTCGGTAGACCGTTGCAGGCGAGGTTACAGGTGGGACACGTGATCAATTGAGCACGGAGAAATGGCGCCAATCGCTTATAAAGCCGCCTCTGAGGCGCACAGGGTAGGGGGCGTGTGTGTGTGCGTGCGTGCACAGTGGTGTACCCTCTCATCTACACGTTGTGTGTGTTTTTGAAGAACGTACTCGCCCAAAGTCGAAACGGGAACTGATCCCGTGACATTAGGGATTGGAAACTTCCAAACCTAAATGAACAAAACTGGTGAAAGTAATTGATCTAGCTCGGAAAACTTCCAATTTCTAGTTCGCAATGGCTTAGAGCCTTAGGTGCATCTGTCGTTAACAAGCACGACACTGCATACTCGTTACGGCTGACAGGCGTTCTATTTTTGAGCATTATTTTCATCAGAAACATAAACTTCTATATCAAAATCATAGATAGCGTTGGTTCAAAAACATGACTACTATTCCAGTTTCAAAGATTATGTTTCATCAAAAACTTTACTGCAATATCAGTATCATGTATTGTATTTACTAGATTTGAAATATTTTTTATAGAAATAATTGGCTGATGCCCTGTGTGTGTGTATACAACTCTTCTATTACTAAAATAGGAGATAGAATAAGGTATTCGATAAGCACGGCCAGCACTCTCCTCTTTGACCGTATTAAGCTAGTAGACTATACTACTGATTTGTCCGTAGACTATACTACTCTTTGGTCTGTGGACTATACTACTAAACTGTCGGTTGACTAAACTACTGAAGTGGCTATAGACTATACTACTGAATTGTGCATGGACAATACTACTAAATTGTCTACAGAATATACTACTGAATTTTCTATAGACAATACTATTGAATTGTTTACATACTATTCTACCGAATTGTCTATGGATAATACTACTGAATTGCCTACAGACTATACAACTCAACTGTCTACAGACTATAGTACTGAATTGTCCATGGACAATACTACTAAATTGTCTATAGACATTACTACTGAATTGTCTATGGACTAAAGTACTGTATTGTTTATAGACTATACTACTGATGTGTCTATGCACTTTATTACTGAATTGTCTTTGGAATATTCTACTGAATGCAGAACCTTAACGCCGCGTTCAGACAAACAGCATTGAAGCAGGGCTGAGCAGAGCAGTTTCGGCGCGCTGGTAGCTGCTGGCTTATGCAGGCAAGTTAGGCGGCCAAACAAACAGCAGTGGCAGTCCTGAGTCCGCAGCAGTTGCAATCTTGGCGCTTAAAAGAGCAGTGCTTTGTAACTGTAGTGACCTCAAATTTAATTTATTAAATAGCTGTAGAACTGGCAATATTTCATCTAATTATGTTTATTTATATATATTTCTATGGTACGCATTATGCTGTTAGCATAACAAGTACATCCGTACATCCGTATTTTACTTTTGCTCTCCCTACAATATTGCTATCCTCAACGAATTAAATGGCTTTAATAGTGTTTTACAATTGCTCCAGAAAATTCCTCAAGAAATTAATTGCATGACATGCAAGTTATGATTCCTGATAGAATAATAATAATGCTAATAATTCACTGACGAATGACTTGAAACCTTTTAGATATTTGAATATGAATTATTTTGCAGTGCTTTACGCGTGAATACATTACAGAACAAGGAACGTATTCGTTCAAGCGTATAAAGATATACATTTGTGGATATAACAACCCGAATTTCGAATTAATGAATTATTAAACAATTTCAAAGTGTAAAAGGATCTTTTGTATATGGCTTGCGGCAATACGTTTCAATTGAATTGCTCTTTTCCCACAGAACTCGAATATCACAATCGTTTTTTGAAGAAACTAATAGTTTTTTACTTGCATGCTTTCAAAGTTATTTTTTACCAATGTAATACTGATAAAACGTAAACTTGAATATTTTTGTATCGGCCGTGTGCAACGCTTCTGGCTAAACTTTTACTAAAAAACTATTAGTTCATACATAAAAAAGTAAGATTGAAGTCAATTTTAGTGCCGTGCGCCAAACACGAAAAAAACCTAATTTAAAATGTTAGGCAGTGGTACGCTTTAAAGTGTAGGTATTGACAAAGAAAATACTTGGTATACGTTTAGTTTTCGATTTATGAGGTGGAAAGTACCTATATACGTTTAAATAACAATACGAGCCCACTTAACACTAACTTCCATGGCGTCTTCTATAAATGACCATTGTTCATTAGCATAGTTATGATCGAAATATTATGAGATGCATTCCCAATCGCAGGAATAGCTCGCACCGAGGAAATCTGAAGTTCAACATCCTACCCGTACGAACGCTAGGGTACAACTGACTGTTAGCTCCCGAGCGGTGTTTTATCATCCAAGATAAAACGCCGCTTGCTTCAGACAGCGCTGCCCTGCTCTGCTCTGTGCTACTTGTCACTAACATAAAACACCGCGCCGGGTCGCGCTCGTGTCAAAAGCTTGCCTCTGCCCCCCTTTTATCATGATAAGCTGTGCTGCATGCCAGATACCGCCAATAACTACCGTATTGTGTTCTCTTATTTCCCTTATACTGTATTTTCTATATAAAAAGTGTTCACGACAGTCGGATATTAGGAGACACGTCTGGCATTTCAGAAATCTCACCAGCAGTCTCTGAAATTTTGGCCACGAGATCTTCCTTACATTTCCATTCAAAACGTTTTTGCTGAAACATTTTAATCGAACATCAATCAAAGGAAATTTCATCGTAGTACACCCTAGTACATTAGAAGTGTTTATAACGTAAATTCAAACCAAGTATTGAGAGTAATTGTATTGTAAAATTTCATACTTTAAAACAATTAACTGCTAATATCTCGTAAACCCAAAAGTGTACTGAAAATTTCATAGAAAAAATTGTTCATCTGGCCATATTCTGCTGGTGAAATTGTGAACCTCTTGTCGTAAAACATCCTGCACAAACTAGCATTATTTCCGTACAGTTAGCCAGCAGGTTGTAATTATATTAACTTAATAAATCTGAACACGTCAGTGGTTTGCTTTAATCGCAACCTTATCAGAAACTTAAAAACGACTGAAATTCCGATAAAATTTATCATCTTCATTATGAAAACGTTTTGGAGTCCAATTCCATCATCAGTTCAAACGAAAAACAAAAGAATTTCGTCTGAAATATAAGATCAAAGTAAAATGGATTGTAGGGACTACAAAAATGTCATGTAGGTAAAAATACAAAGTATGAGACGGACAAAAACAAAAATTAAAATAAAGAAGCACAAAAAGAATACAGGTGCCACATACGTATGAAATGAAATTAGGCTGGTTCTGACGAGGAATCTACCTATTCACTATTTGCATAAGGTAATAACTGTCTATGTTGTACTTATGAGGATTTCGCTTGAAGATATGCAAGAACTCTAAAATTTTAAGGTCATGCGGGTTTGAAGCTGTGTATAAAATTTTGAAATCGGAAGGCGATATAGGAACATTGCTTTATTAATTTAATTATGTAATAACTGAGTAACGACATATTTTTGAATGTAAGTATTGGTTCACTTTGCTTGACGCCGAACTATTGTGAGACAAAACGAATAGTCTTTACACGTGCGTGTTCAGTTGATATATAGTATTTATATTCGCGCAAAAAAATTAAATAATAATGAATTTCTCAAAACTTATGACGAAAATTACGACAGCAATATAAAATTGTAAAATTCGGAATATTTTTGTCTTTTTATCCAAATAAACATGAAGTTTCGATAGAGAGTGATCTGTAGAAAATAGCGGTATCTGGCATGCATCGCAGGTGTATGCAAGACCGGTCTTGCATACACCTGCGATGCATGCCAGATACCGCTATTTATTTCCCAGATACCGCTATTTATTTCCCAGATACCGCTGTAGAAAATAGCGGTATCTGGCATGCAACGCAGGTGTATGTAAGATCTGGCGGTATCTGGCATGCAGCAGAGGTGATCATGATAGAAGGGGGGCAGACACGAGCGCCGCCGCCGCCGGGTCTGCTCTGCTCTGCCCTGCTCCGCTGCTGTTTGTCTGGCCGCGGCCTATTAGAATAGAGGTGAGGCACAGCGTGCTCATCTTCTGTGGTGCATTTTGAATTTCTAGTGTGGTTCTTATGGAAAATTAATTTTTATTTCAGTCCCAGTGAAATTCCTTGATTATACATTACAGGAGTGAACTTATTTTGTATTCAAACTTCAAAGACTTTTATTTTTTATTTAACTGTGAAAATATAATGATCGGCCTGGAATTATATATGTTGCTAGATTTGATAAAGATTGTTACTAGATTTGAAAATGCACCGAAAGTTTACACGGGTGTCAAAATTTTTCATGTAATTGATTTTAGATGTTAAGAGTTTTAGTCTCCATTTTTCAAAATGCCTCTCTGTTGAACGAATGGAAGTGACCCAAAACCTCAACACACTTGCGATAATTTTTTCTACAACGGACCAATGAAACCAAATTCAAATATAAGCCTCTCAGTGTATATATTTTGAAAAAAATATTGTATACTTAAGAATTTATCGGTGGTTTCAGGGTAAAAGCAGCATTTCAAGTATCACTGAACATCAACACATTGATAGAAATGTATTCATTTCGTATCAAAAGGCTTAGGATCTAATTAAAACATTTTTAGATTTAATCTAAAACCAGTGAAGGTAACACAAAATTCCTTGAATGTACAGCCTTGCTGTGGGAAGATGTCAAATCAATTACTACTGTTCGATGCTCCAGTTGATAAGTCAAGGCCGCCAGTTGGTGTGGTAAAGCCGCTAGTTGGTGTGGTAAAGCCGCCAGTTGGTGTGATAAAATTGCCAGTTTATAAAATAATTCCGCCGGTTGGAATATTCAAGCCGCCGGTCTGTGTGTTGAGACCACCAGTAAAGCCATCAGTTACGCACCGAGTTCAGCACCAGTTGCATCACCACAACAACGCACCAGCGCCCACATGCACCGCCAGCGTCCCCATAGCCGCACACTAAAATTATAACCGTCCCTGTGGGAGCCGTGGAGCTCCAAAGCGGAACAGCTCTAACACTTTCTGCCGTACCCAGAGCAGGGCATCTGAAATACTATAAAAAGATCTCATTAGTACATTTATTGAAACATTCTAAGGTATATTTAGCGAACCTGCTAAATTTTTCGTGATAAAATTATTACGTAATATTTCTATTTGTGCACCCTTGCCAGTGTCTCAGTCAAGCATTTTCGGCTGAACCTCTTGGTTTT
Source organism: Morinoia aosen (assembly GCA_030386875.1). Classification (NCBI taxonomy): domain Eukaryota; kingdom Metazoa; phylum Arthropoda; class Malacostraca; order Amphipoda; family Talitridae; genus Morinoia; species Morinoia aosen. The sequence goes on from CM059570.1 coordinate 6,894,428, forward strand.
AGGCTCACAAATGTAGGTTCTGCTCATGAAATTCAATAGTTAACTACATGCGTCAGTCCTACCTTCTATTCTGAATTTCTAAGAAATCTTATATTTTGCTAATTTCCAGCCCTGCAACAGATCATCGTGATTGCTTCCTGTCGCTTGATGCACGATTCAAGTTGAATTTCTGGGATTTTTGAAATTGATAAAATAAATCAGTAAAAGGATCCTTTTACCTATCACACTAACTCTGCAGGAATGACCGTCGTGTAGATCACAGCAGGACTTAGGAATTTAAATTTTTTTATGAGCAAAACGTTTGATTTAATTAAAATAATGTTGGAAATGAACGTGTTTTGAAAATTTTCAGCACCGTTAATGTTAATGATCTCATATGTACCAGTAACACAAATTCTAATGAGTATAAAGGGGAACGTCGGAACCGAATCTGGAATTTTTTTTTTGCTCTATTCGCTAGAGATATGCTTACTTCACAAGCTGATAAATTCGCAAAACGATCTGAGCACCGTACGTGGGGAAAATGGGGTTGGAAAGGAAGGGGGTCCAATCAGCAGCCACCGCCGACCAGCAAGTGCATGTGCCACGCCACTGAAAATTATTTTTTGTGTTTTAATTATATTCAATACAGAAGTCTTTATTTTACCAGCTATCAAAAGTCCAGAACGTTCTGGGTTTCGTGAGAGGGGTGAACGAGAGGGAAGGAGGATGGATTCGAATGCTGCTGCTAGCGCCGGACAGTAAGTGCATTAGACACGAAACAGAAGTACCTGGATTTGGTTTTGTTGCTCTATTCGACATAGAACTCCTTAGTTTACAATCTAGCAAAGTTACACAACGTTCTTTGCTACGTGAGAGGGGGAAACAAAGGCGCGAAGGGGTGAAGCGCATCGAAGAAGACTCCATAGCGTGCGCTCCTGGAGCGGTGATGCGTATCATTGATTCCAGTTCCAAACGTATCTGCGATACCTGTGCTACAAGTACCTTCAAGAAACAACAAAAACTTGCGAAAAAAGATATACGAGGCCTGTCGAAAAAGTATCCGACCTTAATTTTTCCCGCGCAAAGTAGTGATTCTAAGGCGGCGCCACTGTGCACGGTGGAAGGAGGAATCTTAATGCGCATGCTTGACTTTTTTCACCGCATTCACTTGGGCCAGTCACTGGCTGGTGGTCGCCAAGTAAGGTGCTGTTCTAAGTGTTTGTCGGATTTAGTTTTCTTGCAAGATGACTGAACGAATTGAGCAAAGACACTGCATCAAATTTTGTCAAAAGCTTGGTGATTCTCAAATTGAAACAATTCGTAAGATTCAGCAGGTGTTTGGGGAAGATGCTATGGGTGTAACACAAATTAAGGAGTGGTTCAACCGATTCAAAGATGGCCGCACATCAGCGGAGAGTGAGCAGCGTTGTGGCAGGCGTTGTGGCAGGCCGCACATTCATCCCATTTGATCCGCAATTTCTTGGCCAAACATGGAATTACGACCGTTCGCCAACCTCCCTACTCTCCAGACCTGGCTCCTTGCGACTTCTGGTTGTTTCCAAAATTGAAGACACCACTGAAAGGATCCCGTTTTGAGAGTAGAGAAGAGATAATGCGGAACGCGACGACAGAGCTGAACACCATTCCAAAAGAAGACTTCCAGAGGTGTTTCCGGCAGTGGAAGGATCGGTGGGCTAAGTGTGTGGAAGCACAAGGAGCCTACTTTGAAGGGGATTAGGGTCCCAACCCCGTCAGGTTGTTGAAGTATTTTTTCTGGCCAAAGGTCGGATACTTTTTCGACAGGCCTCGTACCTATGTTCAGATAGCTCTCAGAACGTCAACCGCGTCAACTTTTACAAGTAATATAGCTTGCAATGGAAAAATGAAAAATTGTAGAAAAATGCGCTTCCTGAACAGGTGCAGGTAAAAATGTAAAATTTATCTCCTCCGCAAGTTGTTATCGTAGAGCAATGGTTTAGGTCTCATTGAACGCGCAAAAAGTTGCGTAATTTTTGAGCTACATTGAAAAATTTAAGGAAAAATTCATGATTTAAATAATAATTGAATTTGTGATACGCACTTTTAACCCCATCAAAAATAAGTGCATTAACCAAATTTCATTGATCTAGTTCCCATACAACGAACGTGACAGACATTTTTTGAATTCTGGGCAGACGTCCCCCTAAAGGTGAGGCAATAATAATGATAACATGAGTGAACATCTCACGCCCGACACAATTCCCACCTCGGTCACGCACGTCAGCGTCACGAAGTACGCACGAGCGTCACAGACCTACTGTGGAGTACAGGGACGTGCGACGCAGCAGTCTAGCTGGAGTACTGTAGTCACTAGAGTACTTCTCAAGCACCTTGAGTGTTTTTCAAATACTCAGATATTAAAAACTCCGAGTATTTTTCAAGTACTCCTTATGCTTGTCACGTACTCTGAATGTGTCTCAAGTACTCTGCTTACATAAGAATCCATTTGCTAGTCATCTGCAATCAAGATAATGTTCTTCCGTAACTGATAAGCTACTGCCGGAGTCCGATCTCCATCTCTAACACTCGGTGCAGCATTTTATTAAGGTTAACTTTGCCTCCTGCAGGCAACGTTATTTAGTCGTGCGAACGCCGACACAATTGCCCCCAGAAATTGAGCGGGAGACCTTCACGCTTGTTATATTTTTATTTTCAAATCTCGACGTTGATGTCGATTTTTACCTAAAAAACTAATGATCGGAGCTTTGATTTACAAAACTGCAAAGGCTATTTCTGATGCAATACTTATTCCTTTAGGTTAGAGAAACTAATGGCTGTTCTTCTTTTTTTTACTTCTTTAGAGACTGCCCATCCTATTATATCGTACAAACAGCTGACGAAACTTAGATGAACGGTTTTATAGTCAGCCTAAAATTCAATCAGTGTTTTTGGAATTCATACAGTTTACTGGTTCCAGAAACATACCTTCGTTTCTCTCATGTAGGCGATAGACACCTCAACAAAGAACTATAATGTCTGAGCATTATCCCCTTTATTTCGGTAAAGGTTATCCTATGAGTCCCCTGAGATCGTTCTCTCTGCAGTATGAACCAAAAATTACAATCGCTGTGTTTTTTGTATTATACAGGGCTGAATAAAATAATACAAACACCTAACATTATGACATCATTAGCTTTGAACATATTTTGAACAATCAAAACTTGACATATTTTATTGTTTTTTTATTTTCGTCATTTGTTATGGTTGTTTAAAGTACCCGTCTTTTACAAATATTCAAAAACCGTTGATATTTATAATTAATAATAATTTATATATATGGCAGACCTCTAAATATTTCGAAAAGGCCATATTGTTGGTGCTCATCTGGCAGGCGCCAGTGTAAAAAAAACTGCCCTAATGCTTAGCGCTTTAAAAAGTAATGTCTGCCTTTGAAAGAAAAGGAAAAACGTCCTCACCAAAGCTCAGGTCCGGCCAAAAGGTGAAGTTGTCTGAGAGAGACCATTGGACTCGAAATTGAATTTTTTAGAGAGGATCGCAAGATCAAAACTCTTGAAATCCCTGCAGAGTTCAATGAACACCTACAGAGCCCTATTTCCACAAAAACTGTTCCTTGGGAGCTGCACAAATCTGGATTCCACGGAAGGGCTGCAATTAGAAAACCTCTGTTCTCAAAGACAGGGGTTCAAAGCGTTCAGAGTGGTGTAGAAACGACCAGAATTGGTCCGTCGAGCTGAGGAAAAATGTGCTTTTCTCCCACGAATCATAGTTTACCTTATTTCCCTTCTCCAGCCTAGTGTACGTTTGGAGACAACCGAAAGAAGCCTTCAATCCAGACTGCTTGCTCCCAACCGTAAAATCTGGGGGGCTATTACTTGGAAATCCGCCGGGCTAATGGCTGCCACTCAGTGACGAATTAACAACCGAGACTATTTAAGAATTTTAAAACTTCCGTTTTACGGCTTCATTGGATATTAGAACAATATATTTGATTCTCAAAAAATCTTCCTCTTAATAACAGTTGAAAATCGTTCATGATGGTTCATAGAAAAGGTTGTAATTGTTTAAAAAGTATGGTAAAAATATGAGAAATGTGAATGCTTAAACTGTTTTTGAATTTTATGATTTTTAGTGCGCAGCATATATCAAGGTAGTAACGTGAACTGAACTACTATTCGCTTTGCTGAAAGTGCAGGCTGTAAAGTAATGGAATTATTCGCAACCATGACGATCAGTAGTTAGGAAATAATTGCTTATGGCAATTGATTGCCAGGTTCACGTCTGACAGATTCTGAGAGTGAATCAGGGTCGTACAAAATTGCAGAACACAACACTGCAAAGAAACAGACTGTAAGTTCGATGTATAAATCGTGTGGAGTAGTCGAGTCACTGGCTCGCCGGTGGTTAAAGGGCGCGGCCACTTTTTTTGTTTTTGCTTTTGTATTAAATCAGCTTGACTCTACGATGGGCAAATAGGTTTCAAAAACGTAGAAAATGAATTTTCAATTGGGCTGCGGCTTAGAAGTTGTATCTACAACCAATGACATAGACTTCGATTTGTTATCAAATATTGTCTCCTGTCATCAAAATTGGAATGTAAGGTTTCGAATTTCCCAAAAAGGGTTTTCTGCCTTAGAAGATATTTCTTTTAGAACCTCTTTTCTTATTACAATAGATTACAAGAACAAGAAACAAGAGCTTTTTTACAGAAGCTCAAACACTCTAGTCATAAACAACCGAAATAGGGTGATGTGTTCACGACCCGGACGCACAGGGTCTGATCTCGCAGGATTTCTACACCGCCCAGCCCTCTCCCTCCACCTCCAACCAGCTACAGCACCACCACCAAGCAGCTACAAAAATGTTAGGTTAAATTAATTTAGGTTAGGTTAAGTTAAGTTAAGTTAGGTTAAGAGGTTAGGTTAAGTTAGGCTAGGTTGGGTTAGGTTAGGACAAGTTCAGTTAGTTTAAGGTTAACTTAAAAAGTTTTAAAATGCCTGTTTTTGCGTGCCGAGATGGAGGGTCGAATAGCCAAACACCAGCGGTCGTTGTAAAAACTGATTATAATGATTTAATAGAGGTTAAATTTGATATTACGCTGTAGTATCTGCTTACTAAGTACTTGTAGTTGTTATATTGCAGTGATTAATAATAACTGCATAACGAACAGATAGGTTAATAAACCTCAGTAGTGCTACATAGTTCAATAATTGGCGCGAATGGCAACTTTAGTAGCTGCTCGGAGGTGGAGGGAGAGGGGTGGGCGGTGTAGAAATCCTGCGTGCTTGGACCGAGTGCGACCCGGACGCACAGGGTCCAGTCTCGCGAATTTCTGCACCGCCGAAGCCTCTCGCTCCACCTCCAAGCAGCTACAGTGCCCACCTCCAAACAGCTACAGAAATGTCAGGTTAAATTAATTTACGTTAGGTTAAGTTAGTTAAGTTAGGTTAAGAGGTTAGGTTAAGTTAGGTTAGGTTGGGTAAGGTTAGGCCAAGTTCAGTTAGTTTAAGGTTAACTTAAAAAAGTTTAAAAATGCCTGTTTTTGCGTGCCGAGATGGAGGGTTGAATAGCGAAACACCAGCGGTCGTTTTCAAAATTTATTATAATGATTTAATACAGGTTAACTTTAACATTCCGCTCAAGTATCCACTTACTAAGTACTGGTAGTGGTTATAATGCAGTGATTAATAATACATGTTTAACGAACAGATACGTCAATAAATTTCAGTAGTACTACATAGTTCAATAATTGGCGCGAATGGCAACTTTATGTAGCTGCTTGGAGGTGGAGCGAGAGGCTTCAGCGGTGTAGAAATTCGCGAGACTGGACCCAGTGCGACCCGGACAGAAAAGTGAATAATATCCATAAATAAAAAATTTATTGAGCTACAGGAGAGATTTTGTGCTTAAAAGAAAGCTTAACTAGTTCCCCACCTTATGCTATGAGTTTCATATCTATAGATATCATAGTATTGGTTTTACAGCCGTTTTTAAAATCCAGAATTATTTTCTGTCTGGGTCGAGACCGCGTGTTCACGACCCGGACGGATGTTTTGGTCCACCAAAAACACACACCAATGTGTTTTATTTTTTTTCTTACCAAGAACATCCAGAACATGACACTGAAAGGTGAAATAAAACAATTGGTTGCAAAATATCAATTCAATGAAAAACATACATGATAAGAAAAGAAACTGAATTCCTTAAAACTAAGCCTTTTTTCTTTGGTATGGCTTGTTTTCTTTCTATTAGGAAAATCAAAATGGGTGAACACTGAATAGGGATACAACTTACAACTTTAATTTAAATTTGTATAAAAACTAATGACTAAACTAGATAATAACTAAGTCGAGACCACGCACATCATTTTTTAAAAAAAGTCGTAAAAATATAAACAATTGGCCTAGGTTAAATATTTCAATTTGGGGAAATGAACACTAATGGGGGCACATATTAATGCTAAAAATAATTCACTTCCATCAATAAAACACTTCAAAAAATCACTTGATATTTAGCAGTGGCAAACACCCATTTCCAGCCTTTTCCATGCCTTTATCTCACATATGGTACATTTTGGTTGTAAGAACTTTGCAATTATTCACTTTTTAATTGGTTTTTCCAGTACACTAAATTTGCATGCATTGTCAAAAATTGTCCGAGTCGAGAACACGGCATAATTTTGTCTAGCGGGCACCCCAAACGAGTCCATTGTTGTTTAGGCACTCCGTATTATCACTGATTTTATGCCTATATGGCATATTACATAACAAAACTTATCACAAGTTGATCACGCCTTATTCGTGGTCATTGTACAATATATTCTGACGCCGAAAATTTAAATCGCGACCTCTTAAAATCGAAATTCTTTCCTTGCTGACAAGCGGAGCGTCGGCGGGGAGGTTTGCAAGTGGCGTCTAGTTAGGACCACCCTCCCTCATACGTCATAGCTCTGACGTCCTCCTAGGCTCGATCGTTCATTGGTCAATCAAGACTGTCCGGGTCGAGACCTTGTCCGGGTTGTGAACAATCACCCTATCATCTTTTATTCACAAAACAAATAAAAGCACAAATTTTATGGATCATTGATAATCACATGTGTTTTGCAGCTCGCTATGTGTGTAGCAAAGGTGATTTTAAAGATGTTTAAACCTGCGTTTTATATCCTACTGACGTAGTTGTCTACAGATCAGCAGTACCAGAGGATGCTAACCAGAGGCAAAATGCGTAAAAAAAAGTAATTTGATCCTTAATCAAATAAGTTTTTCTGTTGAATGTGTTCAGTAGATTGACCTAGCATTTATCAATTTCAAGCGATTCAATCCCCTGCGTGTTAGTTGATATAGGTTAATACTCATGGAAGTAAATAAATTATGCAACGTAAATAATGCTTGCAGAACATTGTACAAAAAGCCTAACGAAATTTATTTACGTCTTGAAACAAAATAAAAATGATACCTTAATAAGTAAAAAATTTATTACAAGATACCGTGTGCATAGATTCTGCGTCCCCTTAACTCCATATTTGGCAGTGCCTTTTTCCTTCCTCTATTTCGAACGTCTTTGTTGCGGTTAAAACGTAGCGAGAATCATCGACATTGCTTTTCCGATATCAATTCTGAATCACGCACTAAGAGTAGCTTGGGCTTTGTAGGTTTCAGGACTGTTCATTTTTAGTGGAATGCTTGCGTGCTACAACTTTTCTTCTAGCATTTATTTTTTTTCTTCCGCAATTTTTGATGTTAGCCACGACCGTGCTCCTAAGGTGTGGTAAGAGCTGTAATGTGTTCCACTACTGTACAGCCCATGCTAATTGTCTCTCGGTTATTACAAGATAGGCCAGATGTAACTGACTCTTATAATTTGCTAATAAAAATAAAACTATGAAGGCAACGAAGTTGGAACTTGATTTATTTGGAGAAATTCTTTTATGGTTTAACAACGCTATTGTTTTTAACAAAAAGATAAATTTGACATTGCTGGGAGAATGCTTTCTAAATCGTTTGATTTCATGATTTGGTAACGTCCCTTGTCCCACTCGTTCTCCAGATTTGTCCTTATGCGACTTCTTGTGGGGTTACCGTAATTCACGAGTATATGTAACAAATCCAACAAATTTGCTAAAACATAAAAACAACCTTCATTATGGAATAGCCCAATTCTAACCAGATACAATGAAGAGCATTATGGAAACGACAAAGAAAAGAGCCCTAATTTGTCATAACAGCCTTGACAGTCATTTAAAAAAACATGTTCAAAACCTAGTGTTGCTAAACTATAAAAATGTTATTCTTTCAAATAAAAAAATTTAAACATCAAAGCGTTCACATTTTTCCTTTTATTAGTAAATTAAAAGGCTATTTACTTGTCTCCCACCATGTGTATGTATAACAGTTGGCAAATTGTTTTTTCCAGTTTTAGCATTATGTTCGAGAATTATCTTCACGTTGTTCTTGATGTAATAGCGGAAAGGTATTTCCAAGGTTTTTCAAATTTGCAGGATAGATTTCACAAAATGTGTACTGTACGTTTCGAGTGCTGGTTACAGCTGAAGTCTTATAATTTGTTTTGTCGAATAGGAAAAGAAATGAGTTTCGTCATTTCAAGGAGATTCATTATTCATTCATATTATAAGTAAATGAAGCAAGTTGCTTATCATACGATGTGAGCCGTTCATGTTTGTATTTACAGAGTGATTTGTAATTCGAAGCACATATTTTCACCATGTGCAGAAAAACGCTAAATAAAACGATTTTCATTGGTGACAAATATTACAAAAATCCTTCGTTTTCGAAGAATTATTACCTGATATATAAGATATGATTCCCGTTGGATTAGGTTTACCCTGCAGCCAACGAGTAAAATCGAACTTTTTGGGCTGGCTGTTGGCGCGCGCTTTAGGCTATTTCTACGGGAATCTAAAATTATTTCAGGTCATCATTCCTCGAAAACGAAAGCGTTTTTAGGTTTATGTCGCGCATGAAAATCGTTTTTTTTGGCATTTTTCTGCATATGGTTGAAGTATGTGCATCGAATTACGGAAAACTCTGTATATATTTTGATAATAAAAGGACGTAGTTTTCAATACTAAATTGTTACACTAGTGTATTCATCGAATAAATACGGATGTGAAGCTACTTATGCGAATGTAAGAAAACTTAGTCGAATGCATGTTTTCCTCTATTGAGGGATTTTCACTGGGTAAAGTGTAGCTGCTTGAATGACTACAGCAATACTGTCAATATTCCTGTAGTCACTTAGGCCGCTACACTTTTAGTTCGACGTTTCTCGTTATTCATATTTTCAACTATTTAGACCTCGGTCATGGATAGGGCAATTTGAGAAGTAACTAATCTTTATAACACATTTGTTTATAACGCAATGTGATGTAGCAGTGATTATTCAAAAATTGTCTGAACAAATCGGTAGGTAAGATTAAGGCCATCATCCGAGGCCCCTGTCGCTCCGATGAGCATTATTCATCTTTTGTTGAAAAAGGACCCTTAGGTGGTGGACTATTCGGTCCTAAAATTTTATGGCGCTACGGACCCTAGATCGACATTTAATCATTTATTTCTGACCCCATTTCGACCCCATATAAAAAGGAAACCAAACGGAAAATGGATAATTTCACAACATACTTTTGTTAGAAATGCTTCCAGGATTCTAAAACTGTCTTTGGTTTTGTTCTCGCATGAAAACTCAATGAGTTGAGACGTCTTGAAATATCAATACAAACGAACTAAGAAATCAATATGTCCAATTTTCTTCCAAAACTATAGCATGAATCAAAAAAATGAAGCGAAGAAATTGTGCTTCTTTTCAAAAGTTACGTATTACAGTCAAATTTCATAAGAATCAGACTCAAAATATATATTTTTATAATATGTACAAAACTATTTTCTTTTTTCTTTTTTTTTTTTAAATCACAATTCACTGTATGAATATGAAGTTATTCATGTCAATTATCGAAATAAAAATTAAAACTGCATTCAATTACATAAATTGTCCATTACATTACACTTCAACGAATAATTTTGTTTTGCTTATACCCAAAAAAAAAATGACTTGCAACATTCAAATCGTATCAACTCATTGAGTTTTGATGCTATAACAAAACCAAAGACAGTTTTAGAATCTTTGGAACATTTCTAACCAATGTATGTTGGCTTTCTTCCAAATTTATGAAAAAAAAGTTATACAGCTCAAAACACACAAAATAATGTATCTCTGTAATGATAAAATTTCGCTTATCACAATTTTTTTTCAAAATGTTAGAATTTTACAACATAATTTTGTTATAAATGCTTCAAGGATTCTAAAACTGTCTTTGGTTTTGTTCTAGCATCAAAACTCAATGAGTTTATACGACCTGAAATAAACATAAAAATGTACCATAAAAACTAATTTTTATTAAAAAATGGGCCTAAATCGAAAAATTGATATGATTAAGAAATGTTTACTCTTACAACATACATAAACTGGCTAATTTGCCAATGAATCAGACGAAAAAAGCTCAAAAATCCGGATGGTGCCCTCAAGAGAGCAGAGCTGATTATGAAAAAGATTCAAGAGAAACTTTTGTAGGGAAGATTTGTACTTCGGGAGCCTATTCTTACAATTTATTTATCCGAGGCCTATATATTATATATGTATATATAGAGTCTAAAATTATTGTGCATAAAAGAGGGTGGATATTGTAAAATAACTAGTCCTGCTTCTTATGATATACCGTTTAACCAGTTCTCTATTAGAATTGAAGAGTTTTTGAAGCGGAAAGCATCGTTTGCCAGGGTAATTTCATCCTGTGGTTTATACAGGATAAATTTACGTCGACAAACGATGAACTTAGTGTTTATTTCTGAAATACATAGTAACATTGTGTGGACTTTCATTTGAATTATCCTTTTAATCATTCGATTTGAAAGATTTGAATTTGAGAATTACACAGAGGATGCAAGCCGGAAACGGGGCTTCGTATTGATAAATATGATTTTGCACAGTATGCGCTTAAGCATTGCATACGAGATATGCATCGTTTTTCAGTATCAAAGTTTCCAGACGATTTTAAATTTTTCAATATGTATGTGCGGAAACCTGGCTGTTCTAGCCATGGTGCAATCACACGTTCGGCACGTAGTGCATTGCTGCTGCGAGTGTGTGTGGTGTGGGTCACGTGGTATGGGTGAGGTAACGTCATCATCTCAATCGTCTCCTATTGGCTGGCTTGTCTAACGGTTGGGAGCGGCTGTTCCCTCTGAAGTGGGCCTACCTGTCTTGTGCATACCGTGATCCGGCCGCCTGTTGAAGTGAGGTCTGGCGACATGATACACTCAGCACGCAAGATGAAGCACCGCGGAATGAATTGCAAGGCGTCAGTCTACCTCAGAGTGTCGTACGGGTAAGTGCGCAAATGTGACCCGCCGTATAGAACGCAGGATAAAAATAAAGCACCCATTGCGCTGTACTGTAGCTTTCTGTAAGAGCTGTTTTTTTACATTCCACAAGCAGTCGTAAATATGAAAAGTGTCGATAAAATTCAGCGTTCGAGTTTTGTCTAATCAATTGCGGAGCAAGACATAACAGTACACCTCTCTCGTTAATGAACAAAACGGTACTGCTCCTCGCTGTGACGCCCGTCTGTTTCAGACCTGTGCGCGAGCGTTTACTCTTGCCTTCATTGTCTTGCGTTTCCTACGGTAGTTCCCGTAATTCCCAAAATTCCCGTAGAAAACTTCACTCTCCTGCAAAGAGTCCTGCGCCTCAACGCATTCATCAAGACCACTAGTCACATCTGCCAAATAACTCTTATTCTCGTAACGGGTTGGGTACTGGATCGCAAGGATTTTCTTTGTCTCAGTTTGACTTCTAACAGCAGCTATCAAGCGCGCTAGCAGTTCTTCTGTAGTACTAAATTGACATTCAAGTATTTTTTTCGAGAAAGATTCGTCCAGCAAAGGACCCAAAATGGTTAACGCGAGACTGTAAACTATGCTGTCTCCTACGAAACGTTTGAGTTCAGCTTGAGTAGCACAAGCTTGGTAATAAGGATGACGCTGCCAACCCAACGTGTTTGAATTCAAAATATTCTCTGTCAATTTATGTATTTTTGCAAAAGCTGTGACCAATTGAGCTGCTAAAGCATCATTTCGTACCAACTGTAACTCATTTAGATCGCGTGCCAGAGCGTGAATTGACTTTTCACCCCTGCATACGTAGATATCATCCAAAATTTTAATAACTTCCTCGAAAGTATAATTTGGGTCAGAGTTCACTAACTTGGTTACTACGGAATTAAAATCTCCTACTTGTTTATTGGCAGACCGAACAAGAAGCTCTTTTTTGCTATCATCAGAACTCACATCTGGCAGAAGAGACATGTAAGCTTTTAAATTCATTATGTGAGTGCTCCAGCTTTTATTTTCAGGAAATTCTGGGTTGTCCTTCCTACGTCTCCCACGAAAAATGGGTATCTCCGCATTGGACAATATTGTTCCAGCCCTAGGAATGTTTGCAGCAATCTCTTGCGTTTTCTCTTGTCTGCTGCCCCGTCTCGCAGCCTTTATAAGGCGTTATCACCTGTCGTTTGACGCTGAATCATATTCGACCGCTCCTGTTACCGCCCTTGTTTCTCTCCAGTAAAGCCTCCACCAAGATTACTATACGTGTTTCACTGCCCCGAACATTTGGTAGACTAAACCATGGTAGACTAAAGAAACTAAACTAAAGGTAGAGTGCACCATGGTAGACTAAAGCCCTGTTTACACTGGTATGCATTTTGCTGCAGGCTCACGTGTAGACGCCTCGTGTGGAGCTTCACAACAGCCATGTGCGTTTAAACTAGACGTTGAGCGTGCCACGGAGCCCGCGCTGCTCAAAATCAGTCAGTGTGTGGCCAGCTGCTATGGAAGATGGGTTGCAGTCGACAAGGTTGTCTGAATATTGCTGCTGCAGCATAAGCTACGTTATTTCTTTTTATTTACATGAGTGCAATGATACTATACGCATTTATTTTCATTCAAATATAATGGAAAGCAGCCTCCTTATATATGCAGCTTTTGGTCTTCCAAATGCATTGATGGGCTTAGTAAATTTCAATTAAAAGCAAAGTAGTTTCTCGTGGCAGCATGATGTCAGCCATAATCGATGAGCAAAGGGCATCACCTCACCTGATGACTGCTCACTACTCACTGACCCGGCTGACCGGGGACTGAGCTTCGCGGCCCACGTGCGTCGTGCCTCACGAATTCGATCAGAGCGAATAGAGAACTTCGGACACACACCCACAAATATGAGCCTCATTGGTGAGCCTCGTCTACACGAGTCGCGCCTCATGGCCGAAAAGTTCCCGAGTGTAAACACCCCTCAAGGCAGCCCGCCCACTGATGCGACGCGATTAGTGCAACGCCTTGCGAAATCGCACGCTGCATTTCAGCTCCGTAGGAATAAAATTGTGTAGACAAGCTCACCGCCCACTGAGGAAATACGATTCCTGCCTTCATTCCTCCTCATTTGTCCGTCGCACCAAAATGTTGTATGTTGCATTTTTCGTGCGAAGAGGTAATGGTTACTAGCATCTCTGCAGCTTATCATAACGTCATTTGGTTTCATATTGATGAATATAAAATAATTAATTGGGAATTATTTATTCGAATGTGATTCTACTTCCTTAAGAATTTAGTTAGGTTTTTTATTTCTTATGCGAAACATGATTTTATGAGTAAGAGATAAATTTACTTATGAAGCGGCGTTGTTTACTTCACATTTTTTTCTATTATCAGTCGTTTCACACGATAAATAATCTGGTTTGGGTCAGATGTTATATGTATTTATAGTACAGATTTTTCGTTAGAGATCCTTATTTATATTCTGCTGAAAAATCTCTAATATAAATTTGCAAGCTGGCTGCTCAAACGTTATGGGGTAAAAACAGTACGCTTCAATGCTTAGAAGCCGAAAAGGCTCTTAAATGTTTTCTTTATTGAAAGAATCTCCGAAAAATTAAATTTTATCTCTGAGAAGTCTCAGAAAACTACGTGGGGGTGCAGCGATAGCAGCAGAGCAATTCGCGAGCCGGGCGTGTCTCGAATGCGCAGGAAAAAGCGAGTCACGGCGCGAGACCGGCTTGCTCCGCACTGTTGCACCCCACCTGCATATATAAGTTATACTGAGAAAATGGGAAAAATATCAAGATTTTTAGAAAATCATTGTGGTAGAATTCAGGCAAGCTTCATATTCTCAATTAATCGCAATATGGAAGCATTGAATGTGAGCTTGCTGATTACGAAGTAATAATTTCATCAAATCAGTACCACATTCAAAGAATGATATATTCAGACTACAAGAAAGTAATTTGCACAGCCAAATTGTTATGAAGAAGAGGTAGTCCATGAGGCGCTTGCGAAACGCAAGAACGGATACACGATCAGATGCAGGTGCCAAGCACTGTATCGAACGAACCTCAGACGAGGAGTATCCTTGTGGGCCATGTCTTCCCCCGTGGTGGTCGTCTCAGTAGACGATCCCCTCTGCCTCCCCCGCTGCCGACGCGCAGTCCCCCCGAAGTCGGACTTAGCCGACACTGACTTCAGCCATAACACTGATGTCGCGATCCAGGACAAGTGAGCCGCGCTAACACAGCTACGCTGAAGCGGATGCTTATCCGAGGGACTGAATGAGAGTTGTTGCAGGTTAGTGTGGAAGTGTATGCCTGGTGGCTCAACCGAAGCACGTTTGAGCACGTCTTCTCTTGTGGGAGACTGAGCTTGTTCTTCGTTGCATTTGGAACGAAAATTAGCTAGATTGTGAAAGTTAGGACTAAAACTGAGGGGGGCTGGCATGTGCAAAAAAACTTTCCTAAGCCTAAGTTAGTTATTCAACATATTCATAGGAATTCATTTTTCGTGAGCTATTATTTAATGAAATTATACGGCATTGTTGCACATGTGGATGGATTTTCCGAGTAAAAGATCAATGCACTGTTTTGAGCAAAAATTTCTTATTCCTCTACATTAACTACATTAACAATCTCAAAAACAAAATTATTTCCCACTCATTTCAATGTAAGGAGAAGTTTTTATTAACGGATCAATGGAGCGTCGGCAGTTTGTGTCAAGACAGTTCAATTTGAGATGCACTTTTCCTAACAACTCGTCGAATGCAGCCGTCCTAATTCTTGCATAGTTTCCAAACTTTTCTTCGTCATCACGTAGTTGTATGCATAATGTTTTCATGACACCTCTTTCTGCGCGTAAAAGATTTACGGGATGAACCCACTGTCTGGATTGTATACGTTGCCGTCGTTCAGGTATATCACCACTGGATCCATGTTCATAGTGACTGAGCGGTCACTAGAATTTGTATACATAAAATTTCCCGCGGCGCAGCTCATTACAGTTGAGCGCTGCAAAGCAGGGCTCGAGTTGTTGCCAGATGCTAGATGTTTATTGGGTTCTCGTGCGATACGAGTTGCTTCAGTTGGCGGTACTGATGTAACGCTTCGCATGTGATATGATGAGCTCTGTTTTCGTGCTATGTCTCGTCTATCGCATCGCCTCAGTGGCAGGGCTGCCCATGCGGGGGAAGTTTCCCCAGATCTTGGGAAATGACCCTTTGTCTGGGGATATGGGGAATTCCTAACTAATTTTGTTGAAATCTTGGGAAAATGTGTTCTTAACAAGTTTATACATGTATTGCTCTGATCCTGAATGAAATAAGTATATTGTTTCACTCACCAATGAAATATGCATTTCCTGAACAAAAATCTCTCCTATCATACGTCCGTAAACGCGTTCATAACGCGTTCTGTTTTCGTATTGTCTAGTAAATGTCTACGTTTAGTACCGTTTATTACGTAGCGTTGGACCGGCTTGGATACCGCTCTGCGACACTAAAGGCCCCGATACACTGGCGTTCATGACTCGAGAAATTGCGGCAGTGGATCCGTCCGCCAGTTGAAGTGAGAACTGGCGACATGATACACTCAGCACGCAAGATGAAGCGCCGCGGAATGCAATGCAAGGCGTCAGTCTGCCTCAGCTCGTCGTACGGGTAGGTGCGCGCTAACGACCAGCCGTATGGAGTGCAGGATCAAAACGAAGCACACATTGCGCTGTGCTATAGCCTTCTGTAAGCGCTGCTTATCACATTCTGTAAGCGTCGAATTTTTTAAACGCGTCAATACAATTCAGTGTTCGAGTTTTATCCACTCAATTGCGGAGCAAGACATTGCTGCGCACCACTCCCGTCAACGTTTAAAACTGTACTGCTCATCGCAGTGACGACTGTCCTAATCCAGACATGCTCGGATCGCTGAAAGCTCGGTGGCCACTCTGCCAACTGGCTGGTGTGCAGGGATGGGAGGCACATTGAGAGGCGTGCTGGCGGTTATCACCGCGATTTTTGCCTAGTGTATCGGGGCCTTAACCGGGGACCGTGGTTGCCAGATTGGCCATTTCATGGGCAGTTGTCAATGAAAATATTTCAATTCACGGCGATTGACAAGAGATATTTCATGATTTTTTCTGAAATAAAACAAAACATATGAATTGCCAATGCACGTTCAAGTATGAAACAATTATAATTAGTCAACCACGCTGGTATCTGACAGAAAGATTCGTTCAAACGCCGATCATACGTGTTACGTGACGTCTCCGATGCATATTGCCTCTGTTCAGGTAGTGTGGTACCAGCAGTCAGTCAGTCATTGGTGTGTCGTCGCGTACTTACGGTTGCTTGCTCAGTTTTTTTTTCAAAACCCAACCCATCACCAGAAAATGAGTGAACCAAAGAAGCGAAAGTGGTATTCATAGTGTTTCAAAGTAGAGTGGTGTAATGAAGAACAATTTAAAAATTGGCTGGCACAAGTTGAAGATGATAAGGAATCTAGTTACTGCAAGAGTTGTAACATCACTCTCAGAAAAGCTAACAAATCTGCATTAATAAAACATTGTAATTCTGAAAAACATGCAAGAAATTTTGAAATTGCTAAGAAAGCCGTTGATATTACTCACTTCTTAAAGAAAGACACTCCAACAGAAAAAGAACAAATAGCTAAAAGTGAAATAGCCCTTGCTTCATTTTTCGCGGAGCACAGTATTCCTTTGGCCAATGTTGACCACCTTCTTGAAGTATGCAAAGTTGCATTTCCTGATAGTAAGATTGCTAAAAATTTATCAATGAAGCGGACAAAACTTTCGTATTTCATTCAAGACGGGATAGCTTTCGAGTAGAAACGCACAGTAACAGAAATATGCAGAAAACAAAAGTTTTCTCTGATAATAGATGAGAGCACAGATAACTCTGTTACTAAAATTTTAGCAATTGTTGTCCGTTATTTTGATTCAGTAAAACAAGATGTTGTTGGCGATCTTTTGGATAGCATTGTTGTTGAAAATGGAACAGCTGCCGGTTTGTATAATGCAGTGAAAGTGTTGCTTGGAGAGAAACATATCCCTATCGAAAACTTAGTGGGATTTGGAAGCGATAATTGTTCGTCCATGATGGGTAAGCTAAGTGGGTTTCAAGCTCTGTTAAAAAATGGCGTTCCTTCCATCTTTGTAATGGGTTGTGTGTGCCATTCATTCTCATTGTGTGCAAGTCACGCTATTAAGGTTTTACCCTCATATTTGGAGGCATTTATTAAGAACATTTCTGCATATTTTTCACGTAGCAGTAAGAGACAGCGTGATTTCTCTCTTATTCAAGAAGCTGCTGTTGCTCCTCTTCATAAAATTCCAAATTATCTCAAACACGATGGTTGTCAAGAGAGAATGTTATATCTGCTATCCTAGACCAATACCCGGCTTTGCTTTTATATTTTCAAAGTGAATCAAAAGCGGACAAAGTTGATGGTGCAAGTGAAATCTTCCGAATCTTAAGTGATCGTGGTACGAAACCTATGTTACTGTTTCTACAATACGTGTTGCAAAAAGTGAACAATCTTTAATATTGAATTTCAGTCAGAACATTTTAGGCCGTATGCCCTGTATTCAATGGTGTCAACACAGTACAGAGATATCTTGAGTTTCTTTATTAAAGATGAAGTTTTGCGGACGTCTAAATAATATTAGCACACATCGATCCCAACAATGAACAATCATGAACACAATCATGAACACAATCAATTAAAGAAAAGATTTTGTTTCAGTGATGATAGCGTGCTTGCTAAATTGAATATATTGGATCCGAAGATTGACCAACGTTATCTTCCTTCATCTATTATACCCCTGGGGGTTAATTTTCCATCAATTGTGCCCGGCAATAATCTAAACGATTTGGATGACCAATGGAGAAGCTATAGAACTAATGTTGAACATTTAAAAATCACTTCCCAGAGCATTCCAAGTTATTGGTATCAGCTAAGAAACATTAAAGATGGATTGGGAAACATGAAATACAGCATATTATCCGACTTCATGACCAGTCTTACCATATTACCTCACTCATCGGCAGCGGTGGAGCGTATATTTTCTTTGATGAATCACGTCAAAACTAAGCAAACGAATTCTTTAGATGCAAACACCGTTAGCGATAGAATACTCGCAAAGCAATCTATTACAAGAGGAAACAAGGACTGCACTAATTGGACCCCAAGCAAGTCATTGGTGACTGATCTGGTAAGCGGTGCGGTCAGCCAACGTTACCAACAAAGAAGAAATAATCAGAAAGAAACGATAGAAATGGAAGCTGATGATGGAGAAACACTACACTGACTACAGTAGTATGAGTTTAGGTGAGTAAATTTTAGTTTTAAGTACCTTCTTAAAATCTGGGGATGTTCTTCGTAATCTGGGGAAATTTGAACTTATAGCTGGGGAAATGGGAAAATTCTCATTGGCAGCCCTGCTCAGTGGGCGAGCAGCCTTAAAGAGGTAGAGTCACTTCTACGCGCGGTCAGTCTCGCACATTCGCCAATTCGACTAGCCAATAGAAGGCTTCATTTCAAACCAGCCGTATGACGTCACCTGCACACAACATAACGTCAGCGGCGGCAGCGTACTACCACGCACCATACTCAGCCCTTTCAGACGTACGATCAACAACAGGACCGACTGCCTGTGTGCTTCCGCAGGAACGGATTTGGATTTTTGAAAAATTGAATTCCGTCCGGCTACGCGCAAATCTACCAGAACTAAAAAGTTATCGATCTTTAATTAACTCATCCCGGCAGCTTCAAAAATTGAAAGCTCTATCCAAACTGAAGGAAAATTTACTTTATTCAATCATACAAGACGTTTTAATACCTTTTCCATGCGGATGAAGCTGACGATAGCGCGCCGTGTTCAATCGTAAGAAGGATAATATAAAATTCCGTATTCAAATATTTATTTGCAATAAAACGTGCGATATATTACGCTCGTAAGTTTATGAACTGAACGGGATTCGCAGTTGTATTTTCCTTTTTCAGCGCATCAGATTTTAAAGCTAAAAAAATACTTCCGAATGTGCGCCAAGCGCCATCCTTGCCCCTCTTCCCCCGTTCGCCTCAGAGGTCTTATAAGCGGTGAGCTCTTTAGGGCCCGCGCATTTGGTTCGCATCCCCACCTGTACTACATCGTCACCAATAAACGTCGCACGTAACCAGCGTGATCTCTAACCTCTGTCTGCCTGTATATTTGGTGGCCAGAGAGTTGACGGACCCACGAATTCGTGAAGATATATTTGGGAAGTCAAGTAGATATAGTATTCGACGTACAGAAGTTTGAGAAGAAGAAGTTTGAGAAGTACAGAAGTTTGAGAAGAAGATCCAGTGACTTCAGCAAATCAACACGGCGGAGGAGATTACTGATAACTACAGAGAAATTAAGAGAACTACCGAGAAGATGGTCTGGTGACGATAAGAATTATAACTTCTAAGAAGAATCTGAAGAGACAGTCAGAGCAACAAGAAATCGAGAATAAGGACAGCGTCTACAGAGAGCTTCAGAGATCTGCGAGAGGGCGGCTACAGATCTTAAACTGCATCTACGACGTGTGTCAACCGACTGCAGCTACGTTGTTTCGTGCTACGGACGTAGCAGTAACGGTGCATCGCTTCCAAAGACTGCAGAGACCGCGACATCGTTCGACAACGACAACTAAACCTACAATTTAAGATACGTAACGCAGCAACAATTGTTTTTTATAATTGTTACAGTACTGTTGCAGCCTAGATATTCGTTGCGCGTGAGAGATACAGCGTGCAGCAGCAGTGGTAGAGTTTTTGTCAGGCAGTTTTTTTGCAATAGCCGTCGCAGATGCCACAGTGCGTGCAGGCGTCAAGGTCAAGCTAGGCTGTATTTGCAGAGTGCAAGCAGCGTGTTCAATAACCCCTAGACATGAGCTGTTTTTAAGATGCCACGAGAGCTGTTTTTTAAGTGATTGGCGTTATTTTCTTGGAGTGTTGTTATAAGTGAATTAACTAAATTTGTATTGATTTAGTAACTGTTGTATAAATTTGCGTTTGAACAATCTTTAAGCTCAGTTGAGCAGTGATGTTATTTGTGTAATACCAAGATACGAAACTAGTAACGTAACTATGCCTGAAGTTTCCGTAACCAGCGCGTTTGAAACGAGTACCATGACTACCACGGTTATTTTTCTTGCGTGGATATATTGGCGAAAGAGACATAAGTATCTTTAAATGCCTTTTGTAGCCTGTGCATCATGTAGGTCATTACCTCAGTTTTTTGCTGGTTGCGTCTGATAGGATGTTGCAGGGGAAGGTGCGTTCCAATTTGCCCAAAGGTAATGCTGAAGACCTTTGTAAAACTCAACGTTCAAGCAGTAGTGAATAAGGAGAGAATTGTTTGCAAGAGAATCATTACATTATGATTGTTGCAAGAGAATCATTACATTATGATTGTTGCAAGAGAATCAATGCATTATGAGTTCGAGGAAGTACTACCGATAAAAGGATCAATTATTGAAAGAACAATTCGCTGTATTAAGAGGACAGGATTTGATTAAAAGATGAGGTACAAGTAGTACAATGCAGTGAAATGATGTAATAATGATGAAATATGTACTGAGAAATGCAATGTGATTTCGAGAATTAAATACATATTAAAGTAGGAAGGAGTAAAGGTACTCTTCCCGAGTGAAGTGAATAAAGATAAAGAAGAGAAAGACTCTTCTAGTGTACGTAAGAGGTAAGCCCAGGTAGAGGTAAGCCCAGAGAGTGTACGTAAGAGGTAAACCCAGGTAGAGGTAAACCCAGAGTGTACGTAAGAGGTAAACCCAGGTAGAGGTAACCCATAAAGCTTTGCGGCGCTTGGTAAAAGATTCCGACAGGGCTGTGGATATATCTGGTAAAATGGTTTAAAGTTACCAGGTAAATTTACCAGCGAGATCGAGTAATACTGTTGAGAAAATACTGTTGAGTATTGTAATACTGTTGAGTATTGCGCGCAGACAAATGAATAAGCTTTAAGAGAAGCTGTTACCGTTGATTTTCGATGGGACTCTGATTTTAGTTCATTATTTCATGTGGTGGAAATAATACCATTGATACCATGACGGTCAGAGTTTAGCATTGTGGATTGCGGTTGTCATTGTGCTGGTAATAAGTTAAAGAGTAACGAGTATCGAGTATCAAGTATCACTGGTAAAGAGTATCGAGTAAAGTTACCAGTGCAGCTGCACTGCAGCGCACACGAGTGAGTGTGATGTTTTTTTTGCTTGATGCAGAGGCAGATGTTTTTTTGTACGCCGGCGCAAGGCCGAGAGCTGTGCTCAGCACAGGCTGCACAAGGCATTGAACTTTAGCGAGGCGCGAGAGGCGCAAGGCGACGCATTTCCGGTCACTCTGACTGGCAACATGCAGACAGTGGTGACTGCAGTTCAATGTACGGATGATTGTGACTGGTGTGACTGGTGGATAGTCATGAATTAGATGTGTTTCATAGTCATTTGTCAATGAGAGAGGCTTCATTTAATAATCCTTCAGTAAATAATGTTTGAGCACGTTGAAACGATCTAGTGCATCATAAAAGTCATTTTACAAGCCTATCTGAATTTCATGTTCAGTAAAATTTTGTGCTATGAAATTTAAAATGCTTTAATTCTGAAAGAAAGCAATTTATTTTCTTGAATACCAAAATTGTCCAATTGACAATTTACAACTGATTGAAAGATTAAAATTGATTGTCAAGCATTTAACGTGAAAATTGATTTTGATTTGATTTTTGAAGTACGTTCTTACGTATGTTTCTTATGTATATACCAAGTGTTTTCAGTGCTTTTGCTATGTTTCATTGTATTCTCGTAAACGTTTTGCTTATAATCTATTTGCTTCTAATTTTGCATTGTAGTGTTCGTCTGCAAAAAGCAGCATGGTGAATCTCTTTGAACTGAAGTAACCTTTCTGGTTATGTTTTTAAATTCGAGGTTTTATTCGGTGAATACGTGCTTGTGAGGAATTTGCTGTTTATGAAATTTGTTCTATTTTTTTTTTTTGTTTTTCCTTGCTCACGCCTGTGGATTTTTAATTAGTTCGCAGCTAAAAATAGCTCGTTGCCGGCGAGAGGCATGCGCTGACTTGGCTGACGAGTCGATGAGGCGGTGCACTTTTGCTGTCTCAGCAAAATTAAATTAAATTTGGAATCGATTTGAAATCAGCACTCACGTGACTGGAAATTTCCCGAACGAGACTCAAAAATGTAGTTCTCAATTTATGGGTTCTCACTTTTCCTTTTAACGAGAATTTACCGAGAGTAAATACTTTAGATTAATGGGAGGTGAATGGACTTTGCCTAAACTTATGCTTTAACATTTGGGGTCATGAGTAGACTGTTAACTCAATTAATGAGATTCGTACTTAGTATTATTTACCAGTTTGAATTTTAATTTCTTTATATTTTTAATTGGTTGTTAACTCATGTTGTTGATATCTGGCCATGCTAATCGTTTCTTTGTTTTCGTTTAATTTCAGCTTCGCGTGCTGTGCGAGTGACAGCGGGTACGGGCAAGTACCGCGTGTTAAGCACGTGGCGCGTACACGTGGTTGAGCCGTGTTCCGCTCAGACGGCGTGGTGCCTCAGCGACTTTGTTCTCAAAAACCATAAACACATAAACTTTGACGACAGTAGAGCTTCAGAATTGGAAATTGAGATTGAAAATAATAAGAAAAATTATGAGAAAATTGAAATTGAAATATTGGAAAAAGAAGGAGCAGGAAAGTATTACTGGAAAAATTTATGCGCTCGTTGAAAATCGAGTTTATTTGTATTTGAAAATGCGACTAAAATTCGGACTGAAGATGGGAAAGCGTTGTTGAAAATTATGCAAGAATTATGCTTTTGTTTGGATGCGTTTAACTCCGTGAAAATTGGAGGGTAAAATGTAATAAGAAACATGTTGAAAAGTTTTATGCGTTTAAGGGTTTATGCGTTTTAATGTGTTTAACCCGCTTAGATGTTTTATAATCGTATAAGCTATATAATCACTATTTAATCTAGTTCTCGCTATGTAATAACTATTTAATCATGCTAATGCTGTATGTGTTTTACGCTCACTATGCGATCGAGCGAGTGCAACATGTTTGGAGAAAACGATGGTGTTAACATTTGTAGTTGTGCGAAATTTAAATAATGGATTTGCTTTAATTCTGTTTAGTTATTATTTCGTTATTAATGTTGTTTTTGGACTTATTTTAAATTTCTTTTTATTTTTCATGCACAAGGTTTTGCGATGTTGGTGTGTGATTTCATGTGATTACTTGATGCCTAAATTGCTTTATTTACAAATTGTTGCGACGACTACTAACTTTTTATAGCGAAGGAAATGAAATTATTTGGGTTGATGCGAATCGAAATTGTGTTTTTATTAATGAGATTATCTGGCGTTTCGTTTGCTATCCCTTGCCATGCCTTGTTGACGTTATTGTAAGTTAATTAGTTGTGCTGTTTTTTTGTAGCAGCTAGGTTTATTTCTTTTCAATGTTGAGGATAAGGGCATTATGATTAATGATTTATCGCTTCAGCGCCCTTGTACTTCTTGCTTGTATTGCATAGTGTTATAAATAATTCTTTTGCGAGGTATCTTTTACTGAGTTTGATCAAATTAAATTGTTTGGTTACTAATTACCTTTGAGTATTACACGCATGTGAGGCGGATTTTGTGTTTGAAATTTAAATTTTTGTTTTTATCCGCCCGAATAATATTTTTTTTTATTTATAATTGAATACTTATCCGGTTAAAGGGGGGAGGTATGTGTGCCAAGCGCCATCCTTGCCCCTCTTCCCCCGTTCGCCTCAGAGGTCTTATAAGCGGTGAGCTCTTTAGGGCCCGCGCATTTGGTTCGCATCCCCACCTGTACTACATCGTCACCAATAAACGTCGCACGTAACCAGCGTGATCTCTAACCTCTGTCTGCCTGTATACGAAGAAAGTAAGGCACAATTTAGTACGGAGTCAAGGAAACGCGGAACCTATCCAGAAGGGGTCATAGAAACAGTAAGTTGAGAACCGAGTTTATGAAAAAAGATAAGAGTTGAAGACGAATGTAATAGGTGCTGGATAACAGAACAACAGTGAACCGAAAAATGGTCCGTAACAAAATTAAAACACCTTCTCTACTTAAACGAAAGGCTTACCCAGCCATTAGCTCAAGACCTCGTACATTCCCAATGAAAGCGCTAAGAACAGAGACCATTGATTCTTGTTATGGTTGTGAGGGAAAGTTGAAATTACTCGCGTTCAAATTGTTGTAAAGATTATATGAAAAAACGACAAAATGCAGAAAATCTAGATGAATATGACATCATTTCAGCACCTTTTCCGCAAAAATGGTGTTTCATAAACAGGAAGGAAGAAGGAACCAATCGGTATGGAGATAAGAGATCAGGAAAGCTATGCACGAGGTGTGTTCCAATATATGTTTTGGATGAAAGCATCAAGGTACGGAGTTTATTAAAAATTTAAAAAGCGAAGAATAAAATTATAAACACTTATGAACGTTTCAGGATCTCAGGTGTTTAAATACTTCAACATTAAATTTCATGTTATTTATGTCAACAACTTTTGTATTAGATCGTTTTTAAGTTTTGGGAAAAACTTATGGTTGCTTGCGATCCTCAATTGTTTATGAACATGGTTGTGCACAGTGTGCATCCAGGTACATCGGTTGCACCGGTCGTACCCTAGGACAGAGAATCGCACAGCATAGGGGAGTCAGTTACCGCACAGGATCAAGGCTAGGTCAACTACCCCATTCTGTAATCCATATTCACGCAGATAACTGTAGTTCAATTGAGCAAATAACAATTTTTCTATCATAGGACAGTGGTCAAATTTTACCGACGTACTCATTTTAGAATCTCTGCATGTTTTAAAAGGCAGACCAGCACTGAATGATACTTCTAGTTCTTTACCATTGTGTCTTTCCATTTAGTTTATTATTATCTCGCTAACCCTTTATGTCTGCAACTGATCTCATTTATTTCATATCGTCTGTTTTTCAGTTGATGATGGGATTTATCCCGAAACGTTCATAAATGTTTAAAAATTTTTCTTCGCTTTTAAATTTTTAATAAACTCGCGTTACCACCAAGCAAAAGATGTGCTTCATTAGGTACGAAGTTTGTAATAACAAATTTACCAGGAATATGTAAGGTTCCAGAGAACATGATAGCAACAGATCGAAAAAAATCGGTACAACCTCAATCAAAAATTTTAAGGTTAGATTATAAGTAGTACAAGCTTCCCTGCCACAACAAAGTTCAATCGAAGGAAGGTAGAAATCATTCAATATGAATTTGACATGAAGGGGAATGTATGCACAATATTTGTTCTCACACAAGACTCCACACACGTTATTAGATAAGATTATTAGTTAGTTTAAGCCACCCTATCCGCAACAAAAACAAATAGGAAGGCACCATTTAGTAAATAAATAGGAATGGAAGGCACCAAAAACCAAAATAGGAAGGCATCATTTAGTATCGAGTTATGGGAACGCAGAATCTCTGCAGAAAGGGGATAAAACCAGTAAGATGAGAAAAAAATAATTAAACAAGACCAAAGTTGAAGAAGAAATTAGTAGGTGCTGAAACACAGGATGGCTGTGAAATTACAAAAATGTTCCTTAACATATCAAAGACATTGCATTTCAACGAAAGGAAAGCCAACCCAACTCTCAGCTCGGGATCTCACATTTCCCCCAAGGGATCGAGTGTTAATTCCCATAGATACAATAGTTGTGTCGCTTTGAGGGGGATAAAGTAAATAAAAATCTTTTATGTTTGTTCTTTCCATTCTGTGTTTCCCTATAAGGGCTACCGTATTCAATATCACTCCCGAGTTATGCCACGATATTTTCATGTTAAAAAATTATAATTAGTTCAATCACAAATAAAATACATACAAGGACAGCAGCGAATCGAAAGATGGTCTGCAAGGAAATCAAAAACGTTTTCTATTTTCAACAAATTGACGGCTTATGTAAGTTAGTTGTGGGACTTTAAATGCTCTCCCATAGAAGACCAAGTATCCAATAAAAATACTTACTAGTTCTACAGATTAGATTATAACATATATTCCAGCTTCCCTTGCCACAACAAAGCTGTTCAAAGAAAGCACACTCGCGGAACTTTACATCTTCTCACATATAACACGAAGTTTTTATTATAAATACTGACTAGTTCAATAGATCATATTACGACTTGAATTCAGCCTCCCTTACTGCAATAAAGCAGCTCAAAGAGAGGAATGAACCACCGGAGTTAAAAGGGAACGCGTAATTAATACACCAGGTGTGTTTCCACACAAGAGAATGTGCGCATAGAAGCAGTAAGTTGAGGAGTAAGGTTATGAAACAAAATATTAGCTGAAGAAGAATGTCATATGTGATGAAAAACAGGACAGCAATGAACCGAAAAAATATGACCCTTAACAAAAGAAAACGAAGCATTTTAATTTCAACAAAAAGAAGGCCTACCAAACTATCATCACTGGACTTTACATCACTTGTACTATACAAATGGGGAACAAAATATAAGCCAACAACTCTTCCCTGAATGAAAATTTCCATTACTTAAAAATATATTTCGTTTCTAATATCTCGATGTCTCGTAAATTTTTGATGATAATGAATTCAATAAACTATTTTTAATCAAAAGCAATAATTGGTACACCACCGACCGCTCAAGGGACGTTCAGAATTTTTCTGCTAATAAATTCCGAAATTTAAACACAACACAACATGAAACTGAGTACGTATTCAAATTTATGTATGGGCTAGTCATACACAATGACTTACTAAACATCACAGAGCGCAAACGCCAGCACTCCTAATGCTCTTCAAAAATCAGAACTCGTGCTCTGCGTTCCAGTAAGTAGTGAAATATTAAATCAATCATTATTATTATTATTATATAAGAAAGTTTTAGCCTCCCTTAACCGAAACAAATACGTTCCAAGGGAGGAAAGAGGAAGGCACCATTTCGTAGGAGTTGAGGGAACGCGGAATCTATGCACAAGGAGCACAGAAGCAGTAAGCTAAAAAAGAAGTTCATGAAACAAGAAAAAGTTGAAGAAGTAGTGGGTGCTGAAAAGCAGGACAGCAGTGAACCGAAAAAAGATGGTCTGTAACAAAACTAAACCTATCCTATATCAACAAAAAGGAGGCCTACCTAACGTTTCGCTTGGGCCCTCACCTAGTCGCCCTGGGAGCGCTAATTCCCATAGATACAATAGTTGTATACCCCTGAGAGAAATATTAAACTAAAAAACACTAAACAGTTAAAATCAAAAAGGAAAAAATGCAGCATAATTGACTATAGAGATAAACATTAGAAAGACCAGTTAAGGTCAAACGTACTATTCGGGTACCGATTCTTCTCGCTCAGTGCGAGTGGGAAGCCTACAATGCATCTTTCACCAAGTACGGGTATCGTGATCGAAATCAATCCCTCATATGGGTAAAATAGTTTTTGCACACGATTGTCTGATCATCCATTAGCAGAAGTAAATTCAGCGGAAAGTTCAAAAGCGAACTGAGTTGCTCAATAACAAGACTACACTCCAGGTAAATTTTCAAAGACTACGTTAACTTTGTAGAGACTGCCGGGAAGTGTACCTATTCCAACATAAGCCTCAAAATGCGAAAAATTATAAGGTGAGCATAACTCTAGTTACGTGAGTATTTTCACTGCTAGTCTAAAGCTTTTTTCAATTAATACATATCGAAACCTACATTATGAATTTGTCATAAGAAAGCAAAGGTTTCAAAGAGTAAATACAATTAACTTTTTCTCAAGAGTTCCAATTACGAGAAGAAAACAAGGATAACAAATATGTTTAGTACATACATAGCCGTGCTTATTTATAACGCTTCACCCTTGCAATGCACTGAGCCAAATCAACAAAATTAATAGAACTTGCACTACCCTCCGTTAAGGTGTTTTAAACTACTGTAGACAACGTTGAACGACGTATTGAAAGCCTTAATTTATCAACAGACAAAAAAAGGTTTATCACAAGCTCAATACAATATGGCACATTACAGCCTTAAATTCATACGACACTTAAAAAATAAGGCTAGCGCAAGTTGAAGACTAAGTGGTTGTTATTTGCTGTCATTGGGAGTTTAATTAGCACCAATTACAGAGCTGAGAGCGAGTAGTGCGCAGGTATAGGAGTACAAATGCAGGTTGATGGCACCTGTGGCAGAATGGCCAGCCTCTGGATGTCTGACTAAATGCCTCAATTTTGGCCACAGCATACAGCAATAGCGCCAGGCTGTCTAGAAAACACAAATACATGTTTGCTTTCAATTCCAAATATACTGGCTCAACTTGGCTACCAATGGAGATAGGGAAATTATCCCATAGAAACTTTACCCCGCCTCAATATTTATATTTTTTGTTTTAACACATCATGCTCTCGATACCATACGGCGATCACGTAGCGGTTCTGCACTTATTTGTTTCAGAGACGAGAAGCTCTTTAAAAGAAGACGGAATATGATGACATTATAGCGAGACACTCATTATAAACTAAGTGAGATAAAAAAAACTTTCCTGCAGAAACAGCTGGTTTGGACCCCAAGTGAAAGACTTATCAAATTCTGAAAATAGATTGACATCCTTGCGCTTCTATTTTCTTAACATTGTCCAATTTGTGGAGGTATACTCAAGAATGTGTGGGATACGTTAAATAAACTGAATACGTAATGCTTAAAATTATGAGAGAATAAATAAAGGATTTGTACTCACTCATCTTGATTCCTCGTGTAATTCTCACAGTTAAATAACAATGCCTTTTTTGGGAAATTTTATGAAACTACTCTATTCAATATCATATCCAATGCAAGTTATTTTTATTTTTGCTCCCCGGGTATCGTGAGTATCTCTTTCATTCAATGTAAAATATATTTGATTTATATATATTCCGCAACATGAAAATTTAATAAGTATCATAGGTTCTGAACACAAGTGATACGTTCTACGACTTACGTTGCTCTTCTTGCAGGATTGTTAACTAGTAGCGGCCTCTATTTAATGTATTACAGCGAAGCAAAGTTGACAATTAAGCAGGGAATGTGCTACTTGCTAGCACAGGTTAGCTGTTTCTACGTAAATTTTACAGAAGATAAGCGTTTAGCCTGATAGCCTCCCGCTTAAGTTATTGAAGACCAACCACATCCTTGCGTGGTGTACACTCTCATCTACACGTTGTGGGTGTTTTTTGAAGAACGTACTCGCCCAATGTCGACACGGGATCTGATCCCGTGACATAAGGGTTTAGAAACTTCCAAACATAAGCGGACAGAACTGGTAAAAGTAATTGATCAAGCTCGGAAAACTTCCAATGTCTAGTTCGCAATAGCTTAGAGCCTTAGGTGCATCTTTCGTTAACAAGCACGACGTTGCATACTCGTTACGGCTGACAGGCGTCCTATTTTTAGCATTATTTTTTCAGAAACAAAAACTTCTATACAAAAACATGACTACTATTTCAGTTTCATAGGTTATATTTCATCAAAAACTTTACAGCAATATCAGTTTCATGTATAGTGTTTACTAGATTTAAATTTTTTTTATAGAATTAATTGGCTGCTGCCCTGTGTGTGGGTGTGTATAGAACTCTTCTATTACTAAAATATGAGATAGAATAAGGTATTCGATCAGCACGGCCAGCACTTTCCTCTTTGACCGTGTTAAGCTAGTAGACTAAACTACTGATTTGTCCATAGACTATACTACTGTTTTGTGACTATACTACTGTATTACTACAGACTATACTACTGAAGTGGCTATAGACTTTACTACTGAACTGAGTAAGGACAATACTACAAAATTGTCTACAGACTATACTACTGAGTTGTTCATGGACAATACTATTGAATTGTTTACAGACTATACTACTAAATTCTCTATAGACTCTACTACTGAATTTCTATGAACTAAAGTACTGTATTGTCTATAGACTATAGTACTGATATGTCTATGAACTTTATTGCAGGATTGTCTTTGGAATATTCTACTGAATGCTGAACCTTATTGGAATAGCGATGATGCACAGCGTGCTCAACTTCTGTGGTGCATTTTGAATTTCTAGTGTGGTTCTTATGGAAAATTAAAATTATTGATTATCGTTCCCACTGATATTCCTTGTTATTACACTACAGGAGTGTACTTATTGTGTATTCGAACGTCAAAGACTTTGATTTTTTATTTCACTGTGAAAATATACTGATCGACCTGGAATTATATATGTTGCTAGATTTGATAAAGGTTGTTACTAAATTTGAAAATGCACCGAAAGTTTACACGGTTGTCAAAATTTCACATTTAATTGATTTTAGATGTTAAGATTTTTAGTCTCCATTTTTCAAAATGCGTCTCTGTTGAACGAATGAAAGTGACCCAAAACCTCAAGACACCTGCGATAATTTTTTCTACAACAGACCAATGAAACCAAATTCAAATTTAAGCCTCTCAGTGTATATATTTTGAAAAAAATATGTTTACCTAATAATTTATCGTTGGTTTCAAGGTAAAAGCAGCATTTCAAATATCACTGAACATCAACACATTGATAGAAATACATTCATATCGCAAAATAAGCTTAGTAACTAATTAACACACTTTTAGATTAAATCTAAAACAAGTGGAGGTAACACAAAACTCCCTGAACGTACAGGCGTTGCTGTGTGCTGATGTCAAATCAATTACTACTGTTGGATGCTCCAGTTGATAAGTCTAGGCCACCAGTTGGTGTGGTAATGCCGCCAGTTGGTGTGGTAAAGCCGCCAGTTGGTGTGATAAAATCGCCAGTTTATAATATAATTCCGCCGGTTGGAATATTCAAGCCGCCAGTCTGTCTGTTGAGACCACCAGTAAAGCCATCAGTTACGCACCGAATTCAGCACCAGTTGCATCACCACAACAACGCACCAGCGCCCACATACACCGCCGGCCTCCCCATAGCCGCACACAATTACAGCCGTCCCTGAGGGAGCCGTGGAGCTCCAAAACGGAACAGCTCTAACACTTTATGCCGTACCTTGAGCAGGCATCTGAAATACTATAAAAAGACCTCATTGGAACATTTATTGATACATTCTCAGGTATATTTAGCAAACCTGCTAAATATTTTTTGTTATAATTATTACGTAATATTTCCATTTGTGCAGCCCTGCCATTTTCCCAGTCAAGCAATTTCAGCTGAACCTCTCTGGTTTTAGGCTCCCAAATGTAGGTTCTGCTCATCAAATGCAATAGCTACATGCGTCAGTCCTATCTCAAATCTGAATTTCTAAGAATTCTGTTATTTTGTTCATTTCCAGCCCTGCAACAGATCATCGTGATTGCTTCCTGTCGCTTGATGCACGATTCAAGTTGAAGTTCTGGGATTTTTGAAATTAATAAAATAGATTTCACCCCCCATTTCACATATGACCCCCCCTGTGGGGGGGTCAGAATTCTCCTCCCGTGGTCCGCTGCTTGTCGTAAGAGGTGACTGAAGTGGACGGAGCGATGGGACTGGGGATCCCCTTCTCTGTAATGATTTTCCCGAGAGGCAGCAGGCCAATGAAGGGGGTGAGAGGGGTCGAAAGACCCCTCAAACCCTAATACTAGGATCTATGAATGTAAGGGGGTGTGGAAGTAGATCAACTGAGAGTAAGAAGGAGGAGATCGGAAGAATTATGTTAAATCGGAAGATGGATGTGTTGGCCCTGAGTGAGACGAAGTTGAAGGGTAGTGGTGAGTTGATGTTTGGGAGGGTGGGGGGGAGAGCATCTGGACTGCGTGGGGGACATGCAAGAGAGGGTGTGGCTATATTATTGAGTGTAAGAATCAGAGAGAAAGTAGTTGAATGGGGTGAGGTGTGATCAAGAATGATGTGGGTGCGAGTGAAATGGGGGGAAGAGTCATGGGTGTTTGTGAGCGCGTAAGGACCGGGATCGGAAAGGAGTGGGGAAGAGAGAGAGGAGTTTTGGGAGAAATTGTCCAAGTGTGTTGCAAGAGTGGGGAGTGGTTGTAGAATTGTGGTGACGGGGGACCTGAATGCAAGAGTGGGTGATGAGGTGGTGGATGGTGTCGTTGGTAAGTATGGAGTAGCTGGGGTGAATGAGAGTGGTGAATTCTTGGTGGGGTTATGTGTAGAGAGTGAGTTAGTGATTGGGAATAGTTTGTTTCGGAATAAAAGTATAAACAAGTATACATATGTGAGGACGAATGGAGGTGTGATAGAGGAGAGAGCATTGATGGATTATATTTTGGATAGCAGGGGAGTGATGGGTCTTTTGCTTGATGTGCATGTCTTCCGTGGTGAGATGAATGGGATTTCGGATGATTACTTGGTGGAAGGAAAGTTGAGAGTGAGTGGAATGTGGGGAGGTGTAAAAAGGAGGAGTGGAAGGGAGGTGTTAAATGTAGGCAAGTTGCATGATTCTGAGCGTGAGTGTGAGTATCAGGAGAAGATGAACTGAGCGTAAGTGTGAGTATCAGGAGAAGACGAAAGTAAAGTATGGGAGGGCGAAGGAAAGTGAGGTGGGTGGAGTAGAAGGGGAATGGAAGTTGTTTAAAGATGCGGTGGAGAAATGTGCAAGGGAAGTGTGTGGGGTAAGGAAAGTTGGAGGGGGATTAGAAAGGGGAGTGAATGGTGGAACGGAGAAGTAGGAGCGGCTGTGAGAAAAAAGCGGGGGCGTTCGAAACGTGCTTGCAACGAGGCAACCAGTGAAAGTTCGAAGAGTATAAGGAGAGGAAGAAAGAGGTACAAAGAATGGTAAGGAGAGCAAAAAATGCGGCGGATGAGGAATAGGGGAGGAAGTTGGGAGGTGATTTCATGTAGAGAAGGAAGGTTTTCTGGAAGGAAGTGAAGAGAATTAGGAAAGGTCAGGTGGAGAATGAGGCAAGAGTGAAGGATGCAAATGGTAGGCTGCTGGAGAGTTTTGATGTGAGAAAGAGATGGGCGAAGTATTTTGAGGAACTGCTGAACGTGAGGAATGATAGGGTTGCGAGAGTAGTAGCTGTTGGAAGTGATGTTAGAATGCCTGTGTTTGGTGAAGTGAATAGAAGTCGAATAAGAAGTGCAGAGGGGAAAGGTGCGTTGGATGAAATGAAAAATGGGAAAGCTCCAGGTATGGATGGCTGCACGGTTGAATGTCTAACGAAAGGAGGAAATGTGGTTGTAGATTGGTTGGTACGTTTATTAAATGTATGTTTCGAGGCTAGTAAAGTGCCGGTTGATTGGAGTAGCGTGTCTGTAGTTCCGTTGTACAAGGGGAAAGGTGACAGGTATGAGTGCAGTAATTCTAGGGTATAAGTCTACTGAGTGTCGTTGGGAAGCTGTATGGAAGAGTTTTAATTGGAAGAGTGAGAGTGTTGACGGATCGTGTGCTTGCTGAAGAACAGTGTGGTTTTAGGTGTGGTAGAGGATCAAATGTTTGCTGTGAGGCAGGTGAATGAAAAATACTTATTAAAGGGAAAAGATGTATATTGGGCATTTATGGATCTAGATAAGGCGTATGACAGAGTGGATCGTGGGGCTCTATGGCAAGTGGTAAGCTTGTATGGAATGGGTGGGAGACTGTTGAATGCGATCAAGAGTTTCTACAGTGATAGCAGAGCATGTGTGAGAGTAGGGAATGAGGTGAGTGAATGGTTCCCAGTTGTGACAAACAGTTATGGTTCGTGAGACAGGGATGTGTGATGTCGCCGTGGTTGTTTAATTTGTTTATGGATGGTGTGGTGAGAGAAATGAATGCCAAAGTGTTGGGAAAAGGTGCGCAGTTGGTGGCACAAAATGGTATGTATTGGGAAGTGTGTCAGCTGTTGTTTGCAGATGATACAGCGCTTGTGGCTGATTCAGAGGAAAAACTAAGGATACTGGTTGCAGAGTTTGATAGAGTGTGCGAAAGGCGGAAATTGAGGGTAAATGTGAATAAAAGTAAGGTGATGAGAAGTTCAAGAGATGGAATGTTTGGAACTTTGGATGTGAGGTTGAATGGATAAGTTTACGAGGAGGTAGAGCATTTTAGGTACCTCGGGTCGGATGTGACTGTTAAGGATAGTATGGAAGTAGAAGTGAGGCATCGAGTGAGTGAAGGCTGTAAGACATTGGGTGCAATGAGGAAAGTTTTTGAATACAGGAGTTTGAGTATGAATGCTAAGAGGGGACTGTATGAAAGGTTGATTGTGCCAGTTTTGTTGTATGGAGCAGAGTCCTGGGGGTTAAGAGCAGCTGAGAAGAGGAAGTTGGATGTGTTTGAGATGAAGTGTTTGAGGAGCATGTATGGGGTAACAAGAAGAGGTAGGATCATTAATGAGTTGGTTAGGGGGCAGAAGGGTGTTATCAAAAAATTGAGCAGGCGAGTGGATGAAAGAGTGCTTGGATGGCTTGGGCATGTTGAAAGAACGAATGTTGAGCTGCTGGTGAAAAAAAATATATATGTCGGAAGTGAGTGGTCTTCGAGCGCGAGGTAGACCACGGATGAGTTGGATGGATAGGGTGAAACATGCTTTGTATGAGAGGGGTCTGACTGTGGACGTGGCGAGAGGGATGGCTGCGGACAGAAGTGAGTGGGGGCAGTGCTTAAGAAGGTAATTTTATTTTTGACGCGTTACTGGAAGTTGCCCTCGTGTGATGGGGTTGACCTGTCCTGTGCGGGGGGAGGGGCTGCACTCAATGAAGCTGTCGGGGTAAACCAGCTATGGCTGTCGGGCCTGACTGTGGAAGGTGGTTGTGCTGGGCTGCTGCTGATCCTGGCAGCTTAGGTGCGGCCAGTGCTGCCTCTCTCGCCTCCTAGTGACTAAGTTTGGTGATTGTGGCCTGCTGTCGGCTACCCTCCCATAGGGAGGATAAGCCCGGGATATGTATGTATGTAGGTAATAAAATAGATCAGTAAAATGATCATTTTATCTATCACACCAACTCTACAGGAATGACCGTCGTGTAGATCACAGCAGGACTTAGGAATTTAAATTTTGTCGTTAGCAAAACGTTTGATTCAATTAAAACAACATTGAAAATGAACGTGTTTTAAAATTTTCAGCACCGTAAATGTTAATGAACGCAGATGTACCAGTAATACAAATTATAATGAGCATAAAGGGGAACGCCGGAACCGAATCCGGGTTTTTTATTACTAGAGATGTGCTTACTTCACAAGCAGACAAATTTGCAAAACGATCTGAGCACCGTAAAAGGGGAAAATGGGGTTGGAAAAAAAAGGGGGTCCAATCAGCAGCCACCGCCGACCAGCAAGTTAATGTGCCACGCCCCTGGAAATAATTTTTTGAGTTTTTAGTTCTATTCAATTCAGAAGTCCTTATTTTACCAGCTATCAAAAGTCCAGAACGTTCTGGGCTTCGTGAGAGGGGGAAACGACGGGGAAGGGGGATGGATTCGAATGCAGCTGCTAGCGACGGACAGTAAGTGCATTACACACGAAACAGAAGTATCTGAATTTGGTTTTGTTGCTATATTCGATACAGAACTCCTTAGTTTACAATTTAGCAAAGTTACACAACGTTCTTTTGCTCCGTGAGAGGGGGAAACAAAGGCGCGAAGGGGTGCAGCGCATCGAAGAGGACTCCACAGCGTGCGCTCTTGGAGCGGTGATGCGTATCAGTGATACCATGTTCCAAACGTATCTGCGATATCTGTGGTACCAGTACCTTCAAGGAACAACAAAAAACTTGCGAGAAAAAATATTCCTATGTTCAGAAAGTCAACCGCGTCAATTTTTACAAGTAATATGGCTTGCAATGGAAAAAATGAAAAATTGTAGAAAAATGCTCTTCCTGAACAGTTTATAGTAAAAATTTCAAAATCTATCTCCTTCGCAAGTTACTATCGTAAAGCAATGGTTTAGGTCTCATTGAATGCGCAAAAAGTTGCGTAATTTATAAGTTACATTGACAAAATCTACAGAAAAATGCATGATTTAAAGAATAATTAATATCATCAAAAAACCTTGCAAATTTCATTACGAGCCCACGTCCAGTTATGCAGCGACATTTTGCATATTCAATGAAAACAAAATCATTGCTCCACGATAATAACTTTCGGAGGAGACAGCCTTTGCAAGTACCCTATTTTTCACCCATTTTTCCCCATTATCCCAGTAATTAATTTGAAATTCCAAAAATTTTGGGATACGCACTTATAACCCTTACAAAAATAAGTTCAAATACCAAACTTCATAGATCTAGTTTCTGTGCGCCCGGCGGACGTCTTAGCGAAAATCCGGTGAAAAAACCAAGACCCATACGCGCACAGATTCAAAGGAAGATGAACACCACTTACCCTAGACGCCGCGTGGCGTTCACCGAAGGATTGTTCCTTCTATTGATGTCGCCTTTTTATAGGGTAGCCCCTCGAACGCGTCGTCGCAGCGCCTTTAAATTTGGCAGGCACATAAAAGGCCCTTTCGACATGAACCTAAGCTTTTTTCTTCGAGATCGTGCGAGAACTTTTCCTTCAATGGCCGTTCAAAGGTCGAAAATCGACCGAAATGACACATTTTCAAACTGCTGCCAAACACCCATAGAATGCCTCTAGGCGGCTGTTATTTCAGCATGTGGTAGACGAAACAATGGAGTATACGCCAACGTTGCCATTTTGCGATCCGTTCATAAAAACTATCCCTCTTTGCCCCTCAAAGTTTGCGAAAAAATTTTAGGGTATTTTTGACGAAATTTGGAGAATTATTTTGAGAAAACCACGCAGTTTTAAACTTTCAAACTTTGATAGCTCGTACATGTTCAAAAGTTCTACGCCTCATAAAATCAACGGCTCTCGAAACGATCAAGTTTCGACACAACTTGGGGTCAAAGTTTTCCTCAAAATTTTCGAAAATTTTGTGTGAGGTTTGAGTTTGCCTAAGTATTGAACGGTAATACCTGGGGGTGTCAAACTTTGTAGTCTCGTTTAGAAAGCTTTGTAATATACCCAGCGAGTTTTACAGAGTGCCAGCTATGAAAACTTGAGTGGTGCGCAACTTTAAAGTTCAAGTAAAAAAACGCGTTTTTTATAAGGTCATTTTCGAACGCCAGTTGTGACGTTGTTTGATTGATTGGTGACTTGAAAATTTGATACGACCTAGTTTTAAGCTTTTTCTCAAAGTTATTATGTTTACAGTTCATCATGAGCAAAACTTTTCTCAAAAAATGGTTCCAAACACAACCCCCAACACCCCCAAAAAATGTTCCGAACATGTTTTAGGAAAATGGGGGCGATCTACGGAAAACTTCATTTAACATTTTCTGCTCGGTATTTTGTCGTGCATTCAAAAGTTTTTGGGCAGGTTGAATTTCGGGTTTGTTTGAGCGTGAGACATTATTTTCACTTTTCCAGGCCATTTTTGCCTTTCCTTCACCCCTGAAGCCCACTTCCTCACCTTCGAGGGAGCTGAAAATCACTTGAAATATGCGTCTTGAGGAGATCTTTCGATTGATACTCGTGTCTCAAAGTTGTAGGCCTTCAACTTTTTGTTTAAATTTGAAAAAACATCAAACCTTAGGGAGGAATCGCAAAAATTTGCCCATCTAGGGCAAAAATTGGATACCAATCCACCTTGTATTGAAGTCTCCAGAATGCGAATTTTTTTTAATGGCGAAATTTATGGCCTGAAATGAAACTTTATGGAGTTTAAAGGTTTTATATGGATGCCCATTTTCATGAACTTGGTGCTGTGTTGTTTTTCGATTGCGAAACAATATAATTAAATGAATCGTTGAAGTTCAAAGTTTTTTTTAATTTTTTTCCATTGGAAGCGATTTTGCTAAGTTTTGAGTGTTTTAATGTGTTGTTAGAGCTCATAAAAATATATTGTATTTCGACGTAAACGTTGTAAGTGCCTGTTTTTGCCTTGAAATTCATAATTTATTTTTGCATGACGCGTAATTCATCATTTTCAATGGTTTATATTCGTTTCACAGGGAATTTTATAGAGAACAAATGTGTTTAAAATAGGCGATTTACCTTATGGTTGGATTATTTCACTTCCAACAAGTTTTGGTACAGAAAAAAAAAATGTTAATTGAGCTTAAAATTTTCGTCTAAGTCGAGAAAATCGGTATGCAAGGCGGTTTGCAGTTGCAATACCTAAATGAGGTTCAGAATTTGAGGCTGAAATCTTGTGCTGCTTGTAGAAGTTGTAATGTTAATGATGTTAGAACTAGAAAGATGACAAAACTAATGTTAAAGTGTCCGCATCATCGTACTGAGCATGTAAAGTGACTTCAATTATAACTTATTTTTGGAATGGAATTGTTAACCCTCATAAAATTGTCTTTGTAATGGATAGAAAATTATTTCAATGGGATACTTGTTGATTAAAGGGCGTTGTTAGGAGAATCCATCCTTCTGTCCCACTGCAGTCATTACGCACAGTCAACTGTTACATAAGTTTTTCATGAAGAGAGATACGAAATCAACCCATAAGTTGTTGAAAGTGAAAAGTGTCCCCTTTCTTCAATGAAACGAAACTTGAAAAGAAATTGTTAACATTGTCTACTGAAGATTAACATGATACGTACATTTAAAATGATTCCAACTCGATAAATTTCGTAATAGGAACAGAAATTATTGATTTCCCATATTCATAAATTTCAAGTGTAATGCCTGTTCGATGGGCGAATTGGTCCTCAAAGACGCGGCCTGCCGTGTGTGTGTGTCCTTTATGACTGGGATAACAAGCAAGATGTGGATACAAAATAGTTATTATTTGTTTATATAACTCCTATCTATTAATGTATAACTCATTTATGTATGTCAAGCTTCGTTGTTACTTGAATCTTTGCCTGAAATACTTAGATATTGAGTGAAGTAGGAACAGCATTTTTGACTTGAGTTACCCCTCGAAGCCGTGCTCAAGCAGGAGGTATGTTCAGTCATTTTGAGACACTGTACAAGTTTGGGTAGTGACTTGAAAAACAAAACGAAAGCGTTGTTCCAAGCTTCGTATGTCGGTGAGTTTTTGACAATTATTTGTGGTACTACATGGAAATATTATCGGCTCATGAGTCGGAAATACCTCTGTATGAGAATTCAAGATATGAAAGAACTCGCATTTTAACATAGAAAATGGTGCTAAGTTGTTTAGGCGGTGTAAACCAGTGAAGCTATTGAATATGATGGAAGGATCGATTCTATTATGTTTTTGGGGAGTTAAATTGAACATTTACGGGTGAAATCACGAACATGAATTCATTTAGAAATTATAGGAATGGGTCATTTCACTTATTTCGATGCCGAAATTTGAATGAATCTTTAATAAGAACTCACTTTATGTATGTCAAGCTTCGTTTTTGCTTCAATGTTGTCTTTAAAGATGAAAATATTGAGTAAATGCATAACAGAATTTCTTACTTGAGTTACCCCTCAAAGCTCTCCCTTGAGCTGTGCATGTTTTCAGTTAGTTTGGGATACACAATGTCTCTTCTTGGAACGAAAATTGAAATTTGATGTTCGCTAAATCACTTATTTCGCATAGATCATGGTTGCAGTTTGCACGAAGCGTGCGGTCTGATGTAGGGGGGCGATAGCTCATTTTTCGTGTGGAGAAAGTGAGATTGAGTTATATTGAGAGGTAATGGTTTTGTTTTCATGGTAAATGATGATGCATTGGTGAACTCGGTTATCAATTGAGTGTAGTTTGAATTAGGCATATGATTTGATGTGCATTGCAGGTAGATGTTGGAAATTTTGATACAATGTACATATGTATGTCTGTTTATGCTGACATTTTGAGATTTGACCTATCGACATTTTGGGGTGAATGAGTAATTTTCGAAAATTGTATGCATGTTCAAATTTACGATGAAGGGTACTTTGAAATCAGGTAGAGAATTCATTTTGGGCTCATATGAAGCGGAGTCAAAAGCAGGGTGTTAAAGTGGTTTATTATATTATGTTTATTCATAATTGTTTGATATATGGGGGAAATGAGTTTGTGAAATGTTTTTGCCGTTATTTCATCATTGGAACGTGTTTTGAACCGTTTTGTGAGTAATTTCGGCTATTTCGATCTGTGTAATGATCACGGATTTGGAAAATTTAGGGAAAAGTTCGATAAAAGTGTACGGATATGAAAATGTTATTATCAATGCAAAAAGGGATGCATATGAGAATTGCTGCAAATGAAAATGTCAGTACCATGCGGACAGTTATTTTTTAGGCTGTTAGTGAAGTGTAGGGGGTAAGTACGGTGAAAAAGGGGTAAAAATGAGACAGAAATGTTTTTTTTTGTAGAGTTTGAAAGTGTTTCTAAGGTAAATGCAGTGTCCCTCGAGTATGACTAATATAAGAGCTGTAATGATGCCGCTCTGCGAGGTGCGTAGCACCCGTAGAGCGGCGCAAGAAGTCAGATAAAATTTTCTCAACCTTCGAATTTAACCGCGCGACGGCGCGTTCCATCATTATCAACCCAATGAAGATGAACAGGTGTCGATGTTGTTGTATGAAACGAGAATTAGCTTTCGTTTTGATGTGGTATTGCGATGTTTCTTTATTTTGGTGATTATTTATATTTTATTGAGGATTTATGGTTGTTTCTTATAGTTTGGAGAATGATTGGATTATTTAATGGCTCTGCATGAATAAGTGCGACGCTATCTGATGTATGGTAATGTACAGCTCATTAACATGATTTATTCGTGAGAACAAGAATACATTTGGTTCTTGTGGTTAATTTGAAAAAGTATTGATAGTAATTGGATGTGACACGAAGTTGGTGGATATTTTTTGTTTTCTCTTGAAGGTTTGAAATGAATTTTAAGAACGCAAGGTTATTTCTCGCTTATGCAGGTGAGTAATGTATTTTGATGTCTGAGGTGGCAATTTTGGAGGGTTATGGGAAGCCTAATTTCCCTACGTCAGGCTTTGGCGGAATTTGAAATAGGTTTGGTAGAATTTCATTTATTTTTGAAACGCATGTATAATGGAAATTTGGAATGAGGCTCATGTAATTTAAATCAGTTATAGGTAACATGTAATGTATTGTGGTTAAATGAACGAACATATTTATAGTCTTGTGAGCATTTTTGACCTTAGGTGAATTCGTGATTTAATATTAAAATTTCATTCTCCCAGGATTCTGTATATAATATTGTGAAGAAAGTTTCAGTCGCGCTTCATATTAGGGATTTATGTTATTTTAAGTTTTGATTTAGGTGAAGCTATATAATTTTGAGTAGGATAGGTTAAATGACTTTGTGTAAATTGATGATAAACAGGGGATGGACGGTAAGTTAAATGGAATACAATAAGAGTGGTGAAAAATTCAACCAAAAAATTGTATACATGAAGTTATAAAGTCAGGTGGGGATAAAATTGCTTATGTTAGGTTTGATTAGACTAGGTCGCGTTAGATTACTTGAGGTTGGGTTGAGTTGGTTATATTATTATGGGTTTGGTTCGGAAGTGATTGGTGAACTTATTGGTTGAATTGTGATTGGTGTAGTCATTTTAACAGAGAAGATCTGATTGATTTGTTGAGGATGTGTTATTCATAAAAAATTTTAGTTACCCCTCAAAGCTCTGCTCCAGCAGCGCATGTGTTCAGTTATTCGGATATACACCATGAAAGTTCCCCGAATGAAAATAAATTTCCATATTCAGTGTGTAACCGTTGTCTCTTAGATCCGTGTCATAATTTGAGAGATCACGGTCTGTGAAATAATTTTGAAACTGTAAATATGGGCTTAGGTTACGTTTTTATTTGGTATTTGGGAATGGTGTCGTAAAATCAATTGATTTCGGTGTACGATAGGTAAACATAGAGGCTAAAATGAAA
This sequence comes from Morinoia aosen, assembly GCA_030386875.1. Classification (NCBI taxonomy): domain Eukaryota; kingdom Metazoa; phylum Arthropoda; class Malacostraca; order Amphipoda; family Talitridae; genus Morinoia; species Morinoia aosen. The sequence continues at coordinate 6,936,633 of CM059570.1, forward strand.
TACATTGTACACATCGGTTTGTGATTTGAGACGATGGTGTATCTGATTGTGTTGGCTAATTGTGGTTATTTTTACAAGTGTGCTTGGCATGTATTTGTGTATATGTGTGTCTGTGGGTGTGTGGGAGTGTGTGTAGGAGTGTGAGCGTCTGGGTTTTGATGTGTTTGTGTGTGTTTGTGTGTGTGTGTGTGGTCCGCCCCGGTCTGTGCTGGTTTTTGCGCGGGCGGACCTCTCTTTGAGGTTCCGAAGGAAAACTAAAAAAAAAATGCGCAAAAAAAAAAAAAAAAAAAAAATTTCATAAAAATCTGGGTGGCCGCGCCGAGTAAAGAAGGACTGTAGTGCGTACGTGTAGTGCATGGGCGCATTCTCGGAAACGGCTGGTCCCAGCGCGCTCAAATTTGGTGAGCAGAAAGACCCCCATCTCGACATTATCTGTGCCAAGTTTCGTTTCGATCGTGCGAAAATTTTAAATTTAATGAAGGTTCAATGGTGAAAAATAGCCAAAAATTGCACTTTTTCAAACTGCTGCCAAACATACTTAGAATGCACCTAGGCGGCCCAAATTACAGGATGTGGTAGATAAAATGTTGGAGTAGGTGCTGAGGTTGCCATTTTGCGATACGTTGATAAAAAATATCCCTTTGAGCTCCTCAAAGTTGACCAAAAATTTTTTTTCGATTTCAGTCGAAATTTTGACATTCTTTATTGGACAAACTACGCAAGTTTGCAAACTCAAACTTTGATAGGTGATAGATTTTCAAAAGTTCTACTCACTATGAAATCAGCGGTTCTCAAAACGATCAAGTTTCGATGCAACTTTGGAACAAAAACTGACACGAAATTTCCGTGAGTTTGGGTGAGTTTCAAAACATGTTTGTCCGGGGTTTTGGTGATACTTGAGAGTTCGAGCAGTTGACATCTTATTCGAAAAGCTTGGTCCTAGTTGCAGCAAGTTTTACAGAGTGCCATCTTTCGAAATTCAAATTTTGTGCAACTTTAAAGTTGAAGTAAAAAAACGCGTTTTTTCAAAGGTCATTTTTGGCCGCCATTTGTGACGTTGTTTGACCGAGTGAGGACTTCAAAAGTTGATACCACCCAGATTTAAACTTTTTCTCAAAGGTATCAAGTTTACAGTTTGCCATGAGTGATGCTTTTCTCAAAAAAATGTCCCAAACACAAGCCCCAAACCCTCAAAAAACCGCCTCAAACTTGTTTGAGGAAAATGGGTGCGACCCACGAAAAACTTTATTTAACACTTTCTGCTCGGTTTTTGGTCGTACATACCATAATTCTTTTGCTGGTCGAATTTCGGCTTCGTTTGAGCGTCAGAATTTTTTTTCCATTTTTTCAGCTTATTTCGGATATTCGTCCCCCCCAAAAGCCCACTTGCTCACCTTCGACAGAGTTGAAAAAACACTTGAATGATGCGCCTCGACGAGACCTTTCGTTTGGTACCACGCTCAAAGTTGTAGCTCATCAAACTTTTGGAAAAAGTCCAAAAAACTAAAATTGGGGCTCAAATCTCGTGAATTTTTCTAAGTCCTTAGGGGTGAAATATTCGATCCCAATTTAAGGCCTTTAAAAGGCTTTTCATGGGTTTTCGACCACTCGCATGTCCAAGTAACGACAGGAAATTGATGTTTTCGTTAGTTTTGTTAAGAAATGAGTGCTTGATAATGATTTTTTCGATTTCGAAAATTTACTCATTTTATGTCCATTTAGGCACTCGCAGCTATTTTTCAAGGCTTCGACAGTGTTACTAGAGTTGTTAGAAATATTTGTTCTCTTCGAAGTGACCCCGAAAACACGTATTTTTGAGCACTCATTTTTCACTCAATTAGAGTATGCATCAATTTTTACTTTTTTGATGCGTTTATCGACGTCCTACGAAAAAATTTATAGAGATGAAATGTGTTGAAAATTGCCGATTTACCCTATGGTAAAGTCTTTGCACCTCCGAAGGCTTGTTTGAAATTATTTTTTTCAAATCCAAAATTTCGAGTCGTAAAATTTACAAGTCCAGATGCTTAGAGACAAGGGGCCGATGACTGCAAGTCGACGTAATATTTGATATCGATTTTCTCTAAATGTTTCGATGTTTTAAACGTCAATTTTTGATGACTATAGCACATTATTTGAATGTTAAGAAATCCATTGATTGATACATACCAGAAAATGAGTTCATTTTTTTCTCGTACATCGATTTCGCTGTTAATTTGTGCGACGCTAGTCCTAAGAACCGCGATGCCATTTGTTTCAAACTTGAGGTAAGCACTAATGTTGTTCGTTTCAATGTATGCCACCAAGAATAAAGTCTTGTAATAGATGCTCTCATATACATGCAAAGTGAGTGAAATTTTAAAACGCTCATTTCTGCTCACTTTGCGTTTGAAGAGGAAGAAACTGTTGGCGACTGATGAAGAATAAGAGGGTTTGCAGAGTTGCCGGCTAGTGATTTTAGTTATGGTACATTGAGCGTGCAAACAATATAATACTCGGCATATGTCATCAATGACTCATCAAAATCGAGCGATATCTCGTATATGAGCTCTTTAATTGTGGGTCAAAATTCATGATGAGTTTTTATTGGCGTATTTTATTCATGGAATTTTGAAATATGCCTGCAAATGGTCGAGATACTGATACACACATTTCGTATTGGAAACGGCTCATTAATAAACAAGCGTTTTGGAATAGAGCGCATCATGCTGGGGCTGTCGATCACGATATGGGGTACTGTGAGTTGATGTTTCACTCATTAATTTTGATGATTGAGAGAAGATATTGGAGGGTCTTTTGAGACAGGAACTTTTGAGCTGTGCACTGAAACTTTGTTTGGGAATAAGTACGAGAACTCATTGATTCATATTCCCATCAGTTGCATGTTTCGCTTCTAGGAAAAAAATGAGTGTGAGTGAGTAGACACCGTTTCGAAGCTCACTCAGGGCTCATATTTTGTGAGTGTGTGTTCCTGATATGGATTGAATTTTTGAGAGGTTTTGCGGGCCTCAAATATTTTATTTACGGAAACTAAAATATTATTACTGAAATATTTTCGAAAATTCGTAAATTCTCACTCGGACTTTGTTCAGGCTTCTATTTCGGTCAGAAATTGGGACATAGATGTGATAACACATGAAAATTGTTTCCGCTCATGAAATGCCTCATTTTGAGGAATTATTCTCTTAAATGGGGAATTTCACTCATTCAAACGTAGATGCTGTTGGTGAGTTCATTGGGCGCTGCAAATCGGTCAAGCTATTGTGTTTGATGAGACGATGGATTTTGTAATGTTTTTCAGGACGAAAATTGACAAGTTGCGGGTTCAAATCCCAAAACATGAATTTATTTCGAAATTCGAAAAATCACTCATTTCGCTTAGTTCAGTGCCGAATTTTGCATGAAACTTGCATCATTGAGTACATAAGCGATAGCATTTCTTTCGTCTTAAGAAAGTGAGAATTGTGAAAGATATTGAATTTTTTTAATTTTCAATGATGATGCATCGGTGAACTAGGTCAGCAATTGAGTGAAATTTTAATTAGGCATATCTTTCTTTGCATCGAAGGTAGAAGTCCGAAATTTTGATACAACGTAGACATCAATGAGTAGTGTCTATATTGACATTTTGAGAACGGTCTAAATGATATTTTGGGGAAAATGAGTAATTTTCTAAAATTCCATACTTGTTTAATTTGGCGATTTGGGGTACTTAGAAATAAGCTAGAAACTTCATTTTGGGCTCAAATGAAGCGGAATCCAAAGCAGGGTGTGAATTATGGCGTTAAAATTTTTTTAATTCAATTATTTTTAATATATGGACAAATGAGTTTTTAAAAATGTTTTGGTCGTTATTTCGTCATTGGAACGTGTTTTGAACCGTTTTTGGGGCCAAATATGACATTTCGACTTGTGCAATGCCGACGCATTTGAAAAAATTCGAAAAAATTCGATAAAAGTCCACGGATATTAAAATGTTATTTTCAATGGAATTACGCCAAAAAATGAGAATCGCTGCCACTACCAATTTGATTACCTTACAGACAGATACTTTTAGGGCCGTTAGTAAACTCTACGGGGTAAATACGCTAAAAATGCGTAAAAATGACACAAAAATTGCATTTTTTAGAGTTTGAAAGCGATTCGAAGTAAATGCAGTGTCCCTCGAGTTAGACTAATATCTTAGCAACAATTATGCCACTCGGCGAGTTGCGTAGCGCTCGCCGAGTGGCCCCAAAACTCGAGCTCGATTTACTCATCCCCTGAATTTAACGCGCGACAGCGCGTTCCACGATTATTATATGTAAGGAGATGAACAGGTGTCGATGTTTTTCTATTAAATGAGAATTATCTTTGGTTTTGATGTCGGATTGCGATGGTAGTTTTATTTAGTGATGATTTTTATATTATTGTGGATTATTGGTTGTTTTGCTTTAGGTTGGAGCAGGTTTAGTTTATTCAAGGGCCCTGCATGAATAACTCAGACTCTATGAGATGTATACTAATTTACAGCTTATTCGCATAATTTATTCGTGAAATCAAATACATATTGGGTTGTTGGGGTTAAGAAATTATTTATAGTAATTGGATGTGTCATGAAGTTGGTGAACATTTCGCGTTTTCTGTTGAAGGTTTCAAATGAATTTTCAGAACGAAAGGTTAGTATCGCCTTTGAAAGTGAGTAATCTATTCTGATATGAAGGGTGGGTATTTTTTGTGGGCTATGGGAAGGCAAATTTTCGTACGTCTGGGTATGGTGAAATTTTAAATAGCTTTTAAAGAATGTATTTTTTTAACCGCATGTATAAGTAAAATTTTGAATGAGGCTTATGTAATTCAACTTTGGATTAGGAATTGTTTAATATGTTCTGGTCGAATGGACAATCATATTTATAGGGTTATAAGTATGTTCGACCGGAGGTTAATTCTGGATTGTATACTGAAATTTCCCTATCTTCTTGACTCGGTTTAGAACATTGTGAAGCAAATTGCTGACGATTTTCATGTGAGGGATTTAGGTAATTTTAGGTTTTGATTTAGGTGAAAGTATTTCTTTTTTGGCAGGATAGGTTAAATTCCATTGGGTAAATTGATACGAAATAGAGGTCGGACGTTAAATTAGATGGAATAAAATATGAGTGGTCAAAAATTCAACAATAAAATATGATAGAATAGGTTTTCTTATTCAGTCATGATAAAATAGCTTTGGTTGGTTTAGATTAGACTAGGTTGGGTCAGATTAGACTAGGTTGGGTTAGATTAGTTTAGGTTGGGTTAATAATATGAGACGTTGCCATCTGATTGATTTGGTAAGGATGTATTATTCATAAAAGGAGGTCGGTGAAATGATTTTTGACCTGTAAATATTTGGTTAGGTAAACTTTATACTTGATATTTGTTAATGGTATCGGAAAATGAATTGATGTTGGTGTTTGAAAGTTAAACATAGTGCATAGAGTGGAATAAATTGTACATATCGTTTTGTGACTTGAGACGATGGTGTATCTGATTGTGTTGGATAATTGTGGTTATTTTGATAAGTGTGCGCGACATGTTGGTGTGTATGTGTGTGTGTGTGTGGGAGTGTGTGTAGAGTGTGAGCGTTGGGATGATGGGGTGTGTGTGTGTTTGTGTGTGTGTGTGTTGGTCCGCCCCCGGTCTGTGCTGGTTTTTGCGCGGGCGGACCTCTCTTTGAGGTTCCGAAGGAAAACTAAAAAAAAAATGCGCAAAAAAAAAAAAAAAAAAAAATTTCATAAAAATCTGGGTGGCCGCGCCGAGTAAAGAAGGACTGTAGTGCGTACGTGTAGTGCATGGGCGCATTCTCGGAAACGGCTGGTCCCAGCGCGCTCAAATTTGGTGAGCAGAAAGACCGCCATCTCGACATTATCTGTGCCAAGTTTCGTTTCGATCGTGCGAAAATTTGAAATTTAATGAAGGTTCAATGGTGAAAAATAGCCAAAAATTGCACTTTTTCAAACTGCTGCCAAACATACTTAGAATGCACCTAGGCGGCCCAAATTACAGGATGTGGTAGATAAAATGTTGGCGTAGGTGCTGAGGTTGCCATTTTGCGATACGTTGATAAAAAATATCCCTTTGAGCTCCTCAAAATTGACCAAAAATTTTTTTTCGATTTCAGTCGAAATTTTGACATTCTTTATTGGACAAACTACGCAAGTTTGCAAACTCAAACTTTGATAGCTGATAGATTTTCAAAAGTTCTACTCACTATGAAATCAGCGGTTCTCAAAACGATCAAGTTTCGATGCAACTTTGGAACAAAAACTGACACGAAATTTCCGTGAGTTTGGGTGAGTTTCAAAACATGTTTGTCCGGGGTTTTGGTGATACTTGAGAGTTCGAGCAGTTGACATCTTATTCGAAAAGCTTGGTCCTAGTTGCAGCAAGTTTTACAGAGTGCCATCTTTCGAAATTCAAATTTTGTGCAACTTTAAAGTTGAAGTAAAAAAACGCGTTTTTTTAAAGGTCATTTTTGGCCGCCATTTGTGACGTTGTTTGACCGAGTGAGGACTTCAAAAGTTGATACCACCCAGATTTAAACTTTTTCTCAAAGGTATCAAGTTTACAGTTTGCCATGAGTGATGCTTTTCTCAAAAAAATGTCCCAAACACAAGCCCCAAACCCTCAAAAAACCGCCTCAAACTTGTTTGAGGAAAATGGGTGCGACCCACGAAAAACTTTATTTAACACTTTCTGCTCGGTTTTTGGTCGTACATACCATAATTCTTTTGCTGGTCGAATTTCGGCTTCGTTTGAGCGTCAGAATTTTTTTTCCATTTTTTCAGCTTATTTCGGATATTCGTCCCCCCCAAAAGCCCACTTGCTTACCTTCGACAGAGTTGAAAAAACACTTGAATGATGCGCCTCGACGAGACCTTTCGTTTGGTACCACGCTCAAAGTTGTAGCTCATCAAACTTTTGGAAAAAGTCTAAAAAACTAAAATTGGGGCTCAAATCTCGTGAATTTTTCTAAGTCCTTAGGGGTGAAATATTCGATCCCAATTTAAGGCCTTTAAAAGGCTTTTCATGGGTTTTCGACCACTCGCATGTCCAAGTAACGACAGGAAATTGATGTTTTCGTTAGTTTTGTTAAGAAATGAGTGCTTGATAATGATTTTTTCGATTTCGAAGTTTTACTCATTTTATGTCCATTTAGGCACTCGCAGCTATTTTTCAAGGCTTCGACAGTGTTACTAGAGTTGTTAGAAATATTTGTTCTCTTCGAAGTGACCCCGAAAACACGTATTTTTGAGCACTCATTTTTCACTCAATTAGAGTATGCATCAATTTTTACTTTTTTGATGCGTTTATCGACGTCCTACGAAAAAATTTATAGAGATGAAATGTGTTGAAAATTGCCGATTTACCCTATGGTAAAGTCTTTGCACCTCCGAAGGCTTGTTTGAAATTATTTTTTTCAAATCCAAAATTTCGAGTCGTAAAATTTACAAGTCCAGATGCTTAGAGACAAGGGGCCGATGACTGCAAGTCGACGTAATATTTGATATCGATTTTCTCTAAATGTTTCGATGTTTTAAACGTCAATTTTTGATGACTATAGCACATTATTTGAATGTTAAGAAATCCATTGATTGATACATACCAGAAAATGAGCTCATTTTTTTCTCGTACATCGATTTCGCTGTTAATTTGTGCGACGCTAGTCCTAAGAACCGCGATGCCATTTGTTTCAAACTTGAGGTAAGCACTAATGTTGTTCGTTTCAATGTATGCCACCAAGATAAAAGTCTTGTAATAGATGCTCTCATATACATGCAAAGTGAGTGAAATTTTAAAACGCTCATTTCTGCTCACTTAGCGTTTTGAAGAGGAAGAAACTGTTGGCGACTGATGAAGAATAAGAGGGTTTGCAGAGTTGCCGGCTAGTTATTTTAATTATGGTACATTGAGCGTGCAAACAATATAATACTCGGCATATGTCATCAATGACTCATCAAAATCGAGTGATATCTCGTATTTGAGCTCTTTGATTGTGGATCAAAATTCATGATGAGTTTTTATTGGCGTATTTTATTCATGGAATTCTGAAATATGCCTGCAAATGATCGAGATACTGACACACACATTTCGTATTGTAAACGGCTCATTAATAAACGAGCGTTTTGGAATAGAGCGCATCATGCTGGGGCTGTCGATCACGATATGGGGTACTGTGAGTTGATGTTTCACTCAGTAATTTTGATGATTGAGAGAAGATATTGGAGGGTCTTTTGAGTCAGGAACTTTTGAGCTGTGCACTGAAACTTTGTTTGGGAATAAGTACGAGAACTCATTGATTTACTCACTCATATTCCCATCAGTTGCACGTATCGTTTCTAGGAAAAACTGAGTGTAAGTGAGTAGACACCATTTCGACGCTCACTCATGGCTCATATTTTGTGAGTGTGTGTTCCTGATATGGTTTGAATTTTTGAGAGGTTTTGCGGATCTCAAATATTTTATTTACGGAAACTAAAATATTATTACTGAAATATTTCCGAAAATTCGTAAATTCTCACTCGGACTTTGTTCAGGCTTCTATTTCGGTCAGAAATTTGGACATAGAGGTGGTAACACATTTAAATTGTTTCCGCTCATGAAATGCCTCATTTTGAGGAATTATGATCTTAAATGGGGAATTTAACTCACTCAAACGTAGATGCTGTTAGTGAGTTCATTGGGGGCTGCAAATCGGTCAAGCTATTGTATATGATGAGACAAAAGATTTTGTAATGTTTTTCGGGACGAAAATTGACCAGTTGCGTGTTCAAATCCCAAAACATGAATTTATTTAGAAATTCAGAAAATCACTCATTTCACATTCTTCAGTGCCGAAATTTGCATGATACGTGAGGATGTAGATATGTGATAGCATTTCTTTCGTCTTCAGCAAGTGGGAGTTATCTAAGATATTGATTTTTTTTCATTTTCAATGATGATGCATCGGTGAACTCGGTCAACAATTGAGTGAAATTTTAATTAGGCATATCTTTTTCTGCATTGAAGCTATATGTCCGATATTTTGATACAACGTAGATATGAATGAGTAGTGTCTATATTGACATTTTGAGAACGGTGCAAATGATATTTTGGGGAAAATGAGTAATTTTCTAAAATTCCATACTTGTTTAATTTGACGATTTGGGGTACTTAGAAATAAGCTAGAAACTTCATTTTGGGCTCAAATGAAGCGGAATCCGAAGCAGGGTGTGAATTATGGGGTTAAAATTTTTTTCATTCATTAATTTTTGATATATGGACAAATGAGTTTTTAAAAATGTTTTGGCCGTTATTTCGTCATTGGAACGTGTTTTGAACCGTTTTTGGGGCCAAATGGGACATTTCGACTTGTGCAATGACCACGCATTTGAAAAATTGGGAAAAATTCGATAAAAGTCCACGGATATTAAAATGTTATTTTCAATGGAAATACGCTAAAAAATGAGAATCGCTGCAACTACCAATTTGATCACTATACAGACAGATACTTTTAGGGCCGTTAGTAAACTCTACGGGGTGAATACGCTAAAAATGCGTAAAAATGGCACAAAAATTGTATTTTTCAGAGTTTGGAAGTGATTCGAAGTAAATGCAGTGTCCCTCGAGTTAGACTAATATCTGAGCAACAATTATGCCGCTCGGCGAGTTGCGTAGCGCTCGTCGAGCGGCCCCAAAACTTAAGCTCGATTTACTCGACCCCTGAATTTAACGCGCGACAGCGCGTTCCCCAATGATTATCTGTAAGGAGCTGAACAGGTGTCGATATTTTTCTATTAAACGAGAATTATCTTTGGTTTTGATGCCGGATGGCGGTTGTAGTTTCATTTAGTGATTTTTATTTTATTGATGATTTATTGCTGTTTTGTTTTTGATTGTTGCGGGATTGGATTATTTAAAGGCTCTGCATGATTATCTGAGACGCCATCTGATGTGTGGGGATTTACAGGTAATTCACATCATGTATTCCTGGAAACAAATATATTTTAGATTTTTGGGGTTCATTTGAGAATATTGATAATAATTGAATATGTCATGAAGTTGGTGAATATTTGGCGTTTTCTGTTGAAGGTTTCAAATGAATTTTCAGAACAAAAGGTTAGTTTCCCCTGTGAAAGTGAGTATTCTATTCTGATTTGAGAGGTGGGTTATGTGGGTATTTGTGGGTTATGGGAAGCCAAATATTCGTACGTCTGGATTTGGTGAAATTTTGAATAGCTTTTAAAGAATGTATTTTTTTAACCACATGTGTAAGTAGAATTTTGAATGAGGCTTATGTAGGTCAACTTGGGACTAGGAATTGTTTAATATATTCTGGTCGAATGGACAATCATATTTATATGGTTTTAAGTATGTTCGACCGGAGGTAATTTCTGGATTTTATACCGAAATTTCTCTTTCTTCTTGACCTGGTTTAGAATATTGTGAAGCAACTTGCAGTCGATCTTCATGTAAGGGATTTAGGTAATTTTAAGTTTTGATTTAGGTGAAGGTATTCCATTTTTTGCAGCATAGGTTAAATTCCGTTGGGTGAATTGATACGAAACAGAGGTTGGACGTCAAGTTAGATGGAATAAAATAAGAGAGGTCAAAAATTCAACAATAAAATATGATAGAATAGGTTTTCTTTTCTACTCAGGATAAAATAGCTTTGGTTGGTTTAGAATAGACTAGGTTGGGTTAGATTAGACTAGGTTGGGTTAGATTAGTTTAGGTTGGGTTAGATTAGTTTAGGTTGGGTTAAATTAGTTTAGGTTGTGTTAATAATATAAGACGTTGCCATCTGATTGATTTGGTATCGATGTGTTATTCATAAAAGAGGTCGGTGAAATGATTTTTGCCCTGTAAATATATGGTTAGGTGAATTTAATACATGGAATTTGTTAATGGTATCGGAAAATGAATTTATGATGGTGTTTGAAAGTTAAACATAGAACATAGAGTGAAAGACATTGCACATATCGATTTGTCATTTGAGACGATGGTGTATCTGATTGTGTTGGATGATTGTGGTTATTTTTACAAGTGTGCGCGACACGTTGGTGTGTATATGTGTGTATGTGTGTGGGAGTGTGTGTAAGAGTGTGAATGTTTGGGGTTATGAGGTGTGCGAGTGTGTGTTTGTGTGTGTGTGTGGTCCGCCCCCGGTCTTTGCTGGTTTTTGCGCGGGCGGACCTCTTTTTGAGGTTCCGAAGGAAAACTAAAAAAAAAAATGCGCAAAAAAAAAAAAAAAAAAAATTTCATAAAAATCTGGGTGGCCGCGCCGAGTAAAGAAGGACTGTAGTGCGTACGTGTAGGGTGTGGGCGCATTCTCGGAAACGGCTGGTCCCAGCGCGCTCAAATTTGGTGAGCAGAAAGACCCCCATCTCGACATTATCTGTGCCAAGTTTCGTTTCGATCGTGCGAAAATTTTAAATTTAATGAAGGTTCAATGGTGAAAAATAGCCAAAAATTGCACTTTTTCAAACTGCTGCCAAACATACTTAGAATGCACCTAGGCGGCCCAAATTACAGGATGTGGTAGATAAAATGTTGGAGTAGGTGCTGAGGTTGCCATTTTGCGATACGTTGATAAAAAATATCCTTTTGAGCTCCTCAAAGTTGACCAAAAATTTTTTTTCGATTTCAGTCGAAATTTTGACATTCTTTATTGGACAAACTACGCAAGTTTGCAAACTCAAACTTTGATAGGTGATAGATTTTCAAAAGTTCTACTCACTATGAAATCAGCGGTTCTCAAAACGATCAAGTTTCGATGCAACTTTGGAACAAAAACTGACACGAAATTTCCGTGAGTTTGGGTGAGTTTCAAAACATGTTTGTCCGGGGTTTTGGTGATACTTGAGAGTTCGAGCAGTTGACATCTTATTCGAAAAGCTTGGTCCTAGTTGCAGCAAGTTTTACAGAGTGCCATCTTTCGAAATTCAAATTTTGTGCAACTTTAAAGTTGAAGTAAAAAAACGCGTTTTTTCAAAGGTCATTTTTGGCCGCCATTTGTGACGTTGTTTGACCGAGTGAGGACTTCAAAAGTTGATACCACCCAGATTTAAACTTTTTCTCAAAGGTATCAAGTTTACAGTTTGCCATGAGTGATGCTTTTCTCAAAAAAATGTCCCAAACACAAGCCCCAAACCCTCAAAAAACCGCCTCAAACTTGTTTGAGGAAAATGGGTGCGACCCACGAAAAACTTTACTTAACACTTTCTGCTCGGTTTTTGGTCGTACATACCATAATTCTTTTGCTGGTCGAATTTCGGCTTCGTTTGAGCGTCAGAATTTTTTTTCCATTTTTTCAGCTTATTTCGGATATTCGTCCCCCCCAAAAGCCCACTTGCTTACCTTCGACAGAGTTGAAAAAACACTTGAATGATGCGCCTCGACGAGACCTTTCGTTTGGTACCACGCTCAAAGTTGTAGCTCATCAAACTTTTGGAAAAAGTCCAAAAAACTAAAATTGGGGTTCAAATCTCGTGAATTTTTCTAAGTCCTTAGGGGTGAAATATTCGATCCCAATTTAAGGCCTTTAAAAGGCTTTTCATGGGTTTTCGACCACTCGCATGTCCAAGTAACGACAGGAAATTGATGTTTTCGTTAGTTTTGTTAAGAAATGAGTGCTTGATAATGATTTTTTCGATTTCGAAGTTTTACTCATTTTATGTCCATTTAGGCACTCGCAGCTATTTTTCAAGGCTTCGACAGTGTTACTAGAGTTGTTAGAAATATTTGTTCTTTTCGAAGTGACCCCGAAAACACGTATTTTTGAGCACTCATTTTTCACTCAATTAGAGTATGCATCAATTTTTACTTTTTTGATGCGTTTATCGACGTCCTACGAAAAAATTTATAGAGATGAAATGTGTTGAAAATTGCCGATTTACCCTATGGTAAAGTCTTTGCACCTCCGAAGGCTTGTTTGAAATTATTTTTTTCAAATCCAAAATTTCGAGTCGTAAAATTTACAAGTCCAGATGCTTAGAGACAAGGGGCCGATGACTGCAAGTCGACGTAATATTTGATATCGATTTTCTCTAAATGTTTCGATGTTTTAAACGTCAATTTTTGATGACTATAGCACATTATTTGAATGTTAAGAAATCCATTGATTGATACATACCAGAAAATGAGCTCATTTTTTTCTCGTACATCGATTTCGCTGTTAATTTGTGCGACGCTAGTCCTAAGAACCGCGATGCCATTTGTTTCAAACTTGAGGTAAACACTAATGTTGTGCGTTTCAATGAATGTGACCATGCTAAAAGTGTTGTGGTAGATGCTCTCATATACATGCAAAGTGAGTGAAATTTTAAAACGCTCATTTCTGCTCACTTAGCGTTTTGAAGGGGAAGAAACTGTTGGCGACTGATGAAGAATAAGAGGGTTTGCAGAGTTGCCGGCTAGTGATTTTAATTATGGTACATTGAGCGTGCAAACAATATAATACTCGGCATATGTCATCAATGACTCATCAAAATCGAGCGATATCTCGTATTTGAGCTCTTTGATTGTGGATCAAAATTCATGATGAGTTTTTATTGGCGTATTTTATTCATGGAATTCTTAAATATGCCTGCAAATGGTCGAGATACTGACACACACATTTCGTATTGTAAATGGCTCATTAATAAACGAGCGTTTTGGAATAGAGCACATCATGCTGGGCTGTCGATCACGATATGGGGTACTGTGAGTTGATGTTTCACTCATTAATTTTGATGATTGAGAGAAGATATTGGAGGGTCTTTTGAGTCCGGAACTTTTGAGCCGTGCACTGAAACTTGTTTGGGAAAAAGTACGAGAACTCATTGATTCATTCCCATCAGTTGTATGTTTCGCTTCTAGGAAAAAATGAGTGTGAGTGAGTAGACACCGTTTCGACGCTCACTCAGGGTTCATATTTTGTGAGTGTGTGTTCCTGATATGGATTGAATTTTTGATAGGTTTTGCGGGTCTCAAATATTATATATACGGAAAACTAAAATATTATTAGTGAAATATTTTCGAAAATTCGAAAATTCTCACTCGGACTTAGTTCAGGCTTCTATTTCGGTCAGTAATTGGGATTTAGGTGTGGTAACACATGAAAATTGTTTCCGCTCATGAAATGCTTCATTTGAGGAATTATTCTCTTATATGGGGAATTTCACTCATTCAAACGTAGATGCTGTTGGTGAGTTCATTGGGCACTGCAAATCGGTCAAGCTATTGTGTTTGATGACACGATGGATTTTGTAATGTTTTGCGGGATGAAAATTGACAAGTTGCGGGTTCGAATCCCAAAACATGAATGTATTTCGAAATTCGAAAAATCACTCATTTCACATAGTTCAGTGCCGAAATTTGCATGATACGTGAGGATGTAGATATGTGATAGCATTTCTTTCGTCTTCCA